>OY757313.1:135763555-136963555 GCA_963583905.1 Stenurella melanura | reverse complement strand
CTACCAATATTATTTTAGGTTGTAACGGTTTATAGCAGTGATGCAAACTCTACCCACAACAGAGTCGAACTTAATATTGTCAGTGTATCATGGAATATCAAATTAGTCAATGTTCCACAAATATATAAGATATTATTTCTATCTTGATATAAGCAAAACAGAGTAAATTTTTTAAATTTATCGTTGTACCAAATAACTACTTATTCTCGAAAGACAGTACTTCTAAATTTCTACTGTTATTGTGCACAAAAGTTTTAAGTACGGCTCTGTGAGATATCCCCTATGCTAACGAGACAGTGATTTATGGTCGGTTTCTATGGCTTTTCTATGTGCATTAGATATGTGTAGTGAACTATGTTAGGGAATTATAACTTTTAATAGTTGAGGATTGCTGGTAAAACCAAACATGCACACCTCGCAAGTTGTTTTATACAATAACTGCTTTGCGTATAACATTAGTTCATTGATTAATTTTTTTCACATGCGGTTTTCTCAAAAACTGTTAATCCTAGAAAGAAAAGTTTCAAATGAAAAAGTTACTACCGTCTTTTATCTTTATTTCTTCCTAATATACCTGGTCTCTATTTCGAAAGATAAAAGAGTTTCCCACTTGTTGAATCTCCCCTGCCATAATGATAATAATAATAATAATAATAATAATAATAATAATAATAATAATAAAAAAATTCAAAGTACGAAAATCTGGCCTACGAACTAAAGAACATCTGGAAACTTCAAAAAATTGAAATATACCCACTGTACCAACTTTTTTAAAAACATCACTAAACTAGGACTGCCGGCAACATCTTAGATATCGAACAACAGGCGGTCCTGCTGCAAACATACCACATTGTCCGACAATTTTTAAATAGCTGAGAAAAACCGAAGTGTTTTCTCACTATGTATACCACACGCCACAAAATTAGGCAGAAATATGAAATAATAATAATAATAATTTATTTTATTCATGAAAACATAAAAATGGTAATGGACAAGTCACCGTACAACGTAAGATAATTAGAAATATAATAGTATTTAAGTGTCTTAATGAAGATAAATAATTCATAATAGAAAGTAAAAACAGATGTCTATCACATGTACATATACCGGGTGCCACAAGTAAGTGGCTCACCCTTATATTTCCTTTAATTTTTAACTTATTCATTTGAAATTTGGGGTGCTTAAACTACCTGTAAAAATGGATTTTTGGACATAAAAAATGGTATGAGACCATTTCCGGTTTCCCCGGAAATGACAGCAACTTTCGAATTTTAAATGGAACACCCTGTATATTTTTACATATTTGGATTCAAAACAACATTCTAAATACACCATGAGAATTTCGCGAATTTTTGAGTCGATGTTCAGTTTCTTTAAGCATTTTAAGATATTCGTCTAGAGTGCTTTGGAATACCAAAATTTGTTCTACGGTATGTAAAGTCCAAGGGAAAAATACAATTTTTCATTTAATTTCATTAATAACCATTTACGAAGCCTCCAAAGTTGCACATATCACTTTTTTATCGAAAACTTTTTTTTTTCAAATAGAAAGGTGGTGGCTCATTATGTTCAATAAATTATAGATTTTTTTCTGAATTTTTTGACATATGAAGTAATTTAATACCACTTACTGTTTCGCAGGAAATAACCCTAACTTCTGATTTTCAGATGGAACACCCTGTATATTATTAAATTTTTGGATTCAGAATGAATTTTTGAACATGTGTTGTTTTTTATTGCAATTATAAATTTTAATCTAGAATGCTATGAAATAAAAAAAATACGTACTTTGTCATTTTAGATTGTACGGAAAAAAATATTTATACACAGTTACTATTATTAACCATTTTGTAGACATTTTAGTGCAAGTAATTCAGTTTTTTTGAAATAACTCTTTTTTTCCAATGGAACGGTGGTGGCTCCTTATATCCATTAAATTGCCCTTTTCTACGAATCCATTGATATCACTATGCTTGGGTTTTTATTAATATTTATTTAAAAAACTGTAAAAACCGATTGTACTTGTGGTATTTTAAATCTGCAGTTATTATTATACGGCTATCAAGAAATTTCACATCAAGTTACCCTTGCATTTTAAAAGAGAAACAAAATAAACGAAATTACAGTTCTCTAACTGAAACTTTTAGTTAACTATTGCAATTTCGCATCAAGTTACCCTTGTATTTTAAAAGAGAAACAAAATAAATTAAATGACAGTTCTCTAATTGAAACTTTTAGTTAAGTATTGCAATAATGGTGTATACAAATAATGAAAAAGTTGGAAATTAATGTGCTAGCCATAGTAAACTATGATCAAATTGATTCTACGAGACAAATCGCAGAGGAATTGGGTTCAAATAAGGAAACGGTAAGACGCATATTAAAAAAACACAATTATCATTCTTTTAAATACAACTTACACCAGCATCTTTATGAAGCTGATAATGATCGAAGGGTACAAATACTGTGAGTGATTACGTAATAAACGTGAACAAGATAACAGATTTTTAGAAAATGTGTTATTCTCAGATGAATCTAGATTCACAAAAAATGGAATGTTTAATCGACACAACACTAGATACTGGTCTCAAGAAAATCAACATTTAGTCAGAACCAATAATTTTCAAGAACGTTTTGGCATAAATGTATGGGCTGGAATTTATGGACGCCGCATAGTAGGGCCTATTTTGTTTCAAGGAACATTATCGGGTGAAAGATACCTCGAGTTTCTACAAAATGAGATATGGGATGAAGTTGCAGAGCTACCATTTGCTCAATTTAGGAACTTATACTTTCAATAAGATGGTGCTCCTCCGCACAATAGCAGAATTGTTTTAAATCATCTCACTAAGTCGTATGGTGAACAAGCAATAGCAACTCATGGTCCGGTACGGTGGCCTGCCAGGTCTCCGGACTTAACCTGTTTGGATTTTTATTTATAGGGATGTCTCAAGGATAAAGTGTACGGGATACCAGTTTTGACATTAGAAAATCTAGAAAACAGAATAAGAGCTGCATTTAATCCTATAACATCTGAAATATTGGAAAACGTCATTCGAGAGACAGAACATCGAGCAAGAGAGTGGTATAGCTCGTGGGGGAGGCCACTTTGAACAATACTTGTAATTTTTGTTAATGTAAATATTTTAATTTTGATTCAGTTTTCTTACAATGTGTTATTATTTAAAAATTTTGATTTAGAATTTCGAATAATAATAAACATACGTTTTTTTTCATTAAAATGCAAAGGGGTGGTTAAAATGCAAAGGTAACTTGATGCGAAATTTTTTGTTAGCCATATAATAATAACTATAGATTTAAAACACCGCAACTACAATCTGTTTTTACAGTTTTTTAAATAAATGTTAATAAAAACCCAAGCATAGTGATATCAATGGATTCGTAAAAAAGAGCAATTTAATGAATATAAGGACCCACCACCGTCCCATCTGAAAAAAGGGTTATTTCAAAAAAACTAAATTACTTGCATTAAAATGCCTACTAAATGGTTAATAATAGTAACTATGTATAAAAAAAATTTTCTGTACAATCTAAAATGACAAAGTACTTATTTTTTTATTTCATAGCAGTCTAGATTAAAATTTATTATTGCTATAAAAAATACCAACTTGCCACAAATTTATAAAAATCACCACACATGTTCAAAAATTCATTCTGAATCAAAAAATGTAATAATATACAGGGTGTTCCATTCGAAAATCAGAAGTTAGGATTATTTCCGGCGAAACCGGAAGTGGTATTAAATTACTTCATATGTCAAAAAATTCAGAAAAAAATCTATAATTTATTGAACATAATGAGCCACCACCTTTCCATTTGAAAAAAAAAAGTTTTCGATAAAAAAGTGATATGTTCAACTTTGGAGGCTTCGTAAATGGTTATTAATGAAATTAAATGAAAAATTATATTTTTCCCTTGGACTTTACATACCGTAGAACAAATTTTGGTATTTCAAAGCACTCTAGACGAATATCTTAAAATGCTTAAAAAAACTGAACATCAACTCAAAAATTCGCAAAATTCTCATGGTGTATTTAGAATGTTGTCTTGAATCCAAATATGTAAAAATATACAGGGTGTTCCATTTAAAATCCGAAAGTTGTGGTCATTTCCGGGTAAACCGGAAATGGTTTCATACCATTTTTCATGTCCAAAAATCAATTTTTACAGGTAGTTTATGCACCCCGAATTTCAAATGAATAAGTTAAAAAATAAAGGAAATATAAGGGTGAGCCACTTACTTGTGGCACCCGGTATACGTAAAACATACATTTTGTAAGGCACATATATACATACAGACATTTTAAACAAACTATATATAAAAAGATACGGATGCACATATAAATGTCATATATATTAGTAAATATAACTCTATCTATTCAGGAAGGCGTCAACGATATAGAAAGTACCATCTAGTAGCATGTTTTTTACTTTTAATTTATAAAAATTAAAATTGTTGAGATTATTTAGTTCAGGTGGTAAGGAATTATATAATTTAATACACCAGTAGAACGGTGATTTCTGAAATAATGTGGAATTGTGTGATGGTATCAGGAGGTTACTGCTTCTCGTGGTATAATTATGTCGAGTCTATAATTCATTAAAAAGGTGTAAATTTTTTTTCACAAAGCCTAAGCTTTTATAAATATAAATTGAAGGTGTTGTAAGTAATTTGTTGGACCTAAAACTTTGTTTACAGCTTTGTCCTGATTCTAAATTAAATATTAGTCGGATAAGTTTTTTTGGCAAATAAAAACTCTGTCTCTTTCATACCCCAACACAATAAACTAAAACTTATGTGCGAATATTCCAGCGAATAATACATACTTAGTAGGACTTTCAGTTGTAATGTGTTTTTCATTTGTATAATTGCAAAATAGGCTTGGTTTAATTTATTGCATACTATATCGATTTGAGATTTCCAAGATAAGTTAGCGTCCAAGACAACTCTTAAAAATTTACTCTTGTTGGCAAAGGTAATATTCTGTAGATTACAGGGTTTCCTATTATAAAAATTAATGTAGGTTGTTTTGGATGCATTTAAAATCAGCTTGTTGCGGTCACTCCAAGCAGCAAATTCATCTAAAACATTATAGGTTTTTTCGTGCAAGGCATCTATATTCAGATTCACCGTGATAGTACTATCGTCAGCAAACATCGTCACTGTTCCACTTTTTATGTAGTTTGGCAGATCATTGACGTTTAACAGTAAAAGTAAAGGTCCCAGTACTGATCCCTGAGGAACCCCTAGAGCTGTATTAAATTCTTCTGAAAAGTGAGTTCCAATCCTCACAATTATTTTACAGTTCACCAAGTAAGAATGAATCCATTTCAGAATATGGCCCCGAATACCAAGATTATAGTTTAGACGTTAAGTAATCCACATCCAAGGTATCAAATGCCTTGGATAAGTAGAATTGTAGCATTACCACATATTTACCTTTATATAAATTATTGTAGATGGTGTCAAGTAACTGCACGCTAGCAGTCTTTACACTGGATTACCATCTCTAAAGCCATGTTGACATGGAGTGAGTAAATTGTATTTTTCGATAAATATTGTTAATTGGCCGTAAGTAACCCTTTCCATTATTTTCGATAGAGACCTGACTAATGTTATAAGTCTGTAATTATCAATATGATTTTAGTAATGGCAGCACATGTGAAATTTTTAAAATATTTGGAAAAAAATCTTTTTCGACTGAGTCATTTATCAAATGCTTTAGGGGTGGTATGATAAACTCTTTAATTTCCCTCAACAGTTTAAAGCTCAGCCCATCATTTCCAAAAGACCTTTAGTTTTTCAATTTACTAAATGTATTTATTAATTGCAATTCGGAAACTTGGCTAAGAAAGAAAGTCTGCAGATTAATACCAGGAAGTGTACATGGCAAGGATAGATTTTGTCCAAAATGGATATTTAATTTTGTCTCAACTACAGTGAAAAATGTGAGCCAAATATATTCACAATTCTATTTGTGTCTGTAATAATTTTATTTTCGGACTATAATTTAATTTTCTTATTTCGATGATGATTCCTGTCTAACTTATTATTTATTATTTTCCACGTTTCTCTAGTTTTATTAGTTGCGTACTCTATTATGTTTTGGTAGTGATTCATTTTTGCTTCTCTGATATTTTTATTATATATTTCCTTTTCTTTTTCCCACTTAATCGACATCTTAGCAAAAGTTTCACATTTTTTACAGTTATTAAAAGAGTGACCGCATAATTCCGTAAAATTTAGCCTGACGTACGCAAAATGCCATAACTTTGGGCCGAAATAAAATAATTGAACGCCAAAGGTCTTAAATTAAAGTTTAAAGTAAATTTCTATCTGTGGATATGGACAGTAGCGGACCACGAAGTATTTATGATATTTTTTCTTAATGATGATATCTCTAGTAAAATAAATCAAATAATGTACCTACCTACCTAGGTTGGGTTAGGTTAGATTAATATGTGAGTCAGGTCTATTATTGTGGCGCACTCCTAATCATAGTTTACCCAACAGATTCAGCTTTTTAATAAAGCTGATAATCTTGTTGGGTGAGAAATCGTCCATGTCCTCTGGCTCTAGTCTCCCTTTACCAAACAGTGAGAACCTGGTTCTTTCTGCAGCAGACAGGTGCACAAAATGTGCTATGCAGTTTCATCATCCTCCAGACACGGATGGCATTCAGCGTTTTTCATCAGTCCAATTCTGTGTAGGTGCTGACTTAGTCTGCAGTGCCCTATAATCTATTTAACTCTAATAGTTTTTTAGTTCTTGACTTCAAGGGATATGTAATAAACTCCTTTGAGTGAACTAATCCTGGTAGTTCCTGCCAGTGCTGAACTGCTAGAATAGTAGGCTTGACAGAGTTTGCGGACATGCCGATTCTGGTCCTATAAATTTGGGTGCCGCGCCTCTTCTGGCCAAAGAATCAGCAATGTCGTTGCCCTGCATGCCAGAGTGGCCAGGTATCCAGATCAGAGTCAATGTGTTATTTCTGCCCAATCGGGTAAGAGCTTCCTGGCAATTCCAGACTGTTTTAGAGTTACAACTGTGGGATCCAATGGCCTTGTAAAATTTAAACGTTTCTAAAAATAGTGGCAAAGGAAATAATTATATTAGTGCGAAATGCTCTTCGTTTCGGAAAAGAAATCAGTTTCCGTCATCAAAACTTTTCAATGCACCAAACACGGAAATTTGTTGTTTCTGTATTTCCATAGTTACGCGAGACATTAAATTATATTTATTTTCTTTTTACTTACTTCGTTTCTGACAATAGACAACTAGCTGGTACAAAAATTAATACATATTAAGGTATTTGTACCGAGAAAGTCATTAAGGTCAGATTGTTTTCAAAATTCGGCAGGTTGTAGACAATGGTTTGATGAAACCACTGGCAAATTTTGAGAACGATCTTGCGTCTACTTTCCCAGTTATGATACATCAAAATTCACGTTATTAGCAAGGAAACGTCAGATTCTTTTAAATTTTTGACTGTGAGTTTGAATGGTTATTACGAAAGTGTACCCCCAGTTTGAGAAATTTTTGTGTCTGGTTTTTAAGTAATTCGTGATACAATGTCTGAAAAGCGGTGGGAATTTCACGCATATATGAAAACTGGCAACACCGCATTAGCCAGTCTCGCCCGCTCTTCGAACAGACGAACAAGGGTTAAATTTTTCATCCTTCGCTAAATAACGATATCTTTAGAATCGTTCGTATCTTGCACTAGAGACAAAAACCAATTTTTTATCGCACGTTAGCTAATGTATACACGTTAACACCCATCGTTTCAAAGCGGGCGAGCGCTCATACACTTCTATTAATCACAAATATCAATACAATGTCAGCAATAATTTTTTTTTAATATTAATATAATTTATGCTAATACTATTTATGACAATAAATACGTAAAAATATAAATAAATATATATAAAATAAATGTCAAACCCAAAAAAATATAATATGTATCTACAATATTTTATTAGAATATTGCATGATTTTTCGAGCGATAATCGTCAGTACGTTCATTTGAAACACGTTTTATTTTCATTAATTTGTTAATATCACTTAAGATTTTGAATTTTAACTTTCCCACAAAATTGTTGGAGGTTGCTAGAATTGGCCCAAAGTCGAAAATTGAGATAACATCAAATCTTTACGTTTTGAGGTCCCAGGAACCCAAAAAATTGTTTTTTCAAAAGTATCTGTCTGTGTGTGTCTGTCTTTAGTGCTCCAGAAGATCTGGAAAGGTATTTGTTGAGATCGGATTATGTTTAGTGTAGCTTTGGCACAACAAGTTGTTTATTTTATAATTACTCACAATTTCTATTCGAACTATTTAAAAGCAGTTAAAATTCTGATATCAACGATATATCACACTTACACCCATTCGATTTGGTTTCCGTGAAACTAATTAAAAAACAAACCGGATCGGATTTTGACAAATATATTATTCCACATGAATTATTAGTCTTCCTTTACATGGTATGGAAAATCTTGAGAAGATCGAGCGGCTGGCCTATCTTTCAACGATTTCTTAGTCTTCCACAAATTCTTAACCTGTTCAATTTTTCTCAATTTTTTTTTTGGTGCTAAATTTATTTCTGTATTTCCGACATTTTATTACATTTTATTACTTGTTTTAATTCAATAACTTTATGAGAGAATATTTCAAATGTATGCTATACAGACATTCTCATGTATGGGGTCGTTGCACGAATTTTTTTATTGCATATTAGACCCGTGTTTTTTGTTTTTTTCTGTTGCATGCGTTTTAAGGTTGTAAATCAGCATCAAAGTTCGATCTGTGGCTCTTTAAACCCTTTAAATTATGACGTAGAGCGGGCAACGCCGAATGCCTTCGAAAATAGTCGGAACTTACCGATCTATCCGTGCCCGTCCCTGTTATTCAAAAACCTGGCGGCCAAACGTGGACCATGACCTAGACCTACGTGTCGATCAATAATCCAGCGCTAGCGCATCATCGTTTTCAATTTGTGACGTAGCAGGGGCAAAGGAATTCTGCTGGTGGCGCGCTTTATTTTAAAGTGGTGTAGTTTAAATTTTGGGCGATAATTTGGTAAATTCATGTAACTCAGGGCACTAACAAACCCACAGTTACATTTTGCATACAAAATCAATCTCAATTTCGATATAGTGCAACGACCCCATTGTTTACGTGCGAAAATCTGAAATGAAAGTTGCGATGTTGCCACGCTTCTCACTCCCACCGTGTATCACGTTTCTCTCTCGCTCCAACAGAAATACCTTAATTACTTTCGTTTAGCATAATGATTCCTTAAGTTTCCTTTTAGTGCCGTCGCACTTTTTCCCAAATTCTTGGACGAGTCTCATTGTGTCATGATTATTATCTGACTCAAATTTTAGATTTCTCGAATTCTCACCTTCTAGCATATTTGCTATATTCATCAAATCTTACGTTGAAAGATCTAGATGATTCACCTGTATAATATCTGCACCCACAAGGAACACTATAAATACAATTCTTGAATCGTTGAATAATATTTACCAGTTTTGTTTTCGATAAAGCAAACCTTTTGTTGTGCTCATCGGAAAAACAGTTCGTACAGAAAATCTATTCCTAATTAACCATTGTATTTCATTTATCTGGATAAATATCCGAATAACTGGAATTACTGCTAAAGTCCTTCATTTTGCAATTGTCGAACGTTCAATTTTAATTTTGTTAACTGGCTATGAACAGAATAGGCAGGTATCAGGATATAAGTTATTTAAAAGAGATGTCTTTATAAATTGTTTCTCGTTAGTTTAAATTTCGTCATTTAAAGAAATTACTTAAGCATTGTAAAAAATATTTTTTAACACCTTCCTTAACGCTAATATGTTGGATTGTATTGAAATTTAAGTATCTGTTCATGTATGTGTTTACTATAAACACTCATTTGGTATGTGTTATCTAATTTATAAATGAAAATATCCGTGGAAGATAATTCAATATTCTGTTTCTATTGTAAACTTAAGTGTTGGTTCTTTTGAATTAATCTGATATAGGTAATTTTAATTTAATAAAATATCATGTAAAAATGTACCTTAATTTTGGAAGTAATGAAGAACCCATGGCTATAGCAAAGTCTTGTTGATAGAAATCGTTATTTAGCTGAAAACATGTTGTCTTAATATAAAAGTACTTGTAGATTATATGCTTAACTAAGTTCTATTCGGTAAATTACCCATTATGTTGCAACATGTTTTAATTATTATTGTTTTATCTACAGAAACATTTGTAAAAAGGCTTGCTACATCAAAGATACTGTTAAATGATTCCTATTACAATTATGTGTTGATAGAAGCAAGAAAATACGAATATTTCACAAAAACAATTATCGAAATAAGAAACAGATTCGGTAAAAAATTAAAATTAGCGAATTTTTACTTCTCGAGATAGCTAGCGGGAGATAATTTTAACGACAACAATGTATTTAAGACTTAAAATTTGTTCCTTTGACAACTTTATTAGTTTCATTTTTTAGATAAATGACGACAAAGACCAATTTCGCTATATCTCCGATCTCAAATGGTCGACGTCCCTTGGCGCTCTTTCTGTACTGTTACCCATTTAAACCCGTCCCTTGTTGAGGTCTTGTGTCACTGTTCTCTGAGGATTCTGTACTACATTTGGGCATGTAAGATATTTTCCTGCGTAAGCGTAATCTCTGACCCAGAAGTAAATCAACAATGTAGATGTTCTGATGCTGATAGAGCCTTGTTTATTACCATTTTTTATTTTATTATAATTTTATGATGTTTTCTTATTATACAGTGTGTCTCAAAAGAAACGCATAAAATTCATAGTTTCTCTTCTGTTTTGCTTTTGCAAAAATACAAAAACACGCCAATTGGTAATATCAGATTACTCTGTTTGTGCGCAAGGAAAAAAAATTGATACACATATCTCTGATGTCATTGATATTTTGCAGGAAGCAAAATTGCATTCCAATCAATAATATATTCTTTGAGCAACATGAGGGAACTGCACTGGGAAACTTCTTGTTACTGTTATTCATTGCCAATCCATTCGTGAGCAGGTTCGAAAGAAAGATAAAAGAAAAATTTGAATATTTCCTTAGAATATGGTTGAGATTCGAGGAGGATGTGTTCCCAGTATTCGATATAAATATTTCAGCTGTAGACAGCTTTATTTTGAATTAAAAATAGTCATTTCATTTTAGTGAAATTTACATATTAAATAGCACGCCAATTGGTAATATCAGATTACTCTGTTTGTGCGCAAGGAAAAAAAATTGATACACATATCTCTGATGTCATTGCACGCCAATTGGTAATATCAGATTACTCTGTTTGTGCGCAAGGAAAAAAAATTGATACACATATCTCTGATGTCATTGATATTTTGCAGGAAACAAAATTGCATTCCAATCAATAATATATTCTTTGAGCAACATGAGGGAACTGCACTGGGAAACTTCTTGTTACCATTCATTGCCAATCCATTCGTGAGCAGGTTCGAAAGAAAGATAAAAGAAAAATTTGAATATTTCCTTAGAATATGGTTGAGATTCGAGGAGGATGTGTTCCCAGTATTCGATATAAATATTTCAGCTGTAGACAGCTTTATTTTGAATTAAAAATAGTCATTTCATTTTAGTGAAATTTACATATTAAATAGCACTGTTAGCTGATTTATTGTAGTTAAAAGTCAAGCTTTCTCAGCACATTATTTAACTGAAATTGTCACTCGACGTTCTTGTCATTAAGTTCAAGATAGAAATCATTTACAATATACCAATAAATATGCGTTGATTTGTCGAGTTCCGCTTACGTTAATAAGATTCCAAATGCGCATTCTTGAAGCTACCCAGTTGTCAACGAAGTCAGGCGTACAAGTTACTGTGCATTAAGACATCCGCACTCCGCACCCCCTTTTAATCATATCAAAACCATGCCCTACGACATCTAATTTCGCTGCAGCCGTTGTTTGTCTTTCATTTCATTCTCATTCGCAGTTTGACGTAATTGTGGGAATAGCCAAGATAAGGTAAAATATTCAAATGCTGGTATGATAGAGAACTTTACCCAACTGAAAATAAATATTGCCTTTACGTTAATGTTTCTAGGGTTTGTTTGATGAAAGGTTTCCACATTGTGATTTTATTGTTATCTTGCAAAATAAAAGGTATCAGTAGATTTTCTAGGCACATGTTATTAAGAATAATTGACATTCTCTAAGCGTTACTTGTGGTATTCTCTAATTTTTCTGTTTTTCTCTCTGGAATGTTCTACCACATTTTATCTTCACTTCAAAAATAATGCCCATCTAATCTATGAAATAATACGAACATCTGGAAACGTACCTCTATACCTGTAACTTTTACGTCAATGGAACCTTTAGAGAGTGTTTTTTGATAAATAAATGAATAAGAACAAAAATATAACAACAATGTACTTTGCTGACGTTTCGGAAACCTAATCTCTAACAAAATGTTTTCGTTTAAAGAGACTTGGCTGAGAAATCTGGATGAGGAAGTAGTGATAATATTATCCGCCACATTTGTTGAAATTTTTGCCAAGTTCCAGTTTATTCTATCCCTGTTCCCCGAAGCTTGTTCGCAAATCCCAGATCTCTGAATTTTATTGTTCTTGATATAATGGGCTTGTTCGGCATTTTTTAAAAATTTTATAAATCGCAAGTATAAAATAATGGATCGGCAAACAATCAGAATTTTATTCGCAGTTTTAGTGTCTTAAAAACAATTACAAACTTCCACCTAGCGAAAATGGGGCGTGGCCAGGGCTGGATTTTGGAATTTTCCGCCCGTAGGCTTTGAATCTGACGCCCTTTTTCAGACAAAAACCTAAGTGAGTATTTAAACGTGTATGTGTGTATTTTTCATTATAAATCATAAAATGGATAATAATAATAATTTTGTCATTATTCTTTAAAAGTCATCATATCTTTTGGCCTGCCGCTAGGGCCGTCGAGAGAAAAATCGAGGCCCGGAGGGTAGTAGACATACGACTCCCACCAATCTTCAATATAAATTTCGAAGAGCAAGGGTTTCATTCACAATAATAAACTATTTATCTCTACAAAAATTTCGAAAGGCGGGGAGGGAGGGAGGAGTATTCCCAAGAATTGAATATTTTCCTCGGTCGAAATTTTGAAGAGCCCCCTGCTTCCTTACTCTCGTTTTACCTAATGCAAATGCTAATCTTCAACTTCGGGTGAAACCCGGGCCCCCTCAAAAACCGCCGGGCCCGGAGGGAAAACACCCCCCGACCACCCCCCCCTCTCGGCAGGACTGCGTGCTGCACCAAAGAATTTGCCGCTCTAGGCAGCTGCCTACATTGCCTATTGGGAAATCCGCCACTGGGCATGGCCAAGTGCTACGTCACTATACGCATAGACTCGGCGATCTCAGTCCACTCGTTGCTTCTTAGTTGTTATTATCTATATACTAAAAGTGTTGATCTGCACCCCTCTGAAATTGCGGATGGGATCTATCAAAGGCTTTTTATGGGGGCGGTTCTTCGGGATGCGGTCGGTGTCATTTGATTCGGAAATTAATTCTACACTGTTTGGGATAAATATGGAGGAGTTCTTTTTAACGATTTTTTAGTAATTAACGCGCAAAGTCAACTATCTCTCTCACCTCTTAAATTTAGGAACGGGCAGTCGAGGAAATGTAGGTGAATATGAGTTGACGAAATGTTAACAAATATCAAAAAATTACGATTTGCTTTCGCTCCTATTGGGCCGAATTTTCGATTTTGACCTTGAAATTTACGATGTTAATTCATCGCCGATCTTCTCTTTGCCATAGAGACATAGAACGAGTTTCCGATCGACGTGTTTATTTAGTTACGAACGTTTGAAAATTATGTTTTTCAACGTTTTAGGTTAAAGCTAGGTCCCGGAAAGCCACTCTTGTGTCGCTTGCCACGGGCCGAATTTTCTATTTTTTCGATACAAATTTATATCACGAGAAAGCGCCACTCTACATTTTTCCAAAGAGACGTAGGGCGCTGTTCCACTCTGAGTTATGAATTTTCGAATTACGGTTTTCAATTCTTAAGAAAAGATCCATTTTTATTTCGCACAGACCTAGCGGAAATTCTGATTTCCACTGTGACAATTATGATGTGGATAAAATGCCAATCTTCCTTTTTAAATACAGGTCAAACTCGATCCTCCACTACAACAAATAACTTAAACGGCCTTCAACTCCACATATTTACTTACTGCTGAACGGATCTCGGTATCTCGGTAGATCTCTAAGTTTAATGTTGCGTATAGTCACAAATGATTACGCTGTTTTTGCAACTGTTACTAATTTCAACCCCTTATATTTCGAGTAGTATATAAATACGTATAAAAACGACATAAAAAGAATATCGTAGAACAAGCCTATTCTTGGGTTCACCTAATCTTACACTTTGTGATCTATTTTGACCTCGATTTTGACAAAAATTAAAAAAATCACATTTACAGTGAGTGTAACGAACGTTATGTATTTCAGTCATCTAGACACATTACATTAGGAACAAGGAAACTCAGAGATCTAGGATTTACGAATATGTTTGGGAGAATAAAATAGACACTGATAGCCGCACCTTCGCCATAAGTAGAGAATGAAAATGCATTGTTTATTCGAAAATTAGAAAAATCAAGAATGCTATAAAAAAGCGGCATAAGTTATTTACTCTCGACATTTAAAAATTGGAAAAAAAATTATGGGGATGTATTTAAATGTACTTCTTAAAACATTCTTAATTTTCTGCGCACAGTGTATTATTCAATAATTAATAAATCAAAACTTTTTTTTAAATTCGGTGATTTTTTTGTTATTGGTGTAATGATGCAGTTATGTCTTCTGGGCAAACTATTGTATGAATGCTCCCAATCATCAGTTGTAAAACTGGAAAAAATAAGAATAATAGATTTTATTATGTTTACCACGGCGCACAGTGGGGCAAAAATCTACATTCGTGGACGAAAATCGCCTGCTAACTCAAATTTTGACCAAATTTGATATATTTTTTTAAATGATCGGAATGTTGCTTCAACGCCCGACTGCTACAATTTTGAAAAATGTAAAACATAACCCAAAAACTTAAAAAAAATAATGCTGGACAATTTTTATAAAAATAACACAGCCACACACAAAAAAAAATCTTTCTGGCCTGGGGATCTGACGGTGTTTACTATGTGTTTTTGGGGTAGCTGAAACCGAATCCCAGGTGTGTTTAACTCCATCACATCAGGATTTGGCGATAACCTCATTAAAAAAACTCATGGTAGGCAACGACAAGTCAAACAAAAAAACCTTATATAACATGGGGTCTAAAGTTCATAGTTTTGGAGAAAAAAAAAAATAAACAAAATGTTCTAAAATACTTAATAACATAGTTCGAGAACTTCTGGCATATTGGGGTAGGTTTTATTGCCTCGAGTCTTGTCGCATATGATACTCTGATATTCCTGCAACTAATTATGCCGACAAAGCAGTTAAAAGCGACCGACAGAGGACTGCTTCTTCGCGGCCAAATTATATTGTTATGCTTGCTACACTCTCCCTTGTAATATTCTAAAACAGCGATTTTTTTACTAATTTGACGGGACTATATGGACAGGGAATTTTATTAAGTAACACGTCTAATTTATTACTACTCATATTATATTATTATTTCTATTCTATTCTATTCTATTCTATTCTATTCTATTCTATTCTATTCTATTGTATTCTATTCTATGATCAATTATTTCCACACTGGAATACAAATATAATATCAAGATGCTTTTGTCTAAAGAGACTTGGATTGAAAATCTGGATGTGGATTCCTTAAGCAGCGACTTTTTAATGCTGATTTCCTTGAGCCTCTTTAAAGTACAAATATTTTGATATGAAAATTCCGGAAACTGGAACACAAATAAAAGTGTTTTGAGAATCCCCGGATCCTCCACCATTTTGAAAAAATATGCAAAATAGCAACTTATTATATTTTTTGTATTTTTATAAATCTGATTTTGATGAAACTTTCGCTAAATGAGTCTTGATGTTTGGGGAAAGGTATGTAGCATGCCCATATGAAGAGGTCTCAACCGTTTACTTCCAAAAACATTGATTTTATTTTAAATAACGATGCGTTTTGAAAGAAAAAGTCGTTAAGAGTTATGAAATAAAACTTCACCAAGTCGCAGTTGCCCAGTTAATTAACCTTATTATCTATTGTTGATATTGAAGTATTATTAAAAATAAAAATATGAAGCACCCTAATATCAATATTATAGTTGAATTAGAACAAACACACGCTTTTAAGTTTATTAGTTAGAACCATTATCTTATTCCTTTAAAATGTTTATTTATTAACCGACCTCATTGCCGATATAAGGTAATAAGTATCAATTAGGGCCGGTTTATCAATGCGAGGTTAAAATTATCTTACGATTAAAGCATAAATACAGTGTGAACGCACACAATTCATATCTTTGGTATGTGTCATTTCTCAAAAAAATCCTCGAACAGGTCGATTTTAGTATTGTAAATGATACATTTTGTCACTATACCAGAATTTATGACGTCATTGGATTTTGAGTTATGACGCCATCATAAATTTTTTTAATGGAAACAGACATTTTTGTTTACTGTTCTTGGTGGTATACTCCTTTAGCTTTCTGGTGATATAGAAAAAAATGAAATTACCTGGGCCATTTTTTTGGAAAAATGACAATTTATGTAAAAATAGCTTACCTTTCGCAAATTCACGAGTAATGTTCCACTTTCTTATGGACTGATAAATCTTGTTGTCTACATTTTTGTTTTAACTAGCATGAAAACATTTGACATAAAAACGAAACAAAGAAAATAATGAAGAAACAATCATCTTAACAACAGAGAGATACAGGCCTTTTTGTGTAAAGTATCGATAACTTTTTTATTCCTGGCACGCGTGGAACCTCAGTTTTGTGATACTTCTGAGACAGTGTAAAACTAGTGAATGCAATGCCACGTTTAAGTGAAAAAGAACGCGTACAACTTTTGATGATGGTTGGATATGGTGATAGGCTGAGAACTCATCAGGAAGCATGTGATGTTTTCAATGCCAAGTATCCCTAAAAGCAAATTTCTAGATCCACTGTAAGTAGATTGGTGGCTAGATATAATGAATCTGGCAGTGTAGCTGACCTCCCTCGATCTGGTCGCCCTAGCACAAGCAACAAAACCAAATTACATATTCTTCTAGAATAAGAGGAAAACCAACATCTTTCGGCAAGGCAGCTGGCTTTAAATAATAACGTGAGTCAAACTTCTGTTGTACGTCTATTGAAAAAAGAAAAATATGCTTACAGTTTTGTGAACAGTTGATGACCTTGTGCGATGAAAACCCAAATTTTTTAAAGAACATTGTTTTTTCTGATGAAGCTACATTTTCTTTAAAGGGGACTGTACATCAGCATAATTGTAGGCATTGGTCACGCGAAAATCATCATTGGAGTCAAGAAGCCTATACACAGCGACGAGGCAAAGTAAACGTGTGGGCAGGTATGATTGTTGGTCGTTTATTGGGACTTTTTTTTTTAAGAAAATCTTACGGCCGCAAGATATTTACAGTTTTTGCGAGTTGAGTTAGTGCCAGCCTTAGCAGTTATGTTTCCGAACAATGAAGATGAAGATATTGCTGCTGGAAACGTCTGGTTTCAGCAAGACGGGGCTCCACCTCATTTTGGGAATAGCAGTGCGTCAGTTTTTATATGACACTTTTACTGGAAGGTAGATAAGTCGTCGAGGTCCGATTGAGTGCCCCCCCCGTTCACCGGATTTAACCCCCTTAGATTTTTTTCTTTGGGGTTACTTAAAGTCAAGGGTGTATTTTAATAGACCGGATACCATAGAAGAATTCAAAGATAGAATTGGCTTGGAGATGAGACGAATTGCCCAAGAGATGATTCAGAACAGCGTGCAAAATGTCTACACCCGTCTTGGTCAATGTCAAGTGGTTGGAGGGTCGCAATTTGAGCAATGGAGATGATTTTTTCCTCACAATTACTTATGTAAGGTATCAATCAATAAAAGTATTTTTTTCCAAGAGAATGGCTTAGGTAATATCAATTTTTTTCATATTAGCAGAAAGCTAAAGGAACATACCACCAAAAATAGTAAACAAAAATATCTGTTTCCGTTAAAAAAAATTATGATGACGCCATAACTCAAAAACCAATGACGTCATAAATTATGGCATAGTGACAAAATGTAGCATCTACAAAAGTAAAATCGACCTGTTCGAGGATTTTTTTGACAAATGACACATACTAAAGATATGAATTTTGTGCGTTTCTTTAGGTTAGACAGGAAAACTTTTATCCTCGCAAAACCTTGTATTGATAAACCGGCCTTTAATCGGGCGGCAGTAAAATTTGATTTCGTAACTTTTACCGACCGTTTCTTGAAGGAAAACGGTTCAATTAATATAATAATTTTTAAGTCAAATTGATATTTCGTTTATTTTTAAAATCTAAATCAATTCTTTTCTTATCCGCGAACTGACTGAGCAATTCTAAGTACGACTTTTTATACTGAAATAAAAAATGAATTTTTTGATGTTATAATGCTATTGCTATTGGCAGGTACATTGTGGATATGTAATATATTCAGTAATCACATCACTGACTGGATAAGATGGCTGCGGGATGTATTTACATATACATTTCACAGGTAAATGGGATTGCATGTAGCTTCTCTTTCCATTTGAAATTACTGGTGAATATGCATATGCATTACCATGTGTATGCCGCTTTTCCTCATCCTTTGTGGAATTTTATTTTTCATGCAATGTCATGGCACTAAAAGCATTTTTACATTGCCTCGACAACACGTAAAATGAACAATAATAAAAGAGTGATGATTTAAGAAACGTAAATTTAATTGCAGCTCAAATTATTATGCAATATATAAGAGACAATAATACAGGGTGCCATTAGTTTCATGTCATTAAAAAAACTGGTGGTAGGGAACGACAAGACAAACAAAAAAACCTTATATAACATGGCGTCTAAAGCTTATAGTTTTGGAGAAAAAAAAATAAACAGAAATTTACATAATATTTAATAACATAGTTTGAGAACTGCTGGCATATTGGGGTACATGATACTCTGACATTCCTGCAAATAAGTATGCCGACAAAGCAGTTAGAAGCGACCGACAGAGAACACCGCCATGTTTTTTGCTTCTTCGCGGCCAAACTATCTTATTACGCGTGCTATAATTTCAGTTTGTGTCCTTACGTACACACGACGTGACCTACCCGTTCCTTGGTTTTGTCTATTGCTTTTGTTCTTTTTGAATTTTGTGCCACTTGTGTTAAGATTTATTTTATTGATTTATCGTTCAAGTCGTTAGTATTTGGTTACGTAAGACACTACTTCTTGTTCGTGCTTTTTGTGTTACTTTTTGGATTTTGGACCAAGTTTTTCTTCTTGTTTTCTTTATTGATAACGTTAATTCAAAGTTTAGTGTGGTGTTTTAAAACGCAGATTTTGGACATTATGGGAGATTACACTTATCCAGAACTCGGGGATGTGCATAGAAACCATAAAAAATGATCCTAATTTACCAATTGTATTGAACGGAGTGCGTATGTCCTTAGTTCGACGTGCCGAAATGTGTATACGTGGAGATGGAGGTCATTTCGATCAATTTTTCTGTAACATTCAAAAGAATTGTTCAGTTATAGGGTGTTGCCTATTGGGCATTAATATTCTTATTATTATAATTACTAGTATTCACTGTCTTGTTTTGATCTGTTTATTATTGTTTACATTGATTTTCATAGAGACCAAAGACCCAATTTTTAGTTTTCGATACCTGATTGGGAAAAATTATGCGCTCAATTCGTTAAAAAATCAGATATTTTCCTAATTTAAAATACACGACTATTTTCTGTTATCGTATCTCGGACGTCTAACTGTTCGTTTTACAATTTCATAGAACAATTGCTAACTTTTTTAAGCTTTTAACACAATGTTACAAATGTTAATAAACCACTTTTAAATTTTATAAATTCTTATAAATGACAATAAAAGCTACAATAACTTTGTTCAAAATTAAAAAACACATGTAAATAAATCCTATTTAAACTCCTGCGGCCATGCTATGCTTGTGTTGTGCCGAAAGAGAAGGAATTGTTTACATTTTCATAATTAGTGGTATAAAAAGTTCGGTACAAGTAATTTCATCAAAGTGCCGCACTTCTTCTGGTGGGAACACAAGTCGGGTTTTACAGTTTTTTATTATTTCTAATATTCGGAACTATAACATCCGCTGACCCTGAAAAACAGTGATTCCCAAATGTTTCCTACCTTAACATTAAAATGTTAAACCTAGATCAGTTTTTTCAAAGTGCCACTAGAGAAAAAAGTCATATAGGTTTTTTGTTTGTCTAGTCGGTCCCTATTACCAGTTTTTCAAATGAGATGAAACTAATTACACCCTGTATATACTTTTCTAATCAGTGAAAAATATTAATTTCTTCTTATTTTTCTATTCATTTATTTAACATAGGCCTATTTCCGCTATTAAGGTTGATTACCGATGCCAGGAGACGAGTTACCTTCAACTTGGAAAATTAGCCGAACCTCTTCTTTATTGAAGAGTAGGGCCTTTTTACTTGCCTGATATTTGACAAGGAACCGACTGCTTTACATCCCCTACGAAGGATGGTACATCTACTACGCAACTTCAGCCTAAAATTGCATGTATTCTACGTATGCGATGATATACAAGCCATTAGAAGGTGACGTGAGAATACTTTATTTCCCGAGATGTTCACCCATCCCAGTACTAATGATATTAAAGCATTTCGTATCGCAATACGAGTGTAGTCAAGACGCCCTCTTCATTAAGCCCTGAATTGTGAGATCCTGCAAAATTATATTAGGTTAGTGGTGGGGCTTTGAGAATAGCTTCAGATAATTGTATATCTAACTAACAAAAAATCCATTCTTCAAATGGGTGAAATACAGGGAGATCGTAAAAGACTGAATGTGACGCTCCCTAAAGATTCTTGTGTGCCACTTACCCTATTTTGTGATACTTCCAACATTTTGAAACGCATTTTTTTTAACTTTACGTAAAACGAAACAATTCGAATTTAACATACTTTATAATTTACGTAAAAGGATACAAGTAATGGTAGAGCATGAGACCTCTGAGGGTGCGGGTAAATTACAAAAACTTTGGTCAGAATAATAATGAAAAATCGTCGAAAGTGCATGTGACATAGTGATATACAGAGTAAAATTGTACATAATAAAAATCAGTACATAATCTTTAAAAAGGAGTATAAACTAAACGCAGTCTAGCCAGGGTCTTCAAGACAAATAATTCTTACGATAACATAAATAAGCTCAACTAAATTACATGTAGATACACAAAAGGAAAACTACACAAACTGTATGTAATATTAATGACAAAAAAATGCCCGACAATTAGTAATTTCGACATAAACTTGTTCGGTAGTTAAACACTGCCTTTTATGCCAAAACACACGGGAGATGTCTAAAAAACGGGACGATATAGCTACGCAACCATAACATTCAAACGAAATTATTCACGCACTATAATCTTCTTATGGGGTACAAGAAGTCTTAATCGAACGGTAACATTGGATATAATAGGAAATAATACTGGCCAAACGTAGAATGAAGTAATGAAACCATCAACAATTTTGCATGTTTGCAAGCGGCTTCAAACAACAATGTTTGCATCACGAGAGGCGTAATAGAAAAGTCTATACTTACAGTTAATTCATAACATATAACATAACATATAACAATACATATAACATAACATAACATATAACATAACATAACATATAACATAACGTATAACATAACATATAACATAACATATAACATAACATATAACATAACATATAACATAACATATAACATAACATATAACATAACATATAACATAACATATAACATAATATATAACATAACATATAACATAACATAACTACTTTACTGATTCTACTAGCAGTTATTAATCACTATATACAGATATTTACAAATATATGGCGGCTTTAATTCTTCTAGCCTAGACGGGCCAGACCGCCTGCTCACCTGCCACGCCATTCTCCTCTTCTATAGAGCCGGCGTATGCTTATCTCGTCTACTATTTGCTAAACTTTGTCTTACCAGCTACTACGCTATTGGTCAAGCATTTGTCATGCCTAACCGATTGGATTTAAATTCATATAATGCAAGGATCAGTATCTTATAATTTAAATTTAAATAGAATAATCGCGCGCCTTATCGCATTGGCCCACATAATTCAAATTTACAAATTAACTTATAGTGTGTTTCAAAACGTGAGCGTTACAATTTGCACGTGGGAGACAGTGACATACTGATTGATATAAGTTGAGTGCGCGTGACGTCACAAATTTAGACATTTGTCGGAGTTTAGGGACAACAAACCCGAATTCCCAAGATGTTGAATGGAAACTGAGAGAACTTTTCATTATATTAGTACTTTTAGTCACTGTATTATAGAAAATGCCAAGTTCCGGCTGTGCTATTAATTGTGGAAGTGTGGCAATAAGAAATGACGATAGTATTGTCACGCAGGAAACAGCCAAATCCGGGAAAGTCGCAAATGTTTGTATAAATTAAATATATTCGACCCTAGTCGGCCTAGTCCATATTAAATAAAAAACAATTAAATAATTTCAATGCCAATTAGTAGAATTGTTTAATAATAAAACACAAATATACATAAACATAACATTGACCGCATAAAGATTTGCTAAATAAACAAGTATATAAATCGAACAATCAAAACAAACGAGGCTCTCGGTTCTTTTCATGAATTGAGTTTCGACGTCTTAGTGTCGACAGTTGTAGTTTGGGGCCCTCATCTTAGGGTGTGGGGCCCAGGCCCTTCAGGCAGTTTTAGTGATCTCCACCCTGGAGATCACAAGTTAAGTTAAGTGAAAGTGACACCTTTTCCTCCCCACTATGTATATTGGTAAGATTGTTTAAATTTATGTGTTCTATCTATTTTTGTATTGTTGATTATTTGTATGAGTTGTTTCGTTGTTATCCCTTAAACGAGTATTTTAATAAAACCATGTAAATTCTTAAAGTTGCCCCTTATTAACACACACTCTCCAGAAAACACCCCGTCACGTAGGGCTCATGATTAGGGCCCTAGCCCTTTTTCTTCGTGACACATGGTGGAGGCGCCGGGCATTATGCTACGAGATGGGCAGAAACAGAGGCATTACCGTCGGGAAAAGCAGGACCAGTAGCCAAATTTATGTTGGAAAAAATTATCACCCGTCATGGCGCACCACGTCATATTTTAAGTGACAGGGGACAGACATTTCGATCCGAGTTAGTGCAGGAACTCCTGAGGGGAATGGGCACGGTGAATCAATACACGACAGCGTACCACCCTGCGTGTAATGGCCTAACTGAGCGATTAAACAAGACGCTCGCAGATATGTTAGCCATTTACACGAACACAAACCAAACTGACTGGGACGATTTCCTGCCACATGTCACATTCGCGTACAACACGGCAAGGCAAGACACAACAAAGTTATCTCCGTTCATGTTAGTGTATGGAAGAGAGCCGGTCCTACCCACGGAGGCGAACCTAATGCAACCGAGTAACTCGGTAGACGCCTGCAGGATTAGGGAAAGAGCACTGGCGGCACGTAGCCTAGCAGTAGAGAATATAACTGCTAGGCAGAAACGCGACAAGAAAAGCATCTATTAATATTAATATAACTGCTAGGTACGATAAAAAGCATCGTCACCTAGTATACAAAAAAGGGGACCAAGTGAAAGTGTTCACCCCGGTGAGGAAGGTAGGCCGGAGTGAGAAACTCCTGTTACGGTGGTTCGGCCCCTACTATATAATAAAAAGGATCGGTGAGGTGGACTACCAAATTCGGAAAGGACCTTCGAAGAAGGCGAAAAAGGAGATTGTTCACGTCAGCCGTATTTTACCCTATCACGACCCGTGGACACCAGAAGTGGTGCCACAAGAATAGAATCACGAAAAGTAGGATAACTTTGTATAGGATAGATTACATAAATGTTGTAAATAGTAGATAATAGAAATGGTGTAAACAATTAACATATACTATCTTAAGATAGGAATAGGGGTAGGTACGACCTACCCAGATATACATATTTCCCAGTCGTCATAGTGAATTAATAAATTAGCAAGTAAGTCATATTATAATAACATACTGACATATACTTTACCACAGGGTTTTCGCTTACTTCCTTTTGGGAAACGTCAATTCCCAGGTATTAGAGGTTACGGCAGGGGCCTTCTGGCGGGCCTTGCCATCTACGGTGAACTACGAGGCCACGCTGCCACTGGTATATGAAGCAAAGTGGTACGAGGCGGAAGGTCGGGATGATTCCCAATTTAAGGGGGGCTGCATCAACGATAAAGATAACAGGCCAGAATGCGAAATTCTGGCCAACTTGAATCATTTGGAAAACGCGTTTGAATCGGAGTTCGACGCTTTAGAAAGTAGCTGGAGTACTAGCTACCTAAAAAACTATACCACACAAGTGGAATCCTATTTTAGAAATAAAAGGGCATTAGACTTCTTGGGGGAAGGACTTTCGTGGTGTTGTGGAGTGGCAACACAACACAAACTAGACAACTTAATAACAGACGAACACGACCTACAAGAACAGCTTGCTAGACTAAATAATGGACTATCAAAATCTATTACAAAAATTTCTCAAGATTCGGCGAAATTCTCAGAATATGAGAAGTCGGTCGCAACTTCATTTAATGTGACTCAAAACAAAATACACGACCCAGAAGACTTTACAAACAACCTCAAAAACCAAATCTTGGTACACGAAAACCAACAAAGTCACGTAGTTTTATCAGTCTTATATCGACAATTTCAAAGCTTAAAACAGAATATTAGGATTGCCAGGGCTATAAAAAGACAGGGTATTATAAATTCATGCAGACAACACCAAATCCCAATTTCCGTCATCGACCCCTCCGTACTCCTACACGATCTAACAACCCTCAAACTTGAACTGACAAAATTTGAACAGGAACTAGCAATAAAAACTTCGGAAATCTCTAAATATTATCAGTTACCATTATGCGACTGCACATTTTCAAATAACAAAATTACCATACATGTCAGAGTGCCTATTACTCAACAGTTTCAGAAATGGGAATTGTTCGAACTAACAACGACACCGTTCGCGTGGAAGGACCAAACCTGTGTCATCCAACATGAACCGGTGCTGTTGGCGGTATCGAGGAACTCCCAAAGTTTTAAAATTCAGATACGGCAAATCTCAGGTACTGGTTTGCACCACTGCAAACCGTATCATGATAGACTTTGTTACATCCCACGATTTTCGGCAGACACCATCCAAGGGCCAACTTGTGCCAAAAAACTGTACACCGGGGCAACGGTTGACGAACTTAACTACCATTGTCCCATGCACTGTCACAAGTCAACATCTATGACAATATCAGAAATCGATGAAGAAGTTTATGTCCTGGCACATCCTAGACCAATTACCAAAATTATCTGTAATAACCAAACGACCCACCTCACTGAAAATGCGTACAACTTCCCTGGAGCCATCAAAATTGTAGTACCCTGTAACTGTAAACTTGTCATGCAAAACGAAGACGTAATACCAAAAAGGTTCCCATGTCAAAATTTACCCCAAGAAGCATCTATTACCCACATTATTCCAGCTGCCTGGTCAAACTTAAAATCATTTGTTCTGAACCCAAAATCACAAAATCACCCACAATACCTAAATTTGTCCGAATCACTCAATAGGAACTGGACACTTGACGTCCCACATTTAAACCTAACCTCTACGAATGACAACATACAGGAAGTGGTTGATAATGTGAAGGAGCATATTAAATATATATACGCAAATACGTACGGTTTCCATAGTGACACTATTTTTTTACTATGGAACTCCATGCTCTCAATAGGCCTCGCCTACCTTCTCTTCAGGGGGCAAAATCATTTGGCTGTTTCCTGCGTGACATAATTTACTAAATTACCCCGATTCTTCAACATAGGATTATGTATTCCTTTCAAAAATCATATAATTACAATATATGTGTGTGTGTAACATTCAGAAATACATCGGCATCTGTACTAAAGTCCTCTTTATTTAATATATGTGGACTTAAACTGATAGCACCAACTTCTTTCCATACACCTATCCTGTTCCTATACATCATAAGACAGTTTCGTAAAATATAAACTCGTTTCCATCTTAACAAACAAAATTCGCCACATGAATTGATTAAGGATAATTGTGGTTGTTAAATAATTCTAAATTAAATTTTATAATATCACGAAATCCGCAAAATATACCTATAGTTAAAACAACACGTTCGATTAGTTGATCACAGAGTGGAGGCAATTTGCATTTTAGTATTCCTTAGTCTACTTAGTCTAGTAGCATAGGAAATCGGTTTTATTAATGTATGGCGAATAGAAATTTTGATAATGTTAGTAACTTTTCTACGTCACGTGATCTTCATTCTTTCTCGATCGCACTGTATTTGCTTAGATTAAACCAGTTTTTCTTTGAAAATTTCACGTTTGGACCTAAAAACTAGAATACTCTGCAGCACCAAGTTCTGCTTCTATACTTTAATCATATGAAAATGATAATGTTTCTAGCTATAATAGTTTCGGAGATAAACCGCTGTGACAGACGGATGGATGGATGGCCGGACGGGCGGATGAACGGACGAAAGGACAAATATATCATCTTATAAGGGTTCCGTTTTCTCTTTTAATTACGATATTCAAAAAAACAATTACAGCAATAATATCCATCCGCAATAGTTTCAGTTATTTCTGTCTTCCCAGATCCCTACGCAAAACTTTTATGTTGTGATATTTTATAAGAATCTCTCGTTTCCATTAGATTACTGACTTTTGAAGAGTTTGTTTATTTTATTTGATCGGCACATTTCTAAAACCGGTAATATCAGTTGTAGAGAAAATAATATTATATAACTGTGTTGGTGATCGAATTCCGAACAACTTTCAAAATGTTCGTCTGTCCGTGTGTCCGTTGGTCCGTCATGTTTTTCGTAAGCACGATAACTCAAGAAAGGAAATTCCGATTGTATTCAACTTTGAACAAGAAATTAGTGTTGGATGGAGGAAGGGCTGTATTGTTTTTGAGCGAAACCGATCAGTAAATACAAAAATGATTAATTATTTAAATAAAACAAACTTTTTTTGTTTTGTATTTGAACAAATGTATGTCTAAAATGTAAACAATTCCACCCTTCTTTGGAGGGTTGTTTAGAATATTAAAAAAACAAGATAATTGGAGAAAATTTTAAAGTTTAGATAGATAGAATTGATATTGTTACATTGCAAAATCGGCTACACATAAGTTATAGTGTTTATATTATCAAGTAACGAAAATCTTGGCAATATATTGTTAGTGTAGGAATTCTAGATAAAAGTAAGGTAGAGCACGAATTACAGATGTACATTATTGCAGGAAGAGACACCAAGAGTTATCGGAATGTTGCAGGCAGGGCTTTAATAGCGAGTCAAAGTGTTATTTGTCGTTGTTGAATCGATATCTCGAACTGGATACATTTTCTGAACTGCAGATACCAAGGAATGAGACTACACCGCACTACCCTTAAACGAGTGGTGTATTCGATTAATCAAATGGAGTTAAAAATGTTTTAAAATTAGATTAACTGTACATTTGAACAGATTTGGGGCATTTATCACATTATCGTCTTTATAGTGCACCGATAAATTGGTTGAAATTGCAGGCGAATTGTCTGAATGAAAAAGACTGAAGGCAGATAGTGTTTGGAAGAATTATATAACTTAGTAAAATTAGTTCGAAATAGACCATTTAAGTAAACTAAACTACTAAGTTTCACATTTCATGTGAATACTTAAGCATTAAGTATTCCATCGTGTTAACCCTGGGAAAGTGTGGTTGCTTCATGCCTTAAATTCCAAAAAAACAACCTAAAACTTTAAAGGGGTTTCTTACAATTATCTTGAAAATGATGCATGAGAGATACATGATGATTGTAATATCTTTTAGTTCTTCGCACACTTTGAAAAAAACATTCTTTGGGTTTTTTTGCAGACAATTTTCATACACTCCATCTAACATTTTCTATAATTTAACATTACTTATTCAATATGCAGTACGGTGGAAATGCATTCAATAAATTACTTCATTACATTATTCATTACTTCATACGAAAATGCTTTGAAAAAGAAATCCAGAGACAGACCGATTTTTATATGTAAATGAGCATCTCTTTGCTTTGCTCATGCTTTTTATATACAGGAATGTTCGTATGTGTTACCCACACTTCCAGCCTAAACATTGACCTATTGGGTGTGGTGTTCTTGCATCCAGTGGGGATTTTCACTTATCCAATATCGCTAGATCTGACGATTTATATGACCATTTTCTATATTAAATGTGAATTTGTCTGAAAAAATAATATTTTTAACCAACAAGGGATCCCTGTTACATTTGTCCATTATATTTTCACTAAAATTGACTCTACGATCAGAATAATCCTCTAGAAGTTCTCGAACTAGCTACACTTTGCACGGATGCCACTCTTCCTTCCTTAATATTTTATAATTTATTTTATAACGATTTTTTAGAGTGACCTTTCGCGACGTATACAATATAGCTTTTTTATCTTTCAATGTAGATTATCCGCTTTTGTTGGAAAATCTTTGACTTAAAAATCGCTTTCAAGTTATGGAAAAGTGGATAATCTACACTGAAAAATAAAAAGCTATATTGTTTTATACGTCGCGTAATAAAAGGTCACTCTAAAGAAATAGTTATAAAATCGGCCAAATTCAATATTTTCTGAAAATTCCAACTGCGTATTAAATTCAAATAGTGTTTTGAATTTTATAGTCTGGTTTGGATAATTTTTATTACTTACAAAAGAAGTGGCGCGATATGCAATTAAGGCTAAAATCGATCGATTATTACTTAAAAAATAAAAAACTGATCTTCCTGAAATTTGGAAAAAAAAAAATTTCTACTCCCTACATAGAAAATACTATTTTGCTCCTTCATTTCAGGGAGCAAAGTAGTACTTTTCCACCCTCAGGAGGAAAATACTTTGCCTCACTAGGGAGGAAAATACTTTGGCTCCCTCTGGAAGCAAACAAGTAAAAACTTCAAATAGCTGTAATAGTAGTGTATAGACTTCTTTTATTGATACACAAACTTCCTGAAAATGTGTAATTATGCTTTTCTTTGAAACAGATTTTTTATTACTTGTTTTTATTTATAAAAATTGAAAACAGTTTAAATCAAGGTTTAAATTAACATCAGTAACTAAATATTGTTAAAATTTATGATACAATTAGTTAAATTACTAATGGAGATTCCCCCTGGAGAAATATTGGCTCTGCTGGTGGATATCAGTTCCTGATTGTTGTTTTCCAAAATCTTGGACGCTGATGAAGTACTTGTAGAAACAAAATTTTCAAAAACAAGACAACGTTTTTTGGTACTTGAAGTAGTACTTTCTCCCGTAATTATTTGGCTGGCTACCTCACATTTTTTAGAAATACAATCATCTAAGTACCCTTCTGCTAATGCGTTTGTTCGCCATTCTCCATGTCTTTTTAGAGTGAGAATGTAACTTCCAGCATTGACTAATAACTTAGCTGAAGTACGGCGGAAACTGTGTCCAGTATAGCCTTTCGAATCATCCAAGTTTAAAAATATTGCTATTCTGTATGGAATTTTGGCAATTGTGTTTTTGCCAATTACCTGATTTGTACATTTCCCTTTAGCATAAGTTACAAAAAATCTAGAATGACATGTTTTAGGGGACCTACAGTCCAGATATTTTCTATACATATCCAAGACAGATAAGTACTCCGTTTAAAATCTCATTTGTTATTGTAAATGTCCTTTCGATATTAGTTTTTGAGTCAGGTATTTGTATCACCAAAATATCGCCTTTATCACTGATATCCTCAAGTACCATATTAACTAATTCATCGCTACGGCATGCCCAGCAATTCCAAATATAAGCACGCTGAAAAAGGAAAATGCACTTATGACAACTGCCTAAAATGTCACTTAATTGTCATTTTATGTATACTTTCTAATAACAAATGCTGCGTTAAGTTTTTGTTTATTATTCAACAATAACGATCAATCTTACCTTCATATGTAAGTAAGTTTCATCTGGAGCTTCTGCAATAAACTTGTTGATATCCTTCCTTGAAAAAGTATTGGTTTTCTTGGCTTTATATCCAGCAGATTTCCTACTAAAGCTACTAATTTAGGAAACTTAATGTCGATATTGTCTTTAATTTGGAGTGTAGATCGCAACATACTGTATTTGCTCCATAATGTTGAAGGCTTCAAATCGACGCATTTTTGGAAAAGTAAAATAGGACCACTTCTTCACATATTTTTCTTATTTGCCTAGTCTCCATCCAACATTTAAATAGCTGGTACTCTTTTTCATATTTTTCACGAGACTTTAACGGTAATAGATTTAACGAAACCACGTTTATTGCTTCTTCCAGAATATCTTGAGGAACTTCATCTTCACATTCGGAATACATTATTATAAATTTTTGGGAAGTTTGTTTATTTTGAAAACAAGAAGCAACCTTAGCAACGTTCCATGTTACTTTGATTTTAAAAAATATTTACTTATCTAAATACCTTTTATGACATTTTGACATTTTTGGTTTTTTGATTGTCATGCATAAGAAAATATAATAAAATATATGTAAAACCAATGTAAGAAACACTGTAAATGGTCGTAGAAAAAATCATATGTATTACACAGGAGCAAAATGCCATTTCCTCCGAGGAAATTATGCACTTTTCTCCCTTGTCATGCAAATAGCTATTTATCAGTGTAAGCAACAATTTCTGAAAGTTTCAGGCTTCTACCTGTTTCCGTTTTCGAATTATTCAATGTCGAAAAGGGCACTTTTCAACTTTGAACACTATTTGCAAATAAAAAAAATACTTAGCGACCTCAAACCAGTCTCATTTCTTAGATAATTCAATGAGGAACAAGAAACTAATACGGTACATATGAAAAATGCGCAAGAGAGGAGATATGAAGCAAAACATGGAAAAAAAGTCGTGTTTTTTTTTAAATATTTACAAAATATTTAAAAAATAACCACACGGTTTACGAAGTACGCATTGTGACAATCGTATTTAGCGGTAAAAAATACATAAGAGTCAATCAGAATATTGCTCCCGGCTCACAAATGCACCTAAGAATGTAAAATGTTTGGTTTCTTTTTCTTGAGTTGAATGAATCGGTAATGTCTGATATAGAACAAGGTGAGAGTTTCATAGTAAACAGGAGGTTGATTTTGTTTGCCATTTTCACCTAAGTTACAACTTTTTATAGAGTGAGCGGTTTTTGCTATAAATTTTTACGAAAATTAAACGTTACGTTTTTGTTACGCTTTACCTCCCTAAGCTTCAACCTTGTATTTTCTTCATGATATTAAATACAGTGTTCAATACATGTCCTGTAAATTTCAACTGCCTATAGTTCCCTTTTTTTTTGAGTTAAGACATTTTGAATGCGTTGATACAAGCGAAAAATATTAAACTTCAGATATAATAATAATTATTATTGATATTGCAGTCACTGATTTCATTCAATTCATAAATTTGTTAACTAATCACAATATCTCTATTGTATACCATCCTTTTCTTGTCAACTCCTATATTATATAAGTAAGCATATCAAATTGGCAAACATTATAATAGGTACATCTTTTGCGTCCTTTTCAGATCTTATCATCTATGTTCCATCTGCCTACTGGTCTATAATGTACATAGTACGTTATATGTATATTTGTGAAACCTTTTCGGTAGTTTTTGAGGTAATCACCATTGCATGCACATATAACTGTGCAATGGTCGCAGCTATTTCTGAATGCACCATTTGTATTAAATTCGATATCAGCCACATTGAAAATACTTACATCTATTTTAATACAATTCTGATAAAACATGCATTTTGCATGTTTTTTTAGGGTGTGATCCACTATACACTGGGCGTGACTAGATAAAAATACTATCCCTCAGGGATCTGTACTGGGACCACTTTTCTTTAATATCTTTATTAATGACATTGTCACAAATATTGACGTTGAAAGCCTGTTATATGCGGACGATCTAAAAATCTATTGTGTAATTTAAACTGATGAAGATTGTGACAAGCTTCAAAATAACTTGAATAAGATAAATGATTGGTGTCTACTAAATCAACTACCTCTCAATGTATCCAAACGTAGCGCATTTACATTTTGTAGAGCACGCAATTATATTAGTTTTAATTATCATTTAAATAACCAGGAGTTACAAAGACCTGATACAATTAAAGATCTGGGGGTGACCTTTGACAGAAGTCTAAGTTTCAATGAACACATAAATTTAACTGTATCATCAGCTTTAAAAAGCCTAGGATTTGTAATAATGAATTGTAAGGGTTTTAATAATACGGACATTATGAAATTATTGTACTACTCCTTTGTGCGATCAAAATTAGAATATTGCTCACTGGTATGGTCCCCGGGCTATGCTACGTATATAAAAAGTATTGAAAACATTCAGCGTCGTTTTGTTAAGTATTTGTGTTTTATTGAAGATGGCAATTATCCCACAACTGGTTATTCGCAAAACCTCATGTTAGAAAGATTTGATATGTCGAGTCTAGAAAATAGGAGAATAGCACACTCTGTAATATTTCTGCATAAAATTATTCACAATATATCTGATTGCCCGTCTATTTTGGAGCAACTGTGTTTCCGTGTACCTCGTATAGGAAGCAGAAATCGTGAAACATTCTATCTTGCTACTCCCCGAACAAATTTACTAAAACTTTCACCTATACATTTTATGTGTAAAAATTATAATTCAGTGCAAAATGAGCTTGATATATTCAATTGTAGTCCTGCATCAATTAAAAGATTACTATGCGTATAACCCCATAGCCCTTATTGCCGTTTCATGTTTTTTTTAGAGTTATGTGATGTGTATATATTATTTTAAGTCAGTTTTTTCTTAGTATTACATTTGTATTTTGTTTCTTCACAGTACGACACGTACTGTGAATTTGGTATATATAATACTTATACTGTTTGTGCTTACTAGTGTAACATTCCCACCCCTTAATTGGTTTTCTGTTGGGTGGTTGTATCTAAATAAATAATGGAACCATGCAATGCATTACAGCGAAATATTACCCTATGAGTTCCACATCCACCTAGCGGAATGAGAGAATAGCCTGTTACTTCCACAGCACGTAGTTGAGTGGAAGTAGTAACATTTTCTTCTGCTAAAATCGGATTATAAATGAGTCGTTCAATGAGACGATTCATATTTTAACATACGATGCACTCCGAGTGAGAAGGCACTGCGAAAAGGAAGGTACCTAGGTAAATCTCCAAAAAATCCTAAAGCTGCGCCGCAACGCGCGCGGGCATATCGACAATGAAAAAAGTATGCCTTGAAAGTGGTGCCTCGTCTCTACTTATCGTAAAAAGAGGTGTTGATAGTGGTGTTCATTGTATAAATTTAAATGGTGACAGTTTAGCAATACCAGGAACTAGTAACCAGCTTACGATGAATGCAAATGAATTCATTATTCATTACAGTAATTTTAACTGTCATAAAATGCTCATAGATAATTTATAAAAACTTGTCGGGACAATCAGTTCGGTTTCGCGTGTAATAGACTTTGGTTTCAAAACAATTTAAAAAAAAGTTTAGCGCTGATGTTTTATTAATTTTCACAATACCTTACTATTATAACCTACTAAATAATTTTCGCATAAAAGTCTTGTTTCAATCGCATGAGTGTTCACGCACAATTTTTTTACGACATCTGCCACCTAGGCCACCACGTCATTAATAATAGCTAGCTAGCAAAATAAAAATATTGACTTCGGTACACGTATATATTATAACGAGATCTGGAACTAGATTATATTCTAAGCTTATTCTGTCGAAGAGTTTGGGGTAAATTGGAGTAAATAAGTATAACAAGCTAGTTAGCGTCCAGAAACTTGGGATTTAGTGTATAGACTAAAAGAGAGTGTGTGTACGAGAACAATCGTTCTCAAAAAAGAAAGGCATCATCCACTCCTGCCCCCAAAAAATTTACTTCCATCTATTGCTCACCTTACAGTAAATGTTGGAACTACAAACCAAAATTAATTCATCTAAACTCTTAAATCAAATGCAAATTACTTTCGTGTAATTTCAAAGACATAAATATTTATATGTCAATCTTTTTAACGAGCTGAAATAAATTATCTATCGTGTCAAACACGTTTAATCAGCTACTGAAAACTGGGACCTAAATCACTTTACAATAACCCATTTATTAAAACTTTGAACTCAGATGGCTATTGTAAACAAACAGCAGTGCTATCAGATTTGAATAAGCTTAATTTCGTTTAAATAGGTTTCATATCGTTCCAAAGTTTTCACCCAGAGATAAAATGTATACAATACTTTTGTAACATAAAAACTCCTTCTTCATAATGTACACAAATTCAACTAGAACTGATTTTATAAGTAGGTAACGTCATTCATTGTACAATTAATGTAATTTTATACCTTTTACATAATTACAGATAAGTTTCTGAGAAATGTGTAAGAGAAATATTTATAAAAAATTTACACACGTTGCAATTTAACAAGCTTCGTTAAGATATTGAAAATAAACTTGGTAAACTTTCAAGTCTGACGTGATATTTACAAAATCTGAAACATGTACAGGGAATAAAAATAAAGAAAAGTTTTAGAAATTTTCAAACTTTTATTAAGCTGCGGATAAAAAAGTACAAAAGTTACTCAGTTCGGAGTAATTGTAATAGGCTTTACATCAAGATTCCACAAAAACATTGAGTTTCGTAAAAATGCACGAATCTAGGTATCAACATTTATCGAATACACACGTTTTACAAAAACGATGCGTCGGTTGGCGTCGAAAGGCAAGAATGCAAGAATACGAATCTAGGTATCAAAATTTACCAAATACACAAGATTTACAAAAGAGAGACTAGGCGTCGCATAGTAGAAAAAAAGCCTTTTTTGGACAAAAATCTGCCTACAAATCAAATCTTAATCAATTTTGATCTACCTTGGCTTAAAATGTAGGTTATTGGCTACACTTTCAGAGTATACTGCCTAAATTGCAAACCCCGATTTCCTAAAATCAAAAAATTCAACAAAACATAATTACCCTACTGGAAATTTTATTAACATGTTTTATAAATTACGTACCACATTTTGTTAAAAAACAATTTTTTTTTCGAGCCAATGAATTAAAACTGTACCTACAAATAAAAGAGTTTTGTAAATTATTAAAATATAAAAATGTATACTATAAATAAAACAACTCGAATCTTTTTTTGACAATAATTGTGGACATATATCGAAAACACTAATTAAATATTAGTATATCTATCTATCTAACATCTATTTAAAAGATCAATCAAATATTTTATTGTTATTAATTACCTTGAAGATATATTGGAGAGGTTAACTAGATATTGATAATACCATCTGTTTACCAAATTTATTATTATAGATTAAACTGCAAGTTTTATCACATTAAGCAGGGATCTGAATAGTTGTATTTTATAAGGGAATATATTCTAATTTTGTGCAAATGTCAAAAACTATGGATGCGATATTATTCTCGCTATTTCACTAAATGTAATTATTAACTGTGTCTATAAAATTGTCAATATTGACATTGTATTGATTTATAGAAAAAGATTTGAAGAATTGAATCTTTAAATTTCAATTTTAAATTGTTTTATATAAACTAAACATTTTTACAGAAATGAAATATAAAATCAAGAAAAAAAAGTTGTGTGAAATTATTTGGAATGGTGATAAACAAAAATATATAAAAAAAGATTTAATATTAAATAACATTAGGGATACATCTAAATTTGATAAAAATCAATTAAAGATGATGTAGAAAAAATTGATGAATTTGACTTGTAGAAATAGAAAGAAGTGATTATTCTCATATTTGATACCTTTCTAAGGTTAGATAATCGGGGTTTGCAATTTAGGCAGTATACTCTGAAAGTGTCGCCAATAACCTACATTTTAAGCCAAGGTAGATTAAAATTGATTAAGATTTGACTTGTAGGCAGATTTTTGTCCAAAAAAGGCTTTTTTTCCACTGTGCGTCGGTCTGTATTGAGACGAAAAATTCAAGAATATGAATCAAGTTATCAAAATTTATCAAATTCAGAAGTTTTACAAAAACGACGCTAGGCGTCGGTCGTCGTTGAGACGTAGAAATGCAAGAACATGAATTTCGGTATCAAAATTGATCAAATTTAGAAGTTTTACCAAATCGACGCAAGGCGTTGTTCGGCGTTGAGACGTAGAAAAGGAAGAATATGAATCTAGGTATCAAAATTTATCAAATTCAGAAGTCTTACAAAAACGACGCTAGGCGTCGGTCGGCGTTGAGACGTCAAAATGTAACAACATTAATTTAGATATAAAAATTTATCAAACATACAAGTTTTACAAAAACGACGCTAAGCGTCGGTGGACTAGTATTTATAATTTTCTCCTATTTTCAACCCCCCAAATCGAACCCTCAAACCAAATCCAGCATTCTCTTAAAAATTACAATCGACCCGTAAAAAGTTTCAAAACACCGAATTTCACACAAATATCGATTTTCAGCTTTTTCCGATAATTATTTATACTTTTTCCCATTTTTCAACCTACAAATTCAACTCTGCCAGAAAATTTGGAAAAACCCACCGATTTGTCCATATAATGCTAACAACCCAGATCGACATTCTTTGCTCATCAAAACATCAAGAAGAAAACATCACCCGGTTAGAAACATACCTCAACTTTACATCCCTGTAAGAGTGAAGACCCCTGTGCATCTTCTTTCCAACTAAATCAAAATCAAAGGATCTTTCAAAAAGTATTGGATGCAACGTTTCAACCCGTATTTCCGCCCTTTCGAATTTTAAATTTTCTAAACTACTTCCAATATTTTACATTTGATGAGATCTTCAAGGTGACACTAAAAACATCCACCTAGCATACATATAACTTGCAAAAATCACAGAAGCGGCGAAATTTCGAAGCGTTTCAAAAATCGCTGGATCCCCATATTACCACTTTCGATTTGTTTCAATGTTAATAAGCAAATAATTTTTGAAAAATTAAAAAACATGCTTTTAAGAACCAACTAAAACTGTTAAAAAATTCATTGAAATAATAATATTAATAATAATAATAATAATAATAATAATATCTGCACATATACTTCGGAGAACAATAACGTAGGAAGGGAGAAGCCTTAGGAATCTTGTTAAGTCCCGGCAGTAAACCGATACGTAGTCGAGAAAACAATAATAATAATAATAATAATAATAATAATAATAATAATAATAATAATAATAATAATAATAATAATAAGCCACTGCTGACCCCTCTCGATATAGGCCGATAACCTGCCTCCCTACGATATATAAAATATTGACCGCAATTCTCGCAAGCAAGATTTATAAACATCTGGATGTCAATAACTTACTAGACGAAGAGCAAAAAGGATGTCGCAAAGGCTCTCGGGGAAGCAAGGAGCAACTGATTATAGATTCGACAATCATGAGCAGCGCCAAAAGAACGAAAACCTCGCTGTACACTGCGTACATAGATTATCAAAAGGCATTTGATAGCGTGCCCCACTCATGGCTTGTAGAGGTACTCGAGCTCTACAAAATCGAAGACCACATTACCAACTTTTTGAAACACTCGATGACACTGTGGAAAACAAGTTTACTACTAAATACGGACAATAACACTATAAACGCTGGGAAGATAAGAATACAACGAGGTATATTCCAGGGTGACGCACTCAGCCCTTTGTGGTTTTGTCTGGCACTACGCCCACTAACAACATTACTCAATAGCCAGAAAAAAGGTTATACCCTGATACAGCGGAACCAGCAAATAAGTCATCTGTGGTACATGGATGACTTGAAATTGTTCACAAAAAACAAAAAACATCTCCATGATCTACTATCGTGTGTTGGCCGCTTTAGTAGTGACATACAGATGAAATTTGGACTGGACAAGTGCAAAATAAGCTGTATGGAGAAAGGCAAATGGGCAGAACACGCTGGCTATACAGTAGATTTAGACCAAGGGACAATAGAAGGGATGGACGCTGAAGACAAATACAAATATTTAGGTTATTTACAAGCAAGAGGAATAGACCACCGAATAGCCAAAGTAACAGCAAAAAACACATACATGAGCAGATTGAGGAGTGTATTGAAGTCAAAGCTGTCAGCCCGATACATAGCAAAGGCAATAAATACGTATGCAACATCTGTACTCACATATACATTTGGAGTTATAAGATGGACTACAACAGAACTTGCAGACCTAGACACGAAGACAAGAAAGGAGTTCCGAAAATATCGCGCACACCATCCAAAGTCAGCAGTAGAACGATTCCATCTGCCAAGAAACCAAGGAGGCAGAGGAATTCCGAATATCGTAGCTAGACACGCAGGTCAAGTAATAAATCTACGCAAGTACTTCCATGATAAGGCCGGAACTAGTAGTCTACATCAAGCAATAGTAGCGACAGACACCAACCTAACGCCGCTGAGACTGGCAGACAACAACTATGACCCCTCTGTGGAAGTACAAACAGTGCACGATCTAAAATCAAAGTGGAGAAGCAAACCACTACACGGACGGTACCTCAATAATATCGAAAGCAGAGCAATAGACACCGAGGCATCCACAGCCTACCTGCGAACAGGAAATTTATTCTTGGAAACTGAAGGGTTCATTGCCGCCTTGCAAGATCAAGTAGTCCCAACTAAAATCTACAGGAGGAATATTCTTAAAGAACGGGTAGAGAACGCGAAGTGTCGTATTTGTGGTGAAAAAGATGAATACCTTGATCACATTCTATCAGGTTGCACTGTACTTGCACCAAAAGCATACCTAGATAGACACAACAGAGTAGCAGGGATCATCCATCAAAACCTGCGTGTGGAGCACATGAATCTCACAGAAACGACTCCATATTACCTATATGAGCCGCCACCAGTTTGCGAAGATGAAAATGTGCGCCTCTACTGGAACAGGCCAATATTAACTGACAGAACGATACCCAACAATATTCCGGACCTAGTATTGACACTCAAAAATGAAAAGAAGGCATATATAATCGATATTGCCGTTCCACTACCTGCCAACATATTGAAGACGCAAGCGGAAAAAATCAACAAATATATGCCGCTGGCAGATGAGATTAAAAAGATGTGGAAAATGGATAGCGTCACTATAGTACCCATAGTCCTAGGAGCGACTGGAGAAATACCACACAAATTACACGAAGGCCTAAACTTACTAAAACTACAAAAGAGCCTATACCTAGCAATACAAAAATCGGTGCTATTGGATACGTGCAGCATAGTGAGACGAGTTCTTGGCCAATAAGTATAGAGGCGTTTTTAACGCATGCAAAAAGTGGAGCATCTTGTCTACGGACCGATGTAAACTGCTTACAAACCAGAGCAATCTGAGAAAAAGGGAACATAATAATAATAATAATAATAATAAACGTAAAAGCGTGGGGCGCCCGATTAGTAATATTACTAAGTACCTTAAGCGCCTCACGCTTTTCTGAGTATTAATATAATTATCGTTGTTATTAACATTATTTTATTACTTTATTACTTGCAAAACTCGTTCAAAATGTCCATCAATTTAAAGACACGTTTGAGAACACCGACGAAATAATTTGATTAAAAATCTGTTTGTAACTACAGACGTATAATTATTTTTATTAAAGTTATCCAGTTCCTTCAATAGTAACCAGTCTCTACGTCTCTAATTGATTTAAAAGGCAGGAATTATATTATCCTGCAATACAGACTCCCAATCCTTGAATTCGACAGCTGGCGCCCAATCTACAACACACGTTAAAAAACATTCTTCGACATGAATTTTGGTATAAATTTAAAAATCGTCAATTCCATTTCTTGGAAGTTCATATGCAAGGCCTAAATATATTATAAAAAATTATATATTGTAAAAACACATTTTTCATCACACTTTTATTGCGTCAAATAAGGAGAAATGAGCAATTTTTCAATTAAAAAAAAACTAATAACGTTGGAAACATCAACTTTACGGAAAAAGTTATCAAACATTTCTTGCTGAAAATCGGTTATATTGACACATTACACATTGAATGTAGGCATAGCAATCAACTATTAATCATCATCGAAAAACATCTGGAAGCAATTGTCGCACAGAACTTTGGTATGCTTCTGGTATAAACATAAATCGCAGTGTAAACAATAATATGTTTAATGTCGTTTTTGCACTCTACACATCCTCTGGTCATTGGCTCCTGTTCTTATCTTCCAAAAGGCTCGAAGCAACTGCTTGTCACCCTCTAAGTTTGTTGCTTCCGATTTGTGCTTGAGGTGCTCATCCAAATCCAAAAAATCTCTTAGATAATTTCTTCTGAGGTATTGCTATTAGGATTACTCGATGTGTATATAATCTTCGTTGTCTCCTTTTATGTATATTAGCGAATAAGAGATACCATTGTCCAAGGCCTTGTGGAACGTGCAACATTGTAACTACCCACTAGTTCGTATGGTGTCGTACGCCACCCTTGATCGAGTTTTCTAACAGGCAGGAATGTTTTTTTAACTTAATCCAAGGCAATTCTTCTTCATGTCCTCTATTTTCTTCTCCATCCTGTTCTGTATCAGTATTTTAATTTTCTTCTCTCTCCACAGAAAAATCATCATCCGATATTTCATCGGGTTCGATTTGTTCTAATAAACAAGTAAATCTTATTTGTTTTGCTTCATATTCCATAGTAATAGCTACCTGAAACCATTATCCACAAAATATTATATCTGTATGTAAAATGAAAACTTACATTTGGTGAAACAACTTTAAAGTAAGAAAGTGTGTGGAGATTCTATAATGCATAATAACTGGCGCTGGTTTCTCAGACCCAAACTCATAATTTGCAGAGTTAAAGAAGAAATCTATTTTTAATTTAATTGAGGATGTGTAATATAATCCAGCAATATCTGTTTACATTCCAGTGAGATTAAATAAACACATGCAATCTACGAAACTAATTACAATTTGTCCATAATAAAAATCACACATTCGTCTACTTATTCCTTTTCATACCGTCTGTTTATAAGATTTTCTTAAGTACTTAAATTAATCACAAGTACTATTATTAGACGGTTAATGAGAAATAACGAATAGATCTTGCAATCTATTCGTAGTTTGCTCTGGTATTAAAGGAACGGCATGCAGTCAGAATTAATGGAGTGCTACTAACTAATTATAATTTACGTATACTCACTGTAATTAAGGCTAGGCGCTATTTTGCACATATTGCAATCACTTAATTTAGAACGCGTAAAAGTATTTAAAGTTTCATTTATTATCAACCTAGGTGACATACATATTATAGGGTGACAAACATTGTTTCACCATCGGTAAAAGATCAATAAACTCTCAGTTAGCCAGCAAGCAATGAAATAAATCCCGTTAGTTCATTGAAATGCTACAAAATTATGGCCGGACCTTGCATTTTGGGCAGGACAAGATTTTTTTTATGTGTACGGGGGATCAGTGTCGGTATAAAACTCGGTTTTCGTGGTTGAAAACCTCCCCGTTTGCAGACATCTTGGAAAAGGGTGAGTAAACGGTTTTTCCGCGATATCTTGAGAATCGTAAGTCTAACACTTTTTTTGTAGAGAGTTGAATTCTCTACAATTTTGGTATATACCACTTCTTACCGTAAAATTAAAAATGAAAAAGTTAAAATTAAAAATGAACTAAAATTTTTAACAAAAATATCATTTAAAGGTTATAACTTTTTTTCTATTGTTTTTATTGAAAGATCATTTTATTGCGAATAATTTTCTATACTCATTGTTTAAAAAAAATTCTTTGGGAAGGTGTTAGTGCGCTACAAGGGGATCAAACCAAGTACAAAACATTCAAAACGCGCGAAATGGTGCGCGAAAGAACACCGGTTGCATCATCATATCGTAATAAATATTATTATTGAATTAAAATGAAAATCATTGCCCCTCCGGAACGAGTCCGGAGCCAACCGCACAACCACGGTGCGCAGCGTCGTGGTGTTAGTACAGTTGGGCGGATCGGGACCGGTTCGGCTCAAGACAATAATGAGCAACATGCATGAATTTTAGAAATGCAATAATTTATTATTTTTTCGTTATATATGTTATATAAGTTGAGAAAGTAATGAAGAAAAGGTTTAAAAAAAATGTGTAGCCTAAATAAACGACTTTGAAATTCAAAATTTTATGGGAACATATCCACGTGACTGAAAACACCACGCTATTGGTCTGACGTCATTCGGCATAATGCCTAATGGTCGTCTATCTGCCAAGGGGTTAAATCGTAAATTGTTTTGTGTTTTGTAAATGTGTATTGATATTTTCATAAAAGAAATCATTCATTTATTTATTTATTTTAATTATTAAGTGGTAAAAATGACGGACAGTGGGTTTTTACGGGGCCAGAGTGACAATTTGCCCGTTGTTGATGTGTTTATGATGACAAAGTTTTTTGCTACTAATACTGATTTTATTAGTGCAGAAATTGGAGGTACTAAAGCAACAAGGTATGTGTCATTCATTATTCTAAACATTAATTCAATTGTGCCCATTTTCATCCTTTTACTGTAGTTAAATATAACAAATTATTTATGTAAGTACCTAACCTCAAAATAGGCAAACAAGGCAATGTTTTAATGTTATATTAATTAATATTTTTCATCTAGAATGCTTTACTTTTTTATATAATAAATACCTCCCGTCACTTAAGTACTAAGTACATACTTTTAGGTAGGTAGGTACATTAATAGTAAAAATAACTGTTGACATACATCGGTATATATAACTGGATAATATGTAGAATGTCGAGAAGTTACATTATTCCCACCGTTCTTATACATTTATACATTTTAATTCAAGGTTCCTATTAACAGAAGTTAGTAAACTTTTGTATTCCTATAAATAGGAAAGTGACCAAATTCACCATCATATGTAAACAAATTATCACAATAATATTAGGGTTAGGTACATATTTTCATAATATTATTATAAAATAATTAGTTTTAATGGGTAAATTTACATCAAAATGATCCTGGCAGCAATATATATTTCGGTCGTCTCGTCTCATAGCACCATTTCTTCCTAACTTTATCGCGTCTAGGCACATTAAAAAATTAATTTTCTGGAGTTCTTATTGTAGTATTTGTACATTTGGGCACAGTACAATATTTATAGCTACTTTTCTTTGTATTTTCCATAACACAACATAAATAATGTGTACACATTCGCAATCACAATACGTTTTCCGTCGGTGCGATGTGCCCAATGACGTCACACACAAGTAGCGCGGAAACTTCTCCATTTAAACGCAGTTAAATTGACAGCTGCAGTAAATAATTTTTTTAACCTTTAATTAGAACATAAAACAAAAATAAAATACTGGAAAAATAATGTTTTTTAGTGATCTATTCATCTGTGATGTTAAAAAAAATTATGCATTTTGCTCATTAAAAAGGCTAAAACTCCTGCCGCCTGTGGTGGCTTAGATTTAACATTAAAATTTATAATATCCGAAATTAATTAAAAAACACAGTAAAAACTAAAAACACTATATAATCTAATTTGGCAGAAAAACACTGAATCAATTTGGATTGCTGAGACGGAAGAAAACTCAATGAAAAAAACTAGTTCGAGGCAATTTAGGCCCTAACAGTCTGCTCGCCGTTGGGAAGTTTTGGTTGAAGGAAAGGAAGGTTTGAGTTTTAAGAAGATTTAGATTTTTATAAAGTTTATTGGCCTAAAATGAATTTTAATAACAAAAAAGGACAACATGATTAAAAGTACAAAAAGACAGACAGATAACAAACAACAGGAAAGAGGATAGGTATAGAATAAAAGATATGGTGGTGAAAATGTAAGATAGAAAGAAGTTTTGATAGGAAAGAGTTTTGCTATTAGCCCCGTCGTCAGGGGCTTTAAGGTGTCACTAAATGTTATATGGCTGAATTTTTCAGGAGAAGTAGGTTTGTTAGTGTAGAATACGATCAAAAAGTTTACAGCTGTAAGGTGCTGGCGACCCCTAAAATAAATAATAAATATTGGCCGAAATTCGGTTCTTGGCCAATAACCCGAAAGATAAAAAAATATATATCAAAAAACTAATAACACTAGGCGATAGAGGGGGTAATTTTACATAAAAAACGTATATGAATTTTTTTTGTACGGTCAAAAATGTAAGCTCCAGATTTTTTTTAACGCACGAGAATGGAACGAGGCGGTCACGGGCGCGCTACACTAAATTGAGCTCAACAAGGCTTAAATGATAGGAGATATATGTGGAATAGTACATATATGAACTCGGAACATAAAGAGATTTTCGATGAAATCGGTAAGAATTCTACCAGTTGATCTTACCGCAAAGTCAAGGGCGCCGACACTTTTTATACCGCCTAGACAAATAAGAAGGAGTATAAGTGCTTTTGTTTTATTTGTTCTTAATTTCGTTTAATAATAATTTAAATTAAAAATAACATTATGATAAGCAGTTGTACTGTGCGTAATGGGAATATTTTCTTCCTTAAAATTCTATAAGAATGATATGTTTTATATGTTCTGATGAAATTACAACAAAAATTTTGAAGAATATTAATATAAACATAGCTGAACCATTAAATTATGTTTTTAACTTATGTTTTCTTAAAGCTATTTTTCTAGAGGAATTAAAAAAATCAATTGGAACTCATATACACAAAAAAGGTGACAAAAGCGCAATGGAAAATTATAGGCCTATATCTATCATAAATAACATTGCTAAGTTATTAGAAACATGTATGAAAAGCAGACTGGTGAAATATTTAAACGATAATAATTTACTATCAAATTTTCAATTTGGTTTCGGAGAAAATATGAGTACTGAGGATGCAACGTATGAACTAACACTTTGTACAATTCACTAGATGAAAACAAAAAGAAAATAACAGTAGTTCTTGATTTGCCAAGGCATTTGACACTGTGTGTCATATAAAATGATAGAAAAGCTAACCGCATACGGTATTCAAGGACTAGTAAACAAATTGTTTCACAGCTATTTAGATTCCAGACAAAAGTGTGTAAAAATAGGACAATTTATAGGCGAATACAAAAATCAACTGCAATATGGAATTCCACAAGGTAATGTGCTAGGACCAACATTATTCTCAATTTATATGAATGAACTACTTTTCCTTGAAACACAGTGCAAAATCATATTTTACGCTGACGACACTGTCGTATTAGTGGCAGGAGACAACTGGGAGCAGGTGAAAGAATCGTTAGTCATAGAATTCTCCAAAATCCAACAGTGGTTGACTGAAAATTTCCTTACATTAAAGTTAGATAAAACCAAATTTATATGTTTTGGTATCTACAACAAATTTTTACCAAATATTCAAACAATAAATATGCACACATTCCTTTGTATCTCAAATGATTGTTTAAATTATCACTGTACCAAGTACTAAAATCCACAGAACATATGAAATACCTAGGTATTACTCTAGATCAGAATTTGAAATGGACCGAACATATAAAAAATATAAATATAGACATTCGTAAAATTATTTGGAAATTCTTTGAGCTGACAAATATTTTACCTGCACCCATATTAAAAAAAGTGTACTATGCCTTGGCCGAGTCGGTACTGTAATATGGAATTTCAATCTGGGGTGGAGCATATCCTTCAAATTTAGAAATACTTAAAATTACTCAGAAATATTTAATAAAAGTTATTCCATTTAAAAACATGCGATACCCCTCAAATCAATTATTTAAAGAATAGAAAATTTTTAGTCTAGATCCCATGTATGTAAAATCCGTACTTGTGTTTTCCTTTAAACATAATTTGTTTCAGAATAACCCCATCGAGCATAATTACAACACACGATGCAAAGAAAATCATATCAAAGTTCCCTCTTTAAGTAGAACGACCAGTCAAAGATTTACTTCATATTATAGTCTTAAGTTTTATAATCTACTACCGATTTATATAAAAATGAGTAATAGTGTTAAATTATTTAAAAAATAATAATATTTGATAACTAATGATTTGCCTTTTTTAAATATACTCTATAGAGAATAAACATATGATTGTTGCTGTTATTGACTTTCACCTATCTTCAAATATCTTCATCAATATACACATAAAAATCATTTATAATATTAAAATAATACGTATGCACACAGGCAGGTTTTCTGTAGCTTAGATGTGCATTTTAAACTAAATATTTTTTAAATTATACAGTTTAGAAGTAACAAATAAAGTTGTAAAGTTGTAAATAGTTATCCTTTATAAGTTTTTTTTGTAAAAATTCAAATAATTACTAGTATTTTCTGTTAACAAACATATTTATTTGATTCTATTAAACATTTTATGTACTAATCAATTTTTTTTAAACGGTAGAGTTTGTCTTTCAAATAACACTTACTTATTATCCAAATTTTTAAAACGATCAGGTCTTCCATACATAGTCGCAGTTAGTAAAATTTAGATTCTAGTATTACTTGTACACTACTCGTGTGGTACTGCTATGTATTGGTTCACATGTAATAAGTATGTACATTCAGTAGAGTTGCATGTCGTTTTCTATTATACAAATAGTGGTGTGCAAATTGAAAGTTTGTCAAAGATAATTACCCATCGATTTCACCTCGCAGGCGTACCAAAGAAAATGTATTCAAAATGATAAACTGATAAAGAAGCTGCCACCAGATTGACTATTTATTTGGGTCACAAGAAGTTTGCAGCTAAGCAAGCGGATTCCAAGACAAATAAACACAAAACCATCGCGTGACAGTATGCTAGGCTAGGACTGAAAACAGGAGTGCTGAAATAATAATCCACTCCCATTCTCGCTCTGGGTATTTTTTCTATTTTTGGACATAAAAAGTTCAGCGTATTGACTCAAACGGGGACCTAATTATGTAGTAATGGATTTGTTTAATAACCTGTCAGTCTATCAGAGGTTTTGACGCTTTCAAGTAGCCGAAACTGAGACGGCATTGATTAAAATAGTCCTACCTACAGCGTTTTATTAGAGGGATCAAACTATTCTGAGCTACTACAGATTTAACTGCAACCGTGTGTTTGCTATTAATTTATTTCTGTTAAGTCTGTAAAAATTTAGTTCAGTGACTTATAAAAAAACTGTCCACGTCACGGGTACCTAGCGAATGAAACAGAATTAAATTTTCTGGTTTCATGTAGACTGAAAATATTGTTAAAGTTCTGAATATTACAGCTATTACATTACATATGTGCATCTATGCCGGAGATTTTATAGATCAAAGTTGTGAACATGCAAAGTTTCTATAAATACTAGCCTGGATAATATTTCGATATCAAAATATTTTACAATATTCGAAGTTGTTGAGGTTTATTTGATTTCCAATAGAGAATTGTATTACAGTGACAGATGGATATGCATATGTCGTGCAATTTATAATCCAATCGAAAAATTTTGAATCTTGAATATTATATCAAATAGATGTTATAATTTCCACAACACAAAACTAGATAGATAGGAAATAATTAAACCAAAGACATTATAAAACTATCCAAAAATATAACGAAATTGAGTAAAACACTACTATGTTCTTTACCACTCTATTTGCACAAATCGTGACTGCAGTTTCAACCCTTTTTAGGTCATTTTCAAACAATGATTCAACTAAGAATGAAATACAAAAGATTTGGTCCCTATTTAAACATGCTTCTAGAATTAAACAGATTAGAGAATTATGAGAGTATACAGGTAGTTTATGATATCCTAACTATCTAAGGGTGGGGTTTCTCAGAAATATTATTTACATCTTGGTAGGAATAAAAAGAGGTGAGTACATAATATCTTATTGATCATTTAACAAAATTAAATCATCCTTATTATTGTGTTTGTATATTTCCAATGCTTCTAACAAATTAAGTTTTAAACCTTTGCTGGCATAGTGTAGGATTTCCATATTATTAATATCTGGGAAGTTATGTCCACTCTCTAATATGTGATTAGAAAAAGCAGAATCTGTTTTTTGTAGTCTGAAGGACCTATCATGATCGAGGCATCTGGTTCTAAAATTACGTCCGGTCTGTCCTATATGTATATGCTATTGCACTCTGAGCAATTTAACCTATAGATTTTTCGTATTTATTTGTTTTATCCTTGGCGTTGTAAATTAAATTTGATAATTTTTGTTGGGGTTTAAATGCTATCGTGATATTATGTGCTTTGAGAATATTTGATATTTTCTCTGTTAGTGTATCACAGTAAGTGAGGGTAGTGTATGGTGTGATACACTAACAGAGAAAATATCAAATATTCTCAAAGCACATAATATCAAGATAGCATTTAAATCCCAACAAATATTATCAAATTTAATTTACAACGCCAAGGATAAAACAAATAAATACGAAAAATCTGGAGTCTATAGGTTAAATTGCTCAGAGTGCAATAGCATATATACAGGACAGACCGGACGTAATTTTAGAACCAGATACCTCGATCATGTATTTTGTATTTCATTCTTAGTTGAATCATTGTTTGAAAATGACCTAAAAAAGGTTAAAACTGCAGTCACGATTTGTGCAAATATAGTGGTAAAGAACATAGTAGTGTTTTACTCAATTTCGTTATAATTATGGATTACCACAGAGTAACGGCTTCCTCAATCAATTTATCCAAAAATATTATATTCTGTTTTATTTGCCAGATAGAAAAATGTCTGTATTATCTAAAGTAAATGAGAAGTATTAGTGTTATAATGGAGTAATTAGATAGTATACCCTTAATCTCTAAACAAATTTTTATTCAGCTTTTCGTTCCCTTCCAGTTCAGTGTCTTATATAGCTATGCTCTCACTTGAAATAGTCGACGGCATTGATATTATGAGCAACTTATTCAATATCGGTAAATATTATCCAAAGCCTCCAGCAGTGGCTGGGCCAGATGAGGGAGTTATATGGGGACTTTCAAGAATTCATCCTATGAATATTATTAGACTGCATTTAGAAGTCAGAGAAGTCTAGTGTTTTACACACAAAACAATTACACATATTTGCAAAAAGAAGAAATGTCTTGATCTATGCACGGAAGCCATCATTTCCTATGTATTTTGACGCACTGAAGCAAAAAAAATTGTACCGTGTAGACTTCTCACAAATCGGGTTTTAAGTGTGCTGATTTTAGCCTTCTAATTTTTAAAGTATCGATGCAAAACACCTGAAAATATTTCCGAGTCTAGCTTTTAGTTATTACTTTCAATGAGAATTATACCGGATGCTGCAGCAAAAGTACTTTCTGAAAAAAATTTAAATCACTGTTTTTAGTGAACGAGCAAAATCAAGGTGAAATAGCTCGTAATACGCAGGTAAATGGTATAAGATTGAAAGTTTTCATATAATTAAAAGTTTTCAATGCAATACAGTGTATCCAATATCGTTATAAATTCAATATGGTGGACGTTTCAAGGTGGCAGGTTATGTCTCAATTCAGAATTCCCTTGATATGGGTATCAAATGAAAGAGTTTGACAAATAAAATACGATAAACTATGTGACGTCATTCTAAATCTAATATGGCAGATAACCCAAGGTGGGAGGTTACCTTTTATTGCATTTTTGAATTTTGCATAATTTTCTGAATCCAACGATGCCAAATAAGTGACATTTCAAATGTCAATTCTTTTGCTAGTATTATTAATAAGGAATTTATTCATATGTCGTATTAAAATGTGCGATAAATACAAACAAATTTACAGCTAAAAGAAAATAAGAAAACACAATTTTATTCTAATTACCTTGTTACACATAAGGTGGTTTTGGAATACAAAAAATTAAGACAAAACATTACAACAGTTGTTCAAAATGCTGTCTATTAACGTCAATGCATTTCTGAACTCGCATAGCTGTTTCTCGAAGAACGTTCGCCAGTGATTTTAAAACAGTCAAGTGCGGAGTCCCTCAGGGTACAGTACTCGGGCCATTACTCTTCATAATATACGTTAACGAATTATTTGATATACCCATCAGTGGCAAAATAATCAGCTTTGCCGATGACACGGCTATATTTTTTGAAGGTAATGACTGGGAGACTCTAAAAAATAAAGTCGAGCGTGAGATATTAGAAATTATGAAATATTTTAACGATAAGCTACTAACAGTAAATTACAAAAAAACATTTGTCTTACCCTTTGCCAGCACTAGTCGAGGACTTCCAAAATTTGATTCCTTGGTTATGAAGGAGAATAAGTTAGAAATAAAATTAAAAATAGTCAAAACCATTAAATACCTAGGCATAATAATAGACTGTCATATGAGATGGGACGAACATATTAAGGTATTAGTAAAGAAAATTCGCTGCTTGGTCCCAAAATTCAAATTCCTCAATTTAATTCTAGATGAAAGTAAACTAAAAATGCTCTATTATGCGTTGGTTCAGTCACATCTAAATTATGGCATTATAGCATGGGGTAATGCTGCAAATTATTATATAAAAAATTTAGAAACGGTGCAAAAATGGATACTTAGAGTCATTTATCAAAAACCTCTGATGTATTCTTCGGAGAAACTGTATGAAGAGTGTAAAGTTTTTGATCTAAGACAACTCTTTTGTCAATCTTTACTGTTACGCTCTTATAAAAACAAAAGAAGTTTGGAATCAATTGACCATCCTCATAACACAAGGTACAAAATAGAGTCGGTGAAGATTCCAAAAATTGACAAAACAATTGGTCAAAGAAGTCACAGGTACTTAGGTAGTGTAATATACAACTCTCTTCCTAATGAAATAAAGACAATAAACTCATTGAAATTGTATAAAAAAAAAATTAAACATTGGATACTTGATAAGAAACGAATCGAAATACATTTGATTATTGATCGTAAAAATAACTATACTTATAAAACATTTTAGCTGACTTATACTACTCACAATGACGTACTTACCTAACCGACCAACTTGACTTACTTAGTGTTGCTTGCCTCTCAATGTGCAGCATATCAAACTAGATATCAACCTAGACATACACAACGGTGTATTCTTCAGTCTTCTTTTGAAACTCGTAATATTATATAGATAGTTACTATTTTTTGATCTTGACATAGAGTTATCTAGTTTTATTTTTTTTCTCTTCTCCTAACTATATATATATTTTTTTGTTTTATCAAGTATATATTGTTTCTTTTATATTCAGTAAATTATATTATATATTATTTAGATATAGCATTAGACTAAGGCTCACTAGATATCCACGCGCGGATTTTCCATGTGGATATACTTAACTTTATTATGATTTAAGCACATAGTTTTAAATAGTTTTTGTATAAATACTCCTGTATATATCTATTTGCATCTAATAAAGTTATATTATATTATATTATATTATATTATAATTGCTGGGCGGTTATGCAATTAATTGCTCGTCTTACTCGTAGCTCTTCGCAGGTTGTAACAGCGGTTGCATAGACAATATTTTTTAAATGACCCCAAACAAAGAAATCAAGGGGCTTTAAATCAGGTGACCTTGGAGGCCAGCTCACAGGACCATTCGTCGAAATTACGTTTTCTCCGAATCTTCGTTGAAGGAAATCAATTAATATCCTTCAATTATGGGGAGGTGCGCCATCTTGTTGGAAATTGTCCTAAATCTAAAGGTAAGTCATCTAAAATATCCTCAATCTCATTTTTCAGGAATCTCAAGTAGCTGGCACCAGTTAGAGGTCTTTCAAATATTATTGGACCAATGATTCTACTGCCGATTATTCCAAGCCAAACATTGAAACCGAGCCGCACTTGGTAGTTACCCTCCCGTAATAAATTTTGATTTTCATGTGACCAATATTTTGTATTTTGTCGGTTAAATAATCCCAAACTTGTAAATCTTGACTCGTCCGAAAATAAAATCAGTCCCAAAAAATCATTGTTTGGCTGCACGTTATTATACAAAATACAATTGCAATATTCCATCCTACGTTCGTAATCACTTTCGTACAAATGCTGGTGCAATTGGTATTTAAAAGATTTATAGTGGTATTTGTGCAAAATTCGGTTTACTGTTTGGTGACTGATGTTCAATTCAATCGCCACTTGCCTTTAAGAAATAGTCTTATCAATTTCTATTCGAGCCAAAACACTCAATAATGCAGTTTTCTTCGGGACCATTGTTGGGCTCTCTTCGGAACTGGTTTTCAACACGTTTAAAATAATTTTTCTCTCGACACTGTCTATCAGGATATCGTCGGCCATAAAGGTCCATAGCTGCAATTGCATGTTTTTAACTAAATAATTAACATGTCCACTTTTTCTTCTTTTGAACACATTTTGGCATTTTGAACACAATTAACAACAATTTGAAACAATTTTTAAAGACACAATAAAAACACCGTTGAACCAAGAAATGTTTGACACGGTAATCACTGTTTTCAAAGCCGCCTTAGTTACTTCTTAACATTTAATTAGAACAAAATAGTGTAATATTTTTTTTTTAGCTATAATTTTGTTTGTATTTATCGCACATTTTAATACGACATATGAATAAATTCCTTACTAATAGTACTAATAAATGGTACCACGGTACCGATCTGGTTCCGTTTGAAAAAATTGAGTTTTGCCCCAAAAACAATTTTGGTGAATTTTATTTGCTCATAAATCACATAATTTAGTGTTTTTAACGGGATTTCGATTTGTGTAGCATTACACGGGTCACTTAGAATAAATCGGAACAGTCATGGCACACTTAAATGGAAAACAAAAAATTATATTATAAAAAAATGATGTTTGAAATGTCACTTATTTGGCATCGATTCAGAAAATTATGCAGAATTCAAAAATAGGGGGTATACCATGATCCTGTTATAGTATATAAAGAAATATTTTTTGTACTAAAAAATAAATTTTAAATTCATGCATCTTCCCAAAACGTTCAGTTTCCAGATGTATGAATTTAAAAATTATTTTTTACTTTTAAGTACATTTTTTTAAATATATTTTTTTTATATTTAGTTATCATTCTCAGAATTTGTACACTCAACTTATTTGAATCATATTAAAAATATTGATTTAAATATAGAGTAGTTCTCACCTCGAGAAATTTGGCAAAATATGTTATATGTAATTATAGTTTTCAATTCAAATTTTTTATATATTAATACTCGTCTGTCTGTTTGATAAAATTAAACAACAATATTATTCAAGCGTTGCATAATAATTAATTTCTCAATAATAATATATCATGTATGTAAATATCTTCTTGATGAAAGTTCCTGTACGTTTCATGACATCTGAATAATCAACCTCTGTTAGTTTCCAAAGTAAATTTACTCCAGAAAGGATATGTGAAAGTTAAATGAGAAGTCATATAGTTAACGAACGACAGATTAATAGAAATGTTCTCGAGTTGAACACAAACAATTTTACCGGAAAATCAAGTTCTACAAACTTCAAAAATAGAACAAAACAATATCTTAGATTAATTTGATATAGGTCACAGAATAATGTTAGTGAAACTGGCTTCAGTTCCAGCTGAAAACTATGTGAGTGTGATACGAGAGCCAAGAAGTTGCAACTTTTATTGTTAAGAAAATCAATTAGTCGATAATGTGAAGTGACAGGGTGAAGATAAGTTCGTAAGCTAGTAACACAATTGTGTTACAAATATTACTGAGGACGAGGAGTGGTCGATGCCAAATCAAATAACTCATGTTAAAGTTAAATTATCAAGATAAAGCCTGTTTTAACTGACTTTAAAAATGTTTAAAAATGGGAAGTTTCTCGATTCGAAGATAAGTTTGTTTTACTTCTCTCGCCTACCGAGAAGTATTGTATTCGTGAAGTCACCCTTCGGGATTTTTTCGAATTTTCGGTTCAGATCATGTAGATTACGAAAATTAAGGTCTTTTAATTCCGTATGTTTGTCTGTCTGTATATCTGTGCGTAGGTCTGTCGTCTGCCTGTTGGCACTATATTTAAAAAACTGTTTGACGGAGGATAGTTAAATGACGCTACTTCTAGCGAAGAAATGGGTAGAATTTAACTGAAACATGCACAGGGTGGACCGCTTAAGGAGAATAGATAATTAAAAAAATGTGACAAATGGCAATAAGATTTGGCATATAGTTAACACAACTGGCAAGGAAGACACTTAATATGCTTTTAGGGTGTTTTATAAAACATAATAATAATAATATTAATAATAATAATGATAATAATAAAAATAATATTTATTTTCCATCAGATCATACAAATAATGATATGGAACATGTCAAGAGCAATAGTAGCGTATTGACAAAACATTATAATGTAGGTATAAGTTATAAAAAACTATGAAATATAAAATATATATACAAAATGAATAAGATAATTACATAAAAAATACGCAACATTGATATAAGTGTGAATATTTAAAATACATTAATAGTGTATTTCTAATTATTTGAACTCTAAAAGAAAAAAAATACATCTCCAAAAATTGGTATAATAACTAAGCTTAAGACTCAAGAATGGCATTTTCGAAATCATAAAATTCCTTTAGACTCTAAAATCAACTTTTACAGAGGAAAGAGTATAATGCCTTTTTATAGACATTAAAATTATTTGTTTTTTTATTTTTAGGCAGATGGTTATATACATCGCTGCAGTAATGAAATGCGCTTTTTTTAGTAGTTGCTAGATTTATAATTTATAATTTTTAAGTGTATGTCATTTGAAGAAGAGTGTTATCATTATGGGTGTCTGTGTTTATTGGAAATTTATCTAAATTGTTTTTAACAAATGAAGCCGATTCATATACTAATATACTAACAGTGGTTAAAATGTTGTCGTTGAATATTAATCGGCATGTATCTAAGGGGTTAAGAGAAAATATTAATCTAATGATACTTTTTTGTAAAATAAAAACTCTGTTTAAGTTAAATGCTTGTACCCAGTAAATGATTAAATACCTGATGTCGAATTATGTCAGGGAGTAGATGTTTAATGAATATTTGCGTTCCATTACATGTCGGAGATTTCTTATTGCGTATAACTTATTTATTACATAATCTGTCTGATTATTTGATTTAACTTGAAGGTCTTCAGGGGAACTGGCAGTTATGCAAGTTCTGGTGTCGTCTGCAAACATAACTATTCATAAAATAAAGTTTAATTGATTTATTTAATTATTTAGTTGTTTAGTGGTTTAGCTGTTAACATTGTGTGCTATCAAATTTGAGAAAAAAAGTACATGGGGGCTAACAAAAAAGTTTTAACCCTGTATATTAACCTCTCTATTTCAACCCTCTATTATATGCGTGATCATTTTTCTTAAGGTAATCTCAGTATTAATAGAAAATATAATATATCTCTGGGCGGGACAAAATTACTACCATGTATATTATCGACCCTGTAGGAGCATTAGCTTGGAAAGTGGTTGTGCTAGGGTGTGCTAGATATAAGCATTGAGTGTTAGCAAATTCAAGACAAAAAATAATTGTGGGGAGGGAGTTGAGTAAAAAATGTACACCCTGTATATTACCGCCCATGTAGGTGTGCTAACTTTGACGGTACTTGTGTTAGCCTGTACTAGGTAAGCATTGTGTGCTAGCAAATTCAAGACCAAAATATCTAGGAGGAGGGTTAGCGTCAACTTGGCCCCCACGAAGACAACCCCTATTTATTATTTTCGCAGGTTGTGCTAGCTTTAAAAATGGTTGTGCCAGGGTGTGCCAGGTCTAAACATTGTGGGCTAGCAAATTGAACAAGGAAAAATAACAGGTGGGGGGGCAAGTTGGCTGACTCATAAGGATGACGAAGATTTCGTTAAAGTTGTGAGGCAGGTGGTACGTTCTCCTAGAAACGAGTCAGTCATTTTACAATGTGGTCCGACATAGACATAGCTAGGCAATTTTGATGTAAGGATGTACGTCTACAGGAATAGACCCTATTTTTGAGGCCGATCTTATCAGGTTTATTTCAAATTCCGTGATCGCCTTGATCTATTTTATCCCGAGCCATCCTTTGGTAGATAGTTGATGCTACTGACAGCGAAGAAATGGGTAATTATTTCCGAGAAATATACAGTTTCAACCGCTTATCAGGATTTATTTATATCAATAGTAATAATTAATTTCCAAGTGTTATTTTTTACGTCGGCGTCGTTTCTTAATTAATGTGTTTTTGATCACACTGAAGAAATAAAGAGGGAAGTTCCGTGTAAATATTTTTATCCATGTTTTTCTGTATGTGATTATATAGACTTAAGGACAAGTTATAACAGTAATAAAATACCTTCGTTCTATTTGGCCATCCTACCTGACAAGCTGTAAACATAATTTTAGCACATTTTGTAGAATTGGAAACAAGTGAAATTGTTTTGACTGTTATGCCAACAAACAAATTGAAGTGGAGTGAGAGAGTTGGCAGATCTTGCATGCTTTAAGAATTGCAGCCTAACTATTTACAAGTTGAATAGTATTTCAAATCAGGACGTATTGAGCTTTAAGCTATAATAACTGTTGTGAAGTATCACTTGGCTCTGTGTGGGAAATCAAGTGCAGACGAGTTGACTATATTATGTGTCTGCCAAGAAATATTAGAGCTGATTATAATCCATCCCTCGGAAAGGTTAATAATAAGATGGAATGCGTTTTTCCTTGATCTTGGATCAAGATTAACATAATTATTTGAAACTCATCCGGATTTTACACGGAATGTTTGAATTATATGTTCGATTTGAGATTATTTTGGGACGAGTTCAGCTTGTAGTGGAAATATTGTTGTTAAATAATCTTCGGGAATTGAGGCTACAAAAGATTATACAGGGTGTTTGGTGGATTCCAAAACATCCACATGTGTACTCCCTGAACCGTTGCTGATATACATGAGATTTTAATTTTGCCCAATTCTCGCTATCTTCTTTTAACCGGCCTGCTTTTATTTCAAACTTGGCACACGTTTTTGATGATCAGGGCTACCCGCAATAATAATGTGTTTTAGAAAATACAGGATCTGATTGACAAATATGTTTCTGTTTAAATTCATTAAAAATTTGAGCGTTTAAATATTTCAGAGTTAAGCAATAGCTATTCAAAAGCTTGGTCTATAATTAAACGCCCAAAGAAAATTAAGAAAAAAAATTGAGTGCTCATTTTTCTTCATAAATATGACATTTTTAATCTCCTATTATTTTTGATGTGTTAAAACATTTTTTACGTTATTTTTAGTCACTGAATTTATTATAACTAAAACGTTACTACAGTTTCGGCACTTAACGGACTATTTTCAAACGTTCATAAGTTAATGCATTTGAAAATGGTACGTTAAATGCCGACACTGCAGTAACATTTTGGTTATAATAAATTCAGTGATAAAAAATAATAAAAGTGTTTTAATAGATAATAATGATTGATTATAACAAAGTTACAGCTTCGATTATTCATTTTTCTCCATTTTTGATCTATTATTATTTATTAATAATTTAAAAAAAATTGCGAGGTTAATTTTTATTTTCTATCTATGGGCTGCTTTAAGGTTTTATAAAAAAGTCATATAAAAGGAATTATAAAATACTGCCTACATTATCTTACTTTTTATTGGGTATTTGAAACTGAAAATCAACATTTCGGAAGAGAATCTACTTCCGTTCTCAAAACTTTTTTGGCCGTCAACCATGTTCTTTGTTGGTTGACGGCCAAAAAAGTTTTGAGAACGGAAGTAGATTCTCTTCCGAAACGTTAATTACCTATAGCTTTGATTTTCAGTTTTTAGTTTATAACATTGTTCTAGTTTATATATTTTTAGGTGTGAGACTTTTTGAAACAGTCAAGTACTCGAGAACCAACCTCTGTCTGTACTGTTTGGCGCAGAGGTTTTTTCATTAAAATTTTTAAACATTTTTCAGTAGCAAAATACCCAATAAAAAGTAAGAAAATCTGAATATGCCACAAATAAACAATTACAGACAATAACTGCCTACATTAATTTTGTTAAATCCTCTCAGTATTCAACATTTTTTGACGAAATTCAGTATTTGCTCATTTGAGATGTGAATAGGCCTAGAATGTCATAAAACGTCGAAATTTTAAATTTGAACGAAGAAAAAAAATTTCTGTCTGTCGGACGGCTTGTCATTTTTTTTTGTGCGCACGTTTTCTCATTAACCGTTAAAGACATTGACATGAAATTTGGAACATATATGTACCATGACGAGATCTGGAAATATTTTGTGCTAATTCCGGTGAAGTGATGGGAGTTGAATAGGGGTAAATAAGGAAAAATAAGTAAACCAAGCTGGTACAGGTACAGTAACATATGATTTGGTGTATATACTAGAAACCAGAGAGGCTTCAGAATTTCTAAATAATATTTTCCACGACCCTTTACCCCCCCCCCCCCGACCAACCACTACCGCTCCGTTATTAAAGGGGGTAAAGAAAAATTTTTAAGTCAATTAATAAATTTGACATATAAATGAGACAATAATTTAGGTTTAAATAAAATAATGCAATATCAAAAACGAAATAATGTATGTTTTTTCCGAATATTGTAATGTAATTAGTCTTTGTCTGAGAATGAATTCAAAATGGTATCAATTGTAATTGATTTAACTTATAATTTTAACAACATAAATCATGTATGGTGAGTTCTCCATTAGAAATGCTATAAAGCAATAGTAACAATATATTCAAAGCACAATAAATGTAGTGAATCAATTCTAGGAATAACAATAGATTTCAGTAATGGACTTTCAAGCAGAGTCGGCTTCGGTTTAGGAAAAGTAGTAGCAGCAAAAGTATCAATATTTAATTTCGAAGTAAAGTATACTTCGAAAATTTCATCGGAATTACATTAAATCTCGTATACCTAATCTGCGGTCAAAAGTTAAAAATTTTAAATGGCGAATGCAATATGGCTGCTGTAATCGAAAATTTTTTATTATTAGCTTTAATATTAATACAATAGAAAGTGCGCTATAATTTTCCTCGAATTTTCTCACTACACCAGATACGAAAGTAAAGGAGGGATCATAGTAAATATCTGCACTTTTAATGAATGGGTCAAAAATTTTGAATCATTATAGTTAGACCTTTCGAATCATAGTCTAACTTGTTTTTTAACTTCACATTTAGGGCGAAAAGGGAGAAAATATTTTCGGGAAATATACGGCTGAACCGCTTACATAATAACAAACCGTGACTCCATTATTGGTTGAATAAACCGGGATAAGCCGTTATGACAAACTGAGAGACCGATGGACATATGAACGAGTGGACATATGGACGGGCAGATATATGGACGGAAGATGGATGGGTAGACGAACGGACAAACGAGTCATTCTATGAAGGTTTCGTTTTTCACTTTTGAATACGCTGCCCTAAAAATTATTTTTATTCAATCTTGTATGATTATAATATTCGACTTTTATAAAATACATAAATCATAAAAAAGTTTTTCTTAAATTTTGTTTCAAATATTAACGACCCAACGCTACAGTGTTTGCGAGGTCTGTAATTCAATACTAATTATTAATCTGGAGATTAGTACATTATATTATATAAAGTATAATTTACATATCCAGAGGATACGCCCACCAACTAACTGAAAAGAACTTTTCAAAACAACCACAATCTACGCCTACTCTTTCATTAGTTTAGAATAATACTACAATGCGTAGCACGATAATATGTTAGACACGCACTTTCAAGTAATTTCATTCAAGTAAAAGTAATTTCCCTTTCAAGGCGACATAAAAGCTCAGCTTAGGTTAAGTTAAAGGCAAACGTAAATAGAAACAGAAAAATAACTACAATAAAATTGCGAAGTCTATAGCAATATTCTTCCTGTTTCATAAATGCGCGAGTGCGTTTCTAGACCAATTAAAATAGGAAAAATTTCTGAAGGTAATTCTCATTGAATAAAAAACATTAGAATTATATTAAGTATTTGTCATATATCAATTTTCAAACTAGTGTATCCAAAACAAAGTTGCAGAAACAAAATGGCGTTTCTGCAACTTTGTTTTGGATGCACTGGCACTGGTTTAAAAATTGATATTCACATTTACTTTCTGAATACAATCTTAGTGTTTTTTTTTTAATGGGAATTATCTCTAAAAAACGATCTCCTTCTGCTTAGTTTGATTGGCTTATTCGGGTGAGTTCCGATTAAATTTTTATGTGGCCTCAGGGACACTGCTACCTTTTATGCCTATTGTATTACTTACTGCTTTTAAAATCCTATATTAAATTTGCAATGTTAGTGTGTGTGTTTTTTTTAGGTTAATTCTTTCAATCAAAATTTATACCAGTTCTAATCAAGCTAGAGCTTGATGATAATGCAATATAGTATATCTATTATCGTTCTAAATCCAATATGGCGGACATCACAAGATGGCGGATCACCTATTTCTTCACAACCCCCTCAATATGGGTATCAAATGAATGGGCTTGACGAGTGAAATACGAGAGACAATGTGACATCATTCTGAATTTAATATGGCGGACGTGCAATCAAAATCTCGATCAGTTCTAATCAAGCTAGAGCTTTAAAATTTGGCACACGTGCATAAATCCGGTAAGAAGGCATTTTTATGATAGGCATGACCTGATTCTACACCCAGGGTACACAGTGTGGTCGATTAAGTGTGCAACTGGAATTTTTTTTTTTAGTTGCACAGCCAAAGTTTAAATATCACTAAAAGTTATTGCATGTCTGATAACCATTTCAGATGCAGTTAGAATGGCTTCAAGTTAAATAGTATACAGGGCTGTGCAAAAAATACAAAAATCGTTCAAGAGTAAAGTGCGCGTAAGTCGAAAAAAAATTATACAAAATTTTGTTTTTAAAGAAAAACTGTTATATAAAAAAACTGTACTAAAAAGTAAAAAATATTTTTTTTAAATTCATACACCTGGAAACCAAAAGCTTTGGGGGCGGTCAATGCAACTATGCAATAGTGCTATATGACCGCCCCCAAAGCTCTTGGTTTCCACGTTTCCAGGTAATATGAACTTAAAAAATATATTTTTTGCTTTTTAGTACAGTTTTTTTAAATAAAGGCTCTTTCTTAAAAATATATTATTTTACTTTTTTTTAATCTTTTATGACGTTTGATCATTCCCTATAGCCCAAACAATTCTATATAAGTCAGTATGGAGGTCTGAGATCTATTGCCCGCATTCAGAGCAACGGTGTCCACACACGGTGTTCACAGTGATCCTAGTATTAACCATTCTTGGCGTTGCTTGCCACTTCAGTGATATACACTCATGACCAAAACTATTCCATATACTGAATTTTTCAAATAATTTATTACTATTTTCTTCTTTTTTATTATGAAAAATCTTGAGGTTCTAGTGCTTGGACACGTTGATAGTGATAGGGATGTAAGTTCATAGCTCTCGATGACCTCCATGGGATACTCCCACATGGTTCGCGATATCGTGGGTGCTTAAAGTTGGATCCTCTGCTACAAGTTCCAAAATTTGAACCTCTGCGTCAATTACCCTCCCTTCGCGTTGTGGACCTCGTTCTCCTCCATCTCCATCGAGACGACCTCTTTCTCGAAGACGCTGGTCAATACTAACAAATGTATGAGCACAAGGATGACGTCGATTAGGGAACCTTAAACGATAAAGCTCTTCAGCACCAGGTGCATTTCTCCATATACCAAGTGCATATCCGCGAGCTCTGGATAAGTGTAATCTCCCATAATGTCCAAGATCTGCGTTTTAAAATACCACACTAAACTCAAAATTAACGTTATCAATAAAGAGAACAAAAAGAAAAACTTGGTCCAAAATCCAAAATGTATCACAAAAAGCACGAACGAGAAGTGGTGTCTTACGTAACAAAGTACTAACGACTTGAACGATAAGTCAATAAAATAAATCTCAACATAAGTGGCACAAAATTTAAAAAGAACAAAAGCAATAGACAAAACCAAGGAACGGGTAAGTCGCATCGTGTGTACGTTGTTTACCAAGTAAGAACACAAACTGAAACTATTACTTGAGAATATTACAGTATAGTACGCGTAATAAGATAATTTGGCCGTGAAGAAGCAAAATACATGGCGGTGTCCTCTGTTGGGCGCTTTTAACTGCTTTGTCGGCATGCTTCTCGATAACCTCTGTCGCAGACTTATTATCTCTTAGACTCACCATACTTATTTGTACGAATGTCAGAGTATCATGTGCGACAAGACGCGCGGCAATAAAGCCTACCCCAATATGCCAGCAGTTCTCAAACTGTGTTATTAAGTATTTTGGAAATTTTTGTTTATTTTTATTTCTCCACAACTATGAGTAGTAGACCCTATGTAATATAAGGTTTTTTGTTTGTCTTGTGGTTCCCTACTACCAGTTTTTTAATGACATCAAAGTAATTACATCCTGTATATAAATTGACATGTAATACAAATGACAATAATATTTGGATGAACAGAATTAAAGGATTTTAATTTGAGCCAAATCTGGATCGTAAAATAAAGTAAGAGTAATAAAGATCTAAATTATTATCTGAAATGAATCCATTTTCATCTTGGGTATTATTTATTACATGGTTATTATCGTAAGAATAGCAACATTATACTAATCCAAGTGTAACTTACATAAATTTATTTGGTGGTTTATCCCACATTGAAAGGAAAGAAAAATACTTCGCTGTTAAAATGTTTCAGTAACTTTCCTACAACACAATTCAGTTCACGAAGTTAAGAGGTAATAAACTTGAACGCAATTTTAAAAGGGGCTGCAAAATATCACTAATAAATTTGAAGTTATGGCTCAATCAGTTTAAATTATACTTGAAAAAGATAACTCTTAATCGAAAACTTCGATAGTATGGCTCATTATACAAAATAAGGAGAGAAAAACTTGTCTAACTAAATAAATTATATTGATGAATATTTTGAATTGTTCTGGACTGAGTTTAGTTACTGCTTTGAACTCTAGTTTCCAAAAAAAAATATCAAGACCGTCCTAAAGTCAAATAAAGCGCAGCAAAAATTGAAATTCTCTCTTGAACTTCAAGCTGAATCACAAAATATAAAAGAATTGAACAGATTAAGGAAAATCATGCATGATGAAAATCTCAATAGATAGTATAATATTAAGATAAGCCAATATAATAAGAACATTATAAAAGAAAGGCAACTACACAATAAAAAACTTATAGAAAATTCCCATAACAAAACTAAAACTTGGTGGGAAATAAGTAAACTTGAATTTAAACAACCATAAAACACAGGTCAAACTTTCTTTAAATTATGAAAATCTTAAAATAACAGATCCAAGTAAATTGGCTAATATTTTTGTTGAACATTATGCTACTGCGATAGAAAAAAAAAACTATCTGAATATCTTAATTTAAGGTCCGATGAATGTACGCACTCAAATATAAATACTGATACTATGTTCTTCAATCCAGTCACAGCAAATGAAATAAGTGACATAATTATGGGACTTCTCAACAAAGAATCCACTGGAGAGGATGAGGTATCTGTAAAATTAGTTAATGAATGTAAATTTGAATTTTCAATATGTTCTGCGAATATAATAAACAAATTAATTCTCCTAGGTAAGTTCCCAGAAAAGCTAAAAACAGCTCTCGTAATTCCTGTATTCAAGAAAGGGGATAAATGTGAGGTAAAGAATTTACAGGCCTATTTCCCAGCTGCGTATTTGCGAAAATTATTGAAAAAGTTGTGGCAGCTAGACTTACGGACTTTCTAAATAATAAGAATCTATTTACTTCTTCACAGCATGGATTCCGGAATAACTTCTGTACTGCGACAGCTACAACTCAATTAATTCAAAATATTTGCAATTAAATTGATAGAAAAAAACTACGTGATGGGGGTGTTTTTTTATCTTTCTAATGCCTTTGATACTCTGAATATACCCTTTGTTAGCAAGAAACTGTTCAATCTAGGCATATGCGGTGTTCTAAATGAGTGGGTAGTGTCTTACTTAACAAATGGACAGCTTCTTGTGAAAATTGAAAAGGAGTTGTCACTCGTCAGAAAAATGTCATGTGAACATTGGAACTCCACAAGGCAGTATACTTGGTCCCCTGCTATTCCTGTTGTTCGTCAATGATCTACCATAGTATTTTGACTTTGTAAGAGTTTATATGTATACAGATGACACAATATTAGTTGGTTCAAACGTATTGACCACTTATCCTCAAAGTTGGTACAAATTTGTTTTGCTATCTCTAATTTAAAAAATAACGTAGACCAGAAATCTTTGCTCTCGGTCTACTATGCACTAATTTACTCAAAGTTATCCTATAATATAATAGTGTGAGGCGAAAGCGTAGACATTCAGCGGATGCTCATTTTACAGAAGAGAATTCTAAGGATTATGTATAATGCAGACTTTCGAGAATCTTGTCGAACAACATTTAAAAAGGAAAACGTCCTTACTTTAGTATCAATATATCTTTACAAATTATACAGGTTTACAAAAAAAAAGTTGTCTGGATCTGGGGTCAGACCTTACGTTTCTTATGTATTTTCCGACGCTGAATTCGAATCTGTTTTTAGTTTTGCTCTATCACGTCAGGATTTTGAGATATTCTAACCTAAAAGTTAGACATATTTGAGGTTATGTAGCTTTGATGTTTCTTTTTCTCAAGAAACTATGTATGGGATCTTAAAGTACAAATCTTCCTCTTTAAAATGCCGTAGAGTTTGCTCAAATATCTTTTTTTTCGCTGAGATATCGAATTTTTAAAATTGTCTGTTCATGTCATATCTTTCCCAATACATTTAATTAGTACGGAAACCTTATGGTCATTATTTAAATTGCAATATGCACCAAAATGGTGAATACTACATTCAATGTGCGTTTCGCCAATCTCGTTGATAACATCTGGAGATAACTAGAACTGATTTTGATCACATTAAAATGCTGCAAATTTGGTTGCCGAAATGTTTATCCCCTTACTTACTACATAAATATGGTTAAGGTTTGAAGCTATTTCTATATTTTCTCATTACACAGGACCACAGAAGAACAAAAGTGATCTGTTCTCGTGACCCGACATAGTAATCCCTATGCATTTCCACATGTTGAACACGAGTCCGATTCCGCTTAGCTCCATCACCCACCAATTTTTTGTAAATCGTGAAAATAAGCTAAAAAATTAGGCTTCTTAGGCTATTTTTGCGATTTACAAAAAATTGTGGGTGACTGAGCTAAGCGAATACTGGATTCGAGTTCAGCACGTCGAAATACATATGGAATACTGCGTAGGGTTCCGAGAACAGATCACTTTTTTTTTGTGGTCCTGTGTTATTGTCTAGTAGGGGTTAAGAAATTTAACTATATCCAGATGATGCCTGCTTATTCGACGAAATGCATTCATATCATATCATAATACATTCCCGCTCCCCTCTGATTACTTATATATAAATTATTTCTTTATAATAAGAAGAATATTGAAGGTTTGAAATATTCCCATAATTTGTGGATATTTTTGAATTTTTACTCCAATATACTAACCTCAGCACAATATTGTACAAAATTGTCTTCAAATTATGGCTTATGTTAGAACTTTTTATTTGTTTCCACGTTTGTTCCTTTTAGATGAAACTTTATAAGTTTGCGTTCGGAATCTTATTTCCTGAAAACAAAAACTTTCGTCTTCTTAGTTATAGCTATTTTTTATTTATTTTGTTAAAATGGGTCAGATATAACTTTTAGTCACTCTTTTAGATATTAATGTAAAACTCATGAAGCTGTATATTACAAAATAAATTCGATAAGATTCTATAAAAACAGGTTCTGGCATCTAAATAGTGTTAATGACATCATTTTATCCCTCGAAGGTCTGTAGAAAATGCTACCACATATTCATGAGACCAAAATCGAATCCAAGAGTGCCCGCTAAGCCGTTGTTGAATGATAAATAAAAAATTATTCCTTTGAACGATCTTAAAAAATTGTACAAATACTTGGAGAGCGATGATATATAAAAAACATTCATTTTAGATCTACTATTAACTACTTCCCCTTCATCGTGTGTTGGCCCATTTGAAATGAATGAGGAAACGCTTAAATAGTTTGACAAACCTTGTAAATATTTTTTATTTTTATAGTAGCGTCATCCTTCCCGATCAGGCGTCGTAAACACAATAGTTTCTATATTGTACAGCTTATTTTTATCCCATAACAATTTTGTTTTCTTGATTTTATTGTTTTGCCTACAGTAATTTACACTAAATCAAATTTTATTACATATCTGTTAGTTGTATTGCTTTGTTTGACTTGAGAGTGAAATATGACTTAATTAAAATATAAAAGACACTAATTTTCTTTTCAAACACGCAATAGCTACCAGTACAAAAGTTAAAACAAAGTCTTAGTACGACGTACGAACAAATTGACATCATTTATATACACACCGGCAAATTTAAAGGAACGGAAATAAATTTAATTTAATTTTATTTATTTATTTATTACGAATTCGAACAGGCGCAGGCCCAATTACAAGATAGAGAGAGAAAAACTACAATTACAAATGAATTAAAATACAAAAACAAATCAAGGCATAAACAAAATTATACATACAGTAGGCATATGAACTTATTTTAGAGTAATATATAAGTATGAGCATGGTAAAAGAAGGAAAAGTTAAAGCTAGAAAAAAAAACAGAAATGAAAACATGAGGATGAACAATCGTTTCAGTTAAAAACATTTCTTTATTTGCGATGAGTTAGTGCAGAAAATATATCAAGTTGACTTTCCAGGATTGTGTAGTTAAGGTACATTTGATATAGCGTTGATGACATAAGAATATCTGTTTTGGCAGTGGGAAGATGAAACAGGTTGCTATTTCTTGATAAATTCTAGGTACTTTATATAAGATTTGATTGGAGAGTCTTATTTACTATTTAATATACAAATATTACAGAGGCAGCTACTCTCCTTTTGTCCATTTCGCAAACATTAAAGCGATTAAGCAGTAGCTTGTATGGAACCCAATTTGTGGATAATAACCGTACATTATATACGTGGCCGATTTGAGAAACCTACGCTGTGTTTTTCCGAGTTGGAGAATATAAAAGTTGTAGGTAGGGCTCCAAACCACTGAGTCGTACTCGAGGTGGGATTTTACAAATGTAACATATGGGGTGTGCACGGTGTCAATGTTGGTAAACCTCTTATAGTTTCGTGTGAGAAATCCAAAAATTTTAATGGCGCCAGCAACTAGTGACTGAATATGTTTTATAAAATTAAGTTTAGAGTCAAAGTGAACTCCTAAGTCTTTAATAGAGTCTGATCTGTGCAATATGACACCTTGAAGATTATAATCATAGAGAAACATGTAATGCTTTCTAGTAAACGATAAGGTATTATTACCTCTCTGTGCATTGAGTGGCAGTTTATCGATAATGAACCAGTCTGTTAGTTTATTTAGATTATTTTGCAACGTTTCGGCATCAAGATCGGTCGTAATATCGTCCCTAAACAAGCTCTTTAGCTTGTTTATTGTTAGAAGCGGAGTCTGTATAGACCCTTGGGGAACATCGGATTCCTGCAGAAATTCGACGGATCTGTAACCACGGTGTTGAACATATTGGTATCTATTTTACAAATAAGTTTTAATCAAGTTTATTAGATCTACTGACAATTGTTATATATAACAGAGTGTAGAATCGTTTCTAGGATTTTGGCAAAGTTGCAAATTATAGTGATTGGTCTATAGTTGAACAAGTCGTTCTTATCACTTTTTTTTAAAGATAGAACAAACTCGCGATAATTTCCATTTAACCGAAACATGGGATGTGTGTAGTATCAAGTTAAATATATGCATGAGGGGTTTAACAAATATTATTGCAAAATCTCTCATTATGAAAGTTGGAATAGGATCTGGTCCTATTGTCATGTTAGCTTTTAAATTTTTGGTAGCGTTTAAGATTGTTCTTCAGTTATTTCTGTTGGGTAAACAATAAGTTGTTATTGTTGTATTGAAAATTCTGTTCTTGATTAGCGAATGATGTGGATGCCTTGACATTTTTTTCTAAATATTTTGTTTGATCCTAATAAATTTGAACTCTAGACATCAATGAATTTCTTACTATTTTTCTCTACATTTGGTTGATTCTTTTGGTTACTTGTGAAACATTCTTCAATAATTTTAATATACAGGAAATTACGCTTTTCAATGTTTAAACTTTTTGAAACATTAAAAAGCGTAATTATTTGTATATTGAAATTATTTTTCACTGTTTATTTTGAGCGTTTTTACAAAGTTAGTCAACGGTAAACTCGTCAACGTGTAAAGATCTGTTAGTTAGTTGTCTACATTAAAGTTCGTTGTGTTTTCATAAGCAATTGTTTTTATTTGTTTTCTTTCGTCACCTTAATTGTGAAACTATCCATTATGGATGATTTAGCATCGAATGATATCGCTAGGGCGTAGCAATGATCGAAAATGGTCTATCTTACATAGTCCGTCATTTTGGCATTTTATCTCAAAAAAAAGGTACAGGGTCAATTGACTTCATTTTTGTTGCAAAGAGGTCAGAAAGGCATTTATAAAAAACAGTTCCTTTTATTTTTTGGCGGAAATGTTTGGTTTCGTTTTTTGTCCTATAATTGGCCAATATTAATGGCCAATTTAATTAAATTAATTGAAAAAGGAGGAGGTTCCCTAAGGCAGGTATTCGGCCTAATTTATTTTTGAACAAAGAAATTTGAAATATATTTTTTTCAGATCCACTTTCAATATCTAATCAATTCCACAACAAACGGAATCATTTCAAACCCCCCTCCCCCTATTCTAACCCCCTGAAATTACTGAGTCGCTTGCTGAGATATCCTAATGCTCTATCTACTAAGTAGCAGAACATCGTAGGCTAGTGATTCGGAGCATACACAAGAACACTCCCCCCCAAGTTAATGCCCCCCCATGAACATAGGCCGAATAATCCACAGTATTATCGTATAAACAGCTAGGAAGTAAGAATGGCACATGGGATGCATTATCCAGTGGATCCTACAACAAACGGAATCATCACCCCCCCATGAACATATTATAAACTCTTTCGTCCTTCCAAAATAATTTAATCCCTAGTTCTCAGTTGTACTTGAAATCTGACATACTTTCGGCACCATTGTCCATTCTTACTTCCCAGCTGTCTATACATTAGTATTGTGGATTCTTCTCAAAGATCTGTGTTCATTGGAGTGACATTAACTTAAGAGGGGGGGGGGAAGTATATTTGTGTATGCCTTATATCACTAGCCGATGATATTTTGCTTCTTAATGGAATATTAGGATTTCTCAACGAGCGACTCAATAGTGTTTGGGGGGTGGAATAGGGGAACGGGGGGATGGAAATGATTCCTTTTGTTGTGCAATTGGAAAATGGAAAATTATTTCCATTTTTTTTTGTTCAAAAATAAATTAGGCCGAAAACCAGCCTCGGAAACCTTCCTCCTTTGTTATCATACACAAAATGCCATAGAATAACACGCAAATAGCTACTCTGGAGTTTTTGGGGTCGCTGATCATGAATCCGATCTAATTTGGTAAATTCAAAATGGCTAACCGGAAGTAGAGCCAATTTCTCAGGAAAAACTCGTGTCTTTTTCGTTTTTGGGCTGAAAATGAACACAATGAGGTTTCTGAGGTAGCTGATCACGAATCAGAGGTCCAATTTAGGAAATTCAAAATGGCGGACCGGAATAACAGTTCGTTTCTCCGGAAAACTCGTATTTTTTTTTTGGGCTGAAAGTGGGAACTCGGAGGTTTTCGTTATCGCTGATAACGAATCTGATGTTCATTTACGGATAATTCAAACACCGAACCGAAAGTAGTATATTTTTCAGGAAACACTTGCATTTTTCATACTTTCAGCCCAAAAAAGTAAAAATACGAGGATTTCCGGAGAAATTGAGTGATCTTCCGGTCAGATATTTTGAGTCCCGTTAATTGTAAATTTGATTCGTGATCAGCGACCTTGAAAACCCCCGAGCATAGATTTTCAAGACCAGAATATCCATTCTCATTTCTTATGGAAAATGGCCCGATTTCCGGTTCGCCATTTAACATTTTCCAAATTTTCCGATTCGTAATCAGCGACCCCAAAAACCCCCAAGTAACCATTTTCGTCTAATTCTATGGCATATTGTGGATGATAACAAATTTTTCGATTATTTTAATTGAATTGGCTATTAATATTCGCCAATTTATTGGGAAAAAAAATGAAACCAAACATTTCCGCCAAAAAATAAAAAGTACTGTTTTTTCTAAATGTCTTTCTGAACTCTTTGCAACAAAAATGAAGTCAATTGATCCTGTACCTTTTTTTAAGGGGTTTTCAGAGTTTTCATGCTGCAATGACGCGACTGACAATGAAGATGATGATACGTCTGGTAAATCAAAATGGACGATCCATCGTAAAGTTCGTGGAACCAGAATAAGTGCGCGTATAGTTAGAAGAAGACCCAAAGAAATTGGTTTGAAGTCGTATAGGTAAAAAGGTCCCTGTACTCCAGGGACGTTATCGAGTAGCACAACTGGACGTTTCTCGAGAACACCACGAATGAGAGCCGTATCTGCGTAAATTCGATTGATGTAGGGAAAGAGTGTATCGACGTCCAGGAGAACAAAATAAACAATTATATTTTACTTACTGTCTCTTTCGGTGAAGGCTCAATTATGGTGTGGGATGGCATATGTTTAGGGACACGCACAAAGCTGTTGGTGATTGATGGCGGCACTTTTACTACAAATGGGTACATAAAGGATGTTCGGTAAGATCATGTGGTACCTTTTTTCCTACATATCGGAGGAAATTTTCTTTTAATTCAAGACAATACTCGCCGTTTCACAGTGGGGCTGAAAAAAAATTTACCATTCAGAATTCTCTACAGCCTTTTCTACATTTTTGTCCAATGGCAATATTATTTTTTTAAATAATCGTCAGACCTCTGGATACAAAACCGTCGACGCAGATTTAAAAAAAAAAAAAAAATCGGGGTTGAATTTACGTATGTCGTTACAATTGATCAAAATTGATCGAATAAGCAAGAATAATTACATAAATTGACCCATTTACGGCTACTTTTTTCTTTTCTTCAGCCCCACTCTGCGTCTAACGTCCGTTGTGTAAGTGACTTTTGAAACCAAGCGGAAATACTGATAGTGATTTGGTCATCAAGTTATCCGGATCTGAATACAATTGAACATATATGGGCAAGCTAGGTAGACAATTTAGGTAAAAAAATTCTGCTGTTCAAAACAGAAAAAGCAAGAGCTGCTCTAATTGACACGTGACTGAATTTGCGTCAAGAATTGATCGACAATGTCATAAGTATGGAAAGAAGGATGACTGCCGTCATAAGAGCTCGTGGGGGACAGAGACGTTAGTGTAAAAAATTATCCTTGTAATTGTGCTTGGTTATTAAATGTTTAAAACAAGTTATAATTATTTTTACAAAATACTATTTGTTGTATGTTTTTGAACATACATCAAATTGGCATGGAATTGTGCAAAACAAATTGCAGTTAGCTAGCTATTAGTTAATTTCACCTTTTAAGAATTTCCGTTCAGATTTGTTAGCAAAAAAATATATGCAGAAAAAAATTCCAATTAATCTCAGTCCCTTTTTGCCGGTTGATTCGTACTTCCGACTTTGAAACAGCACAGCAGTTTAAATTATTCAAGTCTTAGTTTAATCAGAATACATGTAAGAAAAACACAGATCATCCAAAACACCGATTCAGTTATGATCAAGCTAGTTTAATAAAATAAATATACTTCAAAGGCAGTTAGCGGCTCATAGGCTAATTTCAAATAAACCTTAGCGTTTAACCTAATACAATATATCAGGCTTTACAGTAAACAGTGGCAACACCAAGACAGATTCTATTAGGACTCTCGCAGGAATAAGCAATAACAGGAGCAAAAAGTGTGTAGCTTACCCACTGGTGTGCGGTGTGCATTCCCGCCAGAGGCGTTTTTATATCCATTAAAGAAGCAAGCTCGGAACTGAATGGGTTTCTTTAATGTATTATCATTAATTGAACGAATCCAAATATGTTAACATTCTATTTCCACATCCAGGTAGTAGATTGGAAGTATAGTGATGGCAAAATTTCAAATTTTTTTTCCCGAAATAGGTTTAGAATGCCATGAAACGTCGAGATTTTCAATTTGAGCGAAAGAAAATTATGTCTGTCTGACGGCCGCTCGGTCGGTCTGTCTGTCTGTCTGTAACTTTTTTGTCCGCATATTTTAAGATATTGGCTTGAAATTTTGTACACGTATCTGGAACTGGATTGTTTTTTGAAGGTGAAGGGTTGAGGGTAAATAGGTATAAATAAGGCAAAATGAATAAAGCATGGTGGTAAGAGTAATAAAACTTGAAATTGTTGTATATACTAGAGGTGAAAGCATCAGATCTTTTTATAACATTTCTCAACACCTTCACCACCCTCACTCCATTGTCAAAGGGGCTGATAAAATTAAATTGAGATATTCACTTGAAATTTGGTACACATATGAATTATAAAGATATATGGAACTAGATTATATTTTAAGATGATTCTATTGAAGGGTTGAGGGGGGGTAAGTGGGGGTAAATAGAGGGAAAATGTGTAAAGCACCTAAAGCAAGCTGATAAGAGTATAGAAATTTGGGATTTGGTGTATATATTAGAAGCCAAGACCTCAATTTGTTTTATAATATTTGTCATCCCCTCACCACCCCACTCCCATATAAAGGGATTGAAGAAATGAAATTGAGATATTCACTTGAAATTTGGTACTTGTATATATTATAATGACATCTGGAACTAGATTATGCTTGGAAGTTATTCTGTTGACGGGTTGGCGGTTAAATAGGGTAAAATAAGTAATGCAAGCTGGCAAGAGTACAGAAACTTGGGATTTGGTGTATAGTGTATATGCTAGAAGTCAAGGCCTCAGATTTTTATATTATCAACTCCCCTCACCACTCCCACTCTATTATCAAAGGGGTTGATAAAATAAAATTGAGACATTCATTTGAAATTTGGTACATATTTGTATTATAACCACATCTGTAATTGGATTATGTTTTGTGATGATTCCGGTGAAGAGTTCGGAGGTAAGTAGGGGTAAATAGAGAAAAATAAGTTAAGCAAGCTGGTAAGAGTACAGAAAGTTGGATTTATTGTATATACTAGAAGCCAAAGCCTCATATTTTTTATAACATTTTTCAACCTCTCCGCCACTCCCACTTCATTATTAAGGGGACTGATAAATTGAAATTGAGATATTCACTTGAAAGTTGGTACACGTACGTATTATAACGACATCTGGAACTAGATTATATTAAAAGAGCTGAACAAATAAAATTGAGATTTTCACTTGAAATTTGGTACACGTACGTATTGGAGATGATTCCGTTTAAGGGGTGGGGGGCTGTGTCTAGTATACGTTAAGTTTTTTCTATTTGACCAATTCGCTGGTGAAAAATGGGAAACGATTTCGAGGGAAATGCATTATGATTGGCGGTTATATATTTCCAGTTCAGACATTGAATATGATGTCAAAAATGAAACATTTAAAATAACGAATAAAACAGGGCTGCCATAATTGCAATGGGTATTTGGGGATTATCTGATAACGGATCTAATATTAAAGCAATGTCCTTGGAATATGTTGAAGTTCTCACGATAGAGAATATCGGTTCTTTAATCCCAATAATATATAAGATATAGGCAATTATTTGAGAATTTCAGCCACTAGTAAAATTGCAAGCTAAAACAAACTTAAAACTCGGTGTTTAATTCATTTGTTTTTTACATTACATCCTAATTTATCCAAATGGCCCTAGCAAGAGACAAATCGGTGGTAAATATGAAAATAGGGAGTAAAGTAATGGGTACTAACGAAATAAAGAAGGTACCTATATCAGACGTCACCAAATTTTAATTACGTTTACGTTACAATTAGAAACCTTAGCTCGACGCACAACTGCTTCGCTCTGCCAGTTCTTTAGCACATGTTGCATCACGTGTTTACTGTAGATGTTAAAGAGAATTATATTAGAAGATTCCCTGTAAAGGTGTAATTATAGTATAATTAAAGGCACATGTTCAGTTCAGTTCAGTTCAGTTTTTTATTTAGTTTCATTTGACATATTATTACAGAAAAAAATATGTATAAAACAGGTCAAACATGCAAACCTAGTAGGAGTTCTTTAAAATGGAACTAGATATATAATTGTTGCACATTCTATAGGCTACTCCTCTCAGTTTTTTTTATAAATAATGTTAGTTTTAGACATTTAATTATATAATTTCTTATTTCAAATTTAAGAAATTAATAACTTTTTTATTTATTGGTCGATTTTATTCAAAGATAGGGTTCTTCCTCTAGCTAACAGTAAATTACTGTCCAAGTTTCAAAAGAATCGGACATTTCGTTCTTAAGTTATCGTGCTTAGTCTACGAGCAATATTATCGGTGTCAGAAATGTGCCAATCGAATGCAATATACTCTTCCTTTAGTATTTGCGAAGAGTATAATAATAGTGTTATAGTGTAAAGTACACACATAAGAAAAGTCTACAGATATTTTTATAAATATTTGAAAGATATTTATACAGTATTACTACGTATTTACTATGTCCTAAAATTAACGTGTTGTATTAAAGGAACAAAATAATTTCAAGAAAATAATTAATAATTTTCATTGTGTTTTGAGTTATACATAAAACTGTCGAGTATGCAAAAAAAAGAAATTAATACAGAGCATGACCTCTACGTTGGTTTATCATACCTCTACACCTATTCCATTCTGTTGTTAGGAGCTCCCGGAATAGAAAGACATTGTAAACATCACCCATATGTCGAGTAATTCTACGTTGAAGCATATCCCACACATGCTCGATCGTAATAAGATCCGGAGATTGTGAGGGCCATGGCAACATTTCAATTTCCTCAATGGTCAACTAGTGCATCATAGTACGTACGACATGTGGCCGACCATTATCCTGCATTCGGTGGAAGTTTTCACCAACAGTACTCGTAAGTAGACGCACAGTCGCACAATGGGAAGAACAATATTATACAGATATTACTGAGCTGTTAGGAAACCATTTAAAAAAATGAGCTCAGTTCTGCCACCTATAAATTATTCCGTCCCATGACATTACTGTACCGCTTCTGTATTTGTGAACTTCCTGAACGTGCCTTAAACGTTTCACATTTTCGTATCGTCTCCATAGTCGTGTCCGACGATAATCTGGATGAAATCCATATCTGGATTCATCTGAGAATAGAACTGTAGCCCGAGAGTTTGTGTCCCAATTTTGTTGACGATGCATAATGATCACGTTATGGGTTCGCTGCAACTTCGGAACCAGCTCAGATGCAGTAATTGTAGGAGCCTTCCAGCATTTGACACTTAAAATCTGCCCTGAGCTGCAGTTATAGTATCTACGTCCTAGATGTTGTTTGGCCGGACCTTTAGTTTCCCTAAAACGCTTCAATAATCAACTTACGGCATTTTAGGAACACCCATCTGCTCAGCTACTTCACCTACTCATGTCAGCCCCGAAGAAGATCTACCGCTCGATTCATTTCGTCTAAAGTTAAATGTTGAAATTCCATTATAAAACACAATATTCTCAATGCAACTAGTAAACGGAATGAGCGAAATCGAAACTACCGGATAATTTCACGGAGTATAAAAATTCCAGGTTTTTTATCAATCGTGTGTATCAAGTTTTTATTATCTGCTTTATGTGTTTTCCAAACAACACGCGTATTCAGACCGAGCAATTAAACTAGTAAATACGTTAGAAGTATAATTCAACCGATGTAAAAATTTCTCTTATATCTTAAATCAGTTCCAGCACATGCCCCTAGACTTTTCTTGTGTGTGTATATTGTGAATGTTTTTAAGTATGATATAACTAGTCTATTGTATTTTCTTTGTTTTTGGTTTCATTGAACATGGTAGTTCACTTTAAAAATAACATTGTTATGACACTCATACTGTACGAAATTAAATGTACATATTGTTTTCTTTTAATGCAATATTCATCATGTCATATGACCGTGAAAGTAGTTGTTTAGCACTACTTGATCGAGCTACATGCCTCGATGAACATTAGGTTAACAGTGGAGTAATTGTTTCAAGTTTACGCAAAAACCTATCACATGCATCATTATATGTGGTCGGATTTTATAAAAGTTGAAACAATTGTTAGTTTATTCTGAAAATATATGGAAACTATTTTATTCTGTTTTAAACTAGATGTCTTTATTCCGATACAATGCTATCAAATTATCGGTTGACCTACATTCTTTGGAAACATTCATTGCATTATCTGCATCTGCATCTGACATTCCCTGAGGTTTCTCTCAAGAATTGGCTTCTTCGATTTGTAATTATTAAATCAATCTGCATTTTACCGTTTGCCACATTTGCAACACGTTACAGATGGGGAATGTAGAGAAATTGTGCATAAATATCGCTTTATTACACAGTCGAGTACAAAATGCAATATGCGGAGTTAACATTTGATTAGTTTTTATAATATAATTTCGTATTTAAAATTTGGCGAATTTTACAAGCTCTGAGTTTTGATCGATGACTGGGAACAATTTTTGAGTATAGTATTTCTATTGTCAATTTGAACATTCAGCCTAAAACGTAGTCGATTGTTTACCTGGTTCACCGTTAAAAGTTCCTAATAAGCTTCGTTCATTTTTAATATTACCGGTAGCATAGTCGTAGGTTAAATGATATTTATTTACTTTTATTGAATCATCTATAGAGTTGTTCATTAAACTAACATTATTTGTTGTAATAAATAAATAATGTATTATAAATAAATCATTTACATCATGCCTATTAATTAATATAAAGTAGTAAAACAATATTTGCAATAATTAAAAAGTGATTTTAAATATTGTCGGTCGACGTTCATGACGCTGCTCATATTGTCAACTATTACTTTGTTGGTTATTTTTTATGATTTACAAACTGACTTTAGATGAACTATAGCTACTAATCTTAAGAATTATGCAGAAGATATTTCGAATGCAGATTACGACTATTACATTACATACGTAATGTAACGTTACATTACGTATTTTGAGTATTTTGAGTATTTCAAGTCGATAAATATTAAAATTTTATTCTGCCATTACCATATTTTGAGATTCAGCCCGTAGGAACAATTTTGTAACTTTTTAATGGAATATTTTCTTTGATGCAGCGATGTGACATAAAATTTCGGGTTACTTGATGCAAAGAGCCAAAATGGTCGATTTCCGTTTTCAATGCACTTAACATGAAAACAAAAATTTTAAACGGGACAGCCTATAGATTTTTGCATATTTGAATTTTGTTAACCAAATTACATATGATTCAATATTCAATACAAAAAATAATTCGTTGAGATTCCATTGATACCATTACTCTATATTTAAAAAAATGAAGGTATATCACATTTTTACAAATATTTAATAATAATAATAATAATAATAATAATAATAATAATAATAATAATTATCATTACGGACCGAACCATCCATAATAACAGACCTGACATAGTCCTTCAAGACAAAAGAGAAAAGACCGCCTACTTAATAGATATTGCTATCCCAAACACTAACAACGTCCAAAAAACAATAACAGCAAAACATCAGAAGTACACGGAATTGATGGAAGAGATAAAACGGATGTGGGGTATGGACAATGTATATATAGTACCCATTGTACTGTCAACCACCGGCGTCATCCCTATGAGTTTACACGAAAACATCAAAAAATTAAATTTACACAAGGGTACTTATATAAACTTACAAAAAGCTGTGATTCTAGGAACAACAAGAATAGTCCGCAAGTTCTTGAATCAAACATGAGGGTGCTTGGCTTGGCCCGTACCTCATGAAAAATTGCCAGCATAGAAAGAGCTGAGAACAACAGAGATAATAATAATAATACGATGTGATAACAACCTCTCACCACTCTCCTTAGCTGAAAACCGAGCTATTGAAGCGCCCCGATCAATAAGACAAATCGAGGAAGAGTGGGCAGGTAAGGCGCTACATGGTCGACATGCTTCAGACCTAAACAGTGCCGAGGTAGATAAGAGGCTATCCACAAAGTACTTGGCTGATGGGCAATTGCAAGCTGAAACGGAAGGGTTCATAGAAGCGATACAGGACCAAGTGGTGTCTACCAGAAACCACAGAAAGTACATCCACAAGGAAAATATACCATCAGATAAATGCAGATTATGCTCCACAACAACAGAGTCAATTCAACACCTTTCTGCCGGCTGCACTTACCTTGCCCCAAAAGACTACTTGGACAGGCATAATAAAGTTGCTGGAATAGTCCATCAAGCAATCTGTAAACGGAAAGAATTAGTACAAAACATCACACCGTATTACAAATACTCACCTTGTCAGATCCTTGAGAACTGTGATATTAAAGTGTACTGGGACACGCCGATTATAACAGATAGAGAGGTACCACATAACAGGCCTGATATTTTAGTAATCCACAAGAAAGATAAGTGGGCCCAAATTATAGATGTAACGATTCCACTTGACAGCAACATCAAGACAGCAAGGAATGGAAAACTACTAAAGTACCAGGACCTGGCTTATGAACTAAAACATATATATCAGCTTAATACTGTAACTATTCTACCTGTTATCATAACAACCAACGGATTAGTGGATAAATACCTACCTGGTAATCTAGAAAAAATGGGACTATCAGACTGGGAAAAAATAATCACCATATCACAAAAATCTGTCATACTATCGACATGTCGCACTATCCGCCGTGTGTTAGCCACTGACGGACACGTTGGCCTCTAGGGGCCCCGTGTCTGACAGGAGTCATGCTACCAACGTAAGTTGTGGTAAAAGAAAAAAAAATAATAATAATAATAATAATAAAGAATTTATGACCCAACAGAATCCTGACAATTTTACAAAATAGAACTAAAATATATAAATGCAAAGTATACAATATGAAATATAAAATATAAAAAATAAACCTATAAAACACTGTATAAAAAAGTATAAAAAAAACAGTGTAAAATATAAGATTATAAGATAGAAAAATATAAAATAATTATTTCGCTTAGAGTAGCTTAATATTGCGGTTATGTATTTGAATGTAGGTTACAATCTCTTTCGAACACATAGTTTTATGATCTTGGAGTAATTATTTAAAGAAAGACTAAACATGTCACCAATAGAGTTATATAATGGTCACCAATAGAGTTATATATTTCCATCGTGGAATAAATGGGTGATTTAGCAAGGATATTTGTTCTTTTAGATGGTAGTGCAAAAGTAAAGGTTTGACGAGAGCCGACGCGTGGAATTTTAAAATTAATTTGAGATAGGCGTTCTGGAGAGTCTATTGTATTATTGATCAGCTTGTAAATAAACATTACATTTGACATAATTCTTCTGTTTTCTAATGAATCCAAGTTAAACCATGTTAACATTAAATAGTTTGGATATCCCTGTTCGGGGTATTGATGATCTATTTTAAAGCATAAGTATTTAAGAAATTTCCGTTGAACAGATTCTAATGATTGTGAATACTTCTCATAAATAGGATTCCATATAGCTGAACCATACTCCAATTTCAAACGCACAAAACATGCATATAATGTTTTTAGTGCTTCTGTATTAGTAAAAATTTTTGAATTTTTTATAACAAAACCGAGTGTTTTTAACGCCGATTTAGAAATCAAGTTAATGTGTCCTGTGAATTCCAATCTCGAGTCGAACAATATATCCACATCTTTAATACTCTCACAACGAGTTAAAGAGATGTCGTTGAAACTATACGAATATTCAACAAGATTTACCTTTCGTGAATAAGTCGTAACTTTACATTTAGATACATTCATTGATAATTTATTCACTAGGCACAAATTCTCAATGATATTTAATTGTTCTTTTAATCTTGCACAATCCTCTATAGCAGTGATTTCACTAAATAATTTCAGACCATCCGCAAAGAGAGGTTTATTGCAATTCACTCCATCACATAAGTCATTAATAAATACCGAAAATAAGAGTGGACCCAAGTTTGAACCTTGAGGCACGTCAGAGGTTGCGACATATGTATTTGATTTAAAACCATTGTACTGAACATACTGTAACCGGCTTTGTAAGTAAGACTAAAAAAATTTAACAAGCGTATCACTAAAGCCAAAGTTGCCAAGTTTATGGTCGATGCGGTCAAAAGCCTTCGAGAAGTCAGTGTACACTACGTCCACCTACCCTCGTTTGTCTATCGGAAATAAATTGAGTTAGACACGCTAAGTTAGATATCGTAGAGCGTTCTTCCTTAAAGCCATGTTGAGATGCAGAAATTCTTTACAGCTGGATATATTACATTATACACCGACACCTCGAAAACCTTTGCAAAATTTGATAAAATAGAAATACCTCTGTAGTTAAACACATCACTTATATCACCATTTTTATGTATGGGACACACTCTTGCCAGTTTCCAGCATTCAGGAAATATTGATGTCTTTAGCGATATATTGAATACGATTAACAGCGGAGTAATAAGCACACTAGAACAGTCCTTTATCAGGAAGCTAGGATTTAGCACTCTGTATATAAATTTTGGAAAATAGTACAATTTTCGGACTTTTCATAAAAAGCAGAGGTTTTTATTCAGGTTTTTACAAAGAATGGATTTCCTCGTAAACTTACAAATAATAAAGCTTCCTCTCGCCCGAACTCAATCCGTGAACACATTGTATATTTTTTAATTTTCATCATACAAAGCCGCGATTTGGTTAAAATTATTAAAATTTTTTTTGCAATCAGCTGTAAAATATTATCCCTTCAAATACTAATATTAAACACGAATTACGTAGCAGAAATGTGGTAAAGATTCCTGCTATTTTACGAATTTCAATTCATGGTACGAATAGTTTTCATTATAGACGAAGGATAAAAGCCAAATTCAAGAAATTGAATAAATTTCAGCTATTTTTTACGCAACACTCTCTATATCTTAGTGAATTCCGAAACGGGTGTGAAAGATTAGTGTCTAAAAAAAGTGGCGAAAATATCAAAACTTTAAATCGTTACAATTCGTCTATTTTTTTGCTACAAGGACAAAACAATTTAGGTAATTTCTTGATTTGATAATTTTTAAAATTTTCGTTGTTTCCATTATTCCTTCATATTTTGCGACTAACATCACTGCACTAAAGGTCAGAGGAGGTAATCAGAAAATTAATATGCGTTATATTAATTGTAGAGAGATTATAAATTGGCCATATCAGAAAGTAAGGCAAGATTAACATACAATAACTACAAACAAAATCAGGTAAATTTATTATTTAAGAATTATCATTTTAAATTCATTGTAATAAAATAATGATAAAAGTCAATAGCAATGATGGTCTCACGGTCATCGCATAATAAAAAATTTAGCTGTATGGAAATCAATGTCAATTATTAATTGAAGATAAAATTATAGAGTATTCTACTTTGCTCTCTCCTTTTAATTGGGTGAAGTCAAGGTCTAGCGTAATTTCGAATATTTCTCAGTAATTGACTAATTAACTGAAATTGCTAATGATAACACCTAACTAAGCTGTTCAGTTTTAAGCAGGGATACCACACAAAAATAAATCAATTTATAATTACATCAAGGCTAGATTAAGAATTAAGTAAGGCTTATGAAAGTTAAGTATGAAGAGACCATAGCAAGCTAGAGGATTTTAAAAGTAAATGTTTTTTTTTTTTGCAAAAATAGTATAATGATATACATATACATATGTTTAGGTTTTCATTTCGACAGCAGCTACAAAAAGAGACGTTGATGAATATTGCATTGTAATGTATCGTTAGATTCATACTGAAATATTATATTTAACTGAAGTACGAAAGTGATACTTCCAAATGAAAATTTTCAGTACTTTTGAAAAAGTGATATCAACTTTCGACTTTTCTGTAATAGCCCAGTCGTCGGAGGTTTTAAGACGTCACTAAATGTTATATGGCTGAATTTTTCAGAAAAAGTGTTTTTTTTTGGTGTAGAATACGTTAAAAAAAGTTTACAGCTGTAAAGTGCTAGTGACTCCTAAAAAAATCAAAAATATTGGCCGAAATTCGGTTTTGGCCAATAACTCGATAGAGGGGGAAATTCCACATCAATAACGTTTATGAAGTTATTTTGTACGATAAAAAATGTAGGCTCCAGATTTATTTTGTAATTTCGTTGTAACTTTTGAACTAATTAATGAAATTGAGCTCTACAAAGGTTAAATGAAAGAAGAAACATGTGACTGTTGGATTATTATATGTTCAAATATAACAATGAAAGTATGTAGAAATATTATGTATATGAAGTCGGAACATAAGAGACTTTAGATGAAATCGGTAAAAGCTCTACCATTTCTACAATTTTTAAGATAAAAACATGGAATTTTCATGTATTACTCTTGAAGTAAGGTATAAAGAGATCCGATGAGTGAAAAAATTCTCAAAAATTTATTATTGAAGATGTACACTTCCAAAATTTCAAAATTTTGAGAAAGTGATAAAATTTGATATGTAAAACTAACTTTAACCACTTATTACTCTGGTTTAAATCGCGTTATTTCTGTAGGTGCGATTTTTAAAGTTTGAAATGTGTACTGTAGGATGCTTTAAGGGGATTTACCTTAAGAATTAAATAAACCCCTCTTTATTTTGCGAGAATAAAAAAAAATGTTCTTAGCTCCAAAATTCGTGAAACTAGGGGTAAAATAAACGTTTATAACTTTTATTAAAAAAATTATTTAGCATACCTATCAATTGGATTTTTTATATGTTACTTCAAGAGTAATATGTGAAAGTTTCAGGTTTTTATCTTAAAAATTGTAGAAATGGTAGAGCCTTTACCGATTTCATCGGAAATCTCTTTATGTTCCGATTTCAAATATGTACTATTCCTACATACATTAATTTTTATATTTGAAAAGGTAATAATCCAACACCTGTTTCTTCAATGTTTCTTCTTTCATTTAAGCTTTGTTGAGCTCAATTTCATTAATTAGTTGAAAAGTTACAACAAATTTAGTGTAGCGCGTCCGAGACCGCGCACGCTTATCACGCCGTATTATGTGTCGCCACGTTCCATTCTCGTACTACTTACTACAGAATAGATGAAAAAATGTTTTTGCTCAAATTTAAAATTTTCATGTTTCATGACATTCCAAACCTAATTCGGAAAAAAAATGGCAACATCTTCTTACCAATGGAATAAAATTTTAAGACTAGAATAGATCCAAAAAAATATTTTTGTGCTCAAATTTAAAATGTTCGTGTTTCATGACATTCTAAACCTATTTCAGAAAAAGAAATTTTGAACATTTTTTTCACCATTTTTGAAAATTTTACCACTAAAATAGATGGAAAAATATTTTTTCTTTGCTCAAATTTAAAATTTCCACGTTTCATGACATTCTAAACCTATTTCAGAAGAACAAAATTTTGAACATTTTTTTACCGACATTTTTGAAAAATTTCAAGAAAAGCGAAATTTTTTAACCACCACTATACTTCCACTCCACTACGCGAATGGGGAATTGGAAATGTAACAGATGGCAATAAAATTTGGCATAAGCACTTGTTTATACTTTTATTGAAAAACATACAGGGTGGTCATCCCAAGAAATAATTCAACCATGGTGAACTTTGTTAAAGGTTTTTGCGCAAGCCTTGCATATTTGGCACCTGTTATTTAGTATTGAATTTTTGCTGTTGGATGAGCACTCTGTATATTCTTTTGACCAAAACTTATCAGGTTCTCTTTGTAATAATAGTGATAACTATACTCCGATTATTATTTTAAATGTCATTTCGTAATTATTAATTTCTTAAAGTGACCGCCATTCACAAATAAAGAGGGAAGTTCTGTGTAAACACCTTTACTGATTTTTTTAATAGTTTTTTTTACTTATTTTAGTGATAAAAAGTATTTTCACTTTATAAAGTGTCATTTCGATAAGAAATTTTATTCTCTACAAAAAATTGTATTATGTGTGTAATGTATATACTAAAAATGCATAGTTTTGAGTTATAGTTAAAAAACTAAGAAGTGGGCAAATTTACTCAATACAATAAAATACCTTTAACGAATTAGTTCCTTTTACCCCCATTTTTTTCGACATAGTCAATAGTCTATTATGTACATAACTATTAAATATAAATATAAATGGACTATATTCTATCGAAAAACCTTGTTAAATATTGACATTCAGCAAGGGCTCGGTATAGTTTCTCTGTCCACGATATAGTTACTACTTTCTGACTGATTCGACTAATTTTATTATACACAACGTATCGATTTTGTTATTTTGTTAAATAAATAGTTTCATGGTAAGTCGACATTTCATTTTTACAGTATTTTAAATAAACAAAACAATGGATTTAATTATTTATGTAAGAAACTACATGTTACTCACAAGTAGAAATATACCAGCCTGTTAATATTTAATTAAACATAAAATAAAATAAGAAAGTTTATTTTGGATATAAGTAAAATGAACACATTATAATAATTCTCGTCAACAATCAAATCTTTATGAATTTATCAAGTTCGATCAACGTATTATTCGATTCTTTTCAAGTTATAATTATTGTAGTTAAGCTCTTCGTATTTTTTAGTAATGGGTATCGTTATTTTTTTTTCACCAAATAGTTTAACTACTTTCTTTATTTTAATTGGTATACAAGTGTTTACCTCAAGCAATACAATTTTTTTTAATTACTTCTAGAAATACTCGATAAAAAGAAAAATATACATAAAGATAATAAATAGATTAATATATTGATGTCTTGTTCAAGTGTCTGCAAGAGTCCGAATTATGTATGATTGACGTAGCAGTAAATTTTAATCGTAATTTTCGACTTTCAGTTATCAGTAAACTTCCTTCCTGCATCTTTTTTCTTTTTAAATAGTTTCAAATTAGATCTCCATCCAACACTTTATCAATGAAGCGTCTGTACATACCGTCTGTTTGGGCGTAGGAACGGACAGACGTACATATCAAATTCGGTATGTTGTGACAATGAAACTTCCAATTCAGTACTTTTTCAGTTCTCAAGTAGTTTGAAAATATAAATTACTCAGTTTAAAGGGCCTTTTTGCCTAGCCTAATAATTGCATAATATATCACTCACTCAGCTATCGCTGGACAAAAGTAAAACATATACCAATTGACCTTCGTCTTCTCCAAGTTATTTTGCAAAATTGAGAACAATAATTACTTGTTCTGTGGGCAAAGTCAGTTAAGACATTCCTCAGTTTATGGTTAATAATAGTAGCAGCAGCCCTAATAAGTGTGTGAATTTCTAGACTAACCGTTCGACAGTTCACAAAGAGAGGCTGGAGATAGAACGGAAAGTAGAAGGGCTCTACGTTAATGATTTTCATATATTCCGGAGTTGTTTGTCAAGATTCTTATTCTCAAATAAACGTCACTAACTTTAGATCCAACGTTTGCTTCTACTTCTACCACAAATTGTTTACACGTATTTTGTATGTCAAGGCAGATATTAAGGTAAGTTAATTCGTTCTTCCGGTAGATGGAGGAGCAATGTGGTTCTAAGAAAGACACGACAGACTGTAAAATAAACCACGGATAGGTGGGGTAGGGTAGTGTAGAACCTTTATGATACCGAGACTGGAGTAATTTTCAAAAACAACAACTGTACACTACACTAGATCTACATTTATCTTAATAATACACCATCGCTGAAGATATTAAAAACAATTTTAATAATACCTAACTTACTTAACGAAACGTGCGTCGAGAGTTAGTGCATTCTCTAAGTCGGAGAGGAATACACATTTTTCCTAGCGTAACGAGGCTTTGTCACACCCCAGTTTACGAGGATGCTGAACACGATGGCGGTGGTTAAATCTGTCTCCAAGATCACCCCACCCCCAAACGGCCAAAAACTACCCTCGAAAGGGGTAAACCGCGTATCCGCTGTCTCCTACCAGCCAATCATGTGTTTCCCCCGTTTTCGAGGAAGCTGAGCACGATGGTGATATCGAGACCCCTCCTCGACCCCCCGCCAACCCCTAAACGGTCAAAAACAACCCCCGAAAGGGATAAAACGAGGATAGGCCGTCTTCTCTGTACCAAACCCGTGTTACCGCCCGTTTCACGGGATACTGAGCATGATGGTGTTGTCGAGACCCCTCCTCGACCCCCGCCAACCCCCCAAACGGCCAAGAACCAGCCCTCAAAGGAGAGAAACGTGGATAGGCCGTCTTCTTTCAGCTAAACCCGTGTTACCCCCGTTTTCGAGGTAGAAGAGTACACACAGAGATGTTATCTGGTACACATCATCCCGCACAGCATCTCCGCATCGCCAACGTGCAAGATTCCTTCTCTTCGTCCACTGGCATAAAAACAAGAACTCAGTTACTGTTAATGCCCAGTCGTGTGACTGATCTCGTGGAGAAGATTCAACATCACCATCAAGCTCAGCATTCTCGAAACGAGGGGCAACACAAGTTTGGCTGGTAGGAGACGGCCTATCCGCAGTTTATCCCTTTCGGGGGCGGTTTCTCGGCGTTTAGTGGTTAGCGGGGGTTGAGAAGGGGTCTTGACAACACCATCATGCTCAGCATCCTTAAAAATGGGTCTTTTTTTCGGGTTTAGCCAAGAGAAGGCGGCCTATCCGTGTTTCACCCCTTTGCTTTGAGGGGGGGTGTCCGTCTTGTGGATTGGCGGGGGTTGAGGAAGAGTCATCACCATCGTGCTCAGCATCCTAGAAAACGAGGGTAACCTATGTTTGGCTGGTAAGAGACGGCGGTTACCCGGTGTACTCCTTTCAGGGGTAGTTTCTGGGCGTTTGAAGGTGGGGTGATCCTCCGATAACGGAGGTAGGACATAGTCTCGTTAGGCTAGAAAAAAATTGTGTTTTTTGAGGTTCAATCCGACTCACAGATTGCACTATAAGTACTACAGATAAATAGTTAAATAAACAGATTTTTGTGTAATAAAAGTAGAAATTATCACTTATCTGAAGTGATTACGCCTTCTCCAATACCTTACGATATCAGCAGATGTGCATTGAATAAGCTAATGCTGTTCTGGAGGACGAGCTTCCTTCCAAAAATCAAGTCGTCAACGGATGACATTGATAAGAGGAATTTTGCCGCGAGTTCTTTTTCTCATCTCTAGCACATTGTTATCCTTTGAGTTATATGATGACTTTGAACATATGTAGAACTATAAAATGCTTTTAGTGAGAGTTCATTGCCTGACTGCTGTATGTGTCTACTGAGTTCAGTTCTCAGCTGCAGCCAAAGAACTCAGCCAGAATGTTAATATACATAAGCCGGTATTCTTATGTAAAGAATAAAATAAAATGATAATATCGGATAACTCGTGAAACTAGAAAATACCTTACGCAGTTACTGTTATAGCATTTCTTCCTTGTTATATTAGAAACATGTGAGAGTTTCATTGAAATACAAATAGACAGTATTTTCTTTACCCATTGCACACTGTTTTATAGCCTTAAGAATTTCAACACTTTTTCACAAGGCAACATTTTTAAGTGATTAATAATTGTGATCGTCCCATTGGTATCTTAAATTAAACCTAAATTCAAAAAGGTATAATACAGCCAATTGTCAAGCGGTTATTCTCCTTTTGTAATTTCTTTCTTATATATAGTACATGAGATTAAATTCAAGAATGAGTGTTTTTTTACTTAAATTCGTAGTGAGATTTTTATTTATTCAGCTACAGAATGAACAAAAGTTTGTTAGTGTCACAGCGTTGTGGAAAATACTCTGTTTACTGCATTAACCGAAGATTAATTGATTTACTACGTTCTGACGGCGGCTGAGTTAACATTAAATTAATAATGACGATGCAGGTCCTCGAAAATTTTCGTACGCAAACTCATTAATTCTTACTCTACCCTGGTAGTTTTTAGCATTTGCATACTTAATCACTTCAGCTCTCTGAATTTCCGAATCTTGTTGATTTAACTGAAAGTATAGGTGGTTAATAATGTTTAGTTTTAATTTTTCTTGACTATATTAATTAATCGTTGGCGATACCAATAGCATACACCCCGCAAGTTATTTTATTGGATACGCTATGCGTAAAACATGAACTAAATCTTTTTATATACGACTTTCTGGAAAAGTTCAAATCCTATAAGAAAAGCTTAAAGTGAAAAGAGTTGTCTTCATTCTTTATCCAATGGAAGAAAAGAAATAATATTGTCTACACTTGTTTTAACATAATTTATTAACAAATATGTAGTGATAACAGAAACTTGAGATCAATTTATTCGTTTTTGAGTTAGCGCGAGTTAAAAAAAAAACGGCTGCCTAAGGAATAACTACTTCCACATCCAGATTTTCCATCTAAGACTTTTTAAAGGAAAACTTCGTGACTGTATTTGTACTCTGGTATGTGGAAATAACTGGTAATAAAACTTTAATAATATATTCGAGGCAGATTTCATTAAAAAAATTGGCTCCTAGAATATACGCCAAAAATGATATTTATGGACTAATTAATAGCTTGCTTTACTCATTTCCCCTATTTGCCCTCACCCCCCCCCTTCTACCGAATTATCTCAATCTATAAACAAGGTGGTAAGAGTACAGAAACTTGAGATTTCTTGTATAAACTAGCAGTCAAGGCGCTCAGATTTCCTTGTAATATTTTTCAACCCCCGACTACCTCCACTCGAATATTAAAGAAGTTGATGAAATGAAATTGAGACATTCACTGTGGTACCAGTATGTATTGTAGTGACATCTGATTGAGATGATTACGTTGAATGGGAGGGTGTGTGTTTGTGTGTGGGGGGGATATTGGAAATAGGTAAAGCAAGCTAATAAGTGTCCAGAAACTTCATTTTTGGCGTATATGCTAGAAGCCATCACCGCAAATTTTTATATGACATCTGTCTTAAAGATTATATTATTAAAACTCTATAACGAATTATTTCCATATACTAGAGTGTAAATATAGTCAAGATGTTTTCTTTCAAAGAGACTTGGATGGGATATCTGGATGTGGAAGTAGTGATTCCTTAGGCAGTGGTCTTTTTTATTGACTAATTAGTCTTTTGTTCTCATTTCTAAGGAACTATGGGTATACCAGTTTAATCTCCATGGCCGTAGGGGACTATGCGGATACTAGTGTTACAATGAGAATTGTTAAACAACAAATAGATAAATTCGTTTTAAATATTTTTAATGACTAACGTAACCAGAATGCAGGTTATCGATAGAATGCAATGATTGGAAATTAATAATTTTGTAGATAATTTTTATTTTTATTTCTCATGGATTACTTTTTATGTTGTTTGCTAGATTCTATAAAGAATATGTTTTATTTCAATATCAATTTGCCCGTGACTAATTGTTTTTCCGGTGGCTCGACGACACAACCGGTAGTAAATAAATTTTAATGGAATTAATATCATATCCATCAATTGGCCAACAGTACTTCATCTGTGAATGATGATGATATATGGACAATCAATAATAAAACTGATATTAATCTTTTGCAAGCCACTCGGGGTTTCGACATTTTATCTTGTAATTTACTGGATAAAACTAGTCTATATTTATTACAATTTCATAGTATTACAAACAAGTTTGCATCTTTTTTCCAGTAGAACTAGTTAACTTCCTGAATTTATAACTAAGCAGTAACTTAATCATGGGATATTTTACAGTAGAGTAGAAATCATCACTACCCAAATCTATGATTTCAAAATATTTCATAGTTCTAAAAAGTTCAGATTTAAAAGTTGAATGTCAGATATCTATCTACTGTTCTCAAAAACGATATCCTACAGAAACACGGCTGATTTCCCGAGTAACATCAAAGTTATTGGATAGGAAACTGTATGTATTTCAATTTTCGTAGAGAAACCTCAATAATTTACGAGCCATGGTGCTCTTTTACACGCGAAATTTTTCCACAGCTACACTTTCATCAAAGAGTTGAGTTTCCTTGTCAAGTTTTTGATAATAATAATCTGTCTTTATTTATCAATACAATTAAAGATTTCCACAATGTCTGTAGGTAGCTGCATTCAACATTGTTATTCTTACACACAACCACCTCTTCCTGACTTTTTACCGACTTCTGACCTTTCGATTCCTTCCACCTTATTACGTTTCGTTTTGCGTTTTTCTCTTCTGAATTTCCTGATCACTTGTATAAATGTTTTAATAGGTTTGTGATTTGAACTTTATATACATATTATGTATCCCAAAGTTCTCAATGTTTGCTTCAATATCGATATTACGAGATAAAGTCCAATTAACCGGACAACCGGGTAACATTTTACTTCATGATATTTTCTAAGGTAGTTCACTATTTTACTAAAATAAATTGGCATTAGAAATTTAAATCGTGTTAAAAATTTTCCAATGTTGAATATGGTAATAAAATAGAATAAATTCCATTCTAATTATCATTTGTTATCAAATGAACTAGTAGAAAAACACCCAAACCATCATCAAAACTTTGAATGTTATTCTGAATTCATCGACCAAACCTTTATTATTATATATGCGTACGTCACTGGAATGTTAGTTTTATTTTACGGTTTTGATATAGACAGGATATTGGGATTTGGGGGCAGTAAACACCAATAAAGCCGTCGCCTTCAAATAGCTCCTGTCTGTTTCCAGAAGAGACTAAACGATACTATAAAGTAGGAATATCGAATTTTCCAAATTGACACTGCAGACAGCTTAGATTTATTTCTCATTAAGACTTGAAGCTACATACGTAACAATATTACTTTATGTTAGGTACATTTTTTAACAAATTTTGACTGAGAAAGGAATACTTGGATTACTTTTTAAAATATTTTAGCCGAAATTGTACATTTTTGTCGTGAAATGAACGGTTTGAGCTTAATTTATAGAACGGGAGCCCATCGACAAACATGGTTTCGGGCACCGCAGCTGCCGCCGTTTGATTTAGGTGTTGTATACATCTGTAACTGCCATTTCCCAACAGCAGGTCACGTGACCTGGCTCTCTTCGAGATAGAAGCAAAAAACAAAGAGCCGCTTAAATGTTGCCAACAAATTCAGGCACATTTCAAAAATAAGTATCTTTTGCCTCTTGGTGTTTTTTCCAAAGTACTTCCGTTTCCCGGAAAAAAGTAACAAGAAAAAATAATTCATAGAAGTTTATTAATTTGTTTAGGGTGAGGGAAGCGTCTTAGATAAACATTCCAAGAGCCAAAAGTTGCCTATTTCTGTCCAAAGAACAGGCCTGCCAATTTTCAGAATTTTTTAGACAAAAATAATTTCGGCCAAGAATCTCCCTACATTTTTTTCTGATTTTCTTCAGAAAAATCCCAAAAAATTCAGGCATATTCTTCTTACATTTATCAAGCTGTACTGTTAGGCAATAATTTTAAGCGGCTGAATATTTTTGTGTATGAGTACGTACTGTAAGTGTGTGTGGATGAGAATAAGTGTTTATGTATACTCATTTTTATACGTTATTTTGATTTTTGATATATCAATTTTTCTACTAGATGCATCAAAATCAATATTTGTTAAGTAGTTAGGGAGTATAGGTCCATTGCAAAGAAGAAAGCAACTTTAAAGGCATATAGCTATTTTTTTTTACTTTGCAGCTATTTACATTTAATTTTATCTATCTATCCCAAATTTTAAATTTTCTGCGCTACTTCTAAATATCAACCGGAATGTAATTCACTAAATAGTAAAGACAACCCTAATGTTCAAGACAGAACACAAATTGTTGAGAAAATACACTAGAGTCACAATGATAGAGTAAAAAGTACTAGAGAAAGTTGTGGGAAGTTTCCAGAAATATTTTCAATAAATATTGCACTTATTTCAAAATACTCTTTATGTATAAGAACAAATTTAGTTTTTTATTTTTAACCAATGCATTGTTAGGGTTATCTAGAATGTATATTATCTAGAATATTGTGCATGTGCACTAAATTTGTCATTTATGTATTAAATAAAACGTGTTTAAAATGTAATTTGGCAATGCAAGCAGCTATAACTACTTTTACAACTAACTCGTGTAGCGGTTTTTATTTTCTCTAAGTGATTAACATGTCTACAATTCGTTGTTATTTTCTTATTTTCCAGCGTTTAGGACGAGCGAATTAGAATTTTAACTGCAAGTGTTGAAAAGTTTATTTAGAGAAATTTGTTTAATGGTTTTTAGTTCTATTGCATAAATATGTTCAAATATATCTATTCATTGACTTCTCTTGCGGATAACGCCAAACACTGAGAATTTAAAAAAAGCAGAAAAGTCACAATGCTCTGTTGTGAACAAAATGGATGTGGGGCAAGTTTATTTAAACAAGAAAGTAAACAACTTCTTTCCAAAAGAAGAAAATTTGCGTTTTAAAATAGAATATCTATACCAAATATATTTGTTTTAAATTCCTTCCTAACGGAAGGACAAATTTTCAAAGTAGAGAGATTATAAGTGTTTGTTTTGGTTATTATTTTATTTCTCAGTACAACCATAGAAAGTTTCGGTTAATACACAGTCTTTAGCGGTTTCATTTTCCAAGAATAAATTTTACTAATCTTTAATCTTGATACTTTTCCCTCTTTTGCAAGCTAGCCTTTTTGTTTGTTTGCTACCAATTTTGATAAATACAGCGAAAATGAAAAATGTGTTTATAATCAAAGGCAAATAAAGGCATTGACTTAAGAGTATTCTGAATCGTAACATATCCACAAAACATAAAAAGGAATCTTCAAAATGGCTTAATTTTATTCTACTCACATAGAACATACCTGTGGCTGTTAATTGTTTTCCCTATCAAGATGGTGTCATTCTATATTAAGACGATTAGAGGATTAATGCCACGTGTTAGAGATAATGTGGACATGCAAAATATCATTCAGTTGTAATGTCTGTCAGCTTATTATCAATGGAAAGTAACAATTGAAACATAAAACTAGTGACATTTTGTTTAATTTTTAAAAATTTTCTGAAGCAATTGTAATTAAAAACTTTTAAAATCTTCAGTGGCTTCTTGCAACGTTCGTATGTATGTATGTATTTCCGGTTCAAAAATACTCGAAAACTTAACTTTTTGTTATCTCATCTAGCTGAAATTTGGTACAGTTACATAATTCTGGCAACAATAGATGTTTCCAGTTTTAAAAGTAAACAATTAAAGATAGTGGTTGCAATATGGCGTATGGGCTTTGTAAAAATGATGACAATTTTCCGGAAGACTATGTAGACAAAACTACATACTCATTCTCTAACTTGTTAGAGTACTACTTTCATGTTTCTTTCTTCGGTCCAATCCATTTCTTCTATTCTTTTTGTATCGTTTTTTTCTTGTGTTTGTCTTTCAGGTAAGAACATTTTAATATTCCAATATTTTACACTGAAGTTTAATACATATCGTCGTTCCCGCCCTAATGAGCTACTCTAAGCAGGTTTCTTTATCTATCATCTTTTCCTGTGCCAGCAACCAAATAATTGCCCACCAGTACGTCCCATTATTTTTTGTTAATAAGTTTAATAATCCCCTTTAAAAGTTTAGTTGTTTACTACCATTTCAATTTGCTTTATGCGAAAGGAGGATAGTCATTGTTTCATTTTTATTTATAACTAATCTGACTCATCTCCTGCAGTTCTTCACTTACCTCAGCGCTATGTGCCGTGGATGTTTGGCTGGATTCGGGCATGAGTTCCAGGAAAACCCTGATATTTATTTTTAACTTTGAATAAAGTGTTTCTGAATTGTTAATTGTTGTATTTATCTTTTGTATGATCATTTATAATAGTTTGATAGTTTTAACTAAACATTTTGAATTATTAGTAGAGTAAACATTTAAATATGGCTTCATTTTTGTAAATATTGCATGCGAGGTAATCTTGATAATTAGATTTAAGGGGAACAGAAAGAGAAAGTAACGCAGCACGCAATTTTTCTGGCATTTTTACAGAATGAGTTACCTACTTTAAATTCTAATTCGTATCAGTCACGCGATAGTTTTATTTTTTAATAAATTAATTCATCTCTCTTCGCAGAAAATATAGTTATAGAACGAAGTTTACGAATGTTGTGACATTCTTTAAATTATTATGTACTTGTAACAAATTCTAAAAGGTTCAGATTACTATTTGTTTTTAGAGCATTGGAAAATTCATGGATAAACCTGACTACAGCATGAATTCGTGATGCTGTCAAATGCGATCCTGAAAATGATTTATTGGTTTCAGTAGTCGCTTTATCAAAGATAATATAAAACAGTTTTTTATTTGCTAAAATTAAGCACATGAATCACTAAAGAGTAGTTTTTTAAGAGGCGCCAAAATGAACTTTTTTATGCCCTAAGTTTGCTGTAAAATTAGAAACAATTGTAATGTGTTTGTTTCATATTACTGGATCGTAATTGTCAAAAATTGCTGTATAAAAGTTAACAATCGTTAAAAACGTAATTAAGATTACAAAGGAAGCAGCTCTAGAATTTAATGTTAGGAGTCTAATCACCCACGAACCAGTAGTTAAGCATGACAACCTGTTTACTGCAACAAAAGTATGATATACAAACAGATTGTAACAAACCCTCAGTAAGATTTACCCTAAAGATGATACGAGTTTGGGATATGTATAGAGAAATCCTTGAACAAGTCTTGTGTAAAATTTCAAGTAATTTAAGTAAAGACAAGGTCTGGAGAAGTATGTTTGAATTTGGTATTTGTTCATTTTTACACCCATTTCAGTATCAGTATTGGACAGTATAATTCAATGAACCGAGCGACTGTGAAATTTTTTTTCATAATATCTAGTGACCTTTGTTTTTAAATGCGATTAATTTTTTTCACCCTTTTTATTAGTCTCTTACTTAGCGTCTTCCTAGCAAAAGAAAATATGTGTCAATTAAAATCTTTAGGCTTAGACATCAGATTTGTTATCAGAGAATCCTGATTTCCCTATACAGAAAATTTCACGTAATACTGCTAAAATTCTACAGTTATGGCAGACATATTGGATTCGCCCTTTTGATTTTTTAATTTTTGTGATCAGATTCGATACCAGCTAGTCCAAAAGTATCAATGCAACTTTGAAGCATTTGAGTTTAGTCTAGGTTTTGAGAGATCGGTAGGCTATGCACTGGTCGAAAATAATCGGTAAAGGTATTTACACAAAACTTTCTTGTTTATTTATACAGGGCGGTCGCTCTAAAAAATTATTAATTACGAAACCATAATAATATATGAGAATAACTATCGGAATGTAGTTGTCGCTATTAATACAAAGAAAACCTGATAACTTTTCGTCAAGGAAATATATAGAGTGGTCACCTGACAGCAAAAATTCAGTATTATATAAAAGGTGCAAAATATGGAAGGCTTGCTTAAATACCTTTACAAATATCCACCATATTTGAATTATTTCCTAAGATAACCACCCTGTATATTTTTACTAACACTATAATAGGTGGCTTGACCGTTCTCCGTCAAGCAGTTCTTTAGTCACTGCACCTACAGACTGACAGAATTGAAAAACCTATATTTTCGTAATCTACATGATCTGAAAATCCGATAAATCTCGGATGGTGATTTTTTCTCGAATATAATTGATTAGGCCTATTAAAGCATCACCCAGTGTATTACTTTCTTTCCGGAACAAGTTAATAAGTTTCCGCGCTTGCGCCACTTTGAAAAATCAGGCGCATGTTTAAGAAACGCTTGATAAACGCTAAATACCGATATTACCTTGTTGTTACTAGTGACTCAAACCAAATCTATTGTCTAAAGTAGGCTATAATAATAATAATAATAATAATAATAATAAGTACTTAATAACAATTTAAACATAAAAACCGTGAAAGTGAACGTGTGGCCCTTCCTTTTTGGTCCCTATCCTAAACCTATAGGGCTCTGAAAACAACGGAGGCTGAAAACACGATATGGAGGTGAGTCTTAAGACCTATATTTTCACTTTCATTTTTACCAGTCTACTTGCTATATTCGTAAAGAATTATCACCAATAATAATTCCCTTCGGTATGCAAGGGAAGTAAAAGTGAATATTATAAATAGTGTTTTTTATTGTTACTAGCGCATTCGCCAAATTTGTGATTATAAAATATGTTTAAACATTTCCTCCACACGTAGCTTAATGAAACAATAAAGAGTTAACCTCTGAGTCATTTTATAGAGATCGCTTAAGTTAATCCGGAGTAGAAACTAAATATATGCAAAAAGAAACGTACAACATACTGGCTGAATTGAAAAAATTAATGTTTTATTAAAATTTGGGTAATAAAATCATTGTTTGCTATTTTTTAGTAAAAATTTGAATACCTAATTTTTTACAATTCTTAGACGATGACTAGGATGCTTCAAGTATTGCTACGGTTTACGCCACCTAGGGATTGATGTTAATTAACTCATGTGTAGCAGTCGGAATTAAATAGGAATGGTGATAGAAAACTGCAGTACCATCAAAGCCTGTAGTATGCGTCATCTCTGAAACGCTGGTAGTACGTTTGCTGGAAGCTTGCAGATGGATCGAGATTTCTACATTATTCTGGATTGCCGTGTGAGAAAATTATGGATCTTTGATAGATGGTTCTAGAGGTGTTTTTAGAGTATATTAGCCGATTACGGGGGGAGGGAGTTCTTAATGAACTGAGGTTAGATACAAGGTGCTACTTACATGCTACTTTATTCAGTAAACGTGTATTTTAGTTAAGAAAAGTATTGTGAAGTGTGTTAGTGTTTACCTCTTCTTATGAGTTTGGAACCCCTGGGTTTTTAAGACAGGTTTCCTAAGGGGTGGAAACATGCGATAATATATTAAGTTTAAACGTGAGAGATGACTTATATCTTCAGCAATATGGCTGTTCCCTTAATAATAAACTAAGCACAAAGGTGAATGTCAATTTTCACCAGACATGAATTGGAAGAATAGCTCCTCCATTGAGTTTACGCTTCGATTTCCAGATCTAACGATCCTTGACTTTTACCAATGGGGTGCAATAGAAAGTAAAGTTTAAAGTTGACAACAAAGTATAGAATATCTATGAGAGGGAATAAGACAACCATGTAAGATCCGTGACAGAATCCCTGAAGAGTTGAGAAAATTAGATTGAAATAATCGTAGGAAAATCAAAAATACATTACTTTAGATAGTGACCTAGTTAAAAAAAAATTCATTAAAATTCTACATAAAATGCTGACTTTTAAATTTCCACGATAACAATTTAATTAAAGTTCTAGTAATTCTATTTAATTGGACTATAAATTTTATTTTATTTAAATAACGCATCATGTTATTTTTATTGCAGCTGCATATATAAACAGTTATATATGAATAATGGGTATACTTTTATTTCACACCGCCTTTTGCGTTGTAAATCTATTAAATTTTACGGTGTTTACATTTTCCCATCAAAATATTTTGTCTTTTCGTGAACGTTCACATGTATCCATTTCAAGTAATTCGTTTCTTAGGATTGCCTTGAAACTCTTGTAATTTCGGTGTGTCTGTCCGTCTATCTGTACGTTGCAGACCTCCTGTTATCACATTGTTATATCTATTGAGATAAAATTTGGTAGGTACCTATGTATCACAAAAATGACTAGATTTCCTTTAAAGTAAGAAGTAAACCAAAAAAATATTACAGTTGTTGTTGTTAACGCGCCCCCTCTCCTCTCTAATCGCTAAATCATTCATGCAAAAAATCCGAAATAATTCCCTAATGTAGAACTCCAGTATGTGGAAATAATTTTTCGTCGAATTTTAAGAATATGATTTGAAATCGTCTGCCCTAATGCAGGGTGGTAATGCGGGTGGCTGACGCCAAAAAATTTTTTTGCGAGAGTGCGAACCATTTTGAAAATTATCTGAAACTTTTAAAACAACTACGGAGCATTGCGATGTACAGTGAAACTTTGGAAATAAATTAGTGCGTGTACGATTTAGTGCAACAAAAACAAAACAAAATAGGCCTGCCACACGTGATATTAGTCTAATTAATGCAAAAAAGGTTAGCTATGAGTGACTGGCGAAATGATTACAGAATTCTTTTACTTGAGAGATTAAAAACAAGTAATTAGCATCGACTATGTATGCATTCATGTTCTACGTACCATTTATTAAAATAATTATTCCCACTTATATTCAGGAAGATTTAGACAAATAATAATCAATGTGATAAAAATAATTCAAAAAAATATTTGCCCCACTTACCTTCAATTTGCATTTGTTTACTGTCCAGCTAGTATTATAAAGAGACACCCTTTTTTGTCAGACTTTTTATATCTGCTACGTAGTCTAATGAGTTGGTATCACATTAAATAATATTGAAGTGGGGGTAGTTTAGGGTAATGGGGATTTTTTTAACATGTGCGCCTTCCAAATCACATTACCTAGATTTTTATGGCTTTTATTACTTTTTTAATAAAAATTCAGTTTTTTGCGTTCTCTGAAAATTTTTCTCTTCAAGGTCACACTGTTTTTTACGATTGCATTCCAAAAAAATTCTGCTATCAGAAATCGATAAAGAAAATTAGTGGTGCCATTTAAAATTATAAACTTGGGGTGGCTGGGGGTGAGCGGGTGAGTTTTGGGTCACACGTCTTCTCGTTAAAATGTATCCCCCTTAAAATTCAACAAAATGCCTTTACTGCAAGAAAAAATCTTTAACGGTTCTCGAGTTATTAATGGTGGCTCTTTTTCAAAGAAGGTGGTTATAAGCAGAAAGTTATTGGGATTGATTTGATTAATATTAACCGAAATATGTGAGCGGTTCCAGATAAAGTGAGAACATACCGTGTACTATGTTCTCACTTAGTACTAGATTGACTATGTTATTAACTAATTAAATCAATAAAATCATTGACGACAAGAAATTATTATGGAAAACACAATTAGTAACTAATAATTTGTTTGCTGAAAATATTTTTTGACATCGCTTGTATTGTAGTTCTTTGATACACTGACATTATTTTCATTAGAATATTGCATAATTAGTATGTAACTAATAATAATCTTCCATAAAGGATTCTCGCTACTACTCAGCTCTGCGTGGTTACTATTGTATAGTTGTTGCCATATTATGAGCTTGGTATTTCTGGATGGATGACACCTGTTCAAAGGTAATTGAGCCGACAAAGTGCAGCTTTCATCTCACATTATTTGCTTGTAAATTGAAAATTTGGCTTTGAGGCAATTTTTAGACAAATGATTACTACTTCTTCTTTTAACACATTTCTGTACAATAATAATTTAATTTATCAGACGGATCAGATGGTTTGTTACTTGTTTACCATCATGGATAATTAAATTTTTTAGGCAATTATCTAAATGTATTAAGTATGATAATGATAAAAATCAAACACTGTCTAAATGTTAGTTATTTAATTGTCTTAATTTTTCTATTTTTCTTTTTGAGATTTCCTACCATTTTCATCACTTCTAAAAAAACCGCTGCCTAAGGAATCACTACTTCCACATCTGTATTTCTCGTCTGTTTCTTTACACTCTATTTGCACTCCAGCATGCGGAAACAATGTAATATTTGATATCGTCTGCTCCAAGATGTCGATGGCAGTGGCTGATGCCAGAAATTGTTTTATTTTGAATTTCACTTAGAAATTATTAGGGGGTTTTAGAAGTCAGATATGTCATATATGAAGTTGAAAATTTATAAAAAATTGTTATAAGCAATTCAGCAACAAATCAGCAACAATTTAACTACAAATTGACAACGAAAATGGACGAATTTTTACTTGAAGAAGAAAAAAGTTTATCAACAAATGAGCAACAAAAATGAATAAAAATTTGTCTTTTAAAATACAATTAAAAAATGTTAGGGTACTCTAAAATAGAATCTGAGGAAATAAATATATTACTAGCAAAAAATACTCTTACTTAAAACGAACTGAATAGTCATTTATCAGGTAAAAATTATTTATGCAATAATTATTTACGGTTCTAACGAACAGGATAATCCAAAATAGATTTCAGAAAATCATTTCATAAATAATTTATGGTTTTGATTATTCAGTTCATTTTAAACTTTGAAAGAAGTAACACTGAAGAGTGTATCCTTGGTGTAGGATATAGAAACACGTGTATGTGAAAGTTTCTAAAGTTTTTTGGTAAGTGTTTTTTGTCTTTAGTTGTTTTTTGGGTTTTGTTGAACAGGCTAATTTAAAATTAATAATAATGTTATTGTGACAGTTACGCTATACGTAATGTGCCCATTTCTTTATTATAATGCAATGCCGTTCGTAACCAGCAAAGTACTTTGCTTAGAAAGGTATATGTTTCTGTACTTATCTATGATAAGTCTTTAGTAAGAGTTTGAAATAATTACGAGTATTTTTTGCTAGTAATATATTTATTTCCTCAGATTTTATTTGTATTATATTTTAAAAAATGTGGTAAGTTTGAATATTTATTTATTGATCTGTTTCTATTTCATCTTCTCCATCGTCCACAAAACTCTCCATATTTGAGCGAGCATTGAGACAACTGCGGCCATGGCATCCAGTACATACTTGTGTGCAACACAGTCCACTCCTTCGATAACTACAAGCTGATGTCGCTAACATCCTTTCTGGCAACTACAAAAAAGTGATTTCAAAATACTTTGTGGAGCAAGAGGCTGAGTTATTTTTATCAGCGTCAGAGTATTTTGATTATATTTTTCATGCGTTACATTATCCCCCAGCCACAACTGAACTTGTAAATAGACCCTCTTCAAATGTTCAGCTGCTGCGTTTTGTGTGGGAGGCAATGCACTTAGTTCCACTGCTTTCTTGCTCTTTGCAGTAGCTCCAAAGTTGTCGAGAATAGAACAATTTACATGCTCCGAAAATTTCACCAAAAAACGCGATTAGTTTTCAACGATAACTTCCCTGATTTTTAGATACCTAATCGCCTCAAAAGCCATTTTGCAGTTGTTGAACTTCCTTGATCCCTTCGTTTTAAAGATTTTTTACTTTAAAAGGCTCGGGGAAGGTGGTCCTCGCACTCAAATGCGAACTTAAACAGGTGATATCTCAATTAATTTTTAATCCTAGAGAAATAAAATGAACATTTTCTGCAAAAAAGATATATTTTTGTACCCTTGCATTTCGTACGTATCTTCTTTGGTTTTGTGAAGAAAAGAAAATTTTTTCAAAAATTTCAAAAATCGACTTCTACTAAAGCTCATTTTAAAGGTCTTTTCAAGTACTTTAAAAAAGGTCTGAAAAGTTTTCTTCCAAATATTCGTCATTTTTCTGTTATTTAAAGTTGAAATTTTCGAATTCAGTTTTCGACGAACTTACAGTCACGTTCAACGAGCAATAACTTGGTTCGTATTGCATCTACAGAAATGACAAAACAAAACAATAGATTTGTTATTTTAAAAGCTTCACTTTTGTTCACATTTTCAATCGCGAATAACTCGAAAAATATTGATTTATCGAAAAAAATTCATAGAGCGCTTTGCTTAGAATTCGTCGCTCTATCGATTTCTGTGCTTATCTTGAGTTTGCTAATTTTCACCTTCGAGAAGGGTGGCAGCCACACCCAGGGTAAAGGCACACATCGGCACTACGTAGTTTTTGTTCCTTGGGCTATTCCCTACTCACTATCCAAATTTCACGTCATTTCGAAAGAATTCTGAGCGAAAGACCATCAAACACTGGACTAAACTCTTTTAATAATGGAGTGGTCTCTTCTAGTATATATGCCAAGCGCCAAGTTTCTTTACTAGCTTGTTTTACTTATTTACTCTTATTTATCTCTAAACCCTAAACCCTTTAACACAAGAAGAATTTATTATAGTTTCAGCACACATTATCGCATATACGTATTTCCAAATTTCAAGTCTTTATGATTTTAATTTGTTAACCATTTTAATAATGAAGTGGAGGTGGCAGATGTCAAAAAAAATTGAGAACTTGTCATCCTGTATATGCATAAAACCTCAAGTTTCCGGACTCTTACTAGCTTGCTTTATTTTTTTACTCCTATTTAGCCCCAACCCTTTAACGGAATAAGTTCCAAAATATTCTAGTTCCAGGTTTCGTTGTGATACACAGGGTGGGGCAATAGTGCGTTGGACTTCGATATCTCGAGTTCTACGATAGCTAGAAATTTAAAAAAAATTGCAGATAAACTAGATAACAAAGTGTATAACTGGAAATTATTTTCGAACATACATGGCGAAATAACAGGCCCAAGTGCCTTTTTTTTTAATGGAATGCTATGTATATCAGTACATTTTTTGAAGCCCCTTTCTAGGCTCTATTCACTCTTATATTAGCATTGAATATCTCCCAACCACTTGGATGTAATGAATTTTTTTGTTGAAATAATGCAATCTGAAGATGGATTTTTAAAAAATCACCACAGTCACAGTTATGGGTTTTAAGAAAAACTTATGAGAGGACCAATTACGAGACATCTAGTTAATGTTTTTGAATCATTTTCATTTGCTAAAACTGTATAGGGTGTCCAAAAATTATTTTTCAATTAAGAACTTTTTAAATTGAATTTTCTCAATTTCTTTAAATTTAACACCCTGTGTATTTTTCAACGATGTGATGCAGAAATAAAAACATTTTCTTAAAGTACTTGCCTATGGCTAATTACAACCATTTTCGTTTTATAAATAAACAAGTGTCAAATTCAAGAATAAACTTAAAAAAAGAGGTTCCCTCAAATAATTCATTAGAAAAATTTATAATAGGTGTTCGGCGTGTTGCCCATTTTGATTGACACTTACATGCTACTTTATTCAGTAAACGTGTATTTTAGTTAAGAAAAGTATTGTGAAGTGTGTTAGTGTTTACCTCTTCTTATGAGTTTGGAACCCCTGGGTTTTTAAGACAGGTTTCCTAAGGGGTGGAAACATGCGATAATATATTAAGTTTAAACGTGAGAGATGACTTATATCTTCAGCAATATGGCTGTTCCCTTAATAATAAACTAAGCACAAAGGTGAATGTCAATTTTCACCAGACATGAATTGGAAGAATAGCTCCTCCATTGAGTTTACGCTTCGATTTCCAGATCTAACGATCCTTGACTTTTACCAATGGGGTGCAATAGAAAGTAAAGTTTAAAGTTGACAACAAAGTATAGAATATCTATGAGAGGGAATAAGACAACCATGTAAGATCCGTGACAGAATCCCTGAAGAGTTGAGAAAATTAGATTGAAATAATCGTAGGAAAATCAAAAATACATTACTTTAGATAGTGACCTAGTTAAAAAAAAATTCATTAAAATTCTACATAAAATGCTGACTTTTAAATTTCCACGATAACAATTTAATTAAAGTTCTAGTAATTCTATTTAATTGGACTATAAATTTTATTTTATTTAAATAACGCATCATGTTATTTTTATTGCAGCTGCATATATAAACAGTTATATATGAATAATGGGTATACTTTTATTTCACACCGCCTTTTGCGTTGTAAATCTATTAAATTTTACGGTGTTTACATTTTCCCATCAAAATATTTTGTCTTTTCGTGAACGTTCACATGTATCCATTTCAAGTAATTCGTTTCTTAGGATTGCCTTGAAACTCTTGTAATTTCGGTGTGTCTGTCCGTCTATCTGTACGTTGCAGACCTCCTGTTATCACATTGTTATATCTATTGAGATAAAATTTGGTAGGTACCTATGTATCACAAAAATGACTAGATTTCCTTTAAAGTAAGAAGTAAACCAAAAAAATATTACAGTTGTTGTTGTTAACGCGCCCCCTCTCCTCTCTAATCGCTAAATCATTGATGCAAAAAATCCGAAATAATTCCCTAATGTAGAACTCCAGTATGTGGAAATTATTTTTCGTCGAATTTTAAGAATATGATTTGAAATCGTCTGCCCTAATGCAGGGTGGTAATGCGGGTGGCTGACGCCAAAAAATTTTTTTGCGAGAGTGCGAACCATTTTGAAAATTATCTGAAACTTTTAAAACAACTACGGAGCATTGCGATGTACAGTGAAACTTTGGAAATAAATTAGTGCGTGTACGATTTAGTGCAACAAAAACAAAACAAAATAGGCCTGCCACACGTGATATTAGTCTAATTAATGCAAAAAAGGTTAGCTATGAGTGACTGGCGAAATGATTACAGAATTCTTTTACTTGAGAGATTAAAAACAAGTAATTAGCATCGACTATGTATGCATTCATGTTCTACGTACCATTTATTAAAATAATTATTCCCACTTATATTCAGGAAGATTTAGACAAATAATAATCAATGTGATAAAAATAATTCAAAAAAATATTTGCCCCACTTACCTTCAATTTGCATTTGTTTACTGTCCAGCTAGTATTATAAAGAGACACCCTTTTTTGTCAGACTTTTTATATCTGCTACGTAGTCTAATGAGTTGGTATCACATTAAATAATATTGAAGTGGGGGTAGTTTAGGGTAATGGGGATTTTTTTAACATGTGCGCCTTCCAAATCACATTACCTAGATTTTTATGGCTTTTATTACTTTTTTAATAAAAATTCAGTTTTTGTTCCTTGGGCTATTCCCTACTCACTATCCAAATTTCACGTCATTTCGAAAGAATTCTGAGCGAAAGACCATCAAACACTGGACTAAACTCTTTTAATAATGGAGTGGTCTCTTCTAGTATATATGCCAAGCGCCAAGTTTCTTTACTAGCTTGTTTTACTTATTTACTCTTATTTATCTCTAAACCCTAAACCCTTTAACACAAGAAGAATTTATTATAGTTTCAGCACACATTATCGCATATACGTATTTCCAAATTTCAAGTCTTTATGATTTTAATTTGTTAACCATTTTAATAATGAAGTGGAGGTGGCAGATGTCAAAAAAAATTGAGAACTTGTCATCCTGTATATGCATAAAACCTCAAGTTTCCGGACTCTTACTAGCTTGCTTTATTTTTTTACTCCTATTTAGCCCCAACCCTTTAACGGAATAAGTTCCAAAATATTCTAGTTCCAGGTTTCGTTGTGATACACAGGGTGGGGCAATAGTGCGTTGGACTTCGATATCTCGAGTTCTACGATAGCTAGAAATTTAAAAAAAATTGCAGATAAACTAGATAACAAAGTGTATAACTGGAAATTATTTTCGAACATACATGGCGAAATAACAGGCCCAAGTGCCTTTTTTTTTAATGGAATGCTATGTATATCAGTACATTTTTTGAAGCCCCTTTCTAGGCTCTATTCACTCTTATATTAGCATTGAATATCTCCCAACCACTTGGATGTAATGAATTTTTTTGTTGAAATAATGCAATCTGAAGATGGATTTTTAAAAAATCACCACAGTCACAGTTATGGGTTTTAAGAAAAACTTATGAGAGGACCAATTACGAGACATCTAGTTAATGTTTTTGAATCATTTTCATTTGCTAAAACTGTATAGGGTGTCCAAAAATTATTTTTCAATTAAGAACTTTTTAAATTGAATTTTCTCAATTTCTTTAAATTTAACACCCTGTGTATTTTTCAACGATGTGATGCAGAAATAAAAACATTTTCTTAAAGTACTTGCCTATGGCTAATTACAACCATTTTCGTTTTATAAATAAACAAGTGTCAAATTCAAGAATAAACTTAAAAAAAGAGGTTCCCTCAAATAATTCATTAGAAAAATTTATAATAGGTGTTCGGCGTGTTGCCCATTTTGATTGACACACGTCTTTATGCAATTTTGAAATGAGGCCATTTAGTGGGACCATTTCTTCTAATCCATTGAAATGAGTAAGTAGTATTTAACAGGTCCTTTACTGTAATGTTTTTTTGTGCATGTTATTGCCGTTTTCGTTATTCGACGAGCAATAAAACCTCAATTTGGTATAAATTGTCGTGTACAACGGAGCATCGTTAGTTGCAATTTGTGTTGAATTGAATTATTTGGAATTTTACAGTATGAATTTTAATAAAGCGGAACTTGGAGATATGATTTTTGTTTTGGGCGAGTCAGACAGAAATTGTTTACTTCCAATAGAACTTATAACCAACGTTATCCTAAAAGAAGGATTCCTGATGTTAGCAGCTTCCAAAACCTTCTCAATAGATTTCTCTAAACTGGAAATGTCGAATATAAAAAAAGTAAAAGAATAAAATGTGTTGTGAACGAAGAAAATGAGTTTTCTGTGGTGCTGGCAACGGTTGAGAATATCCATGTTAGTCAAAGAGAAGTGAGCTCATCAGTAGGAAGACAGTCTGTGGGTCGAATCTTAGAAACAAATAAGTTGCATGCATACCATATTCAAATGCACCAGGAATTATCTGATGACGATTTTCAAAAGCGCATACAATTTTGTAATTGATGATGATGTCAACTTCTTCAAGAATTCGCTGATGAGGCAACTTTTCATAAAAATGGATTTGTTAATAGGCACAATTTTCGTTATTATGCTTCGGAAAATCCACACTTTTTTATGCAAGTTGATAACCAACACAGATGGTCTATAAACGTTTGGGGAGGAATTATTGGAGACCATGTAATAGGGTCACATTTCTTTGATGGTACATTCACTGGAGCTATTTATCTTCATTTCTTGGAAAACTATCTGCCACAATTATTGGTAAGTCTCCATGAAACAATTCGAAATAGGATGGTGCTCCACCACATTATTTAAATGCAGTTAGTGAAATGAAAGTGATTCAAAAACATTAATTAGATGTCTCGTAACTGGTATCACATACGTTTTTCTTAAAACCCATAACTGTGACTGTGGTGATTTTTTTAATATCCATCTGCAGATTGCATTATTTCAACAAAAATATTCATTACATCCAAGTGGTTGGGAGATATTCAATGCTAATATAGGAATGAATAGGGCCTAGAGGGAGGCTTCAAAAAATGTACTAGCATTCCATTTTAAGAAAAGGTACTTGGTCCTGTAATTTCGTCTTGGCCAGCCCTGTATGTTCGAAAATATTTTCCAGTTATATACTTTTTAATCTAGTTTACTTTTTTTTTAAATTTCTAGCTATCGTAGAACTCGAGATATCGAGGTCCGACGCACCATTGCCCCACCCTGTATATGTGTACAAAGTCAATATCTTCATTTTATTTTGTGAACTCTTTTAATTATGAACGGTGGGTGGTGGTGGCAGATGTCATGAAAGAATGGCCTCTAGCATATACATGAAGTCCTAAGTTTCTGAACTTCTTCCAGCTTGTTTTACTTATTTACCCCTATTTACCTTCCAGCCTTTCAACTAAATAAGCTCAAAATATAATCCACTTCCAGATCTCATTATAATATATGCGTGTAACCGTTTCAGAATAATCGTGGGCAAAAAACTTATGCCCACAGACCAACAGAGAGACGGACAGAATTTTGTTTCGCCCAGATTTAAAATCTCCAAGTTCCATAACATTTTAAATCTACTTCAACAAAAAGTTATTACAACGATTATTAAATAATTTGTTCGGTTATTGAATATCTATTTGATTAAATAAAACAGGTATAACAATATGTATTACCCTATAATTTCATGATGTTATCTGGTTGTTTACTTTATGTAGTGGAAGTAAAGTGAACAGCACGAATAAATTTTAGCTTTACATATCCCTGAATATTGTCCATAACTAGAGAAGTTGATAGCGAGCCAACTTTCGGTTTACCGGTTTTAATAAAACAAACAGACACGATTTAAAGTATTTTCTTCCGGTAAAATTCTCCTAATGTATACGGCTTATCGTCATAAATCTAAAAGAACTGTGTCAGGTAATTCTGAATACTATTTTCAATATGTAGTTGGAAGTCTTTCAGATCTGATCTTCATATGTAAGAAACTTACTTACATGGAGTTAAAAATGACTGTTGAATTATTTTGAAGTGTTTCTTGTTCTTATCAACATTGAGAAAGCCTATTGAGTTATGGTGATATTTAATAACACTTCGGGAATTTCTGCTATGACTAAAATTCGTGTCAACTTTAGATTTAGATTTTAGCTGGAGGAGCTGGCGATTGGCCAACTGTGACCAGTATATGTTTATTGTAGTACTCCCTTTTATACCTTAGGGCTCCTTATCCAGGCATTGTCCTTACTAGACTTTGAGTCTGTTGAGAAGGAGCTCCTTGGTAAAGTTATCAGCCCTTTATTTCTATTTTCTCGCCAAGCCGACTCAGCCCACTCAAGGCATTCAGCTCATGACATGGACTGAGGTTTCCGACGAGATGTCAAAGTTTAAGATAGAGCTTTGAATCTCAGGGCAAGTTGTAAATCAAAATTTAAATAACCATCAACCAAAACAATTTTTAACTGGCCGCAAAAATATTTAGAAAGGAGGTTCACGATTCGATCCATGTGCATATTTTTTTATGTTTGTTCAATCATTGCTCTAGAAGGGATTAAGCGATTTCTATGCAAACTGTGAAGTATAGCCCTGTGGTAGTTTCTTAGTTTTTAAACTATATTCAGAAAGGTGAGCAAACATCGATAGCAGTTTTTTAAAATCTAAAATGAGGCAAATGTTTTAGAAATAAAATTAGTAATAGCAACATATTTGACAAATTATGAAGTGTTGTTGCTCGTCAGTGGTTCCACTGTAGTCTTTTTGTCAAGCTATGACCTGTACAGTGGACTATCAAAAGAAAATTTTAATTTCACCAGAATTGTACTTAAATATTTTTGAAGTAGTTGATGCTGAATCCGGTGTCAAAAATTAAGAATATAAAATGGCGATAACAAATCAAATCAATTTATTGGTGTCAGTATCAATGAATTTTGTTTTACACAAGTGAATATATATTTAAAATTGCTGGTATATTATAAGATGACATGTGAAATATAAAATCATGTAATAGCGTAAGTACTCTTTACAATCATTTCATTACAAAACACATACGTATAGGAGTATTATGCCATATGCCAAACATAATATGTGGTATAGTTTAAAAAGTTCAAAATTCGTGTCTGCTAACAGTTGCAATCCATTTTTTCTTTCAAAATTGATATTTGCGCGATAGTTCTTAGCCATGTTTGGTGGAAATTGAGTATACTGCTACCAAGATTTTCAGCTTTCATTGTTAAACACGTTATTTTAAGAAATGGCGAAGGAACAGGTGTTATTTCTTGTTAAATTAATGTTTATCTGAAATGTATTTGAACAGTTTTGAGGAATATCTTGAACTTGATAGGTTTAAGTTAATTTTGTAATAAAAAAATGAATATAACAGTTAAATTAAAAATTTAAAAACCCTCGACAGAAAAATAAACCTTTAAAAAGCAACAACATTTTTAAAGTGTTTTAAGTGTTTTTAAAATGTTTTATGAAAAAACTGATTTAATGCCTTTCCTATGACTGAAGTGATTGGAAGTTAAAAGCCTTTGAATTTTAGAAGATTCCAGTCACTGTAATCATACGGAATTACAGTGACTGGAAGATAGTAATCTTTGAATTTTAATTTTTTTTTAACTTCCAGTTACTGTAATTCTGCAGGGGCATTATAAGTTTTTTCATATGACATTCGTCGTTCGGAAGCTCTTGACACACTTATTCCCAGAGTTTGAAAAAAACACCACCGAATTTTCAAAAATATTTAATTTCCAGTCACTGTAATTCCGCAGGGAAGGCATTAAATCAATTTTTTCATATGATATTTTTTGTTCGGAAGCACTTAAACTACATATTCCCAAAGTTTGAAGACAATTCCACCGAAATGATTTTTCCAATGCTAATGGTTCAGGGTCCTTTCATGTGGTCCAACCAAAGATATTTTACTTCCACATCTACGTTGTAGAGTGGAAGTAGTGTAATCATAAAAAAAGCGAAAAAAATGTTCCGTCTATCTGTAACTTTTTTTGCGCTCGCGTTTTCTCTGGAACTGCTTAAGACCTTGACTTGAAATCTTGTACACGTGTTACTATAACACGAGGTCCAAAACTGGATTCTTTTTTTAACTAACTCGGTGAAAAGTTTGGGGGTAAATAGGGGGAAATAAGTAAAGCAAGCTGGTAAGAGTACAAGAATTTAGGACTTGGTGTATGTACTGGAAACCCGGGTCTCAGATTTTTTAATAATATTTTCCATTCCTATATTTAACTCGTGCTTTTGGACGCCCGCGCCGTAAAAAATGCATTAACTATTATATCGAGTTTACATAGGACACGTTGAAGTATTCACACTTTATTAGAATAAAAGTTACCTTCGGTCGGTCATACCGGCAAAATCTTTTTTCAATATGTTCCGGAAATAACCGGAAATCGAAAATGCTGTGACCAAAAATACATTAAAAAGTATTTTTTCGATATTTATTTCGAACCACATGAAATTTCAAACTTCATTTAGCGGAAAACGCCGCGACTCCGAACAAAACGGTATTTGAAAAACTTGTTTGCCCCCCTCCTCTCTCCTGCAGTGTTTTAAGGCGTTAAACCACGGCACAGCGTCAGAAAACAAGCGGTCGCTAACGCTTGTTTTCTGACGCTGTGCCGTGCTACGGACTATATTTGTTTAACTACAGATATCATCATTATTCGAAAAAAAAGCACCTCGGGGATCGCTGAAATGAACAGCTCTCTACTTACTAGAAGTAACATAATACATATACCTATATTATGTAAAGCAAGTTTCTATTTGTGAATATAGACAGCAGCGGTATCATTATTTTTTAAATCTTCCCACTGAAAGCCGGTTTAACCCAAAACTAATAAAGCAATTGAACATTAATCGCTATTTCTTAATAAATCTTGAATTGTGTTAAATATATCTGCAATCACGACAGATAGAACCACGTTACCTTATATTAGTGGAAAGCTCTTCCAAGTGGCGCTACGCTTTGGTATTGTAGTATGCAGGACGTATTTGAAGACACAAATAGAAAAAGAAGATTTAGCGTTTCCTCACCCGATTTCTTTAGATCTGAACAGTATCATAAATTACAAATTTTTTACAGACTTTAGCATAAACTAGGTTTCAAAATGCTGATCCGGTATGTCACAGCGAGCTCACAAAATTTGTATATTTAAAAGCTTTTAAGCCTTAGTGTGTTTGTTTAGGTCAAATCTTGCAAGTTGAATTTCGACTAGTTTTAATTAAGCTTTGAAATTTTGCACACGTTTATAAGTCCAGTGACAGTGCAACATGGTATAACCATTATCGGTCTGAATCCAATATAGCGGACGTCCCAAGATGGCGGATCGCCTTTTTCTTCACAACCCCCTTGATATGGGTATCAAATGAAAGGGTTTGGCGAGTAAAATACGATAAACTATGTGACGCCATTCTAAATTCAACATGGCGAACGCCCCAAGATGGCGGAGCATCTTTTTTCTCACAACCCTCTTGATATGGGTATCAAATGAAAGGCTTTGGCGAGTAAAATACGATAAACTATGTGACGTCTTTCTAAATTCAATATGGCGGACGCCCCAAGATATCGGAGTATTTTTTTCTTTACAACCCTTGACATGGGTGTCAAATAAAAGTGTTTGACGAGTAAAATACGATAAACTATGGCGGACGCCCTAAGATGGCGGATTATCTTTTTCTTCATAACCCCCTAGATATGGGTATCAAATCAAAGGGTTTGACGAGTAAGATATTATAAACTATGTAACGTCCTTCTAAATCCAAAGCTTTTGGTTTCCAGATGCGTGAATGGAAAAAAATATTTATTACTTTTTAGTATTTTTTTTTTAAATAAAAGCCTTTTCTTAAAAATATTTTTTTATATTTTTTTTTTGGTACAAACTCACCCATATCAAGGTACGAACCGATCGCAAACCTATTAAATAGCAAATCATTTGAATCGAAGTATGTAATACTATAAGTAGCAAGATGAACGAGACCAATGACAGTAAACAGGGCTCTCTATGGACTAAACGACACCAAATCCAAACTAATTGAGATGCCAAAGTGGCCATATATAAAACCCTAATAAGACCAATTGTCACCTACTTCTGTGAAACGTGGACCCTCACCAAGAACACTGAAGACATGCTAGCCGTATTTGAACGGAAAGTTGTCTGAAGGATGTATGACCTGGTGAGAGAAGATAAAGGCTGGCAAAATAGGTACAACTATGAATTGACACAAGTGTATAGCGATGTTTAAAAGTGAATTATTTATCACTTGTTTCCTTGTAATGAAACATATTCTTTATAGTATTTTGCAAACAGCGGAAAGAAAAACTACCTATGAGAACTAAAGGAAAAACTATATGTAATTTTGAAAGACAAGGTAGGTAAATAAATTAATTTCAGGCCATTGTTCTCATTTTTAACTGAATTTACGTATCGTAGGGGATCATGTAGATACTAATTTAACCTGCCTAGCCGTAGGAGACTATGTTGGATGCTAGTGTTAAAATGAGAATGGCAAATAAGAATTTTCACTTGTTAGCATAATCAGAAGTAAGGTTATCGAAAGAATGCAAAAATTTCATTAATATTTTTACATGTAGTTTTCCTTTAGTTCTCATAGATAGTTTTTCTTTCGGCTGTTTGCAAAATCCTATAAAGAATATGTTTCATGTATAGGGATATAAACATAGTTGACTATATCAAGGTACAACGGCTTAGATGGACGGGACAGTTGACACTATGAGCGAGGACCGGGTGCCAAAAGAATCATGAGGGAGCATATCATAGGGAATAGGCACATGGGATGACCAAAAACCCGCTGGCGGGATAACATACAAGATGATGCAAATTACTTGACACAAGGATCTGGCCTGAAGCAGCCAGAAACCGAGGCAGATGCAGGCAAAGGTTAAAGGAGGTCAGGGTTCAGTGAGGGACTGTAGTACCACGGGGAGAAGAAGAATACTATATCGAGTATTTCAATAAATAAAACATCTTTATGACGTCATGACTAAATTAATAATTCTGTATATTTAATGCATTTTTTAACCATATCCCTTTGTAAGGTTATATAAATAAGCACTCGCATATACAAATTGTACGTGTGTTAGAGCAAGATTTTATTATCTTCGTAATATATTGATATAAATTTAATGTGAAGATTTCATAGGATCCGAGATTAATTCTTTCCTAATTAACGACCCTAAGTTATCCCAAGTTATTATGGTAGAAATCGCTTAACGCAATTCACGTAATCGTCATAAATCTGACACAGTTTTAGAATCATTCCTAGTGCTAATTCCCTAATTTTGAACTAATCGATTATTGAAGTCGACATCTGGCAGAATGTTGCACATGGGATGCTTTAAACACCAGTCTGTTGCCTCTGCATAAATGACAGTTTTATTGAAAGGAGAATGTTGTCTAACTTTTGAGCCGCATAAAAAGACAGGAACCTTGTTGTCAGATTTTGAGATATGTTCCCATATATGCTTAATAACTGTTCCACTCATCATTGGTTATTTAAAAAACTGTTATGTGTATGCAATGGGAAATGAAACCATTATTTATTTGAATATAAATTTATACTAAAACAGAAGCTACTTGTAATTATAAGTAGGAGTCCTTTTACGGCTCCAAACATTTATAAAAAAGTGGAGGTTATTAATTCCAGCCGTGCTTTTCGTATTTGTTCAATAATTACTTTCGATTCACTTGAGCTTTTACACACTGTGGATTCTAGATCGGCGGTATATTGGTCCCGTTATAGTTCCATAAAGGTAAATCTATTAGGCGGACAAAAAATCTGGAAATGTTTTCAATTTCCCAATGTTTCTTTCTTCTTATACTAGATATGGCTTGATGAAACTATGGCAGGACTGTACCTGAACGATGCGCTATATTTTTCAAAAGATTTCTGAGAAACCGCTTAAGCCAATTTAGCGTAATCATTACACAAACTTACAAGAATCATGGATGCTAGTATAGGAGCCAGCGTGTAATTACAATATTTATAACAACTAGATACATGATTATGATTAATCATTTGCCCTAGAGCATAGCACACAAGAAAAGTGATATCAGAATTTTTGTTATTGGTGAATCCTTAATTTGTATATGAAATTAACTATTTAAAAAATCGTATTATGCTGTATCGGTTAATAACATGTTTTTGATAGAGGTACCTTCTGTTTTATTATTGATAATCTATACTTATTTCAAACAAATGGACCGAACCGAAATACAAAGTTTGCCATCGAACATTCTTTTCATGTACCAAAAAATTGTCTGTTAATTTTCGTAAAATCTACGCCTTATTCCTAATGTTCGTGATTTTTTTTCAGATTTTTCATAGCGATACTTTTGGAGATAGAGTGCTGGACATCAATTTTTAAGCACCTCTTGCAAGTGTAAAGAAAATAATGGAAAAACAGATTATGTATTTTTGAATTCGTACTTCAATAAGCTTTTATTTGGCACCCCACACGAAGGCCTTGCATTTTCTTAACTTCCCATTTTACTCTCAAAACTAACACCCAAAATTAAAATTCCGCTTTTTGTACTTTGCCGCTGTAAGTGGGCCACAACTTACGGAAACGGTGCCATATTTCAACTTTCTATATCAAAAAATCTCTGAGAAATGCCTGTGACAGGCGATCAGACAGAATAGATGCCGAGGTGATTCCATAAGTGTTCCGTTTCGTCAGTTTTGGTGCAGAATACTAATAACTGAAGTCAACCTATATTTTTCAGTTATTGCTTCCACATCCACGTAGTGGATAAGTAAAGCAAGCTGGTAAGAGTACAAAGGTTTGGGATTTGATTTATATATTAGAAGCCAAGGCCTCAGATTTTTTTGTAATATTTTCCATCACTTAGCTTTACGAGATTCACAAATGTATCATATTATTATGAACAAAATACTACTTTTACACTCGAATATCGACAGTCAATATGCATTTCGCTAGCCACGTTAGCATCATCGAGTGGTAATTAACTGCAAAACCCCAAACATAGACAACGTGAAACCAAATATTCGAGCCCTCCCCCCAACAACAATACTATTTTCACTAAAGTATATAGAACACTATTCTATGAAATTTTGAAAATGTGTTCAATTCTTACGCAGATACAAAAAATTGTTTAATAGTATTTTCCAAAGTCATTCTGACAATATAATACTGCAATAATCAACGGTTTGTCTTTCGTAGTTGAAAATTCGAAACCCAAAGTTTGATGGTATTCTTTTATCAATAGTTATAAAACGAAAAATAATTTCTCAAATATAGTTTCTACTCTGATAGAGAAAACGGAAATGTGTAATAAAAAACAAACTAGCCCTTAACTCTTCACCGATTTGCTGAACTTTTTATAAAATTGTTGCACATTCTATAGAATACTCTTCGTAGTTCTTTTGTCAATAGTTTTAGACATTTTTTGTTTAATTGAAAAACATATAAAAACTGATTTAAAAAAAATAATTAATAAGTTTTTTATTAATTGGTCCATGTTGTTCAATAGGGTTCTTCCCTTAGCTAACACGAACTTACTGTCCAAATTTCAATTAAATCGAACTTTTCATTCCTAAGTTATCGTGCTTACAAGAAACGCGACGGACGTACAGACTGACCGACAGACAGACGGACGGACATTTTAAAAGATGTTCAGAATTCGATCAATGACACAGTGATATGAACATGTTTCCTCTACGAGCGATATTACCGACTTCAGAAATGTACAGTATAATCTTCGTTTTGTATTTGCGAACAGTGTAATAACACCAAGAACCAATAGTTCTAGTAGAAACAGTACACATAGAATTTCTTTGCCATTTCGCTGTGGATCTAAACATACTTCTACTTTTAATGTAGGTACCTTAGTGCTTTTTATAAAATGTAAATTCATCGACAGCTTGATGGAGATAAATGATTCAATTCTATGAACAAATAGGTAGAAAAATTACAAATTATACAAGACTAAGAAACATTTCTCTCAGCCCTTTCTCCCATAGGATTGTCAACAAACAAAATGTAGCTACTCTGTCATTGAAACCCCATGCACGATTTCCCTAGAAGGTCAATGTTTGGGCTGGTATTCTAAGAGAGAAAGAAACCTAACTATGCAGCTATATTTAGAACTCTTAGAGCATGAGTTAAATCCATTTATCACCCAGTCCCTAGAAAACCAGATCGATAAAGAAGGAAACACTACGCTGGAGGAATACAATTTGCATTTACGAAAAAAACGAAACTTCTCCTTATTATGCTGCTAAGGTTAGACGAAAATTTTCTTAGGGGAATGGATTCGAAAACAGGTATGACTGGCAAGAGTTCCCGAATTAACTCCACTTGATTTAGGTTATTTTGGCGTGGAAATGCAGAACTTTCGTGGCGTTTAAAAGGACGTGTCAGAATATATGAGGTGCCATATGAAATTCCAATATTGGGGTTGCTGGTAGTGAAGAGATGGAAGATAAAACTCAATCAACAGTGGTTTCAAGTTAAGCCCTAGAACTAAATCGTACGTGTTTCAATTAAAACCGCCTCTTCTTTAAATTCACAGTTATTCTAAGTGGCTACCAGTTAAACAAAGTCTTACTCAGAACCATGATTTCATACGCTCAAATTTATTCAAGGACATAACTCTCTTTATTTTTGCGGTTCAATTTGTTAATGCAGATCCTGGTGATTTTTCGTGAAGTTATTAGGTTAGTTTTAAATTTCCATTTGGCAACATTGTCCAGATACGAACGCAGTGACGTCACAGGAGGAAAAGCAGGAGAGAAGAGGGATCGATAAAGCTTGCTCCCTTGTTCTCGTTTTCCATGTGCCTCAGGGGCGGTACAATAAGGGATCAAGATGCCAAGAGACCTTATAAAAGTCTGTTGGGACGAGACAGTAAAAACAGCTGAGGTTTAAATTTGAATCGTCTTTAACTGATGGTTTTAATTTAGGGTAAAAGCGGTGAATATACAATGAGACGTTACAACTGATTTTTATGGTTTCTCTCATCGGCTTTTTCAATGAGGGTGCCGGCGATACACATCATTAAGATTGTCTTTTATACGGAATGAGACGAAAAAGATTGATTAGGATTAAAATTGAGCAAATGAATTTGCTGTTACTTTAATAATATTTACGACTTGAGAAGTAAACGAGTTTGACTTTTGATTTGAAAATACGTAGGTAATTGTTTGGCATAACTCCCGTAGTTCATGATTACATATTAAATATGAACATCTGACAGAACAAGTAAATAAAATTAGTGCAAGCCAAATAAACTGTTTCAAGTTCAAAGTCGTCAAGAGAGTTAAAATTTCAAATGTTATATGTTTTTATTATATGTGACGAGGTGATTAAAATTGTAATCAATGTATCTCATTGTATCACACAGATAAATATAAATTATGATATTTTTCTCATCCACTCATCATTCTAGTTGGTCTTTCCTTGTTGTATGGGACGTTTGACAGTATCATGACATCTGTCGCGATAGGTAACATGTCTTGTCGGCTTTTTGGTCGCAGTGCACTTCAACAAAATTATTATGACAAAAGAATTACGCGAAAAGCAGGTTGCAGGGAAAAATTTCTTGGGATTTGACGATATGATTCCCACTTTGTAGCAAATACTAGCTGATAATGGTAATGTTTTCATTATTTGTATGGACAGAATAAAAAAATAAAAGAAACAAGTATATAAAGTCAATTTTTTCTAACAGTTCTCTATTTATTTTGTAATGAATTGTATAGTTATATTTGTATACTTGTTATTATGTAAAGACAGAAAAAATAATTCCCCGGAAAACTGACGAAAACAAACACTTTCTTGTGAAGATAGTGCCCGTAATCAACATAATTTGTTTATTTACTATTAATCTAATGGTTATTATGATCATTATTTGTATAGTGAATAAGAAATATACAAAGTTGAAGGAAACGAGGAACAGCGCACAAAATGAATTTAGTAATCCTAAGCCAGTACCAAATAGAAATTCAACGCTTTTTTCAATGTGCTTGCAAATCACATGCATCTTTAAGCTCGTAGCCATCCTGCATCTTTAAAGCATTTTATAAGTCTTGTAATCATTTCTGTAAATCACAATTACTTTTTTTTGTACCAAGACAACAGTGTGGAACTTTATTCATTCATTTGAACGTGGAAATAAAAGGAACGAGAACTATGCGACACATCCCCATTTCTACATCGCACAGTGGTCCAAAGAAAAATTTTTTCGTTTAAAATTTTTCATTTGATTGGGATCCAACCTGCAAGATGGTAGAATCAATATGGCTGATATAAAATGCTAAGAAATGATAATAAAAATATTTTCGTTAAAGTTAATACTGACAAGTTTCAAATATTGCTGATTACTATTTTTAAATTTAAAATCCAGTAAGACATTCAAGATGGAACATTTTCTTTATAGGATTTTGCAAACAGTGGAAAGAAAAGCTATCTATGAGAACTAAAGGAAAAACTATATATATAAAAATATTAATGAAATCTTTGCATTCTTTCGATAACCTGACTTCTGGTTATGCTAGCAAGTAAAATTCTGATTTGCCATTCTCATTTTAACACTAGCATCCAACCTAGTCCCCTACGGCTAAGCAGGCTAAACTAGTATCTACATGATCCCCTACGATATGTAAATTCAGTTAAAAATGAGAACAAAGGCCTGAAATTAATTTATTTACGTACCTTGTCTTTAAAACATTTTTTTTTTTTTTCATTCAAATGAATTACATTTTCATAAAATCTCATTCAGTTTCTTGGAAATGCTTAGCCTTTGAAACGTTTTTCGTCCTTATTGGGTACTCTTCAGAAAAGCCTAAAGCCACTCATAACGATGTTCCATGCAAAACTAAGACATTGGCTTTAGGCTTTTCTGAAGAGTACCCAATAAGGACGAAAAACGTTTCAAAGGCTAAGCATTTCCAAGAAACTGAATGAGATTTTATGAAAATGTAATTCATTTGAATGAAAAAAAAAATTTTAAAGACAAGGTACGTAAATAAATTAATTTCAGGCCTTTGTTCTCATTTTTAACTGAATTTACATATCGTAGGGGATCATGTAGATACTAGTTTAGCCTGCTTAGCCGTAGGGGACTAGGTTGGATGCTAGTGTTAAAATGAGAATGGCAAATCAGAATTTTACTTGCTAGCATAACCAGAAGTCAGGTTATCGAAAGAATGCAAAGATTTCATTAATATTTTTATATATATAGTTTTTCCTTTAGTTCTCATAGATAGCTTTTCTTTCCACTGTTTGCAAAATCCTATAAAGAAAATGTTTCATTACTATAAGCAAACAAATAATAAATAATTCACTTTTAAACATTCAAGATGGCTTATCCAAAACGGAAACCAAAAAATGTATTTAATGCATTATTGTAAATAGGCTACTTCCAAGCATGTTCGTAAAATTTGAAAAGCTATTTATTAATTATCGATCATAAATATGCGATGAACACTTATTGGTATGATATACTTGCCTTAAGTTATGTGAGGCTTAAAGTTCTTGGTTTAGAGTTCTTAGTGTAAATCTCTTTTCATATTAGGTTTACAGTTGTTGCTGTAAAGTTTAGTGTAAGATTCTTGCCTTAGGTTATACGAGGTTTAGAGTACTTGGCTGAAAGTCCTTAATGTAAGCTAAGAGCCCTTGATTATGTCAAGTTCTTGGTGTAAAATTCTTGTCTTAGGTTTTCTGAGGTTTAAATTTCTTAGTTTAGAGTTCTAGGTTTAAAGTTCATGTCTTAGGTTAAATTAATATAAATTTCTTGTTGTAGTACTATTGTACTTGCCTAACGTTATTTGAGGTTTAAAGTTTTTCGTGTTAGATACTTATTGTATTATTGGTTGATGAAAAAATGTTAATATTACCTACATTAGGTTATGTAAAGCACAAAATTAATGGAAGACTGAATGGCATATTTACGATCGATAATAATTAATAAATAGCAGCCACTTTCGCTTTTAAAATTTTACAATAATGTTTAAAAGTAGCCTATTTAGAATAATGCATTTTAATAATTCTTTGATTTCCATTTGGGATCAGCAATCTTGAATTTATTACTGGAACTTAGAACTAAGACGATTTGAATTTAAAAATAATAATCAGTGTTATTTGAAACTTGTCAGTATTAACTTTAACGAAAATATTTTTTTATCATTTCTTAGCAATTTATAGCCGCCATATTGACTCCGTCATCTTGCAGATTGGTTTACGACAACTTGGATATCAGATTCGTGATCAGTAACCTCGGAAACCCCCGAGTAGCAAGATTTATGTAAACTGGTTAAGAAAAAAATTCTGTAAAATTTTAATAGGAAATGACCATTTAGACACATTAACCGTCTTTAGGTTTTCATATTTCAAAAATCGGGCATGACAGACTTTTTCGTAATTAAATCATGACTATTAAAAAAATGTATCCCAATCGGTTGCAAAATAAAAGCTCTAGACAATTTTAACCGAAATACTTTTTTTTCTGAACCGCTGTACATCGTCCAAGTCAGCTCGTCAGCATAGAGTATATAGGCTCCAATACTAGTTAGCTAATAGATAGGTGAAGATCTGTTGTTTTTTATCAGTCAATATCAAATATAAATATTTCATACTTATTCATGGATATTGTCTTAGTTTTGCATGGAACATCGTTATGAGTGGCTTTAGGCTTTTCTGATGAGTCCACAATAAGGACGAAAAACGTTTCAAAGGCTAAGTATTTCCAAGAAACTGAATAAAATTTTATGAAAATGTAATTCATTAGAATGAAAAAATGTTTAAAGACAAAGTACGTAAATAAATTAATTTCAGGCCTTTGTTCTCATTTTTAACTGTATTTACATATCGTAGGGGATCATGTAGATACTAGTTTAGCCTGCCTAGCTGCAGGGGACTATGTTGGGTGCTAGTGTTAATATGAGAATGGCAAATAAGAATTTTTACTTGTTAGCATAACCAGAAGTCAGGTTATCGAAAGAATGCAAAGATTTCATTAATATTTTTATATATAATTTTTCCTTTAGTTCTCATAGATATTTTTTTTTTCCGCTGTTTGCAAAATCCTATAAAGAATATGTTTCATTACTATAAGCAAACAAATAATAAATAATTCACTTTTAATCAGCTCGTCAGCTTCTAATATTAAAATAAACTGAAAAATTTATACTATATTAAATGATTATGATTATCAATCAATTACCATCCTATAAATACAGTTATTGATATTTGTATTTTTTGTTGCAGGTAAGATCAGAATTTGAGAAAAGTGCCAACAGCAAATATTAAGGTATGATTGAATGTATTATATGTGGCATGTAAGAAATTATTTTAGATTTTTACTTAATATTAAAGAATTTCTCCCGTCTCATGATTTACTAAAGATTAATATGATTGTATTAATATAATTGCAATATTTGAAGAAATTATTCTAAGTAGGGTTCCCAAGTCCTAGGACCAAAAATACTTTCAGAACTTCGGGACCAAATTTTAAATCCCGAAGGTGGTCCCGAAAAGACGGTACCGAAATCGAAATAGTGCTGTACTCAACTTTTAAATGTAATTTGATGCGGAGATATTAAATACATTTTGAGTAGCATACAAGCCAGAATATAAGAAATACGAATGCTGAAATTTAAAAAATTATTTGTAGTATAAGCTAAACACAAACAGGTACGGATGCAAATAAAAAAACAATCCTATTTTGAAATAAAATCAGACCTTGGACTACAAGCGCATTTAGGATATCTTATTTAATTTTAAGCTGAATAGAAAAAATCTTGCATTGAAAATGCCCCTTCTAATTAAATATTTAAGATATCAAAATATTTAATTTTTCAGAGTAAAATTAGTAAAACATCCCTTTTGCTCAAACATTATAAAATATAGTCCTAGGATGACATATAGACGCATTTTCCTAGTCTACATATTGAAGGCATTGGATGCGCAAATATATCAAACTCTCCATTGCTAAAAACAGGTGGTAAAATCTAGTTATATTATATTACATTATAATATATTATAAACTAGTGGTGTTACCATCAATTTCGGAAGATTTCACGGTCCCAGGACTTCTCCCGTGGTCCTGGGACTATCTTTTTGTAGAATCCCAGTTCAGCAAATACTTCTCAACGTTAAATCATTGGCTGCAATGGTGATTTATTTATTCATCTATTTCATACACTGTCCAACATCAGGTTTAAACCTAAGGGCACAAACATTCCGACAGACTTGAAAAATACAAACAAAAATTGTGAATATAAAAGAACGGAAGATAGTAACTAAATTCAGAAGGGTCTGGTAAAATGAGACATTTTTCAAAACTGATTTTTTTTCACACTTTATTTAATGTTATGAACAAATTAAAATATTTGTCCGATAAAAAAAATAAGAAAATTAACAAGTATTATGACGAAAGTTATGAATTTGGTAAATATCCCGTTATGAATGCGGAGGATAGAAATAACCGTGTCTCATTTTTGTCCCTTATTATTGGTAAAAATGGGACACTAATCGCAGACAAAAAATAAGACACAGAATTACACTGTTTTTAATATAATTTCTTTTGAAGCAGATTGCGTAAATGACATTGATAATCTACATTAGACGTAAGATTTCAATATTCAGTGTATACTTTCATAAGTCTTTCTATTTATTTCGATGTCTAGGATTATGAAAGAAAATGTTGCCTTTTTTCCATCAAATCTTTGGCTCTCATTTTTATCTGACCTGACTCTACAACAATGTGTGTGTCATTTTAATGGCACTGGTCATAACCAACTGGTCAGTCTTATTTATTTATTTTTAAATAAGCGTTTGATCAGCTTTTGATTTCCTTTGTATATATAATTTCAATATCTTTCTGTCTCGTTATTTAAAACTACACAAATATATTTTTACTCACACTATTTTCTATATTACTTAAATTTATTACAATCTTATGTGTCGATTTACGCACATATGCGTATGAATTGTATGTATCCGTTATATTACGTGTGTTTTCTTTGTTTTCTTTTCAGTATGATATATGCTTGTATGTATTTTCATTTTCTTTATGAACGCTTATATTTTAAATTATTTTTAACTTTTTTCATTTTTTTCTTTTTTCTCTTCCTCTTCTACCACACTTATACGCTTATATTATAGCTCTACAATAATAAACATAAAGAATATATTTTATGGATATCTAGTAAAGGCAGAAAAAGGCAAAAATGAAAAATTAGCCACTTTCAGAACACCAAGGCTGCAATTAAATATGTCAAATAACAATAAGTATGTTAATATATTAATATTTATTATTACTGCATTACCTAATATCGATATTTAGGTCTGTGTAAGAATGAACAAATAATGAAATCATACGTATCTTCAACCCACCAAAATGTCGATATGAGGTAATAATTTCCAATTCACCGGGAGACTGGATCATATTGTATTTCATAATTTTTAGTTATTTTTTTTTAAAAACAGTTGCTGGTCAAAAATTATAACCGAAAATTTTCTTCGGCGGTAAATTGCTATTATGTGAATTTTTCAAGAGAAATCATAACATATTGTTAGGTATAGTTTTCGAGATTTTTTTTTGTATTTTCAGTAAACTAGAGGTATTCGAATTTTCTTGGGAAAACCACTAAGTTCGTATAGTGAAATTTATAATTTACTATAAACATACAAAATTGATGCAATCTATGTTTTTTTACATAAGTACTACCCTTACGTGAGAAATAAAAAAATGATTTAGAGATAATGTAAGTGGACGGTTATACAGACATACACATTTTCCAAATATCTTTTTCAGTAGTAAGTAACACAGAATCAAAATTCGTCCAAGAACTCAAAGTCCAATTTTTGCTGACCATAATACTTTCTTCAGTTGTAGTGTCATTCGAAAATAATAATACGTGAAATTAATTTCTTTCTATTTTCAATTTTTTGTCCATTTTTATTACTTAAGAAAATTGTATTGAGGTTCAAATTTCTCGAAATCCAATTATATTTCGAAAATTGTTCGTATTATAAAAGTTGTTTAAAATGCAGTGCTTCATCACATGTGCCATTTTTCAAGGTTCCTGTCGTCGAAAATTTTTTCTTAGGTGTCGCGACGCCGCAAAATCCACTGCCATTAGCGACACTTGAAAGGCAAAATAAAGTCAGCAAGAATATCTAACGACTGGCTTTCACATCATTTGAACATCTCTTTTCGTTACCACAGAATTTTAGGGAGTTTCATGTAAATAACTATGTATACTTTTTTAAACACAGAAGTACAAAAGAGTCATGATATTTTTATTCCATTTACCGATTTACAAATGAATTTTATTAGTGAGCGTAGAGACACCTGCCTACACAAGTATACTCTCAAATTGTTCTAAACGCACATCCCTCAAAGATTTACATGAGGGTTGCAACGACATAACACCACTAGTGGACTAATCAAAGCTACATCGCTGAAATTATATCAATTCAAATTTGGTCATAGTTCGCTTACCAAGCGTTGTCCATCTATCGGCAACAATTGTAGCAAAAACTCTCTTTCTTCTTCTTTAATTGCTATCTGGACACAATTTTCAGTCTTCATTCCTTCTTATCCCTGTCTTAGTGTCTTTTTTGTAATTTCTGTTTTTTGTCGAAATTTTATTCTTCTTAACTGTATTTTTTTATGCATTCATGACATTATGTTTTACACAATAAATTAAGTGGTTTGATATAACCACTCGCTCTTGTTGAATTTTCTGAAACGGGCTTTTTGGTTAATAATTTTCCGCCAAAACCAATTTTATTCATATTTTATGCCTTTTACACCACGCATATTTATACAAATTATTTTAAAACATAGTTAGAGAAGCTTTTATTTTTGCTTGCCTTTTAATTTACTTTTTGTAAAATGAGTGATAATTACTGATAATTCTTTGTAATCCTACCTGACCCCGCTCCGTCTAGCTCATAAATTACTATGGCATTTCTCGCTGTAGATACTCGCCTGACTCCGGACATGGGTGTTCGGGTGGGACAGATTGTAGTTTTTAATTTTGAATAAATATGTTTTGATTGATTAAAACTCGTATTTCGATGCGAAAATGCAGCAACGTCAGGCGCGGTTAGTACTTAAGCGGGTGACCGTTTCCAGGGAAATACAGCATTCTCATTCCATCTTCTAACGGCTTGTATATCAGCGAATACGTAGAAGGTATGTAACTTTAGGCGGGGGTTACATAGCGGATATACCGTCCTTCGGAGGGGGAGTAAAACAGTCGATTCTTTTCTATTAAATATTAGGCAAGTAAAACATTCCTAGTCTTCAAGAGGTTCACAGAAGAATCGGCAAAATTTTCATGTTTGAGGTAGCTCGTCTCCTGGTGTCGCACAATGCGGCAAAAAGCTACATTTGTGGACAGAAATCGCCTACCAGCTCAAATTTTAACCAAATTTAATAAAAAAAGTTTTTTAATTGCTCATGCGGAATGTAGCTTCAACGACCGACTGCTACAATTTTGAAATAAATAAAAACTAACCCAAAAAATCTAAAATAATGCTAGATAATTTTTATTTAAAAAATGTGTCTAGATCAAATGAATTTATTATTGCAAAAATTATTATGTAAGGGAATGTCAAGGTACAAAATAGAGAAAAATACTTTTGCGAACAACAATACATTCGAATATGTGTTACGTAACCTAAAAATTTTTAGTAAATCAATTTTATTGGCTAACATCGCCTGTCGGCTTTATATTTAACCAAATTTCATTTTTCAAATGTTCATCTGCAAAAAATTTGATAACAGTAAAACATAACTTAAAAAATCCAAAATGATAGTAGACCATTTTTTGAAAAATTGTGTCTATATCAAATGAGCCTATTATAGCAAAACATGTTCTAGAATGGAATAATGGACATGTAAATTGGGCAAATTTTCCCACTCGGATGATAAAAATTCGAAAAAATATCCCAATTTCTAGAACATGGGCTTAAAAGAGCAAATTTCCGTCATCCGAGTTCATAAATTAAAATAGATACGAGCCAATTTTCTAGAAATCGGGGCATTCTTCCGAATTTTCATCGTTCTAGTGGGGAAATTTTCCCAATTTACATGTCCATTATTCCCCCCCCTCCTGTTCGACATTCCTCTAAAGTACCCTTCCTCAGAAGCCTACTATAAATTCACAGATTTTCTTGTTTGTTTTTAGGTCAGGCTTATTGTCGTGCAAGCCTTTAGTTCTTTCATAGTTTGACCAATTAAGTTATGTTACGTTTAGAGTTTGTCGTATATACCTTTTTGGTCATTAACTATTTGATCTGTTATATTAAATTACATTTAGAGCTTATCGTGTAAACCACTCTGCTCGTTTATAGTTCGACCAATTTATGTTTTGTTAGGTTTTGCACTTAGTAATAATAATAATAATAATAATAATAATAATAATAATAATAATAATAATAATACAATAATATAATATAATGATACAGAAAGCTACGATACTCAGCACTTGCAATACAGTCCGGAAGTTTTTAAATCTACCAACTTAATAAACCTACAATAGAAACTTATTATCTTGCTTTAAAGAGCCGATAATAAGCGAACCCCACCCTCAGTGTGTGAGAACTTTGGATAATAATAATAATAACTGACCACCACAGAGTGATAGGGCTTGCTCAAAAAGCTACAATTTTAGCTACCTGTAGCACTGTTCGTAGGGTGTTGGCCCATGATCAAATCGTTGGTCGTCAAGACCCCGGTTAATCATGAATTAACTAGGAAATCCAACTATTAGTTGTGAAGAGAAAAAAAAAAAAATAATAATAATAATAATAAATGGTCTTTATTAGAAAAAAGAGATACAATTTCTTAATCTAAAGGGCGAAGTTTAGCTCAACAGCTATTCCACCACTTATACCCTTAAAAACATGATAACAATATACTTGCACTAAGTGGATACTTATATAAAACTAGTAGAATTCGTTCAAGTAACAAACAAAATAATAATTATAAACTGTGACTAAGAATAATTAATTGACGCAGAATTACATACACAATACAAACAGTTTTACACATATTACGTACACTGTTGGTTAAATAAAAAAAATTACTTTTATACTTAAATGTATTTACGGAAAAATGTTTCAATTAATTGTCAAGCAGATTATAATTTAATATAGCGTTGTAGGAGAAAGAGCGCAGAAAAATGGCAGTACTATGTTATGGCATGGTCAAAGTATCAGTAGATCTTATATTAATATTATGGATACTTCTTCGACTTACAAGTTTTTGCTTAAGATACTCCAGCACTGAAGCAGTAAGAACTCTATGAACAAACATCAGCAGGTGATATTTGTAGGTATTTTCAAGATTAAGCCAACCAAGTTGCATACGTTTCTGTGAGACATGTTGAAATTTCTTTAATCCAAAAATATAGCGAATGCAGGTATTTTGAATTTTTTGTAACCTATTTATTGTGCCCTTGTCGAGACATGAAAAATACACAACAATACCATAATTAAGAATAGATAAAACTAAAGATTCACACAGTTTTTTCCTTAGTTTATAATTAATTATATGTATATTGGCATAAAGAAGTTTCAGCACAACGTATGTTTTTTGAACCAATTTGTTAACATTTGCGTTATAAATCTGAGTTTTGATTCAAATATGATACCTAAATTTTTTGAGTTTGCTGCTGTTGCGAGTCTACTATTATCTAATAAAATATTTGTATTTTCACATAGCATTTGGTGATACATATTTTGACTAAAAATCACTACCGTCGGTTTGTTTGGGTTATTTTTTAAACTATGTTTTGGAGCAAAATTATAAATTTCTATATATTTATTAAGTTTGTAGCTGCGCGGTAATTACTAGGATCGAATGAGAAACAAAGTTGTGTATCATCGGCATATGCTTGCACAGAACAGTGCGGTCCCAATACAGAACCTTGAGGCACACCGGATGTTATTAACTGTCTACGAGAATAATTATTTTCTATAAATACTCTCTGACTACGACCAGTCAGATAAGATTTGATAAAATTTACAGTTATGTCGGAAAAACCAAAATAGTGCAACGTTGCACATAAAAGTTGATAATTTAATTTATCGAAAGCTTTTGTGAAATCGAGCAGAACTAAAACTGTAGCTTGTTTGTTATCTAGGGCTCTAAATATATTATCGGTCACATTTACCAAGGCAGATGTTGCACTATGACCCTTTCGGAAACCTGATTGAAATAAAGGAATAATTTTGTGTTCTTTGACATAATCACTTAATTGCTGGTGTACAATTTTCTCAAGAATTTTTTATATAACCGTTAAAATGCTTACAGGACGGAAGTCAGATATATTTTGAGGATTACTGACCTTTGGCAAAGGACTAACTAGTGCCTCTTTCCATTGTTCAGGGAAGTACCCTTGTTCCAGGCAACAATTCATGTGAGTGAGATAGTCACCAACGACTGGAAAACTGTATTTTAACATTACTAGGAAAATCTTGTCAGAACCACAAGCATTAGATTTTAGATTAAAAAGAACTTTATTAATTATTTCAGTTGAAGTCATATTAAAATCAAAACTCACATTATTTTTGTGTTTCCTTGAACGTGTATACCTTTCTGCTTGTTTATGGTTTGATCCATTAGCCTATATTAGGTTTAGATATTGTCGTGCATACCTTTCTGTTTGTTTATACTTCGATCCATTATGTTTTGTTAAGTTTTGAGCTTGTCGTGTATACCTATCTGCTCGTCCATAGTTCGATCCATTAAGTTTTCTTATGTTTGGAGCCTATCGTGTATACCTTTCTTTTTTGAGGTAAGATGTAAGACAAATTTATATGTATTTTGTTACGAAAAGTGTTTTTCTTCGTTTGCTACCTTGCAGTTCCATTATAGAACATTTCTTGCTACAATAGGCTCATGTGATATAGATAAAATTTTTTTACAGAAATATGCTACTGTTATTTTCAATTTTTTAGGTTATGTCTTACTGTTATCAAATTAGTAACAGATGCCCATTGAAAATGTATTCATTCTGAACATTTGAAAAAATTGAAATTTGGCTAAACATAAAGCTGACAGGCGATGTTGCTAATCAAATTTATTTATAAAAAATTTTAGGTTATGTAACACATATTCGAATGTATGTGCACAAAAGTATTTTTCTGTATTTTTTACCTTGAGATTCCCTTACATAACATTTTTTACGATAATAGATTCATTTCATCTAGATAAAGATATTATATAAGAATTGTCTAGTATTATTTTTTGGATTATGTTTTATTTATTTCAAAATTGTTGAGGTCGGGTATTGAAGCTACATTCCTTACAAACATTCAATTTTTTTTTAAATTAAATTCGGTCACAATTTGAGCTGGCAGGCGACTTTTGTCCACAAATGTAGCTCTTTGCCCCACTGTGCGTCGGTGGTTGGTCTTGGTAGCGGAAACAGGCCGACGTTAAATAAGTGAAAAAAAAGGCTTATGGTGTTATTATAATTATTACAAAGATTGGTGGCTACAATCCAATTGAGATTGTTTTGATAAGATACTATTTATTTGTAGTAATAATTACACAGGCACACAAAAGAAAAACTGGTCTAGTGCGAGAAGGCAGACCTATGTATTCCCATGCATTTTGATCTGCTGAATGCGAATCCGATGTCCGGTTTGCCCGATTAGCTCTTGAATATTTCCTAACCTCAAAACACACCGTCAGAATGCCCGAAAGATCTCAAACAAGTGAATAAAAAGTTTGAATGAGTTAGCCACCATTTCTATACGTACTGTGGAGCGCTGATACCGAATGTGGATGATCATTTTCAAGTGGGATACACACCGCTAAAGTCAAAGGTCCGCATGGGTCCGCCTCGGGAGCAACTGCATCCGAATGAGGGAATATAAAATTATGAAATAGTTCAGAGATACGCAAAGAGAACAGAGAAATCGAAGGGAGCAAACCAGATATCCCTACGATATTTTGTTTCCGAGATACGGCCTCTCAAAGTCACCGGAAGGAGAAAATCTCGTTTTCCTCCACTTCTCGAGATTCTATCTCGGAAACCAAAAAAGGTATAGACTTCTGCTTGCCCTGTTCGATTTATCACATCGTCTTACGTATTTCTCAATTATTTCAGAATTTTAGGGTTCCTCGTTTAGGACCAGCTGCCCACGAGGTCGGGTCGTGTCGTTCGAGGAGCGAAATCTTCGGACCTCTTAATTTGGCGGCTTGTATCTTGCTAAAAAATAATTGTAGATCAGCGCCGCCCACCATCGCAGAGAAAATTTAATTTTGAATCAATTAAGCATAAAAAAGATGGACTATTTTTGTCTGGAAAAAGTTAGAACGTGAAATGTGAAGAGATGTCGAAAACGCGTACGTTTTTTGGATGATCCACCTTCAAAATTTTGGGATAAAATGAAGTGTCGCCAAAAATCTGAAAATTTAGAGGTACGTAGGACGGTGAGAGATATCGAACGGCGTAAACTAGAAGTCTATAGCTTTTTTGGTTTCCGAGATAGAGTCTCGAGAAGTGGGAGAAAAAAGAGATTTTCTCCTTTCGATGACTTTGAACGCCCCTATCTCAGAAACAATGTATCGCAGGTATGTCTGGTTTGCGTCATTCAATTTCTCTATTTATTTTACGTATCTCTGATTTTTTAAATAATTTTATGGTCCATCGTTCGGATGCAGTTGCTCCCGATGTGGACCCATGTCGCCGAAGAAGCAAAATCCTCGGATCTTTGACTTTGGCGGTGTGTATCTAAAAATGACCATAGATCATCGTGCCGCCTAGATTTGGTCTCAAAATACGTATGGAAATGGTGGTTAGCTCATTTAAGCTATTTATTTACTTGTTTGAGATTTTCCTGGCATTCTGATGGTGTTCTTTGTGGTTAGGAAAAATTCAAGAGCCAATCGGGCAAAACGGTCATCGGATTCGTGTCAAAATGCACGGGAATACATAGGTCTGCCTTCTCGAACTCGACGTTTTTTTGTGTGCCTCTGTTATTGACAATGCGCATTTCCTCTTTGTCCAATTTATCATTACCATAGATAATCATTTTACCTACCTATGGTAAAATGATTAAAACGAGATAAAATAGAAAATGTAATACATTTAATAAGTTTTTCAGACCAATGTTAATTTTCTTTACTCTATACCCTTATTCTATAGGACATTAAGTACGAAATTCATTGTTCTGAGTTTTCACACAATAGCACTTTTATAATACACAATTCTGCATAAAATAATGGATAACAAAGTTTAGTGATTGGTATTGCTAACTTATGCTTTGGGATAAGTTGAAGTGTCGTGTATTCAGATTCTTTTCTCGTTCATGTACGCAATTTAAAAAATATCTCTAAGTTGTCTCTTAGGAAATTGAATTTCAAAACTAGTTAATGTTGGCAAATAAATCTAGAAGCAATTTAATTTTTATTATTATTTGCATCCACCAATAATTACATTTTTTAATTAAACTTTCGTTAATTATATTAATGCCGCGCCGCATCGCGTGCCAATGCATTTCTCAGGAGACGGCCATGCCTTGAATTTAATCTGCACCGCCGGATCTTCCGTAAGAAAATTGTGAAACACCGTCTACCAAAGATACTCAACTGTTCTAAATACCGGCCTCCCTATTAATCAGCTTCTCCTTCATTTTTATGGCCACTTAGGATGGCTTGCCAGGATTTTATTACATTAAATTTTCATTTTCTTTTAATTTGCTACCTGCACTTTAAATCAAACGAAAAGGACAGCTGGAAAGTGTACAAACTTAAATAAAAAGTGCCACTGATTAGCTGTTGCGAATTATCCGTTGAACGATTAATTCTTTTATTGGATAATTTCCAACTGTTAGTCGGTATCACAGATGTAGTTAATAGTTTGACTACATATCTTCCTATTCATAACCTCTTGCTAAATGTTTTGTGATCCATGTATTATCCTAGCTGTCGTCTATTTTGCTGTATAGCACGCCTGACAGCATTGAGCCATCTGTCGCGGTTACCTGTTAGGCGCACAGCCTCACTAACGCTCTTTCCCATTAGCTCCTTGGTGGCATCGGCCTAACGTTTTGAATGGCGCTCACTTCATCTCTCTGCCCATCAGATTTTCCCTGTACTATCAACCATTCAATACTATCCGCTAGGGAAGTATTTCTCCATCTATTTGCGTCCCTAATAATCCATATCAAAGAAGTACAATAAGAAAAAGACAACTAGGGCGCTAGCAGGTTTGATCTTTGTGCGTTTCGTGATATTTGTGTCACGCCAAATTTTACTCAACCGGAATGTTGCTGATCTTGCTAGTTGTATTCTTCTCTCTCTCTTTTTTTTCGCAGCATGGTTTTGTAAGTAATAGATCTACAATTAGCATATTGATAAACTTGGAAAGGTGGATGCGGTGTACACAGACTTTTCGAAGACTTTCGACAAAATTGACCATGCTTTATTGTTAAATATATTACAAAATCTTGGGTTTAGCGCGCTTCTCATATTATTTTTCAAATCTTATTTAAAAGACAGAGATATGTCTCGTATAATATTTATAGATCCAAGGTTTTCCTAACCACTTTTGGTGTTCCACAAGGCTCCAATCTTGGAGCTTTATTATTTATACTTTATATAAACGATTTGTGTTGTCAAGTTAACTGCAATAAACTACTTTTTGCTGATGATCTCAAAATATTTAATAGTATAAACTGAGGATGACTATGATAGCTTGCAGGCTGATATTAATAAATTAGAAGACTGGTGTATGTTAAATAAACTTCATTTGAATATTATTAAATGCAAAATGTTATCATTTACTAATAGAAGAACTAGCTTTCTTTATGACAATAGTATTAATGGCAGTATTTTATCCCGACGTACAGATATTAAAGATTTAGTAGTAATTTTCGATTATCAACTTACATTTAAAAAACTTATTAATTCAAAAGCATCAGAAGCTATGAAAATGCTTGATTTCATACTAAGGAACTCTAAGAATTTCAACAATTTAAAGCGCTAAAAATTTCATATTATTCATTTGTTAGATCCAAACAAATTTTTAAAATTTCTGTCTTTTAAAATTGATGACACGTATCTTGCTAGAGGTACTAAATACTTAATGGATTTAATTCACAGTTTGGAACTGAGACGCAACTGTTCAGGTGTGTCATTCATGTTACTGTTACATGGTGAAATTGACTGTCCTGAGATTCTTGCACAAATCAATTTTCTGGTATCTAGAATAGGATCCAGGCAATAAAGCATATTCTATTGCAATAACTCAAGAACAAATGTACACGAAATCATCTAATACAAATATGTATCACAATGTTAATGAAATAAGCAATTACTGTGGTATTAATACATGCACCAAAGAAGAACTTTTAGATACGGCCATGAGTCATTTATAAATTGAGTTTTTTTAAATCTTATTTTTGTATTTTTTATCTACATTTTTATACTCAACACATTATATCTAAACTGCTGGCCACTCGAACTTACACATAGAGACTTTTAGGCAAAATTTAAAGTTCAATATTTTCAACAGGAATGCAAATTTTTGAACGCGGCTTGCAAATTTTAAGAGCTAGTTTTTTTCGGATTAAGCTGCATGACGTATATTTATCGTAGGACCATAAGTTTATTATATACGGGGTGATCAATGAAGTCATGCAAAAAATCAAAAAGTTTGTATGAGTGAAATTTCCGCAAAAAATTTTTTTGGTCGTTGCAATATGGTTCCTTACTAAGGTAACATCAATATCTCTAGACGGTTTTGTCAGTTTTTGGATTAAGGCCCTTAGGCCTTGTACACACTACTCTACATAAAATTTGGATACCGAAATCTTTAAAATGCTATAACTTGATATTGGATTGACGGTTCTTGATGATTTTTGCGGATTTGGAATCCTTATTTCACGTAGATTTTCTATGGTCTAAGCATTTTATTTGAGGGTTGAAATTTACACATTATACCGGGTCGATAATAAACAAAAACGTAGGGTACGACGCGCTCCAAAGGTTTGGCATTATTTAAGTTTTTGTAAAAATAAATTCTCACCTCAAGTTGTTTTTATTTAATGTTCTTCTCACTGTTCTGTCCGAAACTCACACCCCAGTTTGTTGTCTCAAAGAATCATTCAGTTTTACAGAGTTCTTTGTCCACCCCCATGCCCATAATTATGATCGGGTGTAATTTCTACGCGACGCGTCAATTTCAAAGTAGGCATTGGAAAAACAAATTTGTTGCTATGGAATTAAAAACTGTTAACATTATTTTAGAAATAATCTGACATATATCAATGTTATAATTTTGTAACATTTAATTAATATGAGGCGTTTAAAGGGAAAATTGCATTCGACTTCTCAACGAAGGAATGTCAAAACAGCAAGTTGCGCACATTTACAATGTCAGCCGAAAGACAATTTATAATTTGAACCGCCGCGTCGAAACTACTGGTGATCATAATTATGGGCATGGGGGTGGACATACAAAAAAAATAAACCAAAGAACCGAAAGAATTTTAATGAGAGAAACTATGCGGAATAGAACAAAGAACTCTAGAAAACTAAATGACTCTTTAAGACAACAAACTGGGGTGAGACTTTCGGACAGAACAGTGAGAAGAACATTAAAAAAAACAACTTGAGGTGAGATTTTTTTTTTTTTAAAACAACATAATGCCAAACAAAGTCTCTATGTGTAAGTTCGAGTGGCCAGCAGTGTATTTTAATGTACTATACCTAATAAGTTTTGAACTTATTTTTAAAGATTTGTGTACTTTGTCCTGTAATTGGGGTTATCCTGTTGGGCATATAAAGATTATTATTATTATTGTTCGACTACATACGGATAACATTTATTTATTTCCATTACAATCGTATATCCAGAGGGCCTAAGCTCATAAGGCTACAAACATAAGGTAAAATAGTATAACAAGCTAAAAAAACTACATTTTGATATGGTTTTTATCCGTGTTGGGATGATTCGGTCCCTTTTCAGAGGAGGGTCGTAAGATGACTCAATACATTTTGACATGTTTTATTTATTTTTTTTTCTTTTTGTATTGACCAACGTAAAGACTAACTACATTTTGAAACACAGAAAGGGCATCGGTTCTATTTTTATTTAGTAAATGAAAATTGGTCAAATATTTATAGAGATAGAATTTTCTACGGTATGATCTTCATTTTTTTTTTTTTGATTTGGGCACCTATAGATAATTTCGTGTATAACTAAAATAGAGATTTTTTCGACAAGGCATGATATCAAAATATGTTTCATAGCAAAACCGGTTTTGTTTTGCATTCGTATGTTTCTTTTACAATGGGTACAATGCAGGAATTGAAATTCACTTTTTTCTGTTTAAACTTATTTATAATATCAAAATTTTACAAAAGATACAAATTTATCATAATTAGTTTTTCTACTTTATAAAATTGGAATTATTTTAGCTACAATAATTGAAGCTTAAAGCCTGCTTCGCGCCACCCCAAAAACTTAATACCATTACTTAACCAAATAAAGAAATGAAGATATTTTAAATACAGCATTACATTATTTTTTTTTGCACCTATATCACTCGGAATTATCAATTTGTAATATTTTTTTAAATAACTCGTTTATTTTTAATTTTTCGAAAAAACTCTATTTCAGATTTTTTGTCCAAAAAGGTCCGTGCCTTGTACTGGTTATAGAGATTGATCTACGGAATACCTAGTTTTCAATTTTTATTAGGAAACTGTTCGGTATTTGTAGAATTTACCAAATAAATCAGGTTTTCCAGGATTTGTAGATTCGCTTTTGTTTTGTCAAATTTCTCGCCAACGTCACCTGATAGACCTAATCGAGCCCTACAATCGCTATTTTTGAAAATCCAAATCGGATTTTCGGTTCTGGAGTTATTAATTTCTTTGGAAAATCATACTTAGCCCTGGAAAAAATACTTGCGGTCAACGGATTCGGGTTGCCAGCAGTAGGCTTCATTTGTGGCCGTGTACCTTTGATCCCAACAAGTCTCACCGAAATCGACCAAAATCCTGGACAGTTAACGGGCTTCCTAGTCCGATTTCGAGAAAACCAGTTCTTTGCAAAAAAATTAAATTTTCATTTGTTTTTCGACACAGTCTCTAGTATACTTATTTGTAGAGCATTGCCAGCGGCACCATTTCTTTTTTGAAATATCTCGATCCGACTGCCCGTTAAAAACTCGAAACGTCTATAACGGGTACTTCTGGTTTCCGAACGGAGCCGAGCTTCCGGCGTTAAGGTTTTCTAAAGGCCTCCTATTAACCATAAAAGTTTCATCGAAATCCGAAAACAGATTAGGGTGGCTGAGCGTAACAGACAGACAGATAGACAGACGGTCCGACAGACCGACAGACCGACAGGCCGACTGACTGATGGACGGAATTTTCTGAATTCGATAGATATGACTTTCACTTCGATCCGACGTTTTTTTCGGGTTTTGATGGTCCTCCGGAAAAATGCAAAACCTATTTTTTTCAAAATGTAGTAACAAGGAATGTTTACTTACAGAGATGTATACAATATATACATATATTTTATAACTGTAAACTAAAACAAGATAGCTATTGACAGTACCAAGAATTAAAATAACAAAGAAAAACTAAATTTAAGTAAAAAAAAATTAGAAACGAGGATATGTCGTGGAACGCACGGCAGAATTAAAATTTTTAGCATGGCTGTGTAGAATATATTGTTTTGTTTCATTTTATTTGCGTTCCATTCCATTTCGTCCCGTCCCGTCCCGTCCCCTTTCGTTTCGTTTCGTTTAGGTCGTTGTTTTATGATGAACTCTGGTACCAGAGAATATACCACATATGTTCTCGGTTGGTACTTTGATTTGGATCTCTAATGGGCAAGCGCTTACCGTACCATCTGTATTAGAATCAGATTACTAGTTACTTTTTCCACATGACTGAGCGCAGAAAGATGCATCCATATATCTTGGAACAAGTAGCGTTTCTGTACGAGTATTAAAAAATACCTAGAAAACTTGTCTCCGTACATTTTAAAGTTAAAATTTTTCAGTTTAAAAGTCGAAGTCAGAAGTGAAATTTAATGAATTTCTTTGAGGGAAACATAAGTTGATAGGCCTATTTAACGTAGTTTAAGCTAAATTGTGTTATGACGTCCTTTTCATGACAAAAAGAGTTTTATTATGTTAACTATGTTACGGTTTTATACATTTTCTAGGAAATCTTGTACTTACTCAGTCGAGAAAGTCAGATTAATCAGTTAGTTATAAAAATAATTATGATATGTTTGTAAGTAGTTATCGAAGTTATAGCTATATCTGTTGAATATTAAACTTGGTAATAATTAACTTTGAAAATAGACTACTAAATAGCAAATCCGTTTATATTCTCCAGTGCACACTGAGTGTATTTCTAAATCTTGCTCCTCATAGGTGCTTTGTTTATATTTCTTTTATTTGTAATAGGTACTTCTGAAGATGGTCCAAAAACATGTCAGATGACAAACGTGCGATGTATATGTCAAACCAAATTGAACTGCACTGTGACTAGATTTTCGGCTTGAAAATTTATTTGAGGACATAATTTCGAAACATCGGGTAATTGACGGAATAGCAAAATCGCAAATTCATCATCTTTGTTTCTTATTTAAATAAAGTTAAACGCTCTATTGACAAAAATAAAACAAATCCCTGTTACAAATGATAATAATATTTGGCATACTGTTAACACGATTGTCAAGGAAGACACCTACTACACTTTTAATGAAAAATATACAGAGTGGTTATCCTAAGAAATAGTTATATTTTATATCTGATGACCACCATCTATATTTATTTAATTAAACTTATCAGGTCTTCTTTGCAGAAGTAGTGACAACTACATTCCTGTTATTGCTCTCCTCTGTATATTTTTATGATAATAGTGACAATTACATTCCAAATATAATTGTCCTTCGTTGTTTCTCAATTATTTTCTTGAAATAACCACCCTGTACAATTTTCACCAAAAGTATAGCAAGAAATAGAAAAGTGTTTCATAAATACCCTTTCAGATTTACACTCCGGTCAAAGAACAAGTCTAGATACATACCTTGTTGCGGGGCTCCCAGATGAAAGGGGAGTAGTATAAAAAATGTAACTTTAGAAATTGAGGCTGGAGTATCAGCTATACTGCAGGGTAGGGTGGTCACCCTGTGCCCTGAACAAAATTTTCGTGTTTTACGTGCAGTCCCCTCTCTGCATTCAGTTGGTGGCGAAAGAGGCTCACACGGCCCACTAGTCAAGTCCTTGGGGGTGGCTTCGGTGAATTGGGGTGGTGGTGGATGTACGCTGATGGAAACAAATAAGCGACTTATTAAAAACAGGTTTAATAATCAAATGTAGGTAAGATTATAACAATATCCCACAAAAAATATTAAACAAAATAGGTATAGAAACTGTAGTTACGTGGGTCGAATGACAGCTATTAGATTACAATGTAGTACCACGAAAACCTGACGGGCTCTCTATGCCTCACGTGTAAGGTGGGGTGTTGTATCAGGTCCCTCGTTATACTATTTAAAGGCGCTTACCTCCAGCAGGGTTCACAATGTCTACAGTAGGCCTACGTGGGGAGCGTAGCTTCCAATGGAACCAGACAGGAGAGTCTCACCGGTGCAACCCAGGATTTCATATCCAACCAACAGCTTGACAACCAAGTTTCATCAAAACCAAAGTTCACGTACTATCCAGACTCAAACGAACAAATAACGAAGAGGTAAGACCTAGGCTTAAACGTACCGGAAGCAATACCAGTAGATGTCAAAAACGAAGGTAACCGTAAAATTGAAAGTAAAAATTGTCCGTAAAATTGACAATAAAATCTCAAATAAAAAACCGTGCCATAAAGAAATAACGAACGTTACAAATCTATTTCCAAAAGAGATTTGAGAGGCATACTTTAGATGTTGAACGGACTTAAGAATTTCTTTTCTCCTAGTAAGTTGATTGATCCAGAAAATTGCGTAGCAGTACTTCCCAAGAGAAAATAATACTCAAATACCAAAATAAAATACTGCCAAATTCGTCAACTACAGCACCATATTCCATTAAAGGAGCAAACTCACAAAATTGCTATAGACGTGCTCAGCGACACAACTTATCTTCGGCAGGCAAACGGAAAAAATCACTAAAAATGGTCAAGACGGAAACCTCTGTCAAAAATCCGAGGATGACACAACCTCTTCATGGGTATGTTCAAAGTGGCCACTACACAGCGTAAACTACAAATCTGATAAATCTCCCTATCGACGCTTATTTCCCACACATAATATCGTATTTCATATTTCCACTAACACTAACGGTCTTGAAAAGGTTATAACCGGACGTTAGGAACTCGCTTCCTTAAGAATAATTAATTAATGAACGTCCTCCGTGATACTAGCATCGCGTTTCCAGCAACGCCATGCATGGCTTACATGGAACACAACGGTAGGCAACCAGTTATACTATGTAGATTCGACGAAAACGATAACATTGGAACAATTGCGATATTTAGATTTAAATGAACAGCTGCGAAAATAGACTGTAACAACCCCTTCAATACGTACCTTGTTCGCTTCTTACAAAATCACATTATGTAGTAATAAAAAAGGATAGATAGTCCAGTGATGCAAAATTTCAAATTTCATTTTGAAAGTTTCAATTTCAATTTGAAATTTCTGAAAGTTTCAACGTACCCTCATAAATTTCTGAAATATCTGAATTTTATGAAAGTTTCAGATTAATCTGAAAATTACCACATTTTTGAAACTTTCATGAAAGTTTCAGCTGCAAAATCTGTATTTCCGTTATATCAAACGGAATTTGAATTTCGCGCGCTTTTTTAACTTGTTTCTAACCAATGAGGATTAAAGTCTGGTTTAAAACATTTGCTTTAGAGGTTAGGTTAGCTATTCTTCAAGTATAAGAATCCCCTGCTTTCATTTCTTTCGTTCATTTCTAGGTTTCAGGGTTCTATTATTTTTGCATTAAGAAAAACTTATTTTGAATGAAAAAATATAACAAAAATATAATCTCTAACTGAGGTCATTGATTAATGACGTTGTAATGGTAATGTGTTGTATCAGAGTTTGGATTTTAATCTGAATCTACAAGGGGCATGGACCCTATTCTTGAATCAGGGACTGGAAGATCTGAATGTTTTATCTCTTTTCATGTTTCTACGTTTCCTTCTTTTCCTTTCTCCTGAAATGAGCATTCTCTCGAGTGGAGAATATGGATCCAGGAGATTTTGTAAATATATTGACAAATTACCTACTCGTTTATTTTGAAAAATGTATTATTATTTTTCAATGGTTTTCTTTAGCTTGAAATGTTGTACGTATGTATGTTCAAATCTGGTGATCGAATTTTTGACCACTTCCTTATATCCAATCATGCTGAAATTTTGCATACAACTTTGGTTCTGAAGACAGCACAATACAGTATATTCAATATTATGGTAGATCCAATATGGCGACCACCACAAAATGGCGGATTACCTTTTACTTGACAACCCCCTTGACATGAGTATCGAATGAAAGGGTATATAAAGTGGAATACAATAAGCTGTGTGACGTCATTCTAAATCAAATATGGTGGCCGGCACAAAATGGCGGATTATCTATTTTTTTACAACCCCCTCTGCATAGATATCAAATGAAAGGGTACGACAAGTAGAATACAATAAGCTGAGTGACGTTATTCTAAAATCAATATGGCGGCCGACACAAAATGGCGGATTACCTATTTCTTGACAACCCCCTCGACATGGGTATTAAATGAAAGGGTACATAAAGTAGAATACAATAAGCTGTGTGACATTATTCTAAATCCAATATGGCGGCCGGCACAAAATGGCGGATCACCTATTTTTTTACAACCCCCTCTGCTTGGGTATCAAATGAAAGAGTATGACAAGTTGAATACGATAAGCTGTCTGACGTTATTCTAAATCCAATATGGCGGCCAACACAAAACGGCGGATTACCTATTTCTGTACAACCCCCCTTGATATGAGTATCAAATGAAACAGTTTGACAAGAGTAATCGAAATGATGGCGTTTGAATAAAAGAAAATGAGGCAGACAGGAAACTAAAAAGTAAAAAATAAATAAATTTTAAAAAAATTCTTAAAACAATGGTTTTCTTTTAAAACTGAATTGCACTAAAAAATAGAAAATAATTTTTATTCAGTAATTAAATTACAAAATGATAAAAAGAAAACCATTGGGTAAAGTATTGTTGTTGCTGCTACATTACAACATACTGTTCATAACGAATTATCACAATACTGAATGATGATAAAGGTAATATATTATGTTTTATGAGCATCCAATGGTTTTCTTTTTCATCATTTTGTAATTTAATCGCTGTATAAAAATGATTTTCTACTTTTTACTGCAATTCAGTTTTAAACGAAACCCATTGTTTAAACGGTTTTTTTATTTATTTATTTTTTACGCTTCACGAACATATTTGTTAGTTCTAATCTTATTAAGGAGAAAACAAAATATATTCTTTTATAACAAAGAAAATTAATTAAAAAATAAAAATATATGAGACTAATGTCAAAAGTAGGATTGATGGTGGTCATTATCTCTCAGAAGTTTAAAAAATTGCGAATATTATACAGAACTTAAGTTTCATCGTTTAAAACATTTCAATGAAATTTCACTTAACTTTCATAATATTAGGGAATTATTCAATTAAATTTCATAAAATGAGAGTTTCATTGAAATTTCACGAAAGTTTCATGATACTTAATGTTTAATTTTATATTTCAGAAATTTCATAAATTTCAGATGAATTTTGAAACTTTCACAAAAATGTCATTGAAATTTTCGCAAATTTTAAGTTTCATGAAATTTTGCATCACTGAGATAGTCATAACATTCCCTAAGCAACAGCAGCGAGTATGTGTAGAAGGGTAAATATTTTCATCAAAATAATTATTTGTAATTCCTGCACTATCTTCTCTTTATACAACGTCGTGATGTAGGCATGCAAAATCATAGTAAGATAATGCTTGATATCTTCGATCAAAGGATTTAATATTAAATACATAACAGACATCTTTGGTATATGCCTTGTTTGCTGCTTTTGTAATTCCTGCATTATCTGCTTTTTATACAAAACAATTTGATCTAGGCCTGCAATATTGCAGTAAGGTAAGATAATGCTTGAACTATTTTAACTTTAATTAGCATAGACTATAAAACATAACTATTGTCAGGAATTCTTAAGTATAAGTTTATACTTACTTATGAAATGATCGAGCAACGTCCCTTCTAAACTGCATTATGAAAACGGCACAACACCTCACCACAATTATTGTAATATGTATTTTGTTAATTAGATATGCAAAACAACACTTTTCCAACACAAAGTCACTGTTAAATACTACAAACACCTGTTAGCGTTAATGGCGGACGCGTTGAATTGAGAATATTGAGATTATGATACACGAACCAAACCGAAACGTTACGATTGTTTTCAAATAAAAGACGTGAATAGATCGACTAGCCAATCAGGAACTTAGGGTTCAATTATTTCTTAGGACAACCACTTTATATGTTTTTAATTAGAAACATAGTAGGAGTTTCCTTGACGTTTTTGTTAACTATATGCCAAATATTGTTGCTGTGTGTCAAATCTTTTTATTATTTAATTTATACCATATAATATACTTTTTAGTAGTATACAAAGTTGCATAAAACGCTTTATAAGTACTATCATTTTGAAATTATAAACATATGCATATGTTATCTACATTTACAGGATTTCGCCAATCATAAAATGCTAAGAAATCTCTTTCACTTCACTACATTGTTGGTACAAAGAAGACTTACACATAAAACATTCTTTTATGTTTTGAAGTGCAGACTTTTCTAAAAACCATAAACATTACTTTGTACGTACTTTATTTATGAAGTGCTTTATTCGTTTGAGACAAAACTGCAAGGCAGGTGTATCTTGGATTCCAAATCTCAAAGATGTAGTAAAAAACGAACATAGTTGAAAGATAGCAGCGAAATAGGAAACATAAGAGTCACCTGCATATTTGAGAGTCAAAGAAAAGCAACAAACAATTATCCCGAAATTACTTTTAGTATTGTCGGTAGTTTAGTTAAATTTAATTCAGTCTTGACTCGAGGAAATTCATATTTACTGGAGACAGAAGTTGCAGTCTGCCATTATTTATTTGTCTAACATTTAAATTCAAACAGTTTCTCCAACTTTAGATCCAATGAATTAAATATACAGTATCCGATAATAATTTTTCTTAAATATTACTTTCATTTGGTGCATATTGTTATGAATTAAAAGAGAAGAAAGATATGGATCTAGGATAATTCATTATTTAAGAATAATAGTGTATTATTATATGAGCCACTATGATAGCCATTATTCACGAAGATGATGTTTGACCCACGAGCCGTAGGCGAGTGGCGCATATCGTCTGAGTAAATAATGCCCATAATGGCGAATGTAATACTATGCTTTTTCTACACCTATTAAACGAATTTATTAGACTGAAATTTGATAACAAGCGAATACGTTGGACAAAGTAAACAAACAATATGGCGATATACTTGGTTGTCAGTGTCACACGAGTTGATTGTCAGCCGCAGCAGGAGTTGATCGCAGTGCATATAAAATATCATTGAATCAGCGAAACAGCGATATTTGAATATTTGTGATTGGCCGGATGCAATGAATTATGAATAGATAATTCATTACAGTAAATTATAGGTACAATTTTTCAAAAAGGAAATGCTAATAATTGCCATATAATTAAGTAGGTGTAGAAAAATGCAATAATGGATAATAGTTGGAAAATGTGTCTTTCTTTTCGTGAATGTATCCCAATAATTTGTTATTATAACCGTTTGGTTTAATCAACTAGGTACTATATAACCTGACAAGAATTTGTAATAATCATCCTAGAAGAAATTGTTTCATAAGCATGCTGAACTAAAGTGTCGAATAAAAAATGTCTGTGTTTCTTGTAAACACAATAATTTCTGTTAAACCTAAAGTTTTCGTTTCAAATTCAGTACGTATGAGAAATAGCACAATAGAATGCTCCCTAATGAAATTAAGGCCTTATCTACCATAGAAGGTGATCACCAAGGGCGAGTATACTGTCATATTGTATACAAAATATGTTTTATTATAATTTTAGGGCAAAATGTCACTCAAGTACTTGATTAACCATGCAGAAATACGAAGATGTACAAAATAATGAAACTGTAATACACACTGCGAATAGCTAAATACATAATAAACATGAAAAAATAATGGTTATGAACTTTATCTCAGTGGAATCACGTAAACGTAAACTGTCGTATTCTAGTAAATCAGAGTATAATGTTGATAAAATTCGCAAACGAGGATGCTGCAATTTCTACTTGTTATCAGTTTCTTAGTATTTAATTTTACTTTCATGAACATAATTTCCTCATAGTACAAAAAACCGCTGCCTAAGGAATTACTACTTCCACATCCAGATTTTTCATTCAGGTCAATTTAAAGGAAACATCTCGACTAGATTTCCATTCTAGTATGTGGAAATTATTGGTCATAGAATTTTAATAATATTTGGAGCAGATGTCATAGAAAAGTTTGAGGCGTTGATTTCTACCATATACGTTAAAAATTAAGTTTTTAGTTTACCCTACTTATTTTCCCCTATTCACAACCTACCACGCCCCACCCCTTCAATGACATCATCTCAATCAGATGTCATTACAATACATACGTGTACTAACTTTCAAGTGAATATCTCAATTTTATGTTATCAATTCCATTAATAATGGAGAGAAGGTGGTGGGGTTTAAAAAATATTAGAGAGAAATCTGAGGCCTGGATTTCTAGTATATACACCTAATCCCAAATTTCTGTACTCTTACCAGCTTGTTTTACTTATTCCCCCCTATTTACTCCTATTTAAACCCCAACCCTTCAACGAAATCATCTCAAAATATAATCTAGTTCCAAATATTGTTATAATACATACGTCTACCAAATTTCCAGTGAACATCTCAATTTTATTTTATCAGCCTCTTTAATAATGAAGTAAGGGTAGTGGGTGGGTTGAAAAATGTTATAAAAAAATCTGAGGCCTTAGCTTCCAGTACATACACTGAGTTTCAAGTTTCTGTACTCTAACCATTTGCTTTACTTATTTTTCCCTATTTACCTGTACTTACCCCCCACTCCTTCAACGCAATCGTGTCAAAATATAATCTAGTTTCAGATATCGTTATAATACATACGTGTACCAAATTTCAAGTGAAAATCTAAATTTAATTTTATCAACTCTTTTAATAAGGGGGTGAGGGATGGAAAATATTATAAAAATATAAGGCTTTGGTTTCGAGTACATACACCGAATTTCAAGTTTCTGTACTCTTACCAGCCCCTTTACTTATTTTCCCCTATTTACCCCTATTTACCCCCCAACCCATCATCAGAATAATCCCAAAATATAATCTACTTCCTAATGTCATTACAATATATACGTGTACTTAATTTCAAGTGAATATCTCAATTTTATTTTATTAACCCCTTTAATAATGGATTGGTTGGAAGAAAAATATAACAAAAAATTTTGAGGCCTTGGCTTGTAGCACATACATTAAATTTTAAGTTTCTGTACTCTTATCAGCTTGATTTACATATGTCCCCCTATTTACCCCTATTTCCCCCCCAACCCTTGACCGGGGTCTTCAAAGTTCAAGTTCAAAGTTCCAGATCTCGTCATAATATATACGTGTACAAAATTTCAAGTCGATATCTTAAACCGTTCCGGAGAAAACGTACTGACAAAAAAAGTTATACACAGACAGACAGAAAATTTTTTTCGCTCAAATTTAAAATCTTGACGTTTCATGACTTTCTAAACCTATTTCAAGAAAAAAAAAATTGAAATTTTGTTTACGATTACGATAAGTACTTCCAATCCACTGCGTGGATATGAAAGTAATTAAATATTTTGAGATTTCAGGACAAGTATGCGTACACAAGTTCGTGTACAGATCAAATATTTTCAGACAATACCAAACAATAATTCTACAGCAATGATCAATATTACTCATCACGGCCATCCTATATAATGAAATGGTTGATGGATTAAATTCCATTTGCTGAATATTAATCAGTTTTTGCAACTCCGTAAAATTCGGTGAAATGAAATTAAGCACTTTGCATATTACACTGACGATATATGAACGGAAATAGCAACAAAAACGCTACATTTCCACAACTAATTACATAGGCAATATTCCAAACTTCATTACAAAATTATTTTAAATCACTTGGACGCATGCAAAAACTTTAGGCTTCGTGAAGGTTCAATCCTGTAATGGAATGGCAGATATCATGATATTTACCACGTACTTACCTAAAAGATTTTCTTGGTGCTTAATTTTAGATTCCACAGAAAGGGTCATAATTGCATTGGATCAAGAAAATTTATTATTCAGTTTGAAATTATTTTAAAGAACTTTCTTAATTAAATTGCTAAACATTGTTTCGTGCAATGTCTAATAAAGGCATTTCAGTCGGATATCACTTTGAACATTTTATGTTACATTATTGTTTAATTTAGTTTAGATTTTCTTAGACGTTGTTGAATAATACGAATAAATAATTAATAAATACAAGGTACGCCACTATTTACCAGATTCTACATCTTATAATTTATAAGATTTGCAAAGCATTCGGGTGTTATGTATCTGTAAGTGTTTAATATCAATTCTACGATGGTTTTCAAAGGCAGGCTGGTCGACTCCTTAAAGTCTAGTTATATTAAAAATTCCATTCGTACAATAATAATAATACATTTATTATTCACCATATATATACCAACAATACATAACATTACAAAGTAGTTTACATTATAATATGGCAAATAAAAGGCAGTCTGTTAGGTTGAATAACCAATTCTTCCACAGCTGCCTGAACCGTAGATAAACACACAAATACACTTTTTTTTACCCATTTACCCATTTTTGAACATTAACCTTATAAGTAAATAATTTCTTAAAATATACAACATTTACACTCTATTACTTAACTATTGCCTATCAAACAAATAACGTTTTATTCGGTTTTTGAAAACACCATGTGAAAGTACAAAACTCGGCACATCCAGGATTTCGCCAAAGGTTGCTACATTATATGAAAAAGACCTTTTATAAATTTCTTTTTTATGAGAAGGTATTGTCAGCATATTTTTGCGGCGTAAATTTAAATTATGTACGTCAGTCCTAAAAGTAATCTTTCGGTACAAATATTCGGGAGATTTATACTTGAGTATTTTATAGAAAAAGCACACCAAGTGATGTTTACGGCGGTTATACATGCTGAGCCATCCGGCCGCCTTCAACTTATGAGATATACGTTGTGGTCTTCTTATACCGTAAATAAGTCGTAGACATGAATTTTGCGTTTTTTGTATTCTTTTAATATCGGAGCTATCAAGACATGGTCCATAAACAACATCACAATGATTAAAATGGGAAAGTACAAGGGAATCACACAGTTTTATTTTTAATTTGGGACTAAGAAAGTGTCTTTGGCTATATATAAATTTTAACGAAGTATAGGCCTTTTTTAATTTTTCAGTTACGTGCTCCTTAAAACGAAGTTTGTAATCAATAAGTAAACCTAAATTCTTACAGCTATTACTAAAAGGTATGATATCATTACCTAAGCAGATATTCATGATATTAGACGCCACATTTCTTTGATTTTCAGAGCCAAAAAGAATAGCACAAGATTTATTAGAATTAATTTTTAAGAGATGACTATTAGACTGCAGGAGGAGTTTGTCTAAATCCGTGTTTATTTTATTATTTGCATTAACTAAATCATCAAATTTAAAGGATAAGTATAATTGACTGTCATCTGCATAAAAGTGGTATTTGCAGTGAGATAAATGAGCATGAAAGTTGCTTGTATAGATAGTATACATCAAAGGTCCAAGGATACTTCCCTGAGGTATTCCTTGCTGTAGTTCAGCCAGATCGGATATCTTATCGTCAATTTTAACTTGTTGAAATCTTCCTGATAAATAAGATGATAAAAAAGTACAAGAACTCTTGTCAAAGCCTACAAAGTGTAGAATAGATATCAGAATTTTATGGTTCAACGTATCAAAGGCTTTAGAATAATCTAAAAGCACTAATACGCACAATTCATTATTGTCAAGTGATTTTAAGATATCGTCCGTTATTTCCGCTAAAGCCGTTGAACAACTATACCCAGATCTGAATCCTGATTGGTACGTTGGCAATAAATCATACTTATTTAGATGATCTCTTATTTGCATTTCCATAATTTTTTCTAATATCTTAGACATTGTAGGCAGAATACTTATGCTACGCAAATGAGACAATTGACTTGGTTGACTTACCTTTGATAATGGTAGAACATAAGCATGCTTCCAGGCTTTTGGAAAATAACTGCTTCTAATGCACTCATTTATAATATGCGTTAAATAAACAACTATATGAGGGCAACAGAGCAAGATTAAGTTTATATTTATATTGTCAGTACCAAAGGCCTTCGTTTTTATATTCTGTAGAATTTTTAAGACTGTATGCTCTGTTGCATGTAAAAAGGAAAATAAGTTATCAATACCCTCTTTAATATTATTGGAGTAGTAGTTAACAGTCTCTGCCTGCGGTTGCCGGTCATCCTTGGAAGAACTAATAAAATAATTATTTAATGTATTTACATTTTTACATACAATTTAATTACAATATATTTGAAACTAAAATCCTTATAGCTAGCTTCAATTTTGTTATTATACTCTGTTATTATACTCTGTTATTATACTCTGTTATTATACTCTTCGCAAATCCAAGGCAAAGAGTATATTGCATTCGATCGGCACATTTCTAAAACAAAAAATTTGTAAATATTGCTCCTAGAGAAAAAAAATTCATATCACTGTGTTGGTGATAGAATTCTTTCAAAATGTCCGTCCGTCCGTCTGTCTGCCCGTCCGTCTGTCACTCTTCTTGTAACTTAAGAACTAAAGGTCCGATTATATTGAAACTTGGATAGTAAGTTAGTGTTAGCTAGAGGAAGAACTCCATTGTCTTTGAACAAAATTGATCAATAAATAAAAAAGTTATTAAATTTTTAAATTTGAAAAAACATTTCTTTATGTTCTATAATTAAACAAAAAATGTCTAGAACTAATGTTATTAAAAAAAAAAAGAATATCCTATAGAATGTGCAACAATTATACTGGGTGCAATTAGTTTCATGTCATTAAAAAAAAACTGGTGGTAGGGAACGACAAGGCAGACAAAAAAACTTTATATAACATGGGGTCTAAAGCTCATAGTTTTGAAGAAAAAAAATAAACAAAACTTTCCAAAATACTCAATACCATAATTTGAGAACTGCTGTCATATTGGGGTAGGCTTTATTGCCTCGCGTCTTGTCGCACATGATACTCTGACATTCGTGGAAATAAGTATGGTGAGCCTAAGAGGTAATTAGGCCGCTACGGGGGACATCGAAAAGTATACCGAAAAAGCAGTTAAAAGCGACCGACAGAGGACACCGCCATGTTTTTTGCTTCTTCGCGTCCAAATGTATGTAGGAATAGTATATATATGAAGTCGAAACATAAGAAGATTTCCGATGACATCGGTAAAAGCTCCTACCATTTCTACAGTTTTTAAAATAAGAACCTGAAACTTTCACATATTATTCTTGAAGTAATCTTTAAAAAGATCCAATGGATAGGTGTCCTAAATACTTTTTTTTATAAAAGTTATTAACGTTTGTGAGTTTCATGAATTTTGGAGAAAAGAAGAATTTTTCTTTTATTTTCGTAAAATAAAGAGGGTTAATTTAATTTCTAAGGTAAATCCCCTTAAAGCATCTTAACGTACATATTTCAAGTTTTAAAAATCGCGTCCACAGAAATCTATTAACGCAATTTAAACTAGAGTAATAGGTGGTTAAAGTTAGTTATACATATCAAATTTTATCACTTTCTCAAAATTTTGAAACTTTGGAAGTGTACATCTTTAAAAATAAATTGTTGACATTTTTTTCACTCATAAGTCCTTTTATACATTACTTCAGGAGTAATATGTGAAAGTTTCAGGTTTCTATATTAAAAATTGTAGAAATGTTAGAGCTTTTAACGATTTCATCGGAAATCTCATTATGTTCCGACTTCATATATATACTATTTCTACATACATTCATTTTTATATTTAAAAATATAATAATCCAATAGTCACATGTTTCTTCTTTCATTTAATCTTCGTTGAGCTCAATTTCTTTAGTTAGTTCAAAAATTATAACAAATTTAATATTGCGCGTCCGAGATCGCGCACGCTTCGCGCGCCGTACTCACGTGTCGCTGCGTTCCATTTCTGTCTCTTAAACAAAAAGATCTGGAGCCTACATTCTTAATCATACAAATAAACTTCATACATATTTTTTATGTGAAATTTCCCGTGCTTTTGATTGGCGTAAGCAGTTTTTTTTTCGATAAAATTAAATTTTAAAAGTTATTCGCGACACAAATAATATTACACCTATTTTGTTTAATAACTATTACAGCGGAACTTTTTAGGAAAATGACTTATGGTTACAATTTAGAAGAGAATAGAAACAAGTTCGTCCTGTAACAAAGGATTCCGAAGCCGATTCTTTATTTTACTACACCACACTCGCAAAAAATTAACGTAGTGTTGATTTTTTTCAATTATCCGCCAGCATACGCGCTCATAGGTTACTGTGGGTCTGACAACAGAAAAATGAGACCAGTATGTCATATTCGATTTCAAACCCCCGTCGTACCAAACAGTCTCTGGTGATTCCAGATATCCGCGGTGGATTTTGTAACTGTTCTTTCTAGATATGAGTTCTAGATAAATTTTTCATATGTAGGCATTCAATCCATCTGGTGAGAACGACCACCATTTGAATATTATGTGTAAAGCAATTTGCATGAGATTTGATATCGTAATTTATGTTCAATTCTTACTGTAAAGATATCCCCGAACGTTGAAGCCTAGATTACCATGGAATTATAAGCATTAAAATTGAACAGTATCTTAATATAGACCAACGTGTTACAATTTTTTGCGAAACTTACCAGAGGAAGTTAAACAACTACTATGGTGTTGTTAGTGAATAGAACAGAGGTAAATATTTACAACTGAATACACCGTAATAACTTTTTATAATTATTACAACAATATCTTTATTTTGATTTAGAATAAGGTTTCGTTTTTGTTATTGCGCTTTCATCATCGTGAAATAATGGCAAAGTTCATCTTATTATATGTAATGGTGACGTAAACAATGACGTCGTACGTACATGAAACAAACACCTGTAAATTAAACAGTTGTTGTTCAGTTCATGAATTTATCGTAAACAAAAAATAGATTGTTACGTCATAGTCAGTGAAAGATTTACCACGATAATAAATTCCTAAGAGTATGTGAAATATGTTTCTAGTAAAACGATTTGTGCAGTTATTAAGTAATAATTGTGCTAACTATTTAAAGAAATATATAAACATTGTCAAGGCATTTTCTATCTCCATTCAGTGTTTTCCCGCCGCGAAACTTTCACAGTTCGTAGTTTGTTCCCTAGTAAAGGACTCATCACCAAATACATGGCATTTTGATGAAACAATAGACATTAAACAGATTATGGCTCCTTGACGTTTCATGACATTCCAAATTTTCAACAAAAAATGTATCTATTTTTAACCCCCCCACAAAATTGTGGGAGGTTACTAAAATTGATCCAAAATCAGAAATTGAGATAACATCAAATCTTTATATTTTGAGGTCCAAAAAACCCAAAAAAGTGATTTTTGAAAAATGCCTATGTGTGTGTATGTGTTTCTAAACGGATTTGGATAAAACTTTGTATGATGGTTTATGTAGTGCTTCAGATGATCTGAAAAGATATTGGTTGAGATCAGATTGCACTTAGTGTCGTTACGGCACACAATTTAGTGCTCTTTCGGTTCAAAGATCCACCGGGTGGGGAGGTTCCAGCCGCTTCCAGTAGCTACCGATTTTTATCATTACTGTATGTACAGAAACCAGCGTGCAATTACCTGACACATTTGTAACAGCTCGAGACATGATTAATCCTTTGCCGTAAAGCACGGCAGACAAGAAAAGTGGAATTTTTAAAATCTGTTTTGGAACTGTTACAAGCATTTGTATCAAGCGAATATTTTTTTATCGATTACTTGCCACTTGGTGAATATAGAAGTACAATTGGCATACATCCCGGTTTGTGGAAGTCCAGTGACAGATATTCTAAACCTGCAAGCTATGTCACTGGACATACCAAAGGAGTATCCAGTTGATTTCCTTGTTATCGATTAATTACCACTTATTACAAAAATACGTATACACCCCGGTTAGTGGAGATCAGAGCTGGGTAGGATTCGAATCACTTCGTATTCGTATCCAGGATTCGAATCTCTTTTGAGTGTTAGAAAACAGTATTTGATACTTTCATTTAAAAGGATTCATGATTCGGATTCGTATGGCAAATGGAAAAGGATTCGTATTCGAATCCTTTTGTTGATGAGACGAATCCTCTATTGTGGTTCGGATACTTTTTGCGCAGGTGATGAGCGGTATGTTGTTAAGAGTTAAGATTTTGTGTATTGGGATAGTTGACAGCATATAGAATAAGATATTTGTTTTGCAGTGTACCTCAAAGTTATAGCAACCTAAGTCGTAAAAGGGTCCGGCCGAGCTACGAAATGCCGTGAATCCCTTCCTTTTACACTATATACGGGCTGTTTTCATCTGACACAATCATAGATCACTACCAAAGAAACTCTTTAAGTTACGAAAACTGAAATTTTGGTCGTGTCAAAAGTAAACAAAAAATACATTTTTTTACTTGATTATTATTAGCACTGTTTTTATTTCTTTCATTTTGCATAGTGTAGACTATGCCTTATGCCATAATAAAGTGCAATTTGTTCAATTTGTTTCCTTCAATCTGTCAATTACTTATATATTGCATAATTAAGAAAAGTTGATTAGATTAATATCTAATCACTGCAACAATAATTCTGAAGTTAACTAGAGGATTCTGATCCGTGGTTTATACCAAAAGGATCCGAACTTGGTGCCCGTGATTCGAATCATTTTCGATGATTCGGATTCATAATTCAAATGCACTTTCAGAGGATTCGTCCCAGCCCTGGTGCAGGTCTAGAGGAACGCATACTTCCCGGCTATTGGAGGTAGAGCGGCAGGGATTTTATACCTAAACGTGTCTACGTTTAGGCCATGATTAGTCATTATCAAGCATTTTTAAAATAATTAATTTCATTTATAAATTAAGCTTGCACCGCTAACAAAATTTTCATATCAGTCTTTTGTCTGCCATGATTTGAGGCAAAACATTTTAATCATGTTTCTTACTGTTATAAACGTGTCAGGTAATTGCACACTTGCTCCTATACTGACACTTCCACTCCACTACGTGAATGTGATAGTAATTTACCGAAACCTAAAATCCCATATATTTGGTGCGAGGTTCTTTTGTCATATCAGTTTAGTCAGTTAGTATCAAGATATAACATGACGTGTCGCTACCTTCTCTCAAATACATTTCTTGTCAAAGAATCGAATAGAAAATTAATGTATGTGTGCGACAGACCGACTGTACGATAGTGAAAGTTCCACGTAAAGTTACCAAGATACTAAACTGTACAGTCTTGTTTAAATTTTACACTTTTGTTACATGTCAAATTCTTAAATTTTCTGAAAATGATTAATAAATCATGCTCTTCGCAGATTTGCTGCACTTTTTATATAGTTGTTGCATATTATATAGGATACTCGTCACAGTCTTTTTTGTAAATAATGGTAGTTTTAGACATTGTTTGCTTAATTACAAAATACAAAAAAAAATGTTTTTTAAAAATTTAACTTTTTTATTTTTTGATCGATTTTGTTCAAAGCTAATACTAACTTATTGTCCAAATTTCAATACAATCAGACTTTTCGTTCTTAAGTTACCGTGCTTACAAGATTCGTGGGGGACGGACAGATAGACAGACGGACGGACATTTTAAAAATTGTTCAGAATTCAATCACCAACAGAGTGATATTAAAATGTTTCCCCTACGAGCGATATTATCGGTTTTTAGAATGTACCGATCGAATTCAATATACTCTTCGTTTTGTATTTGTGAAGAGTATAGTAATGATACCATTATAGACGTTTATTGAATGTTATCACAATAGTCATTGGTTCGTTCTCCAGGTAAACAAGAAATGGGCTTGTTCCATGATATTCTTTTTATATGGTTTTTATACTTTTTCATATAGCACTCGATATTCTCATTATACACTTAAAATTTCGTATTATTAACTTTTTCCGTTCTCGAGATATACGAAGTTGAAATTAGTAATAGTTGCAAAAACCGAGCGCTCATTTGTGACGTCACTATACGCAAGTGACGTAAGAAAAATGGCTTTCTGGGACCTTTCAAATTTAACCTGAAAAGTCGAAAAACATGGAATTTTTAAACGCTGGTAACTAAATAAATACGTCGAGTGGAAGTTCTTTCTATGTGTCTACGGAAAGGAGAAGGTCGGCGATGAATTTTAATCGTAAATTGCAGGGTTAAAATCGAAAATTCGTTCCGGCAGGAGCGAGAGAAAATTGTAATTTTTTGACATTTCACCAAATTGTACTCCCCTACTGTCAAGTAGTAAGCAAAACAAACAATACTTGAAAACACTTATAATTATAACCAATAAGGAGCATCAAGTCTATTGAGATCGCCGAGTCTATGCGTATAGTGACGTAGCGCCTGGCCACGCCCCATTTTCGCGAGATGGAAATTTGTAATAGTTTTTAAGATAACAAACGTGCGAATAAGATTCTGATTTTTTGCAGATCCATTAATTTTTACTTGCACTTTCGATTTATGAAATAAAAAAAAATGCTGAACAAGCCCATAGTTGCGTATCGGCACATTGTAGCTTCCTACATAATGGGTTATCCATTTTTCCATCCATATATGGTACACTGAACTAGTTTCACTATATATGATGCCATCTATTAAATTTCATTAGAATATCCTGTCCAGATTAATAAGCAAGCTATTAGCATCATTTTTAAATATTACTACCAACTAAATATATTCTATGAACCGACAAGATCAGTTTTGTTCAATGGCTGCCTCAGTAACAGCTGATCCTTCCTAACCGACAATTTGTAGCTTATTGTAAAGTGGTTTTGTTGAATATTTTTTCAACAAATTAAAATATTGTAGGGAAGTTCGACTATTATCAAGTGGTGTACAAGTGAAATAAAACAGAAATGTTTTTTAGATATTATTTGTAGTTAATTAGATATGTGCCATATATAGCACAGCATGCGGTAAAGGAATCAGATAAAAATATTGATTTTATTTTCATTCGAATATCGTTTCAGAAATAATGAATGTAAGAAAATTTTACTGGCATATCGTAGATATACCGAATGGAAATATTAGTGAAGATGATGATCTTTCTGATGATCATCCGACAGCTCCAGACGGTTTTATTGAGAGAACTGGTCATAAGGATGAAAGAGAGGGAGAAGAAAACGATCCAGATGGCATTCCTCTGAGTTATTTTTTAAAGGTGTCCAAACGAGTCAATACAAAACCAGAACCTCCTTTTTGGACACAATCAGATCTTATAGTGTCTCAGACAGATACAAAATTCCTTGGAAATGAGAAGCTGCCTCAAGAAATTGAGGAACTTGTATCACCTTACTAGATTTTCAAATTTTTCTTCTTCGATGAAAAACTCAGTTGCAAGTATGCAAATTATCCTGGAAAATATTTTGTGTTCTGTAGACAGTGCCAAATCTATTATGTTTAAATAAAGACCGAAATTGTTTTTTGCCGTGTCACTCAGAATTAATATTTTATAATGTCCTAATTGCTTGGTGAGCCATATGTGGCACAAACAGATTTTTTTGTAATTAATGTATCAAATTTTAATTCTATTTTTTTTTTAATTTCCGTAAATAGTGTCTCTAAATACGCTGATTTAAAATTTTTCACCAATATTCCAAAAACCGTGTAATAGTAAGGGGTGTTAATAAAATTGGTTTTGATGAGATCAGACATTATCACTTGAATATAGTTATTTTCTATTGTCTATTTAAGTTCACGTTCATGTGGGGTATCACCCTTGTGAGTGTGAAGTCTTGTATGACAATATGAAATAAAAAATGGAACATAATATGTAAAAGCTTTTTAGTGTTTCCTTACCGATATAAATCTATCAAAGTGTATTAGATACGTCGCGTCGTTTGAATATAATGTTAAACAATGCCATTTGCATTATGAGGAACTTGATTTACATAAAACAGTATGTACGTGTACAGATGTATATTAACTATTTAAACAAATTGTGGATCGATATCACAATGCTACAAAGTGTTTTCATGTTTTTGTACAAGTTTAAATTGTCCACATAAAGCAGTTGTCAGTTATTAAAAATTCAATTACAATATTGTTTATGTTGTACTTTACTACACAATGTGTTGTCCCTGTTTCCATAAAACCTGCATTAAAATGTCGAATCGGCTGTGAACAATACAAAATAATAAAATTAAGCCTAGGTACGATTTTTTTTAGGTTTGTTGCTTTTTTATAAGTACTTACAAGTTTATCTTTATTAAGTTAGTATATAACTATTGTTATGTGTTTTGTTATAGATTTTATTAAAAGAACGAGATATACATTAATTATGTTTAATTTTAATTGTACTAATTAATAAAATAAATATTGCTGTTCTTTAGACATGCCAAATGTACATAACGTATGTATTGGTAAATTAATAGACTATTCTTCTAAGCTATTTTATTAAGTGTGAACAATGATCTAATGATTGATTTGTTACTTAATTAAGTATTTGAGTATTTCGAATTAGCAGAATTGTAAATGACCAATTATTGTTGCTTACAAAAAATGAATCCATAATAATTATAAATAAAACAATTTATAAATAATCAACAATTTGTGAGTTGCGTTTCAATTAATATATGTAATAGTACAGGCAAATTAGCCTTTTAGGGTAATAAAAATTAATAAAATGATCATCTTCGCGATTTAAGTAGATAATAGCCTGGAGAATGAGATGATGCATTCTTTGCACTTCCAAGTTCCGGGAAAATTCAAAAAAATTGTGAGGAACTTTTTGATTCTCGTTTTTTTTGCTCTAGCGGCCAAAATAATGCAAATAGTGAGAAAAGTTTTTAGCAAAAGTTGTAGCTTGTCTCTTTTTCTACAAAAAAGGTTTTTACAAATTTTTGTCTTACTTAAGCCGTATAGAAGATAAATCGAGTTTTCCACTTATAGTTTTGAGCCGCTTTGAAAATTCTTACTATTCTGAGCCCCTAAAAAAATTAAAATAACATAAAATATAGAGAAAAGTCTCGGCTTTTATGTGGAACTAATTACAAAATTCATAAAAAAATTTATCATAGAGAAAAGTGTTAGAAGATGACCTCTTCTTAGACAGTATTGGGCAGCTGTCTCTCTAATTTATAGATCTATAGGTAGTTTGTTTATTATAATAGTCATTGCCTCTATTGAAGTTGTTCCACTGACAGTCTTATCAAGACCTCCCTTTGGGCTCTCTAGATAGTTTCTCTCTGTTACGTCAATAATAGTCTTTGTGCCCAGACACTCACCCCGTAGCTGTTGATTGACTATTATGGCCTTGATATATGTTCTGGCGGCTTATATTGGGATTTTATATTCTCCCGTTGCCATTCTGATTACCTTGTGCATCTGCCTGTTGGCCGTTGCACTTGCCAGTTGTACGTGTTCCATATAATTTTGTCTCTCATCTATTCACAGTCCGAGGTATTTGTTCGTTCTTTCCCTACTTATTGTTTCTCCATTTAATCTCATTATCAGGTCTCTTTGCAGAGTTCCTTTTACAAGTGATGTTTTACGAATAGCTATTTTATTGTTGTTACACCAATTGTCCAAATTTGCCATGATTATCTGTCATCTGTTTTCTATTTTATGTCTCGATTCTCCTTCTATTAATAGAAGGAGATCATCTGCGTAAGCGATTACTCTAACTGTTCCTAGTTCTGTGATATATCCTAACAGGTCGTCCACCGTGATGTCCCAGAAAACCGGGCCACAGGTAGATTCCTATGGGCATCCTTTTGACAATTGTTTTGTGGTTATTTCCCTTGGGTTTTTCATTGTCAAATTTCATTGTCATTTCACTGTCAAATCTCGATCAAATATTTATAATCTACAATTTTGATAACCTTCAGATAACGATTTTCAGTCGTAAGAGATGAACCTTATCCAGCATATTGACGCCGCCAGTAAACTCTCCGCTATATCGGAAGCCATCTTGTATGTTTCTAGAAAAATGTTGAATTCTATTGTTCTCTAAATCATACAAAAATGCATAATTTCAAGTCAATACGACATCTCTAAGTGATTGAAAACTGAGTTGCAAGATGTCCTTACATAAAAAGTTACATGTTAAGCCAATAAAAGTGTGTTAAAAAGATAATTCAACACAACAGTAAAACTATTTTTGACAAATTTATCAAATAAATAACTTAAAATACAAAAAAGTTGAAAGATAAAATAGAACCAAAGATGAAATCTACTGAATCAATAAAATGCTTTCTAAATTAAATATGGTCTGAGTCTGCATAAATTTGTATTCAACTCAACTGACTGCCATTCTTTGATATAGCTTATGATGTCTCAGAAAAAGTGGGGAGATGTCTCCTCCTTATGTGTTTGCCTTTGTACCAAAATAGCTTTCTTAACAATGAAATATTACATGAAATTTTCAACACCAATACGCTTGAGAAATATCCACCTCGGGTGGAATTTTTGAGAGAGAAATTATTGTGGACATTTTTATTGTGATGTGCTCTATATTATTTTACGTCGTCATAATTCATAACATTGTATTGCCGCAAAGGCTTAACATAGTCCCGGATATGTGGAGGATACTCACGCCACTATAAACGAGCCTATCTTTTAAATATGTTTGTTTAAGTTGTTTGCTTCCATGGAGCCTTTGGAATTTAGGTGAGGGCCCATTTTGTAATCAACTACGGATGCTTAATATTATATATTAAAGTTACCGTGTCTCTGACATTCATGAAATATTTCGAATATTTTCTCTAACCTAACTCTACTCTGTAATGAATGAAGTTTCCTTAGAAACTTTTTCCCATTTCAGATCCCTTCAAATATTCCTTATTCCAATCATCTTAAACCTTGTTAGAGATTTATATCTGTTCTTAAAAATATACAAATCAACTTGAGCAAACATTATAGACTTCTCTGATTTGTTCAACTTTTCATATAGTTGTTGCACATTCATTAGGATACACTTTTTAGTTCCGTTTTTAAATGATATTAGTTTTAGACATCTTTAATTTTATAATGCCATCTTGATTAACGTAATACTGATCAATATAATATATAGTAACTATCTTGAACTTGCCACCTTCTGATTTAGAATTCAAAGCGTAAAAAACACTAGACAACCGTTCATTATTTGTACAAGCATAAATGTCGATTATATATATCTAGGTGAGAATCATATTTCGACGGCTAGGATTGGATATTATATTATTATAAAATATATATTATTAGTCAAATTTATAAATGAATTAGAGATATAATTATTGCGCATTCTATAGGATACTCTTCGAAGTTTTTTTGTAAATAATATCAGTTTTAGGCTTTTTAGCTTGTTTAATTACAAAACATAGAAATAATGTCTTTCAAATTAAATAAATTAATAACATTTTTATTTATTGATCGATTCTGTTCAAAAACAATAGGGTTCTTGCTCTAGATAATACTAACTTACTGTCCAAGTTTCAATACAATCGGACTTTTCGTTCTTAAGTCATCGTGCTTACAAGAAACATGACGGACGGACGGACGGACAGACGGACATTTTGAAAGTTGTTCAGAATTTGATCACCAACACAGTGATATAAAATTTTTTTCTCTACGAGCAATATTATCGGTTTTAGAAATGTGCCGATCGAATGCAATATATTCTTTGTTTTGTATTATCGAAGAGTATAGTAATGATAAGAATGACATTTCACAAGATTTCTATTCAACTAATAAAGCAGGTTTTTTAAAAATTAAAATGATTAATAACTATTTTACTTACTGGTCGATTTGGTTAAAAATAAAATAGGGTTCTTTTCTCGCTAATTTATTGTGCAAAATTTCTATACAATCTGTCTTTTCGTTCCTAAGTTATCCCACTTACAAGAAACGTAACGGGCGGACAGACAAACGGACAGATGCATATTACTTCTACCTCTATGTAGTGGAGTGGAAATAAATCAAATTTTCGATGTATTTTAAGGATATCTAGAACTAGATCTTATGTTCGCTTACGCCGGTGAAGGGTTGGGGAGTAAGTAGGGGTGAATAGTGGCAAATAAGGAATGTAAGTTGGTAAGAGTTCAGAAACTAGGGATTTGATGTATATACCAGAAACTTAGGAATCAATTTTTTCATAACATTTTCCATCCACACCATCACCCCCACTTCATTATTAAAGGGGTTAGCAAAAAAAAAGCGTTAATTTGAAAATTGGTACACGTATGTATTTATTAAAATTAGACCGCTTCCAAAATATGATGGTCACTAAAATTCATTAAATCAGATTTAATTAACTCAGTTTTACAAATGCCTTTCTATATATTAATATATGGTAGCACAGAATGGAACCCAAGTAACTAGTATTAAATTAAAGATGATATTCATATGAACAGATCTGACATTAAACATTTTTGCATTTCCTTAATATCTATTTTAAGTAAACACCATTCGTAAAAAGAACTATATATTTAGTTAGTCATGGAATTCTGAACAGAATGCCCATCGTCTGTTCGTCTGTCTGTCCGTTTAACTGCTGTCTACTGTCTTTCCATCCTTCGGGTTTCTTGTAAGTTTGATAACTTAAGAGAGACAAATTTGAGTTTATTTAAATTTGATTTCGATTTTCAATTTCTATTTTAGTAAGGGGGAAGGTAGCTCAGTGGTTTAGCGCGTCTAGACATACAGACATACCTTGCAAAGCAGATTCAATCCCTGCTCACTGCGAAATAATTTTAATTATAAAATTATCCCCAAGAAGTGGTTCGGACTCCATTAATACTGTAGGGTCTCGTTTGTCTTTACCTTACACAAAATCATTCTGGATTTTCAAGGAGTTACCTCGGTGACTTGAGAAGCGGTTAAGAAAACATTTTAAGAAACATTGAAAAAAAAAACAATAAAGTTCTTCCTCTAGCTAATACTACTTACTGTTCAAATTTCCGTAAAATGTGACCTTTGTCTTTAAAGTTATTGCGCTTGCAAGAATCGATACGAACGGACAGATAGACACGTGGACAAATAGACATACAGATAGACTGATAGACAGATTAGCAGACAGGCGGGCAGACGACGGATAGTTTGAAAGACATTCAGAATGATATGAATTCTTTTCGAGCGATATTTACTGTTTTAGAAATGTGTGGATCAAATTCAATATACTTTTCGTTTCGTATTTGCGAAAAGTAAAATAATAGATGCGAAATAGAAAGCATTATTTTTAATATAAAATAATTCCGAAGTCGCTAATGATTCGCGAGATATATAAGCGAAAATCTCTATTTTCTCCAAGATGGTGATGGGTAAGTATATTATAATGAAACATATTTTTTATAGGAGTTTGTAAACAGCAGAAGAAAATATCTATGAGAACTAAGAGAAGAACTATGTGTAAAAATATTAATGAAATTTTTGCATTCTTTTGATAACCTGAATTTGGTTTATGCTAGCAAATTAAAACCATAAAAAGAATTTGTCTAATTTCTTATTATACTGTTCATAAATATAAAACGAAGATTATATTGCATACGACCGGCACATTTCTAAAACCGGTAATATTGCTCGTAGAGAAGAAAATTTCATATCAATGTGTTTGCGATCGAATTGTGAACAACTTTCAAAATGTCCGTCCGTCCGTCTGTCTCTCCGTCCGTCTGTGTGTCAGTCCGTCCGTCACGTTTCTTGTAAGCACGAAAATTTGGACAGAAAGTTAGTGTTAGCTAGAGGCAGAACCCTATTGTGTTTGAACGAAATTGGTCAATAAATAAAAAAGATATAAATTTTTTAAATAAATGTTTTGTAATTAAATTTAAAATGTCTAAAACTGCGAAGACTATCCTATAGATTGTGCAACAATTATGTAAAAAGTGCAGTAAATCGGCGAAAATTATAACGCTTAGCTTGTTTGACAATAATTCTCATTGTAACACTAGCATCCACACAGTCCCCTATATATTAGTCAAGTTTCAAAACTTTGTCCGTTTTTTTCAGCTAATTTTCCCTATCTAAGTGAAGTAAAAACAAACAGATTTGATATAGATTTTTAAAAATCGTTTCTTTAGTCTATAGATTAAAGTGTGTAAGTATATATACTTACACCGGGTAAACGCTATAATTTTAGTTGCGATAAGGTATGATTTATTAAAATGAGATATATAGTATATTTATTATAAGTGTATAAATTTAGGGCAAACTAAAATAATGACCAGCCGAATACAAAGTTTCTGTTGACCCACATGCGTGTCATATTGCTATTTGAATTTGCATTAAAAGGACTAAACTCCGTTATATTAATGTAACCCGCCGCACTGTTGTAAATAACTCGGTGATAAGGTTAAGGCGAAGTTATAAGCGTCTTATATCCCTATTGAATTTACCAGCCATAACAATATAAAAATGGAACAGGATCGTTTACGGATTATAAATAACTGCTAAATCAGTTAGGCCGCTAGGGTAAAATGGAGTATAATAATGCGGATTTAATACTTTAAATAGTTATTTACGGTGTTAAAAGTTTAATTTTATTTTGCAAGTTCCCCACTTGCAGTAGTATTGGTGAACGAAGTGAAGCTCACGAACAGAATAAAATCGATTTTAACATGTGTTTCACACATAATTTTTTGTGATACTGATATTAATGATAATTAAGGGACATAGGAAAATCGTTCCACTTCTTGTCGCGATTTTTCCATGCCCTTTACTCTCGAATAAATTTCATGGGAAAACAGGTTTTTGTCAAAAAAAAATCGACCTCTTGTGTATTTATACCCGATAGAACTTCTCTAAACCCTAGAATCACTGCTAACCATGACGTCTGGTTGGTACAGTGGTTCAAGAACTTGAATTTCAGTGACTTTCATGTAGGCATCGACCGATATCGATATTGATATCGGTATATCGGCTTTGTGGCCGATTATCGGCATCGGCCGATATTTGATTGCAATATCGGCGTGATATCGGCGTCAGTAAAAAAATACTTAAAAAAAATGTTAATGTTAAAACAAATCGAAACGTAATAATATTAATATTTATTTAATTATTTAATATTTAACGTTAAGTTTATGTGAATTATGATATAATAAAATTAGACATTCTGCTCGATCTGGATTTAGTCGGCTTCTTGCAGATTTATAAACGTTACCAGCTGAAGACAATATTTGTTCGCTGTAAACGTTACTTGGTGGAGGTGCTACATTTCAGCTAATTGATACAGCAAGGGAAACATTTCTTCCTTGTTGACCCATCAAGCTAAAGGACTTTCAGTTCTAGCAATTAGAGGTAGTTCCATGCATAATAGAATTTTATTTTCAATTTTAATTAACAAATCTTACTTTGTAATTTTACTTTGGCTTTATTTATTTATTTTATGTCCCACATCCGTAAACTCCTCATAAGTGCACCAAAACAGGTCATGAACAACATCGTTATTATTACTCTGGTTATCGACGTTATTGTTGTTTGAAGATTGTCTAGCAATTTTTCCCATTGGAAAATATGTGAAAAATATGCTTTAATTTTTTATTGCAACTTTTAAGATTTTAGAAATAAGATATAGAGTAATCCAAGGCCGATAATCGTCCATGTAAACATCGGTTTCGGACGATTATCGGTATCAGCCTAAAAATATATCGCTCGATCCCTACTTCCATGCTAATGAATCTAATCGACTCAAGGTCACACATAATGGCACGCATGGGGGTACGTTTTGAAAGAAGTTTTCTGTAAAATAATGATAATTACTTCATACAATTTTAATATTAAAATATAATATTCTCATTAAGCGACAACACTACTTCAGCGGTCGGATAGACTAACTACAAAAACTGCTAAATCAACTACGCTACAGACTTACTTTTGGAGTACATGTTATTAATTGTATCCCTCACATCCATCTTCCTTGCCTACACCAAGTCCTTAGTTTTATTTTTCTTTCTGGGTCCATATGTTGCCACAGTAGTATTTGGAGTGTGCTGTTCTTTACGGGTTTCCTTATAAATCCGTTGCACCGTCCGCATACAAATGCCTAATGGATTAGAAGTACGCTAAAAGACAATTTACTTTATAAACATCTGCCAAAAGGGAACCTCCGTTGCATTTTTCCTGATGGAAGTAAGTACTCAACTAATTTCACCACCATGTCTCTGGCTACTGCATCCAGCCTTTTGTCAGGCATTTTGAAATTAGTTTCTTTACAAACAGTAAAACTATAACACTCACAAACTATTTACATAACAATTTACATTATTATAAGAAACTTTAAACACCCCAATAAAAAAAAATCGGTAATGGTATCTACACAGAACTTCCCTCTTTATTCATACAAGACGGTCACTCTAAAAAATTATCAATTAAGAGATGACATATTAGAATTATAATCGCCATGTAGTTAGTCCTATTATTACAGAGAAAATCAGATAACTTTTTTCCATTATCTACTGTACAGTGGTGGGGGAAAAATTTTTATTTTTTTTTTGTTTTCAAAACATTTTTTTATTGCAATAGGTTTAGAATGTAATGTTTTCAATTTTAAAATTGAAGAAACATTTTTTTCCGTCATCTATTCTATTGTAGTGATAAAAAAATTTAAAAAATGTATATTTTTTCTTAAATTTTCAAAACAAATTTCTTTTCTATTTCAAATATTCAAATAAACATTTTTTTTTAATAGGTTTAGAATGTCACGAAACGTGGAAATTTTAAATTTGAGCAATAACATTTTTTTCTATCACCCATTTTATAAAAAATTTTCAAATTTTTCAAAATTCCAAAAATTTTTTCTGTTTAAAATTTTCAATTTTTTTTTTTTAATAGGTTTAGAATGTCACGGAATATGGAAATTTTAAGTTTGAGCGAAAAATATTTAACCATTTCTTCGGTGGCAGTGCCGTCAACTACCTACCAAATTTTACTGTTCTCCGTCAAGTAGTTTTTTTTAGTTAATGCACCAAGAGACCAACCGACAGACAGACAGACAGATTGACGGAATTGAAAAACCTATATTTTCGTAATCTACGTGATCTGAAACGTCAGAATCCGAAAAAATTCCGGAGGGTGATTTTTTCTCGAATACAGTACTTCCCTTCGGTATGCGAGGGAAGTAACACACCACAAGCTTAAATAACGAGAGGAGATAAAAAATCATTAATTTTGACAATTGCGTCAACTGTGCGCTACTGAACTGACAGAATGCTGAACGTTGGTTGCTGCTGCAAGACGCGGCCGTATTATTCATCTCTCATCGTTACGCTTGTAACTTCTGTCGTAGCTCCATCAGACATGACTTTCTGTTATTTAAATTGTAATGCGCTAGTATTTAAGCCGATAGAGAAATCTCATGTAATCGATGAGTATATACATTTATGACGTAAACGACATCATTCCTGATTTGGACAGTACACATAGAAAATTAAGTTTCACCGGCGCCTCCGCCAAATTTGCAAATTAGTTACTGGCTAAAAATAATATTATTTTACTTCCCTCGCATACCGAAGGGAAGTATTGTATTCGAGAAAAAATCACCCTCCGAGATTTTTTCGGATTCTGACGTTTCAGATCAAGGAGATTACGAAAATACAGGTTTTTCAATTCCGTCAGTCTGTCTGTCTGTTGGTGCATTAACTAAAAAATTACTCGACGGAGAGCAGTCAAATTTGGTAGGTAGTAGACCCTACTGACAGCGAAGAAATGATAAAATTTTCAATGGAAAATATACAGGGTGGGTCTTAACGGAATAAATAGTGAAAAAAATTTTTTTTCGCTCAAATTTAAAATTTCCACGTTTCATGACACGCTAATCCTATTTCGGGAAAAAACAAATTTTGAAAATTTTTTTCACCAATATTTAAAAAAAAAAATGACTACTAAAATTGATTAATTTTTTTTTTTCTTCAAATTTAAAAGTTCCACATTTCATGGCATTCTAAGCTTGATTAAAAAAAAAAAAATTTTGAAAATTTTTTTTACCAACATTTTTGAAAAAATTTTTACCACTAAAATAGACAGATTTTTTTTTTATTTCTTCAAATTAAAAATTTCCACGTTTCATAGCGTTCCAAATCTATTTAAAAGAAAAATTAGATTTATTTTTACTATTTTGAAAAAATTTTACCACTAAGATAGAATTTTTTTTCTTTGCTCAGATTTAAACTATCCACGTTCCCATGGCATTCTAAAACTATTCAAATAAATTTAAAAATGTTTTTGAAAAATTAAAAAAAAATTGAAAACATTTTTAATCTATTTATCACTACTATAGAATAGACGAAAAAATTTTTTTGTTCAAATTTAAAATTTCCACGTCAATTCCAAGCCAATTTCGGAAAAAAAAAATTGCAACATTTTGTTACCAGTTTGGAAAAAAATTTAACACTAGAATAGATGGACACTTTTTTTTGCTCAAATTTAAAAGTTTCACGTTTCATGACATTCTAAACCTATTTCAGAAAACAAAATTTTGAAAATTTTTTTCACCAACATTTTTCAAAAAAAGTTTTTAGAACTAAAATAGATCGATTTTTTTTAATTTGCTCAAATTTAAAATGTTCACGTTTCATAGCATTCTAAACATATTTAATTTAAAATTTCTACGTTTGACATTTTAAACCTATTTCAGAAGAAAAAATTTAGAAAATTTTTTTCCCAACATTTTTGAAAAATTTCAAAAAAATGAAATTTTTAACCACCACTATACTTCCACTCCATTACGTGAATGTTGGATTGAAAATGTGACAGATGGTAATAATATCTGGCATATGCACCTATTATACTTTTGTTGAAAAATGTACAGGGTGGTCATCCCAAGAAATAATTCAGTCATGGTGGACATTTGTAAAGGTATTTGCGCAAGCCTGCCATATGTGGCACCTGCTATTTAGTATTAAACTTTTGCTGTTGGATGAGCAATCTGTATATTTTTTTGATCAAAACTTATCAAGTTTTCTTTGTAATAATAGCAATAACTATATTCCGATTATTATTCTCAATGTCATTTATTAATTTTTTAGAATGACCGCCATGCACAACTAACGAGGGAAGTTCTGTGTAAATACCTTTACCGGTTTTTTTGTATAGTAAACGAAATACATATAGTGACACGAAGAAGCAAAAAGTGCGGCGGTGTCCTTTGTCGGTCGCTTTGCCGGCTTTAACTGCTTTATCGGCATCTCTTTGGTGGCCTCACTGTATCTCTTACGTTTACTATACTCAAGACCATTTTGATATGTATTTTTTGAACAGAATTAATTGTTTATTATTTATTTAATGGTGCGACAACAAAAATTTTATATAAATTAAAATATTATTGGTATGGATTTACTCGTCCTCTGATTTTCAAACCATAGAATGAATAACTTTCAGTAAAGCAATTAATAATTTATAAAATTTTCTAAGGTCACTATTTAATTCAAAAGCAAACACTAGTAATAGTGTGAAAGCACAACGCAATACGTCACTAATTCTATATTGTTATGCTGCATACTCTAATTAATTCGGGGTGTGTGTGTACATGTTGATAAATGAAACCAATAAAGTAGCTGTATAAATGTTTATAAATTTTATTTTTAGTCTGACCTTTGTGAAAAAATATTGAAACATGTAGGTTAAAGTCGGGTAATATTTTAAATGAAAAGAAAGGAATTTTATTTCAATATCTGATTTTTTTTTCTTCTGATTTTTGGGTATTACTTCCACATCCACGTAGTGGATTGGAAGTACAGTAATCGTAAAAGAAATTTGAAAACCTTTTTTTGTTGAAATACGTTTAAAATGTCACGATACGTTGAGATTTTAAATTTGAGCGAAAAAAAAAATTGTCTCGGTCTGTTGGTCAGACTGTCTGTCTGTAACTTTTTTTTTGTCCACAAGTTTTCTCTGGAATGGTTTAAGATATTGACTTGAAATGTTATACACGTATGTATTTTAACGAGATCTGAAACTGGATTGTTTCTTGAACATATTATGTGAAAGGTTAGGAGGTAAATAGGGGTAAATAAGGAAAAATGTGTAAAGTAAACTGGAAAGAGTACCAATACTTGAGATTCGGGTGTACATAATAGAAGCGAAGACCCCAGATTTTACCACCACCATTCTATTATTAGAGTGGTTGATAAAATAAAGTTGAGATATTCACTTGAATGGTACATGTATGTAGTACAACGACATCTAGAACTGGATTATATTTTGAGATGATTTCGTTGAAGGGTTGGGGATTAAACAGGGGTAAAGAATTGAAAATAAGTAAAGTAAGCTGCCAAGAGTACAAAGATTTAGGATTTGGAGTATATACTAGAAGTGAACACCTCAAATGTTTTTTAATTATCACCCCCACCCATTATTAAAGGAGATATTCACTTGAAACTTGGTTCATATGTAATATAATGACATCTGGAACTAGATCATATTTTGAGATGATTTCGTTGAAAGGGTGGGGGATAAGTAGAGATAAATAGAAGAAAATGAGTAATAGCAAGCTCGTAAGAGTACAGAAACTTGAGATTTGTTGTATGTACTAGGAGCCAGGATGTCAGATACTTTTATCATATTTTTCAGACCCCCCACCACCTCCACTCCATTATTAAACGAGTTGATAAAATGAAATTGAGATATTCACTTGAAATTTCGTATACGTGTGTTATTATAATAACATCTGATTGAGATGATACCATTAAAAAGGTGGGTGGGGTGGTTTTGTAAACTGGAGAAAAATTAGAGCAAGATTCCAGAAACTTCACATTTGCTGTATATGCTAGGAACCTATGCCTCAAATTCTTGTATGACATCTGGTTCAAGTATTATTACAATTCTATGACCAATTATTTCCACATACTAGAATGCAATAATAGTCAAGAAGCTTTCCTTTAAAGAGACTTGGATGAAAAATCTGGATGTGGAAGTAGTGATCATTATTTCTAGATTACGTACTTTGTATGTACTGAAGTTTCTGAAATTTATCTACAACTCTTAGTTTTCTCTACGAAACAAATTGTGATATAATATTCCTAATGTTTATTTCTCAATTATATATTTATTCAAGTTGGTCCAAATTGTAGCAGTCCTTTTGTCTGCATATTTTACACTTAAATGCTATTTTATTCTACATCTCACCTTATTAATGTCTACTTTTTATCCACCAATAGATCTTTGTTTTTAATTATCAACTTTAATCGTAGGGTTTAGTTTAACATATTTTATGATTCATTTAGTTTACATTGTTAGACTATCTTAGTCAACCATTACCTTTTTTGATGTGTAAGCACGTTTGTCAATATTGACACTAAAAAAGAATCTATCTATCTATCTAAAGTATCTATCACTTCTTAATCATGAACTTATTGAACTTTCATCGATTTGTTACTCCACTCTCTTTTTATTTGGTATGTAAACTACAGTTGAAATATTTATGCCCTTTGGCAATTTTATTTGTTGGATTCGCCGAAAGCGTAGCATGTTTACAACCAGTATGTAGGTATTATACTGTTTAATGTCAGCTGCATAACGATGGAAGTTAAATTTAAATAAGACGTCAACTAATAAAAATATACAAATTTATCTCTATTTTCCGTTTTATGTGCTGGTATATAATCCACAGCATTCGCTACCTTTTATTATCTGATCTAAAAAGTTTAACGAGGCCATCAAACGAAGAAGTATTTATAAAGGAGAAATGTTATTTTTGAGGTATACGTGTAGCATAAGATATCTTTCTCAATTCTCTAGTTTAACCTGAATAAAGCTGACAGCTAGCCCTAAAATATATACAGCAAGGTCTTATTGATATTGACTAATTTCTAACTTCTCCAAATATATCATTTATTAATTATGTTGTGTTTAAAATGAAATATCGTCAGGTTTGTAAGTACTTAACCTACATCGTAAAAAAATCATGTACAGTCACTAACAATTTTACTTTCGCAGTCGCCAGTTTAATTGAGACATATTATTTTTACTCCGACAATATCGATATGTAGGTAATAAAGTTCAACTAATCACACGAAGATGAAAAAGTGACCGCAGAAAAGACCTAAGATTCGTCTGTTTTTGCATAGCAGATAGCGCCAAGGGAAAGAGCCAAATAAATCCTATGGGGTTCAAATTAAACTTTGAGAAATTTTATGGTGAGCATATTTTTTATTTTTTGAAAAAATGCAAGAATCACCCCTATTTAAGGGTAGAAAATATTTAAAAATATCTATAATAAATATTTTTTAAAATAAAACAACAATCTCCCTTTAGATATGGGTTCGACTAACAATAATTCTAGTGAAAATCCTATAACGATTGTATCATGTGGGTAGGACTCATTAACTTTTTCCTTTTCTGGGGTTTGCATTTTAATTATTACAAGGTGTTGGAGGATTGTATTACAATTTCCAAAACTTTTACGTTACAGAATAATATATAATCCGTACAAATTTCATACAATATGAAATCTGAGTACTAACAGTCGTTTTATTTTTTAAATATTCTTTATATACTGCCTTTTTAAAAAATTTTCTACCCTTAAATGAGGGTGTCTTTTGCATTTTTTCGAAAAATAAAAAAATATGCTCATCTTTAATTTTTTTAAAGTTTAATTTGAACCTTATAGAATTTATTTTGCTCTTTCCCTTGGCCCGCTGTCTTTTATGCAAAAACTAGCGAATTTTGCTGTCACTCTTTTATTTCATAACACAGGACCACAAGAGAGAAAAAAAGATCGGTTCTCGGGACCCCACATAATAATCCCTATGTATTTCGACGTGCTGAACACAAATCCGATGTCCGTTTAGCTCCATCGCCCACCATTTTTTTGTAAATCGCGAAAATAAGCTAAAAAAATGTTTCTTAGGCTATTGTCTTTTTCCAGTTGCTTTAGAAATTGCCTGCATTCTCAGCCAATTTTAAATTCAACGGTGTAAGATCTGACTGCTTAACGCTGTCAGTCTATATGAAAGTATATAGATCTCTGCCCTCGATAGACTTTGTTTATGCATTCCAGAGTAAAAATCTCTACAGCCTAAGTTTTATCAGGAAGAGGGTTCGGGTACTGGCTCTAAATAGCCTGCAATTAGGCACCGCTAGCCCACACTTACCCGTTCAGACATCTTATAGCCATTTGTGTACCAGATGGATATAAGATCTTCTCCAATTGCAGTATTTAGAACTTGCTTGTTTGACAGCTTTTAATCAGCACATCAAAGGTTCAATCGATGTCCTACATAGCTGATATTAACCCAATGAATTTTGTCATGAACTTCAATTGAATTATCTCCAAAATCCTTAAGTTACCAACCAGATCGCCTGGTTTGCATTTGAATACCTGCTGCAGCCTTGGGCACTATGTGCTTCCTCCTACCTTACATATACTTATAGAGGAAGCGGATCAAGCATGGCTTTCATATCTGCTGTAGGATAGGAACACATTTCTCCTATAGTCCTTAAATAAGTAAGGCATTGCAATTTTTGAAATTTTCTTCATGTTGAGTTTTCTTTAGTATTTGGCCACCATACGCTCGATGCGTAGGTCACTATGAGTATCATAATCCAAAGATAGGATCAATATATCATTGTCGATTTCAGGCTTCTTATCTCTTACATCTCTGCCGTATCTCTGGAGGCTGCGGCGACTTTTGTAAGCATTGCTTCTAGGAATGAGTTCCAGGTAAGTTTTTCATCCAGCATTACTACTAGGATTAAAATTGGAGGCCCATTGATAGACGAAAAGACTGACAGAAATAATTCTTATTAAGGTCTCGACGTTGTATGGACCTTCTAAACCTATTCAACAGAAAACAAAACGATTACTATACTTCCACTTCACCCTGTCGATGTCCACGTAATTGATAAATAAATACTCTTTTCTCTGCACCCTACGGCAAATCTCAATGATGGTGCACAGGCACCAAAAATGCGCTTGATTAATCTGCATTAACCTACAATACTACATTGATCTGAGATGTGATGTCTTAGACTTAGGGTTGAGCAAACTAAAGTTTATCCGGTAAAGTCTTACGTTATCCAATTTTTAGTTTTTTTACTCTCCTTGGTATATTACCAGTATATTTGGTGTGTACAGTGGAAACAGTTATTTCCTACATACCCTTATTAATTCTTCAAATATAAAGTTTTCGTAATTTATTTTAATTAATTAATATTTAATCATTGTCAGGTAATTTTTATTTATTAACACAATATTTAAATTAAAATCCAATTAATACATACCATTTTTATTAGGTAATATTGTTGGCTTCATCTGATTCATTAGATTTCAGATATGATCACCGACATTTATTAATATTGTTATTATTGTAATAACTTTAAAATAGATATAAATTAAACATTATGACTAATGTAATTTTAAGAGAATATAAATATTTATTTAACTGCCATATTTATTGGCCTTAAAATAATATCAATTCTGTTTGTTTATAATAATAAATTTCTGGACTACGTCCACCATTTATTATATTTGACATATCAAAACCATGAATTAATTTTTAATTTCAACCAGTGTAATTACTACTTTCTGAGATTAACAGGAAAAGGAGAGTAAAATAAATTGCTTATCTGAGAATGTACTTGAGGTTTTAGTTGTCAAGGCAGCTAATAGATTTTTGCGCTTTTTTCCCGTTCCACTTCTTTGACGCGTCTACTATTGTTCTATTTACAGCATATAAATATAGTTAGTAGGTACTTAGAACTTTATAAAATATAGAAACAAACGTTGTGTTATTGTGGTGTAAATCTGTACCTAGCATAATTTACTCTAAATTTTATATTGAAATGTTGGTTCAACTGCCAACTGGATAATAATAACGTGATTACAGTAACTGTCGACTTTTGTGACTTTGTTAAGTATTCATCTTCGTTAAGAAATCTGTCAATAATCAATTTCATTATGTCGATACTCCAGAATATCAAAGGCAAACGTATTAAGGAAAAGTTATCTCCGTATTTTCCAGGGTAATGTTTCTACAGCTCTAAGTGACAAGAGGCTTTAAAAAATTCTTTAAACTGATTTTAAAATCTATTCCTTGGACAAGAACTTAAGGGTTCATGATCATATCGATGGTTTCAAGCACAAGTGCAGTATGTTCATATATTGAAAGTGTCCACGAATGTGAAATAAAACTATTGCCCTCTCTGCAAAAGAAATACTGCAAATTGGGACATGATAAGCGGGCTTCATATACAGGGTGTAATCAGTTTCATGTCATTAAAAAAACTGGTAATGGGGACCGACCAGACAAACAAAAAACCTTTATGACTTTTCCCTCTAGGGGCACTTTGAAAAAAACTGACCTAATATTAGTGTAGAAGATAATTGAGAACCACTGCTTTTCTTGGTCAATGAACTTGTAATTTCCAATTATACAACTTTTAAATTGTCATAAAAAAGTGCAAAGGCCTTGGATCATCGACCGCCTTTGATGGACCGCCTCAACCGAACTGAGGCAATTATAAAGAGGTAAATAATATATCTTTTCCTGCACAACTGCAAGCAAATAATGGCCGTAGAAGTTTAAACAGAACATTACTTTACATCTGTGTCTTTTAATTTGGAACAAAATATTGGATAAATGTTTACTATAATTTAGAATATTTAAATGTGATTTATTAACGTTTGTAACATAAATGAGTGTCCTGGGTTAAAAGCTTACCTAAGTAAATTATTCGAAATCTGCATCTGCATCAATACACAGTTCGGTACGTCGAATTAAGGACATGCGCACTCCGTTCAACACTAAACAATAAACTATCAACTAACGTTGTCAATAAAGAAAAATAAAAGAAAAACTTGGTCCAAAATCCAAAACGGAATACAAAAAGAACGAACAAGTAAGTTGTGTCTATACGTAATCAAGAATTTAACGACTTGAACGGTAAAGTCAATAAAATAAATCTTCGCTATAAATACACAGCGACCCGAAATTCAAAAATAACAAAAACAATGAACGGCGGGTTGGACGTGTGTACATAACATAACGAAACACCCACAGAAACTAAAATATTGCACAAGGGAGAGTCAGAGTATAGTTTTCTTCAGATCAGATCTATTAAAGACTCAGAAAACGTCGACGTCTTTCATCTTATTTACCGCAAGACCGCGACATTTTATAGCTATCTACACAAATATTGAGTATCATAGGCAAAGACACGCGCGACGATCTAAACCTACCTCAATATTCCAGTAGTTCTCAAAAGATTTTATTGAAAATTTTCGAAATTTTTGTTTATTTTTGTCTCCAAAACTATGAGCTTTAGACCCCATGTTATATAAGGTTTTTTGTTTGTCTTGTCGTTCCCTACCACCAGTTTTTTTTAATGACATGAAACTAATTACACCCTGTATAACCTTAATAGTTTGAATTGTTGAACCCATAGTGAAGCATTTATTACACTGGTTTACAAACAAAATAAAATGTTCGATCAATGGGATTTCATCACCGTACCCCAAAGGTTTTTCTACGTGCTGAACACAGTGTCGTAGTCCGTATTGCGCCATCATGTCAGGATTTCCAGAAAACTTAACCTAAAAATGCAAAAATACAACATTTAAGAACTTTGCGATTTTTTTACTCGAAAAAAAAGAAGTTTAGACAAAAATTGAAAGAGACAAAAAGAGTTTGGAATTACCCGGGGAATGTTCTCAATTTTTTTCAGAATTGTCCAATGCCCTTTTTGATGCACTTGAAAACCCCGCAATGCTCTTTTCTGCAAAGGACATTGGACAATTCCGAAAAAAATTGAGAATATCCCCCGGATGATTCCAAACTCTTTTAGCCTCTTGCAATTTTTGTCCAAACTTCTATTTTTTCTAGTAAAAAAAATCGCAAAGTTCTAAAATTTTTATTTTTCCTCGCCGGAAGTGACAATTTCAGAAAAGACGTTTTGAACAAAAGTAGCCTATTTTTAGTCATTAATTTGCATTAAAATTCGGGTCAAAATATTCAATGAATTAATTTGTGCATGAACGAAGGCGAAAAAGTTATGTTTAGCAATTTTAGGCTAAGTTTTATCGAAATCCTGACGTGATGACGCAAAACAGACTACGGCATCGTGTTCAACACCTCAAAAACCTTCGGGGTACGGTAATATAATCCCATTGGTTGGACATTTTTTTTGTAAACCTGTGTTATGGAAGTAATTATAGCAATAGCTTCATGTTATCATTATATTGTGCGAACATGCAATAAATAAGCTTCCAGTAATTAGACATAATATATTAGATATTTATATAATTACTAAGGTTTTATATGTGTATTATTATCATCTTTGTTGACTTCCCTACAAAAACGAGAACAGATTATATGAAAATTCTTATTTATCTCCTCCATGATGGACCACAACTCGAAACGTTTTGTGTTCATAGACAGATACATAGATTTTATTTAATTCTGTATGCAACTACAAAAATTGAATATAATATGTCAAATAAAAATATGTAAAAAATACAATAAATTACAAACATTTTACAATAATTTGCCAACATTATAAAAATACGTATATACAATAATAACACACGTGCAATTTACTCATAACTTTTAATAGCCGTCAAATTAAAAATTAACTAAAAACAAGTTTCGAGATATATAAAGTGACCATAAGTTTCTTCTGTTAACTAAAATTCTCAAATTCATGAAGAGAGTAAAAACCATTGTTTGATAAATCACCAGATCCTCCGCCATTTTTTGAATTCATCGTATACAGGGTGGGAAAATAGTGCGTCGATATCTCGAGTTCTACGATAGCTAGAATTTTTTTTAAAAATTGCAAGTAAACTAGATAAAAAAGTCTATAACTGGAAAATATTTTTGAACATACAGGGCGAGCCAAGACGAAATTATAGGACCTTTTAGTGCCTTTTTTTAAACGTAATGCTATGTATATCAGTACATTTTTTGAAGCCTCTTTCTAGGCTCTATTCATTCCTATATTAGCATTGAATATCTCCCAACCACTTGGATGTAATGAATTTTTTTGTTGAAATAATGCAGTCTGCAGATGGATCTTAAAAAAATCACCACAGTCACAATTATGGATTTTAAGAAAAACTTATGTGAATATCAGTTACAATACAGATATCTAACTAATGTTTTTGAAGCATTTTCATTTCCTGAAACTGTACAGGGTGGCCAAAAATTATTTTTCAATTAAGAACTTTTTAAATTGAATTTTTCAAATGGAACACCCTGTGTATTTTTCAAAGATGTGATGTAGAAATGAAAGACGACCATTTTTTGTAAGTACTTCCCTATGACTAATTTCAACCAATTTCGTTTTATTGAGCAATAATTACAAAATTCAAAAACAAACTTAAAAAAAGAGGTTTCTTCAAATAACTCAGTAGAAAAATTATAATTAATGTTCCACATGTTGCCCATTTTGATTGCGCTTTAGAAATGAGGTTCCCAACGTTCCTAAAACTGCCGGTGTGATAGATCTAAAGGCAGTTATTATTCTTTCCTTCATATTTTGTACTGTTGTTGGTGTGACTCTATAAACAATTTCCTTCACGTATCTCCATAAAAATAAATCCATTTGATCTGTGGATCTATCAGGCCATTTAGTGGATCCATTTCTTCCAATCCATTGATGAGGGCAGATATTATTTAAGTGGTCTCTAACTGCATTTAAATAATGTGGTGGAACACCGTCTTGCTGAAAACACATCCTATTTCGAATTCTTTCAGGGATATTTACCAATAATTGTGGCAGATAGTTTTCCAAAAAGTTAAGATAATTAGTTCCAGTCAATGTATCATCCAAGAAATATGGCCCTATTACATGTTCTCCAATCATTCCCCCCCAAACATTTATAGACCATCTGTGTTGGTTATCAACTTGCATAAAAAAGTGAGGATTTTCCGAAGCATAATAATGGAAATTGTGCCTATTAACAAATCCATTTTTATGAAAAGTTGCCTCATCAGTGAATAAAACATTATTGAAGAAGTTGACATCATCTTGAATTTTACTTCTGGCCCAATTACAAAATTGTAGGCGCTTTTGAAAATCGTCATCAGATAATTCCTGGCGCATTTGAATATGATATGCATGCAACTATGCCAGCACCACAGAAAACTCATTTTCTTCGTTCACAACACGTTTTATTCTTTCAGTTTTTTTATATTCGATATTTCCAGTTTCCAAAAATTTATGGAGAAGGTTTTGGAAGCTGCTAACATCAGGAATCCTTCTTTCAGGATGACGTTGGTGATAAATTCTATTGGCAAGTAAAAAATTTCTGTCTGACTCGCCCAAAACAAAAGTCATGTCTACAAGTTCCGCTTTATTAAAATCCATATTGTACAATTCCAAATATTTTAAATTCAATACAAATTGTAACTAATGACCGATAAGTGTGATAAATGCTCCGTTTTACACGACAATTTATACCAAACTGAAGTTTTATTGCTGTTCGTATAACGAAAACGGCAAAAAAATGTACAAAAACGCATTACAGTAAAGGACCTGTTAAATACTATTTACTCATTTCAATGAATTGGAAGAAATGGTTCCACTAAATGGCCTCATTTCAAAATTGCATAAAGACATGTGTTAATCAAAATGGGCAACACGTCGAACACCTATTATAAATTTTTCTAATGAATTATTTGAGGGAACCTCTTTTTTTAAGTTTATTCTTGAATTTGACACTTATTTATTTATAAAACGAAAATGGTGGCAATTAGCCATAGGGAAGTACTTACAGAATTTTCATTTTCATCACATCGTTGAAAAACATACAGGGTGTTCCATTTGAAAAAATTGAGAAAATTCAATTTAAAGTTCTTAATTGAAAAATAATTCTTGGCCACCCTGTACAGTTCTAGGAAATGGAAATAATTCGGAAACATTAACTATATGTCTCGTAACTGGCATTGAGATAAGTTTCTCTTAAATCCCATGATTGTGACTGTGGTGATTTTCTTAATATCCATCTGCATATTGCATTATTTCGACAAAAAAATTCATTACATCCAAGTGCTTGGGAGATATTCAGTGCTAATATAGGAATGGATAGTGCCTAGAAAGAGGATTTAAAAAATAAACTCATGCACATAGCATTCCATTAAAAAAAAGGCACTTGGTCCTGTAATTTCATCTTGGATCGCCCTGTATGTTCGAAAATAATTTCCAGTTATAGACTGCGAGAAATTTCTAGCTATTCTAGAACTCGAGATATCGAGGTCCAACGCACTATTGCCCCACCCTGAAATTCCTAGAGAATATGTATTTTTTAAGCTTATATAACTAATTATTTACAATTTAAAAGAATATTAACATTTTTGTACACATTTTTGTCCATACGGTTTTCTCATAATTGACAATCAACCTGTTTCTGTAGCATCGTGTATTGAATTTATCAAGGGTCAAATTAGTTACAATTTCTAGTTCTTCGAGAGTCTTGGTTAAAATGATCATGGATGTATCATCTGCATTCATAAATAATCTTCCGTGATTGACAAAACCCGGTAGACTGTTAATAAATAAAAGAAATGGCCGAGCACATTTCCCTGAGGAGTACCAACTGATAAATTCAAATTCGTCCGATAATAAATTCTTTAATTTAACAAAAAGTCTTGTGTCTGATAAATATGAAATCAACCAGTCATTTGCTTTATTACGTATTCCGATTTTCCGACTTATCTGAACAAACGGTATAATTAAAATATCAAACGGACTTGAAAGATAAAAAATAACTCTATCACGTATTCATTCCTACTTAATTTATCGTTCACCGATTGCACCAGCTTCACTGCCGCTGTATCCGTTAAATGCTTACTCCTAAATCCATGTTGGGATTTAGTCAATATACTGTATTTTTCTTAAAATGTTAATCTGTTTGCCATGATCCTTTCTATAATTTTAGAAAAAACACCCAATAATGATATGGAACTGTAGTTTTTTATGTTATCGGTTTCGCCTTTCTTGCTAACAGGGATTATTAATGCAGTCTCTAATTTTTGATGAAAGAGACCAAATTCAATAGATTTGTTGATTATTATTATAGTCAAAACGTATGGAAAATTAGTCAACGCGTTCCTTGATTAATTCAAGGAACCTCATCGATGCCTTCATTAATTGTGACAGATCCAAAAACAGCATTATTATTGTTGCATTTGGTAGTTGTACAAACATTTGATACGTTAGGAAAATGAGGGTCAAGTTTATTATTTATATTGTTTTAAAAGTAATTTCCAAAGGCGTTTGCAATTTCTCCATTTTTCACTAATAATGACATCATTATGTTTAAGTTTAATATCTTCTTTTACTTTCTGGTTTCCATTCAGGTTTGAATGGGCTTGTTCCATGATATTCTTTTTATATGGTTTTTATACTTTTTCATATAGTACTCGATATTCTCATTATACACTTAAAATTTCGTATTATTAACTTTTTCCGTTCTCGAGATATAAGGAGTTGAAATTAGTAATAGTTGCAAAAACCGAGCGCTCATTTGTGACGTTACTATACGCAAGTGACGTAAAAAATGGCTTTCTGGGACCTTTCAAATTTAACCTGAAAAGTCGAAAAACATGGAATTTTTAAACGCTGGTAACTAAATAATTACGTCGAGTGGAAGTTCGTTCTATATGTCTACGGAAAGGAGAAGGTCGGCGATGAATTCTAATCGTAAATTGCAGGGTCGAAATCGAAAATTCGTTCCGGCAGGAGCGAGAGAAAATTGTAATTTTTTGACATTTCACCAAATTGTACTCCCCTACTGTCAAGTAGTAAGCAAAACAAACAATGCTTCGAAAACACTTACAATTATAACCAATAAGGAGTATCAAGTCTATTGAGATCGCCGAGTCTATGCGTATAGTGACGTAGCGCCTGGCCACGCCCCATTTTCGCGAGATGGAAATTTGTAATAGTTTTTAAGATACTAAACGTGCGAATAAGATTCTGATTTTTTGCAGATCCATTAATTTATACTTACTTGCACTTTCGATTTATGAAATAAAAAAAAATGCCGAACAAGCCCATTTACTAGATTCCATAGTGTCTTTGTTTTATTTGTAGAGAGATTTGTTTTGGTTTTATTATGCACCTGTTTCTCTTTTTTCAAATTTTGTTTGCACTGTTTCTTTTCATTAATGTATTTATATTTTTTAATATGGCATTCTTTTCTTAAATAATTTAAGTTTTTCACTCCAATGAAGAGAATTCGAATTTCATTTTATTGGTTCTTCGAGGCTGTTTAATAATATTTTTGGGAAAGCAATTTCAAAACTATATTCGAAGTGTGATCAAAAAACATCGTAGAATTCATCTATACTTGATTGACTTATTTAAGTTAGCTAACAAGTCAAGATGTGCACCGTTAAGTATTGTATGTTATTAAAAGAAATAACTCGTTGGCAAACATTTTTGTCACATATTTGACTGTTATAATCAACATCATGGTATGAGCTTAATATTTGTGCGGAAATATTATATTTTACATTACCAGCGCATCCGCCAAAACTTCGAATCTTAGGTTAGGGTTTGCTTAATCTAAAGCGTTAGTAACATTTTGCTCTAGAATTATAATAAAACATAGTTTATATAAAATATGATAGCAGTATTCCCCTAGCGAACCACTGTATGACAGCTATAGCCCAATTTCATGCTGTACGGTCTAATAGGTATAATACTTAATAATTACCGTGAGACGTTAATTTATGTAATAGAATTTGTAAGTTAAACGGAGAGGAAATCACGTATTGCGTTCAAGCTGGTAGGTACAGTTATATAACAGATATTATTATTGAAGAAGTATGAATAATGCTGTGGGTTATATAACTTTCAAAATTTACTAGAAAGCACGGCAAATATGTGTAAGTCTGTGATCTTACTTAATCAAATGAAAACTTTCTAACAATTCCAAAATTGAGTAAAATGAATACAAATCAACCACATGTATTTAGTAGTATTAATAGTAAGCACAGATTTGCCTTATTAATACAATCGATCTCAATAGACAAAATTAAATTGGTAAATGTCAATATTTTGAAATGTCCGGAGATATTTCAAAATATCGTTCTTCGTAAAGTTGTGATTACTGATATGTCGATGAAATAACAATAATAATCATAAAATGTACCTTGATAAGGTTTCTATACTATTTAATGCATAATATGCATGTCTAGAGAATTATTAATTATCCAAACTTTTATTTGTGTTAATAATTAGAACTAATATCGTTTTTTAAAAATAATTCACATTTTAAACTGTATACTAATACAGTTCAAACTTGTTAGCTAAGACTTTTAGCAGTTACTATTGTTTTGTCCACGTATATGTTGAATAGTTGATGTGTCCTTTAAAACTTTATTTTATGTGTCATATTTTATATTTTCGTACAAGTCTACTAAGAACCTCTAGTTTCTATACATCCCACCCTACCCAAATCTATTCTTCATATATCAAAATTTGCGGTTAACAGACAATATTCCTCAATAATTACTAGAATACAATTGAACCATGGATGCTTTCCAGCATACCTTTTAAAACAGGTATTAAAAATACTCCGTATTGTCCATGTGACAACGCCTCTTTGGGCGATTTGAACCCTATTTTGTTTTCCTGTACCAGTCATTCACAAACTAGAAAAGAATTTGAAACTTGTTTAAAAACCTTAGGTGTTCACTTCCCACTAACATAGTTTCCCTTTTAAATACGGAAAATAGAGAAATTTACGATGCCATGGTAGCCTTCTTGCATAAAGTTGAAATATCGATATTTTGTTTTAATCAACATTCAACATAGATCTTCTGTAGCTAATGGACATGTTCAAAGTCAATGTATTTGCTGTCGTGAGCTACTGTTTTATGAGCATCTTCTTTTAGAAACCCTGTGGATTGCAATGTTCTCAAGTGTACCTCATGTTAAGATAAAGAAAATTGATCTAAACGGGTGAGTTGATTGCAGTGTGCGGGGGTTCGTCATTCTTTAGAAAATAAACAAGTGAAATATATTATGTATCTTGACAGAACAATGAATTCACAGAATAAGGGTAGCATCTTCTAGTCAGTTCTGCTATAAATTTAATGCAAGCAACTTCAATACATAAGCAAATCATGAGTAAGTATGCCATGCCAGGTCCTTCGAGTAAACATAAGCATTTTGTGCAGTTCTTTAAAAAAAATTGAAAAAGTTATTTAGTAAAAAATAATTTCTTTTTAAGGATGGTTAAAAATACGTAAGTTTGGGGATTTTTCATGTGTGTTTCTCAATATATTATTTAATCATATATATTGTCATATAGAATGTTTACCTTTCATTTCATATTTTAGTAAAACACATGCACATATTTTCTGAGATGTACTGTAATAGCCACTAAAAATTATGGATTATATGTTGCCGATATTTTTGTAACAGCCCTGGTTGGTTTTAAATTAAACTCCTGAAAGTCAGTGTCGCGTACCATAAAGTTCAGTTATCGATTTATAGCTAATTTCCCGGTATATAAATAACCCAATAGATTAAGAAATATTTATGACCTATTTATTTTCCAAACTAGGTATTTATATTTGATCCCCTTCGATATTGGGAATTTGCAGTTGTTAGAAAAACCATTAGCATGTTTAAAAATGAATTATTATATGTTTGCTTATAATTGTATTGAAACATTCTTTATAGGATTTTGCAAACAGCAGAAAAAATAACTATCTATAACTAAAAGAAAAACTATATGTAAAAATATTCATGAAATCTTTGCATTCTTTCGATAACCTGAATTCTGGTTATGCTAGCAAATTAAAATCCTAAAATGAATTTGTCTAATTTCTTATTTGTCAATTCTTATTCTAACACTAGCATCCATACAGTCCCCTACGGCCATGCAGATTAAACTAGTATCTACATAACCTCCTACGATCATGAAGATTCAGTTAAAAATGAGAACAAAGTCCTAAAATGAATTTATTTATCTACCTTGTTTTAAAAATTTTTCATTCTAGTGGATTACATTTTCATGAAATCTATCATTCTGTTTCTTGGAAATGCTTAGCCTTTGAAACGTTTTTCGCCCTTATTCTAGAGCTCATCAGAAAGACATAAAGCCACTCATAAAGATGTTTCATGCAAAACCAAGACAATTTCTATGAATAAGTGTGAAATAATTATATTTGACATTGACTGATAAAAACAACAGATCTTCACCTCTCTATTAGCTAACTAGTATTGGAGCCTATATACTCTATGAATGTTTAAAAATGAATTATTATTTGTTTGCTTATAATTGTATTGAAACATATTCTTTATAGGATTTTGCAAACATCAGAAGAATATGTTTCAATACAATTATAAGCAAACAAATAATAATTCATTTTTAAACATTCATAGAGTATATAGGCTCCAATACTAGTTAGCTAATAGAGAGGTGAAGATCTGTTGTTTTTATCAGTCAATATCAAATATAATCATTTCACACTTATTCATAGAAATTGTCTTGGTTTTGCATGAAACATCTTTATGAGTGGCTTTATGTCTTTCTAATGAGCTCCAGAATAAGGGCGAAAAGCGTTTTAAAGGCTAAGTATTTCCAAGAAACAGAATGATAGATTTCATGAAAATGTACTAGAACGAAAAATTTTTAAGACAAGGTAGATAAATAAATTCATTTTAGGCCTTTGTTCTCATTTTTAACTGAATCTTCATGATCGTAGGGGGTTATGCAGGTACTAGTTTAATCTGCATGGCCGTAGGGGACTGTGTGAATGCTAGAGTTAGAATGAGAAATTAGACAAATTCGTTTTAGGATTTTAATTTTCTAGCATAACCAGAATTCAGGTTATAGAAAGAATGCAAAGATTTCATTAATATTTGTACACATAGTTTTTCTTTCAGTTATAGTTATGTTTTCTGCTGTTTGCAAAATCCTATAAAGAATATGTTTCAAAACCATTAGCATTGTTCAATATTAGGCAAAGCAAAATAGTATTCATCGGTATACTTGCATGCCCGGAAAACGATCGGTTCTATTTTTATATCATATTTCTCGCAACATAGCTTACCTGCTGAATGAAGATCATGTATGGATTCTTATAAAGGACTAAAGCATACAACATAGATATGATATATACCGGATGAATAAATATCCATATGGCGCCGAAAATAGTGAACAGATTTTGATGGAATTTGGTACAAGGTTAATATTGCATGAGCTGAAGTTGTTTGATACTGAATCTAAAGTCAGTAGTTAAAGACTGAAGATGGCAAATTCAGTATAGCCGTTATAATTGCATAACTTCTGCAGATTTTTTCACTCGATCTGTTTATTGGATTTATAGCATGGTAAGGCTGGTAATTTGACGTATGTTGGACAAACTAAATATTAAATTATAACAAGATTCAAAGAGCATAATTTTGCATATTCTGTTTTACTATAGTTTTAGTCATCTCCAAATAATACCAACATTGTTGAGGAAACGTGCGCCTGGCGGGTATAGTTTTGCAAGTATTTTGGTATTTGAATAAACTACTTCAGGGACATTCTAATACCATTAGGTGAGTTTTTTTATCGACGACTGGTGACAGTGGAATTACCAGAATGGCATTTACCAATAATACGACAAAACTGAAATTATAAGTAGGAGGTGACTTTCCTGAGATCCTAAGGCAATGATAGATCATGAATGATGATGGCATAGACTCATGTATGTAAATAAATCTGATATCAGTAGACATAAAAAAGTATATGTCACGGATATTACCTTAATATCACATACATTAAACTATCTATTACAAACGCAGCATCCCCACGAAAAAAAAAAAGTTTTGGTCAGGAATAGGCAGAATTGTAGCAAGAAAACGCACCTATTGCTACATTACGTCCAACAGGATTGGCAATGTCTCTTGGAGAAAGGTCAGCTTCCTTCATACTTATTCAGCCTGACGGAAAGTCACGTATTGACGGAAAGTGGCCCTTCTAGAGCCAGTTATTGACACAGTCGGGTATATAAGATACAAATGATAACATTAAAGTGATACTAATTTCTAATAAATGAAATGATGTAACAGTATTTTAAAATATAAAAGTGCAATGAAGGAAACTGTGCAAATTTTAATCACTTCTTGGCTGTAGTGTGAGTTTGTAACAATTCAGAAGAGCGAACAAAAGGGAGTTACGTGTTTATCCTCGTATGCATCTTAAACACATATCTCAAATGAAAACTCAGATTGGCTAAGTGCCATATCTCATAACAACGAAAATTTTCTACATATTTGCTAAAGAAACATGTGCCATTGATAATAATATAAAGCATCGACATTTCTATTAAAATTGTTATACCCTTCGCAGAAAAAATTATCGACCAGTAAATGTAATACACAGTACATCTTTAAATTTAAAAACTGCATGAAATGCTTGCGATCATTGATAAGGTTCTGCCACCATAATTATAAAACCTTATATACTGTTCAGCGTTTCAACAATTAAGTTGACGTCATCAAGAGGTTATATCAGTATAAAATGTAGCAGTTATTGTTAAGAAACTTATTTTCAAAAAGTTGTAATTATTCTTATATATTTTGTTAAAGAACGATTTAATTTATTACAATCAGTTTTATAAATAAATATTGCTTTCTAACACTCCCATTATTAAAGGGGTTAACAAAATAAAATTGTGATTTAGTGGGGGTACGAGAAAAAAGTTCTCCAAAAATTTTTTGACATGTGCCGCTCCGCTAATCGCCTTTTTGAAAATGATTTCAAATAATGTATTCTTAAGGTTCTTGGAGCCATTATTTCCACGCGCTGGAGTGCAAATATACTATCAAGATGTAGTGGTTTAAGGAGACTTGGAAGGGAAATTCATCAGGCAGCGGTTTTGCTATATGCTTTTCGTTCGTAATTATTCAAGAAAAGGGTAGCGGTTGCCACATAAACTTACAAACAAGGCACGTGTTCGATTTTACCCACTGTGAAATGAATTTCAACTAAATTTTATCTTTAGGAATTGGGTCGAACGCCACCATTCTCACAAATCCAAATATTCTAGATTCGAAACACTGCTAATAAAAAAACAATTCAGAATTCTGATTATACTGACATTTAGAAACTTTTATATCTAATTCATCTTTTACTTAAATGCAACAGAATTATTTTATTACTTCTACTAAAGGTCGGAATATTTAGAAGCGTACTATAAATCAGTCTTGTCATAAAATTGATACCAATCTCAGCATAAATTGAACTTTCAAATTGAATAATAAACTGGGGAATGGAGTGAGTAATAAATTTTCAACTCTTATTTTTGTGACGACCTAAAAGTTGATTACCTGAAGCAAAACGTTGGTTTGTGGAAAGAGAGAACATTGTTGTTACAAGCTTTTATTTAAATTCATTTGTTAGTTATGGTTGAATTTGATAATTCAGTTTTGACCCACTTGTACATATTCAATTGATTTCAAACTCTGTACTCATACGTTGTTTCGATGAAAATATAATAGTCAATTTTAAATTTCAACGAGCTAACCATTATACTCTTCGCCGATTTACTGCACTTTTTATATAACTGTTGCGTGACGGACTGACAGACAGACAGACAGACGGAAGGACGGACAGACGGACATTTTGAAAGTTGTTCAGAATTCGATCACCAACACGGTGATATGAAATTTTTTCCCCTACGAGCAATATTACCGGCTTTAGAAATGTGCCGATCGAATGCAATATACTGGGTTTTGTATTTGCAAAGAGTATAATAATAGATCAATTAATATAAGTCGGATAGGCCAGGGACTAGGGGCGTTTTAGGGCGGATCAGTCACATAAATAACTAAGTAACATGATTTATGATTTATCTAAACAGGTAATTGTCAAATAATAATGTCTTATTGTTGAAAATGCAAACAATACCACCGCTAGTCCCAAAGTCTACAAAGTTTATCTTTTGAATACTTATCTATACGGGACTCAAAGATGTTGTTCCGATTGCCGGGAGGGGGGTTCCCAGGGGCTGCAGACATAATCTGGTTTACACGATCCCATATCGAGAAGTTTACTCTTCACATTACTTAGTGAAATCGGTACTTGTTGACAACATTCTCTTGACTAATTAATTATGAGTTTGCAAGCGTCTACAAGACTGTCGAAAGCCGTTTACGAAAGTATCGGAAGGCGTCTGCAAAGGGAACGTGAGGGAATGTCTCCGACATATTTTAATACTTATTAACCCTATTTCACTACTAAAGGTACTTTAAAGTATCACTGAATTACATACCCTTGATTACCACACTCGGAATTATTATGGGTTAAATTCCTTATTACCTGTCACCAAATTGGTGCTACTTTAACAAGGACTTAAAAGTACCTTTGGACGCTATACAGGGTGATCCTAAAATTCATATCTGGGAGTGAAAAGGTTAGGTAATTTTCATTTTACTTCTAGTCGGACGGAAGACTAAATCTAAAGAATCAGTAGTTGCTTTTGTCAATTGTATATTGCTACCCGTTAACAGATGGCGCTGCCATGTAAGATTACGGGTTTGGATCGTTTAAAGTTAGCCTTTTCATGTTTTTCTCGAATAACTTTGAAAGTACGCCCTCTAGCGAAAGAGTGACAAAATTAAACTACACGAAAATTCCCACAAATAAGTTCCTGTTTTTTTTCTACGATCAATACTTTACGAGACACAGAGGGTGAAATAATTGCGAATTGAAAACAATCATGTTAAAGTATGTTTGTTTTTGAGACCACACATAAACATCTGGAATAAATAATATGGAATGCATTGTAACGCTATCATTGTTATGATATGCTGGCATTGAAAACTATTCACATCGAAGTGTTCAAGAAATTTGCAGAAAAGGGATATTTCACCATACACCGAACTGGCTCACGATGGGCAGGGGTTAGGTCAGATATGGTTATAGAACAGACTCTGATGAGTTCCATGAGAAGTTCAGGTGGCCTGACACGAGGAAGAGGAATAAGTGATTCTGTTCTGGCGAAGTGGATTAGTGGGTACCCTGGAGCTACTGCCCTCTGCTCATTATTTGGGGAGTTTGCTGGATTGTTGTATATCACGACAAAATAGAGATCAAGAATATCGAACAAAGATTCATGAGTGGTTCAACGACCATCCCCCTTTTCCCAAATTGAATTCGCTGATGTCTCTGTCGACAGGCATCCCTGCAAACTTCAAAATACAGCAATGGCTCAACAACTCCCTACCCCCAAACCAGTGGGGATAGACCCGAGAAGAAGATGGTAGCTCGTGACGCGATCTTGAACTCCAGCTTTTGTCGATGTTCTACTGGGTGTGGGGGACGTTGTGGCTGCCAAAAAGCCGGCATTCCATGCTCCATGGTGTGCGGTACATGCCATGGTACGTGCATGAATGGTGCACCATTAGATGCCGATGATGATGATGATGATTTTAATTCAGCTGTCTTTTTAAATGTTTAAATATAAGATAATATTCGGATATTATTAGTAATGTAGTTTTTCTATTACTTCCACATCCACGTAGTGGATTGGAAGTATAGTAATCGCAAAAAAAATGTCAAAAATTTTTATTCGTGAAATAGGTTTAAAATATCATGAAACGTCGAGATTTTAAATTTGAGCGAAAAAAAAATTTTCTGTCTGTCGGTCTGTCTGTCTGTCTGTCTGTCTGTCTGTCTGTAACTCTTTTTTTTTGTCCGCACGTTTTCTCCGGAACGGTTTAAGATATTGACTTGAAATTCTGTACACGTATATATTATAACGAGATCTGGAACTGGATTGTTTTTTGAGGATATCCGGTGAAGGGTTGGGGGTTAAATAGGGGTAAATAGGGGAAAATAAATAAAGCAAGCTTGTAAGAGTACAGAAACTTGAAATTCGGTGTATGTACTAGAAGATTTTTTTATAATATTTTTCAAACCCCTGCCACCCCTACTCCATTAATGGGGTTGATAAAATAAAGTTGAGATTTTCATTTGAAATTTCGTACACTTATGTATTATATCGACGTCTGAAATTAGATTATATTTTGAGATGATTCCGTTGAAGGGTTGGGGGTTAATTTGGGGTAAATAGGGGAATATAAGTAAAACAAGTTGGTAAGAGTACAGAAACTTGAAATTCGGCGTATGTACTAGAAGTCAAAGCGTCAGATTTTTTTATAATATTTTTCAAACCCCACCACCCCTACTCCAATATGAAAAGGGTTGATAAAATAAAATTGAGATATTCATTTGAAATTTGGCACACGTATGTATTATAACGACATCTGAAACTAGATTATATTTTGAGATGATTCGGTTGAAGGGTTGGGGGTTAAATAGGGGTAAATAGGGGAAAATAAGTGAAGCAAGCTGGTAAGACTACAGAAACTTGAAATTCGGTGTATGTACTAGAAGCCAAAGCGTCAGATTTTTTTATAATATTTTTCAACCCCCACCACCCCTACTCCAATATGAAAAGGGTTGATAAAATAAAATTGAGATATTCATTTGAAATTTGGCACACGTATGTATTATAACGACATCTGTAACTAGATTATATTTTGAGATGATTCCGTTGAGAGGTTGGGGGTTAAATAGGGGTAAATAGGGGAAAATAAGTAAAGCAAGCTGGTCAGACTACAGAAACTTGAAATTCGGTGTATGTACTAGAAGCCAAGGTCTCAGATTCTTTACAATATATTTCAACCGCCACCACCCCCTACTTCATTATTAAAAGGGTTGATAAAATAAAATTGAGATATTCATTTGAAATTTGGTACACGTATGAATTATAACGACATCTGGGACTAGATTATACTTTGAGATGATTCCGTTGAAAGGTTGGGGGTTATTTGGGGGTAAATAGGGGGAAATAAGTGAAACAAGCTGGTATGAGTACAGAAACTTGAAATTCGGTGTATGTACTAGAAGCCAAGGCTTCAGATTTTTTTATTAGTATTTCCCCTCTCCCCACCACCCCCACCCCCTTATTAAGAGTTGATAAAATTAAATTTAAATTTTCACTTGAAATTTGGGACATTTATGTATTATACCTATATCTGAAACTAGATTATATTTTGACATGATTGCGTTGAAGGAGTGGGGGTTAAATAGGGGTAAATAGGGAAAATAAGTAAAGCAAGCTGGTAAGACTACAGAAACTTGAAATTCGGTGTATGTACTAGAAGCCAAGGTCTCAAATTTTTTAATAATATTTTTCAACCCTTCCACTACCCTTACTACATTATTAAAGGGGGTTGATGAAACAAAATTGAGATATTCACTTGTAATTTGGTAGACGTATGTATTATAACGACATCTGGAACTAGATTATATTTTGGGATGATTCCGTAGAAGGGTTGGGGTTAATAGGAGTGACTAGGGGAAAATAAGTAAATCAAGCTGATAAGAGTACAGAAATTTGGGATTCGGTGTATATACTAGAAACCAAGGCCTCAGATTTCTTTCTAATATTTTTCAAACTCCACCACCTCCGCTTCATTATTAATGGGATTGATAACATCAAATTGAGATATTCACTTGAAAATTAGTACACGTATGTATTGTAGTGACATCTGATTGAGAGGACTCCATTGAAGGGGTGGGAGGTGGTAAGTTGTGAATAGTAGAAAATAAGTAGGGTGAACTAGAAACTTCATTTTTAACGTATATGGTAGAAACCAACTCCTCAAACTTTTCGATGACATCTTCCCAAAATATTATTAAAATTCTATGACCAATAATTTCCACATACTAGAGTGCAAAGATAGTCAAGATGTTTCCTTTAAAGTGACTTGGATGAAGAATCTGGATGTGGAAGTTCAGTCAGTATCAAAGTTTCATTTATGTCGAGTTTTTCACCCTCTGTATCTCGTGATGTATCGATCCTAGAAAAAAAATAGGAACTACACTCACTACAACTCCCACAAATATGTCGGAAATTTTATGTAGTTTAATATTGTATATAGACACACTTTCGCTAGAGGTAGACTTTATTCGAGAAAAGCGTGAAAAGGGGACCTTTAAACGATCACGCACCACCCCCCTCCCCCCTCCCCCGCCCGCCCATCAACCACTGATCTGGACTTTTAGTGTGTTCTTCAGGACACTCCCCCCAACAACTATATAAAAATTGGCGACTTCCCGATTTCTCCTATTTTTCGTTCGTTGACTGGCCTAATTATTTCTTATACATATTAGTTTAAAAGCAACTATTTTTAAAGAAACCATCACAATTTAAATTCGATATACATAATCTGTCATGTCACACAAGTATGTATAAATAGCTTTAACATCCTTTTATATAACGTTAATGACAGTCTCGCTAAAATGCCTCGATTGCATGTTTTCCATGCCTTACATATATCCATAAGGGGCCGTGGATGAATAATTGCCGAATGACACTTGTTGATTTTGATGGATCTATTCCGCACCTACAAATATGAGTTGCAGCAACGGAATAATGTGATAGATTGGTACGTTTCTCCCACACCTGGAAAACTACGTAGGATATACCCTTCGATCAAATAAATCACCTCCTGGAAAAGTGGAAATATCGAACAATAACTCACAGGTATAAGCGATAAAATAAATGACAAGAGAACAATGGTATATTATGTGTTCGATGAGTTTTTATCGAAATGTAAGGAAAATTTATTGCTGCAAATGTTTAAGTACGTATTATTTGAAAATGTTCTTTTACACGCCCATTAAGTTAATTGAACGTTTATGTACTACAGGGGTTATGCTCTTGGTAATGAAAGTTGAACATATTGAGGGCAAATTGGTACAGTAAGCATAGGCTCAAGTTTTCAATATATATGAAAATATTATTGAATCAATTAAATAGTTCTTCACCGGTTAGAAAACACATTTATCGACAATTTGAGTGTGAGTAAGTTTCATGGAAAACGATTTCGGGGAAATTAGAGCAAAATTGGTAGTTTTCTATTTTTGGAGAAGGTGATACTGAATCTGATGCCAAAAACTGAAAAGTGAAAGTGGCGAGTCCAATTTAAAAATTTGCAGATTGACATGGATATAGGTACACTTAAAAATTCAAAACAATGAATATTTTCTTTTGGTGTAGAAATTACACTAGAGGCCACTAAAGAGATTGAAAAAAATATTGGAGAAATTTGAATCATTTTCACTAAAAATTAAGAGATAAAATATCTCACTGCTTCAAGATCTGATGAATTCTACTTTATAGTGCAGCCAATGAAGCAAAAAAAGTGCCTCGAGTTGAGAAAACTTTCTAACAGATTGAAATTGAATGAAACCTCTTTTATTATATTTTTTGTGCCAAGAATACAAAGGTTTATATTATTAAAGGTCTTGCTTTTACCCTGAGAATTAGGGAAATTGAAAACTGGTTTCGTAAAATACTCAATTTTCATAAATTTTCTTCTTTTTTGTATAAACTTTAAGATGCGACTAAATTAAATTGGAAGGTTCCCTTTAAGTATTTAAGGGTTTTCGGTGTCGCTGAATGTGAATTCAATGTCAAAATATTTTTTTCAAAATGGCGGATCGAACATGGCGGGATTATATTGATTAGGGATGGCTTAAAATGATAAAAGTTGTAAATATCAAAGTATTCAGGCCAAATTCTGTATGTACTTGGAGGTTTTAAGGGTCGTTGATTACGAATCTGAAGATTGAGAACTGAAAAAAATGAAACTTTATCTTTTAAGAGGTTAATAAATAAAATAGTAACCATATTTTACATTGCAAAATAATTTAATGAATTTCAAAAACAGAACAATTACTAAATTTAAATTAAAAAATTCACAGATTTTGCATCTTTCGCAAGTATCTTAAGCGTATTGAAAATACCAGATGCAACTATACTGCTCTTGGAGTTCAAGAATGGATGGCTAGGATGATAGGTATGTTCAGCATTTGCATTAGGTACTATTAGCGATTAGTGATGAAATAAAAAAAAAATTAAAACTTTTATCGAATTTAATAATACCACTTAGGTTCATTGTAATTGGACCCATGTTCATTGATACAAATTTTATAGATTAACCCAGCTATCATCTGTCAAATTTTGTCATAAAGCTTGTAGAACGCCCTGTATCGTGCTTTTCTACTGTACTTTTTTATATCATACTTAGATGTGTTTGATAATTTTATTTACATAATTTTAAATATATTTGTCCATACGATCGAATTAAGCTAGTCCATGTTTTATTGGGTTATTTTGTTGTTTTAATGTTAATTTGAAAGTGCGGTGTTCTGTAAGAAATAACGCAAGTTATGCAAACTAAGTGACATACGATATGGCATACGGCATTTATCACAAGAGACCATTAAGTTTAGGAGTGTTTACGTTTATATTTTAGTTTCGAGATACTGCTTGGATTGTTATTAAAATATGATATCCCTAATAGCATGGCGCTGAGTGAACGGTACGGTTACAAGGCCGGCGCAGCGGCCTAGACAGATCTGTCGCTCTCGATACGTTTTTCGTAAGATGGGTCCTGTATCACGCGCCCAGTAGTATTTTCAATACTAAAAGTTATTATCATTTCTTAATAAAGTTTATTCGATGTCTTCGTTATCAACTTCATCCCTTTCCATATCAACATTCTCTGCGATTAAAAGGGATGAACATGTTTGACCGCTGCACTCTGTGCAAGCTTCTGAGCAGTACAGTCCGACTTTTACACAACTTCAACCCTTAAAGTCACCCGTACAACTGCAGAAAATGATTTGCAACAAATTTGTTGGAGCTGGTGGTTTCTCAGTCTTGACTGGAATCAAAGAATTGTTCAAATATTTCCACCCCCAATGTTCTGGCCGCATTTCATTTCCTAGCCATATTTGAACTTGGTAATAAACCCTTTTAAGATACTGTAAAGCAGCATCAATTGTAAGTGGAATTGACGCTAGATTAATTGCAGTGTTTTTCTTTCAAGATTTGGTGAAAAAGTGGTAGCGTGCAGAATCTAAATTCACTATTGGCTTTGGTGCGCTATATAAATCTATAATGCATTTTACACCACAACCCAAAATATTTACAATATTTACAATATCAAAAATGCTAATAATTGCCATATAATTAAATAGGTATAGAAAGAGTACTACGGTTACTACGGTTTAATAGTTTTGCTCCAAAATATGAAGCGAAAACGTTTGGTTGACATTAGGGGGGTCCTAATTGCTTGTAAATGGTTAAAAGTAACCAGAAGTTGACTACTCTACCATATTACTCCATGTATCTGGCCCTTGCGGAGATAAATACCGGAAACGTGGAGCGAAAATGTGCACATACCACAATGAAACGCTATGTATAATGGTCACTTATTGGGCTAGGTCAAATTTTGGGGGGGTCCAAATCTGTTGGAAGTTGTTTCGAATACTTCGAACTAAATGCGTAATTATTTTCACTCAGATATGTAGCTCCTAAAGGGAGGGGTAATTAAAATTTGGAGCGAAAATTTCCATTTTTTAAAACAAGCTCCTTTCTTAATGGTCTCGCATTGGGCTCAATCGAACATTAGGGCGTCTAAAATGGTTGGATGACGTTGGTACTTGATTACTCATCAGTTTCAGATAGTTTGCCCCCAGGTACCAATCATCTATGGAGTGTAAGTCAAAAGTATATAGCAAACAAGCCCAGTTTCTCTATGAGACACCTACATAATCGTCGCTTATTGGACCTGATCAACTTCTGGGGGGGTCCAGATCCATTGGAAGTTGTTTTAAATTGATAATTAATACTTGACTGCTTGACAGGTTCCTACCTCATGGCATTCAAAATATGTATTTAAATTCCTTTTAGTTTATTTAGGGGTTGGTGGGGATAGGGTGAGGACGGGGGAGTGTTAAGTGGTCAAAGAATCTTTTGAGATGCTTCATAGAGTTGTAGAATCGAAAAACATAAAAAATATCAAATCACACTTTTTTTTTTCATTAAAAACGCATATTTCTTAAGCGCAATCGTAAGAACAAAAAGCAGGTGTTCTAATAATATAGACCTTTCTATTTTTGGGCTAATAAATATAATATATAAGGTTTCACTCGTTCTCTGAACTGAAATGCTTCATTGACTGCACTACTTACGGTAGATTCAATGCGTTTTTTGTAAATATCTAGAAAAATAAACATATTAGCCAAATATGTCTTAGAGTTCTTTATCATAGTTTATAAAATTTCCAATAAATTGAAAAATTGGTTCAGTTTCGTTTGGTCATTTTTACACCGATCTCAGAATCGATAATAAGTAATAAAGTTCAATTAACCACAATAGTAAACTTTTATTTCATTATTTTTGGTGACTGTTTTTTTAAAGGCGCAGTCGCTTCAATTTCTTTTCAAGAAGTTTTTTCCACCCTGTTTAGTGTCCCAATTTCATGCAAACCTACAAGAGCTGTACAATTACGGCAGCCCTATTGGATTCGTCATTTTGAATTTTTAATTTCTGACATCAGATTCAGTATGAGCTACTCAAAAAATACCGGTTTATCTCCAACCGGAGGCTCCGTCATAGTTTCACATATTCTCCTCAAATGGGAAGAAATTCTTTTTTACTTACCTTATTCTGAACATAGCTTGATGAAACTAATATGCGACCACCGTTGAGTCATACTGTTCAGTTTGTAAAAGGTTTCGTAGAAATTACTTAAGCTGTCCAGAATAATGAATTCACAAACATAAAAACACATATATTGAGGGCCTCCTCCTTTTTAAAAAAAATTTAAAACTCAGTTAAAAACGTAAATTTTGGTACCATTTTAAAAGTTTTTAATTTCCACCATAGCTGTTGTATAAAATAAAATAAAAATTAAACATAATTTTGTCACCTTTCATTTATCAATGTTATGTTTGATTCTGAAATCAATATTTTGCGAGATATTTAAATATGCCTTTCTCCAGAGAACAAATGCATCAGAGAAAATTATTTTCTCTGATTTTTTTGCAACATTGTAAAATTCTTACTTTTTTGCAAGTTTCGCTTATATTCAAATAGCATTTCCGAAGCCATAATTGAGATATTTACAGATATAGGCGGCATTTGAAAGAGTATGTAGTAAACTTTAGCGTACAAGAATGACTTTGGACGTCTTATTTGTATAAAAATTATTATTCATGATTATGATATAGGAACCAATTTTGCAAAAACAAAAAATCTTTTTTCAATAAATTGTATATACTTATCACAATATTCCTCATCAGAAAATCAATAAAAAGTAATGCATTTTTTGAACTAATACATTATAAACTTTAAAACATTGCATTTTTACAATTTTTGGTCACATCTTGTTAAATATCTACTATAAAGGGATGTGGCAGTGTAAAATTAATGGTAATTGAATAATCTTTCAACTTTATATAAGGCATTTTTACATTCTATGCATTGTTCTTAATTAAATTGCGAAAATAGGCTGTAAAAATAATATTTTTTAAAAGGAACGAGAAAGGCCAATACATCAATACGCTACATCTCGGTCGATTTCTATATTTTTGTCAAAAACGTACACACTTCACAGGATGTAACCCTTATTTTTTATTATTTGCTTCGCCTGCTGTAAGAATAGAATCCTACTGAATTTTATATTGATCACACGAGTAGTTTATTATAAATATATTTCGCGGACCATTTCTCTCGTTCTTGGTGTATATTGGATAAATAATAATTAATTGTAAAAAAATGTATCCTTTTTTATTCAATGTAGAAAATATCTTATTTTTTTCTAAAATGTGAGAGTTTGCAGAGATAAAAAATATGCACATAAATGCCAGTATCCCATGCTCTCGATTTAATCAATTATAATTTGATTCGGTCCAATGCCTCATGCGCGCCGTACTTGAAGGACAAACACAGGAAACAGAGTGTCATTCAAAGAACGACTAAACGAGCGGATTATTTTCTTAAAACTTGGTAATTATGCCCTAAGAATCAGATTTACCGGATCAGAGTACCAACACGACCAATTTTCAAGTTAATTTCGCCCTTTAGACTCGGATTTTATCGTTCTTAGTTAATTCTTCTTTTCGCATTAAAATTAATGACGAACCCAATGACTACAATAGAATACGAGCTAGCAAATTAAGACAAGGAACGAAATTACATTGTTTACGTAATGAGCGTCGGAAAGTTTTTTGAGGTCATAGAAAGAGATCTCTTATATATTTAACAACACATACTCGTAGTAAGTAATTATGATAATGAGGCATATAAAACGTTCAAATCTTGAAATCCTCTTTCTTATTTCACCCTGGATGGTTAGAATATTCATATTTTCAGCGTGGTAATGCCGTCTCTCATATTATTACTGAAAGGTCCTAGACATATCTTTTATTTCATTTATTTCTTGACCAGCATGGTCACTCGATCATTATCATCCAATCGAGTACTTTAAGACTAAACTCATGCAATATCAGACATATTAAGAAAAAATGTAGTTTTGCAACGGATACCATTACACAGCTCCCTTCATTTTCTTTAAATTGGGCCTTGGCTCCATTGACTTCACCGTACTATAATGCTTTTGGGCCAAATTCATGGTTTTCAAGATATGAAATAAACTATTTTTTAACCAAATCCTTCCTGTCTAGTTCTGGTATAACCATTAATTGTTGGTTACTTATTGCTGTTTTTTTCGGAGACGGTCTAAAAGTCACACTGGTTGTATCTCCTCTCTTAAAATCTAAACATTATGTATACCTATGTACATTATATCAAATGAGAATTCTTAATATTAAGTGTTATTTTCATATCTAAATTAAAATTTGTGCTTTAAGGACAGGATCGAAATGTCAAAAACTCGTAAGCTAGTACTTATGTTAATCCTAGATGGCACAGTGCGTGTATCTTATCTTATTTTTTTTATTGGCAAGTTTCAATATTTGTCGGAATGTTGTCCGCATTAATTGCCACATGTACAAAAATTTCTTTAGTATAAGATATTAATGTTACAAATTATAATTATAAATATTACTCAATTACATAAATAGTCGTAGAATAGCTAGTATGTGGTTAGGTAAATTCTAAAATGTAGTTGTGCATAATTTATGCCATGTACAACTAATATCATATAGGGATATTGTTTAAATTTTAAAACGAAATAGTTAACCACATTATTAATTTCGAATTAAACAGCAAGAACCTTTTATCCAAATTATGGGAATAACACATCAGTTTTAATTATTGAAAATGGCAAAGACAATATGTATTTAAATTTGGCAACTGTTCATCACCTAATTTTTATTCTACCTAACAGTTGTAAATATGTCCTTGAACGTAGTGTGTGAGAAGCGTTTAGGTACACGAAGCTTCGACCTTGCGCAAAACGTGATATCATTTATCTGACTATTTAATATTTATTCCTTGTTCTAGCGTTCACCGTCAGCTGAGTGGCTAGCGCGTAGATAAAATCATGGAAGGTCCCGGGTTCAAACTCCTACGTCCGCTGAATTTTTTTTTCTTTAATTTTGTAATGATTAATATATTTTTTCACTAATTCTTTTATATGATTTTTTTACGTTAGGTTAGAGGTTTTTATTCTGATTAAAATAATTTCATTCTTCGTGTGATTTCTTTAGGTAAGATTAGTAGGTTTTTATTCTGATATCTAATTGTTATAATAATTATTATTATTAGCGCCGCAGGCAGTATAATCGTGGAGGATAAAGAAATGGGGGGTGCGGGGGAGTTCCCCCGCCTTTTTTTCACAAAATAACACGAAGTGCTTCAATTTCTCGACTTGCAGAATTTATTACACATTTACAAGCTAATGCGCATGCTTGAAGCTCCGAACTTTTGGCAAAGATAGGGAATTAACAAGATAGGACAGCTAGCGGTAAACCTTGTATCTTTTAGCAATGGCGCCATTGACCTCGACATTTAAATTTGAGTTTTCGCGCAGTTGCCACAATGTGACAATCAGACGGAGAAGGTAACATTAGAAAGAGAGGCCAATAGTGAAAATTGAACAACACTGTCTCCTCATAAAACGACCGAACTCAGCTGACTGTCAGTAGCCAAGGTCACTAAAAAACAGGTTGCTTAGTAATATATGTCACACGGAAGTATTTCTGTTTATATGACTATATGTAAGGTATCTATTTGGTTAGGATAGAATTGTACATTGAAAGAATAATTTTGAAACCTTTTTCTATAAAATGAGGAAAAAACAGCCACACACAGCTGTCATCGAGGTCTATTCGTGACGTAGCACTTGTCGATTTTGATGAGCCAACCTATCTTTTAGTAAGCTTGGTCAAATTCGTTTAATGCGTAACCGACAAATCCCGAAACCGTTTCCGCTGAATGTCGTGTCCCTTTAAATTGGAGAACACCACTGTCTTCTTCTATTTCGTCTTCTCCGTCTGACTGTCCTATCTTGTTAGGTCTCTAATCTTTTCCTGACCTCTAGATATTGTGTTTCATTATCCTATTTTCCAAAACAATTAACATACTTTAGCATATATCTAAGAAAAGAACATAACCAATATCTAAGTAAGTATACTGGGTTAATCATTCTTACACAATAAAAATTGGGAGTTGCTACATGGATGCCGCGGCGGACATATATCATTTCTTAGCTGTCCGCCGCGCATGCGCATTCGCTTTTGCACGACTTATTGAACCGCCGCACAGAGAAATTGGAATGTTTTTATGCAATTTTCTGGAAAAGAAGGCGGGGGGACACCCCCCGCACCCCCCGTTTTTGTCTGCGACGCTAATGCTGCCTGCGGCGCTGATCATTTATTAACAATTATTTAGCAAAATAAAAATCAACCTAACTAACCAAACTACCATCACATGAAAGAGATAAATTATTATATGAAAAAAAAGAACATTTCTGTCGTCAAATCCAACCAGAATTTGTGAAAAAGGATATTAATCGTTACAAAATATTAAAAAAAAAAAGTCCAGTGGGCAGTATTTGAACCCGGGACCTGTCGCTCCACAACGCGACAATCATCATCATCAACATATTTATTAATTTTTAAGATACAATTTATGCTTCCCCGGATCATGACCCGGAGCCAACCGTACAACCACGTCGCGCAGCGTCGTGGTGTTAGTGCGGTTGGACGGGTCTTGACCGGTTTAGCTCAATAAAATTAGTAAGAGGGATAAAACTCCTGCCGCCTGTGGCGGCTTAAAATTATCAATGATCTTGAACATGTTAAAACTTAACTATAAACAATGAATATAAAAAACCTAAATCTATTTTATGGCAAAACACTTTTTAAAAATTTTGTTGCTTAGATGGAGACGAACTCAATTGGAAAAGCTCCATTTAAACAAGTTACCCCAACAGTCTGCTCGCCGCTGGGAATTTTTGGTTGTAGGAAAGGAAGATTGAGTTTAAAATAGTTAGAATTTTTACAAAGGTTTATCGGTCTAAATTGAATTTTTAACAAAAAAGTACAGAATAACAAAAATTACAAAAAATACAAACATATGACAAACAAGAAGAAGGAAAGAGATAGATACAGAATAAAAGATATGGTGGTGAAAAGTGTATGATAGTTGGAAGTTTTGGTAGGATAGAGTGTGGCTATAGAGGCTGCCGAAAGATAGGCAACGCCTGGTATGGTAATGGGTGTTTAATTTGGAATGGGGCATTATGCATTCTTATTTGGGTAATGTTGCGTGTAAGCGGACTTTCACCCAGTCGAAACTCGTAGAATTTTTGTGATGTGTCCCGGATGAAGTCCGCTAGTGGTGTTATGTCGTTACAACGATCATATAAATCTCTGAGGGAGGTGTATCTGCCCGAATCAGAGATGAGGCGCATAAATTTGTGCTCCAGGACTTGGAGTTTTTTCATTGTCGTGACCGGGATGCTGCACCACACCGGTGCCGCGTATGTGATGGCCGGCCTGATCACCATTGTGTACAATAATTTTTTATTTGTCCTATTTAGTCCGCTACCCCTTGCCAGGAGCGGATACAGACTCCTGGACATGGAGTAGACCTTTCGTACTGTCTCGTTGACGTGTATGTTGAAGGTCAGCTGTCTGTCCAGACGCGACAACGTTACGCATAGGCCACCGATCCACGTGGAAAATACCGCTATAGCACGGAATAAATACTATCTAACCAAACCAATTGCCGCGGCGGACAGCTAAGAAATCTTACATGTCCGCCGCGGCGTCCTTGTAGACAGTCCCATAAAAATTTGCCAAAACTGGATGATTGAACCCGTAACTTCAGGGTTTAGGTTACACGATGTTTCCTCTCGGTGAAGCAGTCACACATTGACCTATAAGATACTCTTTTCTGCGGAAGCATAAACGAGATAATGTTATGGACAGTTGATTAAAACACCAATGCCATGAACCATATTCAGGGTTCGAATCTAATTTATATATTTACATTAATTGAAAATTCACATAAGTTTTTACAAAAATTAACAGAATTTATTGTATATATTATATACTTGGGATATAGTGCCATTTTAGTGCTTGAATACAGTTGCAAGCTATTGACCATTTAATAATAATTTCATTGTTTAGTTTATTTAACAAATTTAAATGTGTCACTTTTCATTTCATTCATAAATCAAAATCATTACCCCCTTTCATTCATAAGGCTATTGGCGCCATCTTCTAGTTACATGCTGAACTTATTCTAAATATTCTTTACAATTATTCTGATGACTCATCGATTTGTGTTAAAAATTGATTTCATACATTACAATTTACAAAAGCAATTTTATGCAAATTTTTACACAGATAAAAGATAATGACTGTAATACGCATCAATACGACCTAATTAAATGTACTTAAATAACTCTAATTATCTAATATAGCTACAAATGTATCGTCTAATAATTAGGCAATTTTAAAAATTTATTCCGAATTTATCGTGCTCTTAAAAAAGAAACAAACAGGTCAGTCGTATTTGGCCGACTTCTGTTATAATACTGCCCACTTTAAAACTCCGTTTGAATTACTTATAAAAAAGTTATTTATGAAATACCAAGTGTCGATTTGATGGAATTTTAATGATTATTAGGCAACCACATATACACTTTTTGACATTTCGATCCCGACCTTAAATTGTTGCTATGTACCTACTAAAAAATTTAATATCACAATGAGTCTAGACTTTTATCTACTATAAAAATATTAAGTACTTATATTAAACAGACATATTTTCTTACCAAAGCATTCGATAGTATACCGTTTGTCATTAAAAAATGTTTTCCTTAAGCATCAGAAGCACAACACTTGGGTGGATGAAATCCTTTTTAGCGGATAGAAAACTTAAATAAAAGTTGAGGATGTAATATCCGAAAACTTTGACATCAATATGGGAGTTCCCCAGGGCTCAGTCTTGGGGCCCCTTATCTGTTTGCTGTTCATAAATGACCTGCCCCAAAATTTACCCCAAACACCGGTAACGATGAAACCCTACAAATTATGATTAATCTTATAGTAAAAGAGTTTCATGAATGGTGCAATAAAAATATGGCAAAAACTGAATGGTTATTTTTTTCCAAGGAAAAGTATTACCTGACAGCTTTACAGTCCACATTTCAGACTTAAATTTAAATTTGTCAAAAGATGTTAAATTTGGACAACCTTGTTGGGACAACCATATAAATGAATTGTGTAAGAAATTAAATAAAGCGTGATTTGCAATAAACCAACTCCAATCTACAATGGACATCAAACATTTACTAACTGTATATTTTTCCTTGGCCTATTGCCATCTATCTGTCATATAATATATTATGGGGCCAAAGTGTTGATATTCAAAGGCTGTTTGTTTAAAATCAATCCAGGAAATAACTGCAAGCAGTACTTCATTAACAACAAATTACTAACTGCTCCGTCCATTTACATTTCTTCTGTGTTGAAATTTGTGAAATTAAATTTAAATAAGTTCATACTGTATGGAGACCATTATAATGCAGTAGCTCTCTGTAATAAATTACCGGATGATATTAGGGGTATCAATTCTTATAAATTATATATTAGTTAAGTCGATCTGGGTTTCAAAGTGACAACGTTTTTTTTAAATTATTTTTCTTTCATATTATAAAGTCGGACCTCCCGAAACTTGTGATGACCCGTGTGGGTGATTCACGTGTGGTGGATGGGGGAAATTTACATGTAAACAAATGGATAGTCGGGTCCAAAGTACTGTGTCCATATTTCCATTCAGCTGGTTCGATTAAAAGCGGAGGAAGGAGGAGGAAACGAAAATAAAATTAAAACTACTGTAACTTTTGCAATTTTGGCCACATGTAACCCAGCAAACGCGACATTGTGTATCAATGTTCCTACCTCAACTTCTTGTCATTTGTTTATAATCTTCGGCATGAATAAACAAGTGGTTGCGGAAAAACCGATGTTTTCTTTTTTTTTTTAGAAAAGTCCTTAACTTAAAAGTCCTTTCTTTCCTGGCGAAAACGCCAGGAAGGAAAGGGGCGGGGCAAGAAATTTTGTCGCCATCGGATCCGGAATTTTTTCTCTTTGATTTGAACTCGGCCATATTGCGATCCAATGATTAGAAGGTGAGGGAGAGCAGCGCAATGTTTTTAGCCCAGAGAAGTACAAGGGACTTCGAGCTGGGCTAATTTTCAAGGGCAATCAGTTCCCTTTCAGAATTTTTTTACCACGAAGCACTAACTGCATTAAGGACTGCACGCGCGCGTAATACATTTATAAAATATAATAATATGTATATAATAGTGTGGGACTTGACGAATCAACTGAGACTGGGCCGATAAATTACGGGCAAATAAATAATAGAATGTCAGGACTACGTTATAAATGCATCACGCCCGCCAGGAGGCGCTAATGCAGTTAGAGCTTCCTGGTAAAAAAGTTCTGAAAGAGAATTGATTGCCCTTGAAAATGAGTCCGGCACGAAGTCCTTTTCCTTGCCCTTCTATGGATTAAAAACTTTGCGCTCCCCTCCCTCCTCTTCTAATGATCCGATCGCAATATGGAAGGGCTCAAATCAAAGAGAAAAACTTCCGCATCCGATGGCGAAAAAATTTCTTGCGTCACCCCTTTCCTTTCTGGCGAAAAAAAAACATCGTTTTTTCCCGAACCATTTGTTTATTTATGCCGAAAATTATAAACAAATGATAAAAAGTTAAGGTAGGAACATTGATACACAATGTCGCGTTTGCTGGGCGATATGTGGCCAAAATTGCAGAAGTTACAGCAGTTTTAATTTGATTTTAGTTTTCCCCTCCCCTCCTAATCGAACCAGCCGACTTGAAATTTGGACACAGTACTTTGGACCCGACTATCTGTCGGGGGAAAAAAGGTAAGTCGCCTGTGTCGCTTTCTTCCCCGCAAAAAACGTGAACACGTCTCTCGGTACGTTCCCGCCGCAGTGAAAAATCCGTATATAAAATCCGAACTTCAAATTTCAATTTCTCGAGAACCGCTGAAAATTGATATCCCGTATCATTACATGTAAATTTTCCCTCCTTCACCACCGTGAGTCACCCACACGGATCACCACAAGTTTCAGGAGGTCCAACTTTATAATATCACAGTCACTTTCGAGGACAAAGTGAAAATATTTTTAATTGGAATTTGTTTTTATAGTGCCAACCAGTTTTCTATTATGTAATTTTATATTTATTATTTATTTGTTGATCTTTCTAGGTATTTTATTTGTATTGACATTCACATGAATTCTTATACAATAATTGTATGGTGTTAAAATTGATCTTATTATTCCAAATAATTTTATCTTCTATCTCTCATTTGTTTTATATTACATCTTTCAAATTCTTTAACTGACTTACCATATATACAATTTTGTATCATTTAGTGGTCAATAAACATTATTATTATTACCTTATTGTACTAAAATTTGCATATATTCAATGTGATAAGAAAAAATAAATTATAGAGCATGAGCTGAGCATAAACAGAAAACTGAACGTCTATAAGAACCCTTATTTTAAGTACGTATTTTATCATTTTTAATCTATATTGTTAAAACGTCTTACCATTACACTCTGAGCACAATTCTTATCTTCGTGTCACAGCAATAATGTTACCTAATAAATAAGCTGCCTAAAAAGTATCTCTTATGATATTTGACAGCTAGAGCTACGTTTAACAAAGGAATATTAGAAGGATATACAGCGAAAAAAGTTTCACAAGCAGAAAATGGGTCCTGTAAATAAAATACTTCCGTGGGCCAAAGATCGTTTTCGCTTTCTATGAATATTGTAGATGTTTACCCTTGATCCGAACATTGACAAAAAAGGAGAATTTCAAATAAAGGAAGACTACACAATTGTATCATACATGTTGGTCGAGAAAAATATTGCTTTAGAATTCGATGATTTTAATTTCTACTGCGGTCTCTTAGAAAACCATAAGAGATTATAATGATATGTAAAAAAAAATCAAGTTGAGACTATGAGACTTGTTTGAATTATCTTCGATATATAATAACATAGAGTGACATATTGATAGACGGACAGATGAACCTATCCAGAAAATTGAATAGTAAGTCTAGGAAAGTGAACATATGTACCTACACGAATTAAATTCGGGTGGTCAAAGCAAATTATTAATCCTGTACATTCCCAATTATAGTATACCTTTATATATTCTTGTTTTTAAAATTTTTCTTTGTAATTTTTTTCATGTAACATATGATCTGCCAATAAAATTTTAATACGTAAAATTTTTTTGAATGTATTGCAGTTAGATACCCCTAATACAAAACGTGTTTGTACTTCATTGTGTAAAAATATCTGATTATGCATCGCTTTTATGTATAAAAATCTAACAAAACGCTTTATGTGTATTACAACTTATTTGTTTGCATGGATCATGCAAGCAGGTAACGATTGCTTGAATTATTTATATGAAAAAATTGATTGTTACGTTTCTTTGAACTGATTTCATATTGTGGATTCTAGTAAATAGGTTGTTTGAACAATGCATTATTCAGAAGTTATAAAATCGACAAATAGTCCGGTGGAATTAAACCAAACAAAAACTATAACAAATTCGGAAATATTGAAATATATGAAATCTATGAAAATTGAAACATTTGAAAGCACCTAAAAATGTACGTCTTTTTGACATTAATAAAACAACTAAAGAACTTCAGTTTCAGTACAGAATTGCAAAAATGTTATATGTGAACACAATCGTTTTCTGCAAACTGCGAACTTATTTTACCGGAATAATATTACTTTATATCGATTCAATGAAAAAGTCAAAAGCCCAACATTGATTTAGATATTCAGTTTGTTTGAAAGTCATATCAGATTTCAAGCATTAACTTGTGTTGCTATTGTCTCGATAATAAAATGTAAGTATGGATTAGGTCCATAATGTACACATACTTAGTGTTCAATTTCATTTCTTTAATTATAGCTCCAATATGTAAAAATCTGCCTTTACTACACATTAGATTAGATTTAGGAAGGAGGAGCTGGCTAATAGGACTTGACCACCGCCATTCCCATGGATCTGTTTTAGTGCTCCTGTTTGTGTTTCTTAGAACTCCCTATTTAGCTTTGTCCTTTGTATCAGACTCCACAGCCTTGATAAGGGCCCCTTAGTATAGCTATCAGCTCTTGGTTTTTTCTCACCAAGTAGCTGGAATCTCAGTCTAGCAAGGCCTTCACAATGGCACAATACATGGACTGAGGTTTCCTCTGTCTCTTGGCAGAGTCTGCATGTTGCGTCCTCTCTCAAACCCATTAGATTGAAATGTCTGTTAAGTCGACAGTGACCGGTTAGAAGACTCATTATTATTCGAATCGCCTTTTTGTTATGTCCGTGAATTTGGGCGATAGTTATTTAATGAACTCTTTGGCCTCTCACTGTCATAGGAAACTTTTCTACCATTTAGTTTGTCAATGGATGCTTGTATGCATAGCTTGGCCGCATCGCAAAAGGGTTCGGGTCCTATAAGGGCCTTACTCGCGCCTTCTCTGGCCAGTTCATCAGCCTTTTCATTTCCTTTGTGACCCTTGTGTGTTGGTACCCACGCCACGGTCACCTTACTCTGATTACCTAGGTCTATAAGGGCATTTATGCAGTCCCATACAAGTCTCGAATCGACTTGTATGTAACCGATTGCTTTTAGCGCAGCCTGACTATTAGAAAAAATGGCAATCGACTGATTAACAGTTCCTTGCCTTGTGATTTCCTTTGCGCACCACTGTATTGCGGCTACTTCAACCTGGAAAACTGCGGCGTATTTTCTTAGATTTATTGGAATTCTCGTCTTTGACCTTATTCCGTAAATCCCAGCTCCGACTCCTTGTTCTGTCTCAGATCCGTCTGGATACCAAACTATTTGTGCCGGTATTGGAGGACCGGTTGTCCAGTCTTTCCTGTCTGGTATTTTAATTTTGAAATTCTCATTGAAGTTATATTTTGGGACTGTAATGACCGTAGGTATTCCTAGACCAAACAGGCTCTGAATATTTTACATAAATGTAAGCAGATTGGGTAAATTCTGTACGTCCCAGCAGATTTGAACGGTTGGAATTTGCTAATTGCCCATTTGAAATTGTCAGGTTTTAATACCTCTGTGGTCAATCTCCAGTCCATGGGTCTGGGCTACGCCGGCCTTTGATCTGGATAACGACTATCCTCTGAGCCCATCAAAACCAGTGAACCTTGAAAGTGTGCCTCCATGAGCAATTGAATACTTTCCGTTAATGTTTCCGTGTATATTTCATCCTCTTTTTTGAGAGAGCCTATTTTTTGCAGTACAACCATTCGTAGCCAGGAACCTATGAATTCGGGAAGCTGCTGGGCCATCATCAACCTCCTCACAAAACGCCCTCCAAGAGCCTCTTTTGGCGTTGTGGATTTCTATGTTGTATTGCGTTAATCTTGATTTATGGGTATCCCAATCTTGGTTATATCTGGTCTTGTTGAACTGTTCCCTCGCTTCTGTTCTGAGACCCTCTAGGTGTTTATTCCACCACATTGTTTTGCCTCTATTTTCCTTTTTCCTTTTTTCATCAAGGCTCTCTACATATTTGACGGACGCTCTTCCTCCCTGCAGGTGCCTGCTGCGAGATTCCCTTCCATTTGATCTCTCGAAGATTTCTGAACTTCATCTACGTCAACGCGATATCAAATCTTATGTGTCTGTAATCGAAACCTGATGGCTCGTCAGACACTTGCCAAATTTTAATTGTATCGCTTATATTAGTTGTACATAAGGTTAAATCTAAAACTTATTTATGTACCGAAGTAACAAAAGCAAGTTTTTTGCCTATATTAGCTGATAATAACCCTTCACCAGGAATGAATTGTAATAAGTACTCACCCCTTGTGTTGATGTTCGTGCTTTCCCATACCACGTGGTGTGCGTTGGTATCACATCCCATTATCATTGGAAGGTTCCTGTCCGTGCACTAGGCAACAATGTCGCTGCGGAGGACAGGTTCTTTCCTCGCCTGGGAAGTGGGCGGAGCATATGACCCAGCTCTTCAGTCCCTCTTCCGTTGACCCTGTTAGGATAGCTGTAAGAAAATCGTCGGTGCAAAGCACCGGAATTGGTACATTAGTTAATAATAAAAAATTTCAGAGAAAAAAGAGGTTTATGATTTTCATTATAGAATATGAAAAATGAAGTTTTCGACTCTTATTAGCTGGCTTTACTTATTTTCCCTTATTTATTACCCCCCACCTCTTCAACGGAAGAGATGTTATTGCAATACATACGTATACCAAACTTCAAGTGAATATCTCAATTTTATTTTATCAACCACTTTAATAATGGTGTGGGTGTGGTGGGGGGTTGAAAAATATTATAGAGAAATCTTCTTTGGCTTGGCTTGGCTTGGCTTCTAGTATAACTATACACCAAATCAAAAGTTTCTGTACGCTTACTAGCTTGCTTTACTTATTTACCGCTATTTATCCCTCAACCTTTCAACGGAATCATCGCAAGATATGATCTAGTTCCGGATGTCATTATAATACATATGCCTACTAAACTTCAAGTGAATGACTCATATTATTTTATCAACCCCTTTAATAATGGTGGGGTTGGTGGGTGGAAAGTATTGTTAAATAATCTGAAGCCTTGACTTCTTAATTATTCTTTTCCCCTTATTAACCCGTTTTTAACCTCCGACCCTTCACCGGAGTTGGCGCAAAACATAATCTATTTGTAAATCTCATCATGATACATGTGTACCAAATTTCTAGTCAATATCTTAAACCATTTCTGGCAAAACGTGCATACAAAAAAAGTTACAGACTGACAGACACACGGCAAAAATTTCTTTATCTCAAACTTAAAATCCCGACATTCCATGACATTCTAAACCCATTTTAACAACAAACATTTTTCAATTTTTTTTTACGTGTGGCGCTAAAATACTTAGAGAACAGAAGATCTTGCTTTTACGTTTAAGATAAACAATATTATTATTATTGATATATTTTTTTTATTTTTTGTTTATTTTTTGGCAATTTCAGTTCGTTTTTAAAGGCCTGTGTTAATTTTCTTAAATTATTTATTTATTATGACCGCGACTTGTGAAGCTACTGTTCTCAGATACCCGTTGTATTCAATTAGTCTGGTTGGACTTGGCTCGATAAAGCAAATCGCCACTGAATGTTGTTGTGTACCAACTTTTTCCAAACACATCAACCAAAAAAGCTCCTATGAAGTAGTTTCTTCCGGGTTTTGCCGCGGTCGTCGAACTTGACTTGACGTTTCGCTGATCATGCTGTCAGCTTCTTCAGAAGGGTTCCAAAGACTGAAGTTGTTGAGTTCTGCTCCTCGTTATATACCTGGGCGCTGCTACGCTTGGTTGCACATTCGTCATGCTCCGTTGATCGTGACCGATTACATTACTGGTACTTGGCAAAGCTAGTCTCCATGTATTGCTTAGTCGATACCCATCTTCTCTGTTGAAGTTGTTCTTATTTTTCATAATTTCCAGTGATTCCCTAATAATTCTTGGGTAATAACGTGCACTTCTGTCCAATATTCTAACGTTCTCGTATTTGATCTTATGGTTCTCATTATGATGAACATGTTCTGCTACAGCCGACTTATCTGTGTATCCGAGTCTAGTATATCTCTGATGTTCCTTGATTCTGCACTGGATACTTCGCCCTGTTTGTCCGATGTAACTTTTTCCGCATATACAGTCCAACTGGTAAACACCTTTCGTCAACAGTTTAGGGATGGGGTCCTTGTTTGAGGGAAGCAACTGTTGTATTTTCTTCACTGTTCGAAAACGTACACCTATTTTCTTTTTTGATAGAATTCTTCTTAGCCTATCTGTGACTCCGGCGACGAATGGTAAGCACGCATATGTTGTAGGTTGTTCCTTTTCTTCAGTTATTGTTCTTATCTGTCTATTAATAATTCGTTGCATATCTCTTTGCTTGTAACCATTCTTTTCTAGTGCTTGTTGGACGCTTTTAAGTTCCTCGGGTTTGCTCTTTTCGTCACATATTGTTGCAGCTCTGTGGAACAAAGTTCTTATCAGCGACCTCTTTTGTTGTGGATGGTGGTGTGATGTAGCATGCAGGTAACGATCAGTATGCGTTTTCTTCCTATAAACTCCATGGGCCAGTTTACCATTGTGTGAACGGTTCACCAATACATCTAAGAAAGGCAAACCTCCCTCTTGTTCGGTCTCCATCGTAAACTTGATGTTTGGATGACGATTGTTTAAATGATCGAAGAAGATAGCTAACGACGATTCTCCATGGGGCCATATAATGAAAGTGTCGTCTACATAGCGTAACCAACATTTCGGTTTCTTCTCGCTGCAGCGTATAGCTTCTTCTTCAAATTCTTCCATGAATATGTTGGCGATGACTGGTGAAAGTGGTGATCCCATAGCTGCTCCATACTTCTGCTCGTAGAAATCGCCATCCCATAGAAAATATGTCGCCGATAGGCACACGCGGACCAGATCCGGGATGTCTTCTCTAAGTCCTTTGGGTATAAGTTTACGCCGTATCAGGTCAACTGTTTCATCAATCGGTACGTTCGTGAACAAAGATTCTACGTCGAAGCTAACCATGATGTCTTCATTCGTTACTTCTAAACCCTCTAGAATTCCCACGAAGTGTCCTGAGTTCTTCACGTAGCTACTTGTCTTGCCTACATAGGGTTGCAGTATATTAGCGACATATCTAGCCAATTCATAGGTTGGTGATCCACATGTGCTGACAATAGGTCTCAAAGGATTTCCAGGTTTGTGAATTTTCGGTAGTCCGTACAATCGTGGTGGAATGGATTCACTCGGAAGTAGGCGACGATGTTCTTCTACTGGGATCAACGATTTCGTAATAGCTGCTCTCGTTTGCCTTTCGATTCTTGGGGTAGGATCCTTCTTAAGCTTTGTATAGTATTCTGGAGCCAATAAAGAGCTCAATTTATCTTGATATTCTTCCTTCCTCATCACAACTGTTGCGTTACCTTTGTCTGCTTTTAACACGATGATGTCATGGCTGTTACGAATCTCCCCAAGTGCCTTCTCCTCCTCTCTCGTGATGTTCCTCCTGGGTGGTTTAGATTTCCTCAGTATACGTGCCGTCTCATGTCTTACTTCCTCTGCTTCCTCAACTGCCAATCCTCTAATGGCATTTTCCACTTCAGCGATAATATCTTCTTTGGGTACTTTATTAGGTGCTACAGCAAAGTTCATGCCTTTCGCTAACACAGATGTCCATTCCTCTGGTAGTGGATGGTCTGTTAGATTCACTACGGTTTTCTTGACGTCCAGTTCTGGTTTATTGGGCGTTATTCTCTTTTCTTGTAGTTTCTCAAACTTCTTGGTCTGCTTCTTCGTTGTCCTTTCTTGTTGAAGTTCTGCTTGGTCGTAGGTAATACGGTCGACTAACCTCCACAGATCCTCGTTTAGTGTGGCCGACAACTCCAGGTGTAAGTTGTATAATTCTAAGGACACTGTGTGTAGTTGATGATATGTGTACCTCACTCTCTCTCTGGTCAACGCTTGTTCTGTTCTGCCGATTATCCTTAGGGCGGCGGGTGTTTGTAGATGGTGTCTAATCTTGATGAAAGTCGGTGTAACCTCCTTGTCTCTGCAGCGTCGTAGGAATGCTAACGATGATAGTAGTCTGCTCCTCTTCTTCCTCAACTTCTCCAATCTCCTGGTTTTTAGGTAGATATCCTCCCCGTAGAGGTGTCCAATAGTGCAATGCAGGTTTTCACGGCCGTTGTCCAATGAAGTAGTTTCTTCCGGGTTTTGCCGTAACAGCCATGACATCATCGTGTTAAAAGCAGACAAAGGTAACGCAACAGTTGTGATGAGGAAGGAAGAATATCAAGATAAATTGAGCTCTTTATTGGCTCCAGAATACTATACAAAGCTTAAGAAGGATCCTACCCCAAGAATCGAAAGGCAAACGAGAGCAGCTATTACGAAATCGTTGATCCCAGTAGAAGAACATCGTCGCCTACTTCCGAGTGAATCCATTCCACCACGATTGTACGGACTACCGAAAATTCACAAACCTGGAAATCCTTTGAGACCTATTGTCAGCACATGTGGATCACCAACCTATGAATTGGCTAGATATGTCGCTAATATACTGCAACCCTATGTAGGCAAGACAAGTAGCTACGTGAAGAACTCAGGACACTTCGTGGGAATTCTAGAGGGTTTAGAAGTAACGAATGAAGACATCATGGTTAGCTTCGACGTAGAATCTTTGTTCACGAACGTACCGATTGATGAAACAGTTGACCTGATACGGCGTAAACTTATACCCAAAGGACTTAGAGAAGACATCCCGGATCTGGTCCGCGTGTGCCTATCGGCGACATATTTTCTATGGGATGGCGATTTCTACGAGCAGAAGTATGGAGCAGCTATGGGATCACCACTTTCACCAGTCATCGCCAACATATTCATGGAAGAATTTGAAGAAGAAGCTATACGCTGCAGCGAGAAGAAACCGAAATGTTGGTTACGCTATGTAGACGACACTTTCATTATATGGCCCCATGGAGAATCGTCGTTAGCTATCTTCTTCGATCATTTAAACAATCGTCATCCAAACATCAAGTTTACGATGGAGACCGAACAAGAGGGAGGTTTGCCTTTCTTAGATGTATTGGTGAACCGTTCACACAATGGTAAACTGGCCCATGGAGTTTATAGGAAGAAAACGCATACTGATCGTTACCTGCATGCTACATCACACCACCATCCACAACAAAAGAGGTCGCTGATAAGAACTTTGTTCCACAGAGCTGCAACAATATGTGACGAAAAGAGCAAACCCGAGGAACTTAAAAGCGTCCAACAAGCACTAGAAAAGAATGGTTACAAGCAAAGAGATATGCAACGAATTATTAATAGACAGATAAGAACAATAACTGAAGAAAAGGAACAACCTACAACATATGCGTGCTTACCATTCGTCGCCGGAGTCACAGATAGGCTAAGAAGAATTCTATCAAAAAAGAAAATAGGTGTACGTTTTCGAACAGTGAAGAAAATACAACAGTTGCTTCCCTCAAACAAGGACCCCATCCCTAAACTGTTGACGAAAGGTGTTTACCAGTTGGACTGTATATGCGGAAAAAGTTACATCGGACAAACAGGGCGAAGTATCCAGTGCAGAATCAAGGAACATCAGAGATATACTAGACTCGGATACACAGATAAGTCGGCTGTAGCAGAACATGTTCATCATAATGAGAACCATAAGATCAAATACGAGAACGTTAGAATATTGGACAGAAGTGCACGTTATTACCCAAGAATTATTAGGGAATCACTGGAAATTATGAAAAATAAGAACAACTTCAACAGAGAAGATGGGTATCGACTAAGCAATACATGGAGACTAGCTTTGCCAAGTACCAGTAATGTAATCGGTCACGATCAACGGAGCATGACGAATGTGCAACCAAGCGTAGCAGCGCCCAGGTATATAACGAGGAGCAGAACTCAACAACTTCAGTCTTTGGAACCCTTCTGAAGAAGCTGACAGCATGATCAGCGAAACGTCAAGTCAAGTTCGACGACCGCGGCAAAACCCGGAAGAAACTACTTCATTGGACAACGGCCGTGAAAACCTGCATTGCACTAAAAAAGCTCCTGCAGCATATAATTTCGAGTATTGTTTCACGTCAATATTCCCCCATACTAATACATTTTTATTGTTGCCAACTGCTAACAACATATTGTAATTGGTAAAAGTCCATTAATTAAGCCGGTTCATTGTGTTGTGTATTCAATTAAATTCCCTTTTTAAAATAAAATACACAATAGCCAGCTTTTAATCTTTTTAATTGCATGTTGGGGTATCGCTTGGTGTGTAAATACTACGAAATTATTTAAATTGGATGGGAAAGGGACATTTAAAGTGCCAGTGTGTAACTGCAAAATAATTGTCTCATCAGCTCGGGCTTGTGCATTTTTAATTCAGGGCTGCCATCACAGTTAAACGTATACCGCAGTAGACGCTTTACGCGCGAGTTTTATAGTCTAGCAGATTAATGTATGGATTTGGTAATTTTAGATTGACAAATAAGTAATCCTTAAGCTTTCAGCATTAATTTTAACAGCAAAGTATTGAGTAGACGTCGGGTGAAGTATATTAAATATCTTTTTAATTACATTAACAAGTATGTACTGGTTAATGTAATTTAATTGCCAAACCTACGAAATATTTGAGTTATATTAGATTTAACGGGAAATGACAACAAATAAGTCGCGATTTTTACGTTGTGAAAATATACAATATACAAATTCTGTACGTTTAGTAACCAAAACATATTTATATCTATAGAAACAAATGAATAAATATATTACCAGAAAACACTATTTCACCTTTTACAAAATACTTATCACAGATAAGTTTAAAACATATCTCCTTCTTATAGAATTATAAGATAGAAAATATGCTCATTATGTACAGTACAACTGTTACCATAATGTCATTATTAATTTAAATTATCCTGCTCGATGACACCCAAAGACAATCAAAACAAAAGCACTTACCGATATAGCAGTAACACAAAACTTTAGAACATCCACAGGCACGTGTTTCAACATCTATGTCTCTCCAGTGTAGCTTCTTCCAAAGTTCACAATCAATTGAAATTCAGTTGATTGTGCATTAAACATGCATAGGTATATAGGCTCCAATACTAGTTAGCTAATAGATAGGTGAAGATCTGTTGTTTTTATCAGTCAATGTCAAATATAATTATTTCATATCTACTTATTCATAGCAATTGTCTTGGTCTTACATGGAACATTGGTCTTACATGGTCTTACATGAGTGGCTGTGTGCCTTTCTGATAAGCTCCAGAATAAGGGTGAAAAACGTTTCAGAGGCTAAGCATGTCCAAAAACACAATGATAGATTTTATGAAAATGTAATTAGAATGAAAAATTTTTAAAGACAAGGTAGGTAAATAAATTCATTTTAGGCCTTTGTTCTCATGTTAACTGAATATTCATTTCCGCATGGGTTTATGCAGATACTAGTATAATCTGCAGGGCCGCAGGGGTCTGTGTGGATGCTAGTTGTTGAATGAGAATTTTCAAATAAGAAATTATACAAATCCATTTTAGGATTTTAATTTGCTAGCATAACTAGAATTCAGGTTATAGAAAGAATGCAAAGATTTCATTAATATTTTTACATATAGTTTTTCTTTTAGTTCTCATAGATAGTTATTTTTTCTACTACTTGCAAAATTCTATAAAGAATATGTTTCAATACAATTAAGCAAACAAATAATGATTCACTTTTAAACATGCATAGAGTATATAGGCTCAAATATTAGTTAGCTAATACATAGGTGAAGATCTGTTGTTTTTATCGGTCAATGCCAAATATAATTATTTCATACCTACTTATTCATAGAAATTGCCTTGGTCTTACATGGAACATCTTATGGGTAGCTTTGTGCCTTCCTGATGAGCTCCCGGGTAAGGGTGAAACACGTTTCAGAGTCTAAGCATTTCCAAAAACAGAATGATAGATGTCTTGAACATGTAGTTAGAGTGAAAAATTTTTAAAGATGAGGTAGGTAAATAAATTCATTTCAAGCCTTTGTTCTCATCTTGACCTGAATCTTCATTACCGTAGGAGGTTATGTGGATACTAGTATAATCTAGATGGCCGTAGGGGACTGTGAGGATGCTAGTTGTTGAATGAGAATTTTCAAATAAGAAATTATACACATCCATTTTAGGATTTTAATTTGCTAGCATAACCAGAATTCAGGTTATCGAAAGAATGCAAAGATTTCATTAATATTTTTACCTATAATTTTTCTTTTAGTTCTCATAGATAGTTATTTTTTCTACTACTTGCAAAATTCTATAAAGAATATGTTTCAATACAATTAAGCAAACAAATAATGATTCACTTTTAAAAATAAAAAACAATGATAACAGTTGTACTGCACATAATGGGCATATTTTCTTTCATATAATTGTATAAGAAGGAGTTATGTTTTAAACTTTCCGTGATAAGTATTGTGTAAAAGTTTGAATAATTGCTATTGTTCTCTGGTAATATATTTGTTCATTTGTTTCTATTGTTTTTACAGTTCTAGGAAATTACATTTGCATTTAAATTATTTATATCTATATTGTCCATACTAATGAGTTACTCGAAATTTAAGAAAAAAATATTTAGAATTTTCATCATAGATATTACATATATATGGCCTGAACACTATGATATATTCCTCTGACCCATTTCTAGCTAACTGTGATAATGCTTGATTTTACTGATTACTGCACAACCCACCGGGAATTTGTTGTATTCTCGCTAAGCGCACCAGCGTTCAGTTTGGCTAAAATATCGTTCGTAGAGAAAACATTTTCATACCGTTGTGTTAGTGATTGAATTCTGAACAACTTTCAAACAGTCCGTCCGTTCGTCTGTCTGTCCATTACGTTATATATTTTTTTAAGAACTTAAGAAAAAAATTCTATTGTATTGAAATTTGGACAATAAATTAGTGTTAGCTAGAGGAAGAGCCCTGTTGTGTTAGAACAAAATCGAGTGTAAAGAAAGTTTTTCTTAAGGCATCAAGTCGTATACAGATCAAGACCGTTTTATGGTTACGAATACGTGTTTTTGTAGTATTGCAGCTACGTTTAATGTTAAATTGTGCATCAGAGTAAGGAGTAAATCACAAAATGGAAATATTATTAAATAGCAGCATAATTGCGTGATTAATCTAAATTAGTTGCTTTGAGTGCCATCCGACCATTGACCTTCATTTGTCCAGGAATGAAACTGTAAGTTTTTTTTTGATTTTATGTACTATGATGTGGCGAGTGGAGAACAATACGTTTTAGTAACGTTGAGAAACTGGCATTTTGATTGATTTTTTTACTTGAGGAGTGAGATCAGCAGACAATTTGACCGTTTTCATGTTAATATCGGACATTTGGTGCGTGATGTGATTTGCTGACAATATCGATGTCCAAATAGGCATAAATAAACAGTGGCCTAGTTAGCGCGAAAGCGTGAGTAACATTTGAATCGGCTTAGGAAACAGAGAAAGCAGTTTCGCATAGCAACCGTTTGTAGTTACCCAAATTCTGTATGAATTAGGTTATAAAACCTGATGAGGGTTAACTACTGTATAAAATATTCTGTTTTCATGTTTAATTACACGATCTAATTTTTATTACGTACGTTTTTGTACTGTTTTGAATTTAAATTAGCTAGATAGGTTTTCGTATTAACTTGTAACCTAAAAAGTTAAGAGATTATTTTGTTTCCATGTTGTTTAATTTTGATTTATCGCTCATTCAAATTATAATAGCTCGCTGTTTCCTTATTTTGGCGAGGCTAGCTATAGTTTGAAATTGTAAGTAATATTTGTTTTAGTTGCTTTCACGTACTCAAAATAAGGTGGCGTCCAACTATTTTTCTGTTGAGTTTTTCAGAACCCTATATTAGCTTTTCTGAATTTTCTGTTAGCAAGTATTTGCCAAGGTAAGTGATAACCAATATTAATCCAAGCTATCAAGGATAATCCGCCCCCTGAGGTCCTAAGCTCAACTTTGAATTTTAATTATGATTGCGGATATAATATAACTAAAAGGCTAGGTTACAAGGGTACAAAAACAATTCCAGACTGCTTAAAAAAATCCCGAATTTGTTACGGTAAGAACTGTAATAGACCTTTAAATGGCAAAGAAGTAGATTTTGCTACACCGGGCATGTATGTGGTGATTTTGTGAAAATTCAGATATTTTAAGTATGCCCCAGTTACATCTGTCGACGTCGAGGGGGTCCTTCTCGCAATGTAAATGGATTTTCAACGAAACATGCCGAAGTTTAACTCCAAAACGTTTAGAGCAGATATTAGACATATATTTTTATTCATGTAATCGGCATTGAAAAATACTTGTATATGTTAATTCAGTGTTAAGTACGTCCTCTTATACCTCCAGTTCTCTTCGGGTGAGTGTTTATATTAAATTGACTTTATCAGCTTTGGATAATATGGAATTTGCTAAAGAAAATTTCAAGGTAAGATGTTGTTTCACATATGCATGCAAATATTTATGTGCTGACACATAATTACCTAAAGCCAACCCTGGTTTTACTACATATCCGATAGGTAGTTCCGACCTCCGGTCATGACACTCAATCCGTAAACTGAATGTATACCACATATTATTAAAGGCAAAGTCTAGATGCTTTCATTCCCTGTTAGCAGCTCAATATGGCCCTTAGGAAACTAAAAATATGAACTCATTTGGTGTATTTAAAGTTAGGTAGGTACATCATGCACATTTTCTAAACTTGCTATTAGTTATTTTTAACTGAGTTCAAAAATGTTTAATTCGATCCGTATGGTTTCTTGTCTTGGTTCACTACTTTAGAACGACTTAATCAATGTCTACGAAATATATTTCAAACTGCAGAATATGGCTGAGAGGTGGTCCCATTATAATTTTGTTAGACTAAGACTAGTACACGGTAAGCAAAAATCTAAACAGAAAAAGTTTTAATAGAAATTTGGCGAATGCAATAGTGATAACGGAAAACGATGCATATAATAATAATATTTTTACGAGTTGCAGAGTATTGTTGCTCAGCAATGGTTCCATTGTAGTTCTTGTATCAAGTTACGACCAGTGGACAGTGGGCCGAACTGTCAAAAACTAGACAAAATTCAAATTGCGTCGGAATTTCATTAAAATTGATAGTTAGGTATTATATGAGTAGCTAGTACTGAACCTGATATTAAAATATAAAAATTGAATATTACGAATTCAGTATCGATATTAATTAATAAGGTTGAATTTAATTTCATAATTTTCGGCCTTCTTTTTTGAAGTCGATATAAATTTTTTAAACATTTTTTTGTTACTAAATTTACGAATCATGTAACAAATATAGTAACAAAGTCTTTAATTTTCCTGCCAAGTTCAGCTCCGCCTTGACCACCTCACACATCAAATTGGAATAAAACCTGAAATGCCACTAATCGGATATTTCATAAAAGTGCATCAGACCCGGTATTTAACCATTTAAAAATGTACCTACTTTAAATCAAAAATTGGCAATGAAGTATGATCTGCTATACTATTATGTACGACTAGCTCCGTTTTAAATGGAATGGTAGTTGTACAGTATTGTTCTCTATACCGTAATAAATGAATGCACGTAGTATAACTTTATTGAATGAATTTCATTCGGAAAATTGCCTTTTACATTTTCCGGCGGTTATTTTCTGTACTGAAACGCAATAGATTTGATTGCTTTCGAATGCTACGTGTGGATGTACCAAATGTAATTAAAATTATACAGGCCTTTGTCATGAAAATATATTTTCTTTCCCACTTATTCAATATAAGAGAGTAGTAATGTCGTCTAAAAAATTTAAATATCAAGAAAAGTATCTTACAAAATTCAAAACAATATGATTTTATTTCCACATACACGTAATGGAGTGAAAGTATAGTAATCGTATCAAAACATATATTTTTGTATGTTGGATAGGTTTAGAATGCCATGAAACGTCGAGATATTAAATCTCGAAAGCAGAAATTTCTATCTGTCGGTCTGTTTGTAACTTTTTTTGTTCGGTAATTTATTGTGGAACGGTTTAAGATATTGACTTAAAATTTGGTACACGTATGTATTGTGACGAGATCTTTAACTACATTATATTTTGAACTTGTTCCGTAGATAAGTGGGGGGTGAAATTGAGTAAATAAGGACAAATAGGTAAAACCTACTAAGAGTGCAGAAACTTGGGATTCGATGCATATACTAGAAGTCAAGGTCTCAATTTCTTTATGGCATCTGCCATCTACATTAATGTTAATCACTTAAAAAAAATTCAATTATTTCTCCTTATTATTTAATTATTTGTAGTCTAATACAAGCCTGGTGTGGTTAACAGTGGCTGGTAACTGATTACTTCTTAAAAGTGCGGATACTGTTTTTAATTAAATTATGAGAGTTAGTGTGCGGAATGATGAATCACACACCAATATTCACTGAGAGTGTTTTCAAATTTATATCAATAAAGTGTAACAATACATATCGAGGGCTTCATGAAAGAAGAGTGTATTGACCATGTACCAAATTGTGGGATGTCAACGTTTAAACATTTTTATAGTTATAAAAGAGACATAATATTTAGAAGTGTTTTTTTGCCTGACATAGTTAATTAAGAAAATGATTGAATAACTTGCTAATACAATTTTTTCCATTCATTCACAATTAATAAAAATACTATGCTATACGCCATTTTTCTACAACAATTATCATAGCCTTCTTTTTCAATGAAAGGTTTTATGTAATTTCGAAATAGTTTAAGTTCAAAAAGTAATTTAAAAATCGGTATAGGTATTTACAGAGAACTTCCCTCTTTATTTACAAGTACAGGGCGGTCACTCTAAAAAATTATTAATTAAGTGTGAAGCGACATATGAGAATAATAATCGAAATGTAGTTATCACTATTATTACAAAGAAAACCTGATAACTTTTCGTCAAAAAAATATACAGATTGGTCATCTGACAGAAAAAATTCAGTATTAAATAGAAGGTACCATATACGGAAGGCTTACGTAAATACCTTTACAAATTTCCACCAGTGTTGAACTATTTCTCAAGATGGCCACCATGTACATGTTTCACTAAAACCAATTGTATTAACTTTGTGCCAAATATTATTGCCATTTATCACATTTTTAGTTACACATCGACGTAGTGGAGTGAGAGCATAGTGGTTAAAAAATAATTTCAATTTTGCTTTTTTTACCAAATATGTTTAGAATGTCAGGAAACGTGGAAATTTTAAATTTAAGCAAGAGTAAAAAATATTCCATCTATTCTAATGGTAAAAAATGTTTTTGAAATAGGTTAAAGTGCAACGTAACGTGGAAATTTGTTAGTGAAATTTTTTTTCCCATTTTCTGTTCCCTTTAGACGGTCCACCCTGTATATTTTCATAGAAAGTCGACCAAGTTTCTGTTCCTATAGAAAATTTAACAAAACAAGTTAAATAAATAATACCATAACTTCAAATTTGAACTCACCACTACCGGCCTGAACTGTTGCATTATCTAACTGTGTTAAAACTTGTTGGGTGAAATGTGAATCATTTAAAAGATCAGTCATGTTTTTGATGTATAAAATACCTTGCAAACTTCTACACAGACTCTTAAAATGTTTATAAACCAGACACAACAATTACAACACTGCATTAAGATAACAATTATAACCTAGCTTATTAAATCATATGACTCATGGCTCATACGCTCTTCTACAGCAAGAAGTAATAAGGCGTATGGCGCTTACGTTGTTTTTATACGTTGTTTGAAAGTGAATATTGGTTTTTACGCCTATTGTTCGTCGGTAAATACTGAAAAGGACAAGAATCTGACTACGATCTTTCACCACGCAACGTATACTACATAGAAGAATACAAACGCCTAAAAATATAAGATTTGACAAAAATGTTCCATAGCTCCTTTTTCTATGAAGCCATTGATATATTCTTCTTAGTTATATTTTATAAAATAGACCTACTGCTCTTCTGTACATATAGGAAACATTCTTCTTTTTATCCACAGCGTCTTCCCAGACGTTCTTATGATCAATACATGATAATATAATTCAACCAAGATACCAGTCGACACCCGCTTGCTGCATAGCACAGCACGTCTAACAGCATTACGCCATGTGCTAGGGGTCCTGTTAGGCGCACACACTCAACAAAGCTCTTTTCCACTAGCTGTTCAGCACAACGTTGTGGATTTTGTCTTCTTGAGTTTCCCTTAACTGTCAACCGTACTATATTGTTTTCTCTCCGGTTGATGTAGCAAGAGGAACAAGGATTCAGGAGAATATAGTAGCTTTTGGGGGCGTATTTATTGTAGGATCGAGTTACTAGTACGATACGCTGTCCAGGGAATTAGTAGAGAATGCCTCCAGGCACCAATATGTCTGCTTCTTTAACAGTCCATATCTCAGAGGCATAGGCGTTAGCAAATGTCGACCTATGTCCGCGATAAATATATCAGGTGGGCAGTTTTACAGAACATTTACTACCACCGAGAAGTAGAGAGTTTTTACTTGCCTAATATCAAATATGCAAAGGACCGACTGCTTTACAACCCCTCCATAGGATGGCATACCCGCTACACAATTCTCGCCTAAAACTGCATGGCTTCTACATGTACGAACCATTAAAAAGTGGGGCGGCAAAAGTGGTTTTAAAAACATGTTTGACCGTTGTTGCAGTGTGTGTTTGTAGTCTGGCACCTAGAGCCGAAAACACTGATCTTGGAAGGAATTAGTTCATTACTTACTGTGAAATGCTATTAAGGTATTTTTAATAAAACTATTAGGAAACAAATGAAATAGTTATTTCAACAATAAAGGTAAGACATATAGGCTGTGTATTAATTTCATTGGCACCACGTAAAAGTTAATTTTACCGCATTTGGGCAAATTCGGCCACGTCCGACTGCAAGTTCTACTTATTTAAATAATGTAAACAGTGCCAATTTATGTGTAGCAAGTAGACATATTTATTTTATGGCTATATTTCCTTTATCTACCCAAATTAGATTCACAGATGTCTACTTGAATCAACTCTTCAGCAGATACATCCTTCTGTAAATCCTTCATAATCCTCATACACCAGAGAGTTTTGTAAATATTTTTACAGCGTGGAGATATTTCCTAACCACTCGACATTTTAATTATATGAAGCTAACTTCAGCTTGTCAGCTATTCGAGAGTGAGGAAAAGTAAATTAAAAGCCATAGTACATTGCATAAACAATATACGTTTTTAAAATGCATATAATTAAAAATAATAGTTCAGGGAATTCAGATGTATAATGATTAATGATTCTAATACGAGACTGATAGATTTGGGTTTTGTCTAACATATGTCTATGTAGAGTTATGTTAATAGAACTATTGCATACAAAATTTGATGGTCCTAAGCTGTAGAAATTAGGTGATTGCTTAACTGCTAAACTAAATTTTAATAGGTTACCTTAGTGACAAAAAGCGCATTGCTGGCCTTGTAGATTAAAAGGAAATAGAAATAAATAACTTTACGTGGGTTAAAAATCTACTTTAACGAAATTATAATCTTTCATTGCTCTTTCTTTTACTTTTCGTACAAATCATAATTTATTTTAGCACGCCTGCACATTTTCCTGTTTTCTTTTGGCTCCCATGGAATTCTCGGTATGCAGTTGAGGGACTTGACAAAAGCAATCAATACGTGTATAATATATAATTCGGATAACCTCAATTATAGAGATGTTTTTCTTCATACAGTGTGAACTCCGGGAATTTAAGAAAGTATTTACCCAGAATGGGGCATAAAAAAGAATGATTTATTACATTGGTGAATTTTTTATTCTTCCTTCGTTTATCAGAAATGTACACCCAACCAGTATTCTTAGACAGATTGCGTTCAGTGTTTATATCCATGGAAATGTTCGATTTATTTTACAATACTATGTTTAAACAATGAGAAGATTGCGTATGCTCTTGTCATAAAACTAATAGAATTTATAATTTATTCAATTATTAAAATATGTAATGCAGTAGATAAATAAATGTCAAAGTGTTTCTTTCAATTAATAATGTAATGGTGTAATTATTGTTTTCAATCCTAAATGTGTTCATTTCATAATTCACGTTCAGTTGTGAATATGAATAGTACTTAGCAAGGTAATATTTCAATGGGTAAAAAAGGACACATTGCTAGTTCGTCACTTTATTCAAGCGTTCAAATTATTCGACATTTGATCTTCACTGAATTTATTATCGATAGTTTGAAACGCTGTCTGTACACTACTGAAATTTAGGCGAGATAAAGAATACACTTTTAAATTTAGTTTCAAGTTTAAACTGTAGTTTAAAATGTCTTTTTGAATACAAATTTATTTCACAACTTTTAGATCTATTGTTATAGATACGATCATTAATGTAGTGTTTTAACAGAGGCACCAGTTCATTATTGGTATTTCCATAAGTAGTTCTTGAGTTATCGTAAATATATAGAGATCATCAGATGAACAGAAATGAGTTACTGAAGAATTTTGAGAAATATGTTTCTGAAAAATTTTGTCAACTGGATTTTTGAAACATGGTACCTACTTAAAAATTCTTCTTATTTACATGTTTATAAATGTTTATGTACGGCGCATCTCACGCTATCAAGTCGTCTTTTGTGGTTGCCAGTGATTCGCTTGAGGGACGTATTTCTTGGAGAATAGAGATGTTGATGCGATGGACTGTCCAGGAAATTCGTAGAGAATTTCTGCAGATCCACACTCCGCAAGCATAAATATATCGCCTGCCTGCCCTTCTAATGGTGCAGATTTCAGAGGCGTAAAGAAAGATGAAGAAAAGTATGGCGTTAGGAAGTATAATCATGTCTCGTGAAATTTCTGTTACTTCACATTTTGCTTAACTGGTATCTGCAAACAAAAATGTATAATATATATGATTTTAACAGAAACAAAAAAATCTCGAATTGCTGACTTACTACTGAAAGGCAATGTTAGTAAATGAACATTGGGAATTAAAGAAGAGAATGTGGTTTTGTTATTATCATTGACAACTATAACTCGATTTCTTGATCATGCAAATAATCATGCTTAGTTTTTAAAACCTACGGTTTAAAAAATCCCATGAAAAGAAATTCGATGGAGTTGGATCTGGTAAGTTAGCTAACCATTGCCTTAGATTCTTGCCAATTCGTAGTCTTAGGGACATATTCGTTTAGAATTATTTAATAGTTCCCTAACAATTTAAAGTAATTAACACTCGATTATTAAAAAGGAAATTTGAATTAAAAGAAACTAAATAAAATATTTTCTTTTTCCTTCTTCAATTCTTTGGGACTTCCTGCCACATGTATGTTTTCTTTTTAAGCGGTGCTAGGGGAATCTACAAAATATATCACAATTAACCAGTATGATACTGGTAAATAACCTCTACGCCTGTGACGTTTACGTCAAAGGATCAGTTAGAGGCTGGTTTATTTAAATAAACAACACAAATAAGTATAAAAACTTGAAATTAAATATTTCGCCGACGTTTCAGAAATCTAATCTGTTTCCTTTCTCAAGGCTTTTTAAAAAATCTTTTTTTTTTGCTGTGTATGACAAATACACAGCTCTAAGAATGTTTGTTATATTAAATATCCATAGATACTTACTATTTACATAGAACTGTTGATATAGTTAACAGTTTTTTAGTTTTTATACAATGTTATGTTTGTGAAGTTCTTCTTTTAACATTGGCAGCCAAGTTGTACAGACATCTACGGAACAATTCGACACGCAACTATCCTCATTCAATAATATTATCGCGGATTCTTTAATTTTTCTTTTTTTGCTATCTGCCTCTTTTGTTAAAATTTTTGCCGAGTCCCAGTTTATTCTATGTCCGTTCTCCCACGCATGTTCGCAGATCTTGGACCTCTGAATTTCATTTTTTCTGATGTAATTTTGATGTTCGCCCAATCTTACACTAAAAGGTCTGGATGACTCACCCACCTATTGTTTGTCGCACTCACACGGAATACTATAAATGCAATTTTTTGAATTTTGCTCGTGGTTCTTCGGTTTCGTCTTTGTCAGAATAGATCTTAAAGTGCTGCTTGTTTGAAATACCGTCCTAATGTCAAATCTATCACCGATGCGGCGCAACTTTTCGGACAATCCGCATACATAAGGAATTAACGCTGTGTAACGTTTTTCAGGCCTCTGTCGCACCTGATTGCCATTTTCAATATTTATGAAGGTTTTATCGACAAAACCCCCAGGGTATTGGTTATTAATAAGAACTTCCTTTATAAACCGCTTCTCATTGTTTAGTATTTCATCATTAGAAGAAATGATTTTGGCCCTATCATACAAACATTTTACAACACCCCTCTTAACGTGCATCGACTGATTTGAGTTGAAATTTAAATATCTGCTGAAAATGGCAATCAGGTGCGACAGAGTGTGAGTGCCACAAACAATACGTGGGTGAGTCATCCAGACCTTTTAATGTAAGATTGGACGAACATCAAAATTACATCAGAAAAAATGAAATTCAGAGGTCCAAGATCTGCGAACACGCGTGGGTGAACGGACATAGAATAAACTGGGACTCGACAAAAATTTTAACAAAAGAGGCAGATAGCAAAAAAAGAAGAATTAAAGAATCCGCGATACATAATATTATTAAATGAGGATAGTTGCGTGTCGAATTGTTCCGTAGATGTCTGTACAACTTGACTGCCAATGTTAAAAGAAGAACTTCACAAACTTAACATTGTATGAAAACTAAAAAACTGTTAACTATATCAACAGTTCTATGTAAATAGTAAGTATCAACAAACATTCTTAGAGCTGTGTATTTGTCATACACAGCAAAAAAAAAGATTTTTCAAAAAGCCTTGAAAAAGGAAACAGATTAGATTTCCGAAACGTCGGCGAAATATTTAATTTCAAGTTTTTATACTTATTTGTCAGGCATAGAGGTTATTTACCAGTATCATACTGGTTAATTGTGACATATTTTGTAGATTCCCCTAGCACCGCTTAAAAAGAAAACATGCATGTGGCAGGAAGTCCCAAAGAATTGAAGAAGGAAAAAGAAAATTAAGATAATGCCACAAATAACATTTAAACAATATTTAAATAAAATAGTTTTAAAATAAAATATAATGTTAAATAATTAGCTGACATCCTCCTGTGCAGATGGATTCCTCATTACTTACTATATAGCCACTATCAAGCCATTGTCGGAGAATAAATAGATGATTTTGTTAGTTAATGGTGCTTCTGTTGATGGCACTTCTACTGCAATCATTAAATATATTTTTTTAATCTTTGATTTTAATAAAAGGTCACACGTTCACAATTTTGGTTTTCTAGATTTTCTCATAGCCGGTAACATTTCCAGAATTGAAATGTTTGGTTCGTGGAACATACATAGACTGTGAAACATTACATTACTTTACGTAGCATACAGTTACACCGAAGCCTGCTTTTCAGCACGAAAGAGCTTCTTAGCACAAAATCCAAAAATATAAAAAAATTAAAGTTTGTAAATTAATAAAACATACCGCTCTAACCTTCGTAAAACAACATGAAAGTATGAGTAGTTATTTAATTTCCAATCATTAAGGTAGTAAAATTAAGATTCTCATTTACAATTTTTGTCTTTATTTATTATCTTCGTATATTAAGCTTATGTTCTTTCGGTGATAGAGCTTAAATTCGCTATCCCAGAAACAGCTAAAGCTACTCTTATTGCCATAAAAATAATGATCCTGACCACATATATTTTGAAACATCGAAGTTAATGTCTGTGATTTAAGATAACAGTGATTTCAAATGACGTAATGGCGTCAAAAGGCATCATTTGCCTCGTTAGTATGTTGTTCTAAACGCGGAAGCAAATCGTAATTGCCAAAGCCAATATTTTATTATTAGAAATTGTTATATTGAGTCAATAGTATTTGAATATATTTATATTTGTAACACGTAATTTTAGTAGCATAAGCAAGGTCAGTATCAATAAACATTAAACTTGCTTGCAATTACAAAGTGCTGACGCCAACACTTATTTTATATACTACGTACGGCACTCAAGCACATATATGTTACTTTGCTGGTAGCGTCCCTGTAGGCCTGTTATTGAACACTCTTTAACTCGTATATTTGATTTGTTGGATCCAGTTCACCTTCTCCTTCAGGAGTCTTAAGACAATAATTGTTAGCTTCAGTAAGAGTTAGGCGTGACAATATTAAGGTCAAATGTACCTTATTCACACCCCCCAAAATTCTGTCGTTATCTATGCCACACATTAGAGTTGATTCAAATATAATAGTCTTAAAGGTTGTTGTTTCTTATGGAGGTATTTAAGAAAAGAAAATTATCAACAGTTTTGATATAAATTATATTTTACTTTAAATTATATCCCGTAGACATTTATAAAAACTACTATAAAATCCGCATACGGCATTCGGATGGAATATTGAGAACTAATCACAATAAAGCAAGCAACAACACTTATCCCAATATTTTGGTTAGCAATATCTAAGGAAGATATAAAGGCATGATGATCTGGCCTCAATTCAAACATATTAAAATGATTTATTACCCTGGATATATCGACAAACAATATTCAAAGTTTTATTATCGATTTTATACATCTACAATTGGGTGTTTTATGTATTCTGCATGGTATAAAATGTAGACATTTTGAAAGGCATTGAGATGTGATTAGCGACTCATAAATGTTTATTTTTAATATACTTTACACATGGTACGTTTTATGACTGCCGAAAATAATTTTCTTGCAAATTAACAGTATTTCTTTGAGAGAAACGTTCTTCACACGATATTCGTGTTGTAAAATTTAATGTTTATTGTTAAGAGTAGCACATAAAAACAGAGTGAATATTAAAATATTCAGCTTATTTTTATACAATGTATTAAGTCCAGAAATATATAGAGTTTTTCTAAGAGCCGCAGAAAAATTGTAGTTTCTAGTCCCTAAGAGTTCAATTAAAGATTATTGCCGCAAAATATTGGTATACAAAGGTCTAATATTTTTAAAGACAGTATTTTTCCTATATGCTCATATATAAAACGGTCATATTTTGTTTGTGTTTATCTTATTAACAAAGTGGTGACCCCCGTTTTGCGTCCCATTCATTATTTTATTTAGCCTACTTTTTTGCTGTGCTGTACGCCTGACAGCATCACACCATGTATCGGGGTTGCTTGTTGGGCACACGGTCTTGTTAATGCTAGTTCATATCAGTACCTTAGTGACAGTCCACCATTTTAGATACTGTACTCTTCGTCTCTTATCATCCTGTCCTAAACTATCGGTTCAGTGGCTCAGTGCTAACGGTGTTAGATTTGAAACCATGGGATCTCGGGACTGAATCCTGGCTAGGGTGTGGATCTTCAGTAGCGTCTTTAAATGTGTTACCAAGATGGCAATAGTGGACTAGACCGCAGTTCAAGACCACGTGGCTAATCGCTGTTATCTCTCCTGAGTTCGAGCCTCAGATGCGCTAGATGGAAATGTCCCGGAGGATGGTTGTTCTATTATTGTCTACTTGTGCGTGTCCTGTTTAAGTTGTGAAACAGTTATAGCTAAACTGCACGTTAATATAAATAACGCGATTAAATAACCGAGACAATAAAATAGACCGTTCTATAATTTCTTCTCTCCAGATGGTGAGAGGCAAACAAATAATATGATTCTGCAGGATGAAATGCTTTGTTTGTATTATCAACTTCATGAAAGTAGAATAGAAATGGTAGAATTAGTTAAGCTTATTTTTCCATGTTGAAAAGAAAACAGCTGTCTAAACAATCACTACTTCCAAATCCTGATTTTTCATCCAACTAAAGAAAACATTTTGACTATATTTGTTTTGGAATTGGTTTCTACCATACACGTTAAATATGAAGTTTCTAGCTTACTCTACTTATTTCCCCTATCCACAACTTACCACCTTCCACTCCTTCAACTGAATCATCTCAATCAGCTGTTATTATAATACATACGTGTACTAACTTTCAAGTGAATATCTCAATTTAATGTTATCAATTCCATTAATAATGGAGCGAAGGTGGTGGGGGTGGGGAGGAGGGTTGAAAAATATTAGAAGGAAATATGACGCCTTGGTTTCTAGTAAATACACTAAGTCTCAAGATTATGTACTCTTACAGCTTACTTTACTTATTTTTCCCTATTTACCTCTACTTACCACCTACTACTTCAACGGAATCATATCAAAATATAATCCAGTTTCAGTTGTCGTTATAATATATACGTGTACCAAATTTCAAGTGAAAATCTCAATTTTATTTATCAACTGTTTTAATAAGGAAGTGGGGGGATGGAAAATATTATTAAAAAAATCTGAGGCCTTCGATTTTAGCATATACTCCAAATCCCAAATTTCTGTATACTCACCGGCTTGCTTTACTTCTTTTCCCCTATTTGCCCCTATTTAAGCCCCAACCCTTCAACGGGATCATCTCAAAATCTAATCTAATTCCAGATGTCGTTATAATACATAAGTGTACCAAATTTCAAATGAATATCTCAATTTTATTTTATCAACCCCTTTAATAATGGAATAGGGGTGGTGGGGGGTTGAAAAATATTATAAAAAAATGTGAGGCTTTGGCTTCCAGCACATACACCGAATTTCAAGTTTCTGTACTCTTACCAGCTTGCTTTACTTATTTTCCCCTATTTGGCCCTATTTAACCCCCAACCCTTCAACGGAATCATCCCAAAATATAATCTAGTTCCTGATGTCATTATAATACATGCGTATATAAAATTTCAAGTGAATGTCTCAATTTTATTTTATCAACCCCTTTAATAATGGAGTGGTGAGGGTGGCGGGTAAATGGAAAATATTATAAAAAATTTTGAGGCCTTGGCTTCTAGTACAAATTTCAAGCTTCTGTACCCATACCAGCTTGTTTTACTTATTTCCCCCTATTTACCCCTATTTACCCCCCAACCTGCACCAGATATGTTCAAAAATCCAGTTCCAGATCTCGTTGTAATATATACGTGTACAAAATTACAAGTCAATATCTTAAACCGTTTCAGGAAAATGGTGCTGACGAAAAGGAACTTACAGACAGACCGACAGACAGACAGACAGACAGACAGACAGACAGACGGACAGACAGACAGACAGCAAATTTTCTTCGCTCAAATCTAATATCTCGACGTTTCATGACATTCTATACCTATTTCAAGAAAAAAAAAATTGAAGATTTGTTTACGATACTTCCAATCCACTACATGGATCTGAAAATAAAATTGAAAAACCTACAAATCCAATAGGAAATTATTAATACCTAAAGGAATTTACAAAAAAATACACAAAATCACCAGGAGTGAGTTTGTGTTAGAAACTGAGTAAGTTTAGAAAAAGACTTTCGAAATCAAATAAGATATTTAAGTTTTTTTAATTTAAAATAAGTATATATTCCGGGGATAGATTTATATAACAATACTTTTTAAATTAAAATCTTATCAAAATATCTCTACAGCAGAAAGAGTTGAAGATACTTAAGTTTAAAACTTCTAACCTGACTTAGGGAGCATCCATAAATTATGTTAGGTATTTGAGTGGGTGGGTGAGTCTCTGCTAATATGTTATAAAATCATATATGGGGTTGGGTGGGTATTTGAAAACAATTTTACGTAAGATATTTTTTAATATAATTTTTTCATTGCTTATGACTTTTATTCGCCTAAACTACTATTAACATCTATAGAATGAGATAGATAATATAATATATATAATTATAATAGATAAATTACAATACATATACATCCTTTTAAAATAAACAATTTTGGAAAAAAAATGAATATCTTATGTAAGGAATAGAGGGGGTGGGTGGATGAAGAATCATATCTTACAGTTTCTTACATGGGGTTGGGTGGGGTGGCAGAAAAACGTCAAAATTCATCTTACGTAATTTATGGATGTTCCCTTAACTAATAATATGACACATATCTACATAGTGGATTGGAAGTATAGTAACCTTAGAAAAATTTTCAATTTTTTTAAATGTTGAATAGGCTTAGAATGTCATAAAACGTCGAGATTTTAAATTTGAGCGAAAAGAAATTTCTGTCTGTCGGTCTGACGTTCTGGTCTGTCTGTAACTTTCCTTGTTAGCACGTTTTCTCTAGAAAGCTTTAAGAGATTGAGTAGAAATTTTGTACATGTGTGTATTGTAACGAGATCTGGTACTGGATTGTTTCTCGAACTATTCAGTAAAAGGGGGGTAAATATGGGAAAGCAAATAAAGCAAGCTGGCGAGAGTACAGAAACTTGGAATTAGGTGTGTATACTAGAAGCCACGGCCTCAGATTTTTTTTAGTAATATTTTTCAACTCCCTCCTCCACCCCCGCTCCATTATTAAAAGGGTTCATTTGAAGTTTGATACATGTATGTATTGTAATGAGATCTAATTAATATGATTCAGTTGAAGGGGTTTTATGTAAATTGAGGAAAATAAATAGAACAAGCTAATAATTTCCCAGAAACTTAATTTTTGAAGTATATGCTAGAATCCAACGCCCCAGTTTTTTATGGCATCTGCCCCAAATATTTAAAATTCTTTGACCAATTATTTCCACATTCTAGAGTGCGAATATAGTCAAGATGTTTTCCTTTAAAGATACTTGGATGGAAAATCTGGATATGGAAGTAGTGATTCCTTAGGCAGCGGTTTCTGGTATATTATCAAATACATCAATATTTCACCAATGGATGGATTTTCCAAGATAAAATCCTCCAAAGCGACTCTCTAATATCATATTATCCGAAATGTTCTCAGTGTTTGATCACATCTCCCAGGGAGATACAATATAGAACAGTTGATAGATAGATAGAAGGAAATAAAGAGGATACCCCCCAAAGCGGTAACTCCCATTAATTGGAAATCTAAGAAACTGACCGAAAAGAGCATTATTGAGACCGTATACTTAACGGACACCCGTGACATATGGCATGATGCTGTTAAATGTACCATGCAGTAAAGCAAGAAATAAAATAGTTTAAGGATCAGAAAGCTTTCGCCAAGACGTTGTCATTAAAAAGAAAGAGGGACCATTTTCATATTATTATTGTTGTTGATTCTAATTTGGCATCAGTTTATACTCCAAACGTATTTGATTTATACTAACTGAATTTTGAAAATTTTCTGAATACAACTTTGAATGCATTTGCTAGTTCGTACATACAAAAAGTGAAACTAGGTTGCGTTTGTAAATATTTTTACAATCTCATTCCTATACATTTCCTTCGAGGCGTCTTTGGTTTTATGAACGGTAATTTTTCGCTTCCTTGCCAATCTTTACCTGAAGTTTATTGGACATGGCTGAATGATTTGACGGACGTTGAAAGTGCAAATGAAATATTTTATAGTAAATTGGATGCTTTTTCAGGAGAGTCTTCTTTAAAGCGAAAATTTGTTTCGGAATTGCCTTCCGGGTTTGACGGTGCATTTACACCAAAAAATCACTGTGTTGTAAAACCGACGACAACATGGCAACTGACAGCTTTCTAACTTATGTAAATAGATGTGTAAAATTCATATAAACGTAGAATATTCCAAGGAAACAAATGTGAATTATTATATAATGTGACTTAGTTTTCTCTGATTTCGGAACATGTTTCTGACTTCTTATAAAATAAATATCTGATTATATAATCACTTATTTTCCGTTCGAATAATTTTAAATAAAAAGCAAACTGTAGGACTGGTATGGTTTGTCTCGTTGCAACACATGCAATTCATATAGCGAACATTCACAAAAAAATATGGACAAAAAAATTGCAAAATAACGGGAGTCACCTTTGTGGGGATGCAAAATGGAGGAGGTTTGGTCTGGTTTTAAAAGTCCCATAGAAACTTAGAAAATTTTAAGAAAACACTTTGAGCGCACACGTGTGTTGTAATGTCGAAGGTCGACTCACTTTTTCTTGTTTCTCGACCGCAGAGGTGGGGCGAGAAGGAATAGCGAATAGAAAAAAGGTAAATAAAAAAGGAATGTCAAAATTCCGCCGAATAATTAAAAATACAAATTAACAAATTATTTCATTGTCACGCATACACACATACCCATATACATATGCACGCTGGAGCAGAAATAATAATAATAATAATGATAATAATATTTTTACAAAAAAATGTTAGTTTATTCTAAGATATACATTTTAAGTAAGGACGAAACAATATCATTTATAATAATTATTTTCTATTATTTTCTCTAACAAATATTGATTAATTATGCAATTTCCATAATATATTTCGTACCTGAGGTAATGTTTTACAATTATAGCACGCCGCAGATTCGCACCTCGATTGTTCCACTACTTCTACTTAAGTAATTTTTTACGAAAATCCTGTGAGTTTAATATAAATTCTTGTAGAGACATTTTTTATTTAAAAATGTATGCTCTTTATGAAAATAGTTTTTATCTTCCCATACATCGACCCATGTTAAAGATTTTGAACAGAAAAAGTTTTTGATTTAGGAGAAAAAAAATATGTAGGAATAAAAATGTCAGTTACTCTTTATTCCATTAAATTGGCCGGTGTGTGTACTATCCCAGTTGTCAGAAACAAAAATTAATAAAAACCGGTCAGTAAATGTTATATGGCTGAATGTCTCAAAATAAATATTTTTGTATATTGAATACGATAAAAAAGTTTATAGCTGTAGGGTGCCGTAGACCCCTAAAGAAGTCGAAAATATTGACCGAAATTCGGTTTATGGCCAACAACTCGAAAAATAAGAAAAAATATATCAAAAAACGCATATGAAGTTTTATTGTACGATCAAAAATATGGGCTCCAGATATTTTTTTTAACGCACGAAAATGAAACGTTACGAGACATAAGTACGGCTGTCGAAGCGCGCGCGGTCTAGGACGCGCTACACTAAATTTGAATTAATGAATGAAATTGAACTCAACAAAATTTAAATGAAACGAGAAACTTGTGACTATTGGATTATCATATTTTCAAATATAAAATGATTGTATGTAGAACAATTATAAAGTCGAAACATAAAGAGATTTCAGATGAAATCGGTAAGAGCTCTACGATTTCTACAATTTTTGAGATAAAAATCTAAAACTTTCACATAGTAAGTAAGTAATATATAAAAAGATCCGATAGATAGGAATGTCAAATAATTTTTTTAATAAAGGTTATTAACGTTTATTTTACCCCTAGTTTCACGATTTAGTAGCAAATAAATGTTAGTCTTTTATTTTCGAAAAATAAAGAGGGTTAATTTAATATTTAATGTAAACTCCTATGAAGCATCTTAAAGTACACATTTCAAGCTTTAAAAATTGTACCTATATTCTTTATGGGATTTGCAAACAGTGGAAAAAAACTATCTTGTTGGCTATATTTTTATTTTAACTAGCATGAAAACATTTGACATAAAAACAAAACGAAGAAAATAATAAAAAACAATCACCTTAACAACAGAGAGATACAGACCTTTTTGTGTAAAGTATCGATAACTTTTTTTATTCCTGGCACGTGTGGAAATTCAGCTTTGTGACACTTCTGAGACAGTGTAAACCTAGTAAATGCAATGCAAAGTTTAAATGAAAGAGAACGCGTAGAACTTTTGATGATGGTTGGATATGGTGATAGGCTGAAAACTCATCAGAAAGCATGTGATGTTTTCAATGCCAAGTATCCCAAAAAGCAAATTTCTAGATCCACTGTAAGTAGATTGGTGGCTAGATATGATGAATCTGGCAGTGTAGCCGACCTCCCCCGATCTGGTCGCCCTAGCACAAGCAACGAAACCAAATTAAATATTCTACTAGAAAGTGAGGAAAACCACCATCTTTCGACAAGGCAGCTGGCTTTAAATCATAACGTGAGTCAAACTTCTGTTGTACGTGTATTGAAAAAAGAAAAATACCATCCATACAAAGTACAATTAATCTACGAATTGAATGAGGACGATCCAGATCGGCGCTTACAATTTTGTGAACAGTTGATGACCTTGTGCGATGAAAACACAAATTTTTTAAAGAACATTGTTTTTTCTGATGAAGCTACATTTTCTTTAAAGGGGACTGTACATCGGCATAACTGTAGGTATTGGTCACGCGAAAATCCTCATTGAATTCAAGAAGCCCATACACAGCGACGAGGCAAAGTAAACGTGTGGGCAGGTATGATTGGTGATCGTTTGTTAGGACCTTTTTTTTAAAGAAAATCTACGGCCGCGAGATATTTACAGTTTTGCCGAGTTGAGCTAGTGCCAGCCTTAGCAGTTATGTTTCCGAACAATGGAGATGAAGATATTCCTGCTGAAAACGTCTGGTTTCAGCAAGACGGGGCCCCACCTCATTTTGGGATAGCAGGTTTCAGATGACACTTTTACTCGAAAGTGGATAGGTCGTCGAGGTCCGATTGAGTGGCCCCCGCGTTCACCGCATTTAACCCCCTTAGATCTTTTCCTTTGGGGTTACTTACAGTCAAGGGTGTATTTTAACAGACCGGATACCATAGAACAGTTAAAAGACAGAATTGGCTTGGAGATGAGACGAATTGCCCATGAGATGATTCAGAACAGCATGCAGTGTCTACACCCGTCTTGGTCAATGCTAAATGGTTGGAGGATCGCAATTTGAGCAATGGAGATGATTTTTTTCTCACAATTATTTATGTAAGGTGTCAATCAATAAAAAAAAATTTTCCAAAAGAATGGCTTAGGCAATATCAATTTTTTTCATATCACCAGAAACCTAAAGGAATATACCACCAAAAACAGTAAACAAAAATGTCTTTTTCTATTTAAAAAAAATTATGGTATGACATCATAACTCAAAAACCAATGACGTCATAAATTTTGGAATACTGACAAAATGTAGCATTTACAATACTGAAATCGACCTCTTCGAGGAATTTTTTGACAAATGACACGTACCAGAGACATGAATTTTGTGCGTTTCTTTAGGTTCAGACTGTATACATTCATTTTTATATTTGAAACTATAATAATCCAATAGTCATATGTTTCTTCTTTCATTTAAGCTTTGTTGAGCTCAATTTCATTAATTAGTTCAAAAGTTACCACAAATTTACTGTAGCGGGTTAGAGACAGCGCGCGCTTACTTATGTGTCGCCGCGTTCCATTCTCGTGCGTTAAACAAAACAAATCTGGAGCCTACATTTTTAATCGTACAAAAAAACTTCCTATACGTTTCTCATGAGAAATTTCCCCATCTCGCCTAGCACTAAACCGAATTTCGGCCAATATTTTCGAATCTTTTAGGGGTCGCCGGCACCTTACACCTGTAAACTTTTTTTCGTATTCTACACCAAAAAAAAACTTCTGAAAAATTCAGCTGTATAACATTTAGTGACGCCTTAAAACCCCTGACGACTGGGCTATACCCAGAAAGACAGAGCAAGTGTGAATGAGAGAATCTTGAAAACGCATTTTATGCAAACTCCATTAATATCCTGATTCATTTTGTTTCAGGAGTGCCCGGAGGGCGTGGTCCATGAGGATAGCTTTAAAGAAATATATTCCAAGTTTTTTCCCCACGGAAGTAAGTATTACAAACACGCAAATGTTAAACGTATATTATTGCTTTATGGTAAATAGGTGTAATAAATTCTTAATAGTCTAATGTGAACTTAAAAGTCGTAATCCATTACACACTAAAGTTTTATGCCTGATGATCTAAATATTCAACATGTTCTTTAAAATTAGCACCGAAGTGTTTCAGGAGATTCAGTCAGCATTAAGAATTTTTTCTATTACACTATTGTCGAGAGAAACACATTTTGATGATCTAGTAGAGGTGGTGTCTTTTAAATTAATAGTGTATTATTTGATGAGTGATAATGTAAAACTCACACTGATGAACTTTCATCAAGTGGGTTATTACCATTATCGCAAGTTAAATACTAAACTTTACCTACGATTATAACAATAAAAATTAACATAATAGTTCATTTTCACTATAGTGCATTCTGTAAGTCGTACAGGAATACAAATTTTTCCTAGCCTAACGAGACTATGTCCATGCCCCCATTTTCGAGGTTGCTGTACACGATGGTGGTGGTTAAATCTCTCTCCGAGGTCACTACACTCCCCCCAAACGATCAAAAACTACCCCCGAAAGGGATAAACCGCGTATCCGCCGTCTCCTATCAGCCAAACATGTGTTACTTCAATTAGACAGACTAGGCATGAATTTACAGGTGATTGGCTGCACGTAGTGATTTATAATAAATCACTTGTGAGTTATTATGAATCACGTCATTTGCTTATGGATACTATTGTTCAAAAGCAGTTGATTGATTAATATGTAATCTAATAAGAGTAGATAAAAGCTTTTATTTAACTTGTTTAACTGTAACCTGTTCATTTGTTAGTTATTATATTTAGGTGAGATTTTGTAATCAAAATTTCGAATAATTCTAATTAAGCTAAAGCTTTGAAATTTTGCACACATGTATAGATCCAGTGACAATGCAATGCAAAGATTTTGGTTTCCAGATGTACGAATTTAAGAAAAAAATGTTTTGCATTTTAGTACATTTTTTGAAATAGAAGATTTTTTAAGCATAGTCAGGTGGGGCAACTGCGAATTTGGGGCAAGAGCGTTCTCCACCCTCAGAAATTGCAAATACCCTTATTTTCTTAGTTCCCCTGATTTATCATTTTTGCACAACTCTTTGCAACAGCGCGCAATGGTTCATACGATTTCACACTCATATTGTAGCATGTGGTCATCAAGGTAATAAAGATATTTTCAAGATTACGCAATTTTCATTTGATATCACAAAAAAGTTAATTACTCTTAAATGGGAGGAGACGATTAAATACTGTAAACTGCAAAAGAAAGATCAAAGTAATAGTTAAGCGTTCTTACCCCAGAAATTCTTAATATCAACACTTAGATACTTCTCTCACAGTCAAAGACGCACTTGCCCCAATTGACGGGGCAAGTGCGTTTTTGTGACTATAAAAATTTAAGTTGTGATTTGGTAAAACGTTACTAATCAATTTTGTGGGTGCACTTGCTCCACCTTACTTAATTTTTTTTTATATAATTTCATTTATTATGAAGGTGCCCTGTGTCTGTGCTAGGTATACTTTCTTCCTAATTCTTCAGGATAAAAATTACAAGTTAGGTTATAAAATAGTTGGCATAAAAATATATTTTGTAATACTTTCTTTGCCCTAATCAGATTTAAAAATACGGTTTCGATTTAACCAGAAGTACTTCTTTTTATTTTAAAAATCATCCCGACATTATTACACTCTTCGCAAATACAAAACGTAGAGTATATTGCATTCGATCGTCACATTTCTAACACCGATAGTATTGCTCGTAGAGAAAAATATTCATATCGCAGTGTTGGTTATCGAATTCTGAACAACTTTCAGAATATCCGTCTGTCTGTCTGTCCATCCGTCACGTCTCTTGTAAGCACGATAACTTAGAACGAGAAGTCCGATTGTATTGCAATTTGGACAGTAAGTCAGTGTTAGCTAGGGGACGAACTCTATTGTTTTTTAACAAAATTTATGGCCCTCCCCATAACTTAGGATGGTAATTTTAGAGGTAGATAACCCCAATCACCCCTATCCCTCGATTCAACCTCTACAGAGCGTGGAATTTTTTTTGTTAAAATTTGTACAATTTTTAAAAATGGGGTTTGTTGGGGGGGGGAGATGAAGGTGACCAGAGTTAAAACCAGGGGTGGTTACAACCCCTCCAGGAGGTGGATTTTTTTTCTAAAAAATATTCAACATTTTCAAAAAGGTGGCTTAATGGAGGGACGATGCAGGTACCTTGGATTATAACCAGGGGTGGTTACAACCCCTTCAGGCAATAAATAAAGAAGTTATAAATTTTTTAAGTAAAAAAAAATTACATGTTTCTTTTTTTCATGATTTGTAATTAAACTAAAAATGTCTGAAACTAATATTATTTACAAAAAAACTGCGAAGAGTATCCTATATAAACAGTGCAGTAAATCGACGAAGACTATAACGCTTAGCTTGTTTAATCCTATCTTATATAGGTTTGAAATACGTTTGCAACGGATTCTTCAAAATAAATATCGAATCAGAAATTGCTTTGAAAAATGGAATTCTACCTGATATCAAAAATTAACTTCAGATTTGGTGTATATGCTAGATGTCAAGGCCAATTTTTCTATCACAAATATAATATTTTTCCAAGTTCCATGTCGAATTATTTCCACATACTAATGTCAACATATAATATCAAGATGTGTTTCTTTAAAGAGACTTAGGTGGGAAATCTGGATGTGGAGGTAGTGATTCCTTAGGCAGAGGATTTCTAAAACATTTTGCATCCAAAACAAATTACAGTTTTGGCGATTTAATAAATTACCACGTATGTGGTAATACAAATCTACTTACGTATAATCATATTTATTATTACGACATTGTATTAATGTCATGTATATTTTTACAGACTGATTCTTATCAGTCAAATACAATATACCTACTCAGACAGGTACATTACGATCTACCTAAATAAATAGCAGAAATAAATCAAGATAAAATTAGTAATTACTTTTCCTATCTAATAAGTGTAATACGCTTATTCATTTTGTAATAAATTCCTGGTCATGCTCTCACTTATATCGGTACGTTTTATCTAAAATTCATATAGGTAAGCGTAAAAAATGTTCATACCGACAAGCAAACATTTAATTTACTTTTGTTCCGTATTTGAATAACATAAGAAATATTTTTTTACTAATTAGTGCCACTGCAGTGACACTTTTAAATTTTCGGTAATTTGTATTATTGGCATATCTTATAGTAATTATATAGTGGATATTAATAGATTCAAGATAAACACTATTAAAAGTAAAGTAAATGCTTAGATATTGCTTTTTCAATATATCTGTTTTCAGGGACAGAAGGTTTGTTCCATAGTTTTGAAATTTAGGGTTGAGTTTTTCATTCTGTCTTAGCAGTTAACAACAGAACAGAAGTTTAAATAAAAGCGTGTAGTCTGAATAATAATATACTGATAACAAATTGATCGACAATGACAATTTTATAATTTCGATGTTCCGCTAATTTATGAAGCTGTATCACATTCAAACTATTGAGATAAACTAAATTTAGTGGGTAACGCTCGCTCCAATAATCTGATACTATTATACAGGGTGTCCCGAATTGCGGAGGCCAAACTTCACTAAGTAATACAACTTTTCAAAATAAGAAAAAAAGTTCATATAAACATGGGTCGGGAATTGATTAGTTTCCGAGATACAGGGTGTTCAACTAATTCTCCTGAAAATATTTTTTATGAATATTTTCGAAACGTCTAAAGATAGACAAATGATAATTTACACAGAAATTTAACTTCTTATGCTTTTTAAGAAAAATGACAACTATGTACGAAAATCATTCAAGAGTGGTTGAAACTGGGAGGCCTAGGTATAATTTAGCCCTAACTTTATTACGTGACACTTTTAAATTAATTTATGAGCAGAACTTAAAAATTTGAAGTTTTCTACACAAAAAAGTCTGTTGTGTTTTTTCTCTGAAATTATCAGTTTTTGAGTAAATCTTATCTGAACTTTATTCGGGAATAGTTTTTTATGACTAATTTTAACAGAACAGAAAAAGCAATGACAGTAAAACAAAATTTGATTGTATTATTTTTTATTAGACAACAATAAATTGGATTAAAGTAAGATAAATTACAAATTACAAGAGTTGTTCAAAGTGCATTCCGCCAGCTTCAACACATTTCTGACATCTGCGCCGTACAGAATGTGTAGCTTTACGAATGAAATCGGGATTAGCCCGTAAATTTTCACATTCTTCGGGAATTCCTTCTATTAACTCGTCTCGTGTTTACAGGGATTGCGTAGACTTTGTCCTTTAAATAGCCCGAGCCAAAAAAATCAACAGGAGTTAAATCCGATGAACGGAGTGGCCAGGCCCTTGCACCTAATCGACCGATCCACCGTTCAGGATAATTACTGTTTACCCACAAACGGTTCTCAACGGCGAAATGTGCAGGAGGTCCGTCCATTTGAAACTAGCATTCATTTCTTAAATTAAGAGGAATATCCTCGAGATATTGAAAAAAATGGTTATTTAAAAAATCATTAAATAATGGTCCATTTAAACGAGGAACAAGGATGTGGGGCCCACAAAAAGTCCCGTTTATAACACCACACCATACCTTAATGCTAAACTGCTGTTGAAATGCCCTAGGGCGAATTATATGAGGATTCTGATGAGCCCAGATGCTTAAATTATTAAAATTAACCGATCCATTATGGTTAAAGGTAGCGTCATCAGTCCAAATAATTTTACTTCCGAAATCGGGATCTTGTTCCATGGCATTTATAAACCAATTACAAAAATTGATACGCCTTTCGGGATCACCTGGTTGAAGGCTTTGGACTGGCTGCATTCGAAAAGCTTTTCTGTGGTCTTTTTTCAGAATCCGAAAAACTTTGTTTTTGGAAATATGCACAGCTTGCGCACGCAGCTGTTGGACCGCTCTCCTGATACTTAATTTATTATTATTGTTAAATTTGGTCAAAATTATGTTTTTAAATCGCCCATTTCGCTGTTCTTCATTTCTTGGACCTCTTTTAAGTCCAACATTTCTAAATTCTAGGTGGATTTGAATAAAAACATTTTTAGACGGTTTCCTTCTATTAGGCAATCTTCTGTGATATTCGCGTACCGCGGCATTCGCGTTTCCATTACAATATCCGTAAATAAAATGAATATCCACGTACTCAACAATACTAAACATAACTATTTTTTACTTTTCAATAGAACACTTTTTTCAAAAGGAAATAATAAAACTACAGAACAATGAACTGCAGAAAACCAAAAAACAACAATGTCGTTCTGGCATTGCATGCTAGATTATTTTTCATTTGTTACAAACATTACAATCACGGCACACTCCTACACACCAGGAATGCTGGTAATAATTGTTACTAATTAATAAAGTTCAGGTAAGATTTACTCAAAAACTGATAATTTTAGAGAAAAAACACGAGACTTTTATTGTGTAGAAAACTTCAAATTTTTAAGTTCTGCTCATAAATTAATTTAAAAGTGTCGCACAATAAAGTTGGGGCTAAGTTATACCTAGGTCCCCCAGATTCACCCGCTCCTGAATGATATTCGTACGTTGTTGTCATTTTTTCTTAAAATATTCATAAAAAAACATTTTCAGGATTATTACTTGAACACCCTGTATCCCGGAAACTAATCACTTCCCGACCCATGTTTATAGGAACTTTTTTTCTTATTTTGAAAAGTTGTATTACTTAGTGAAGTTTGGCCTACGCAATTCGGGACACCCCGTATATCATTTCAAAAATACACACTCTTCTTACAACCAAGTTTTATTCAATAATATTTGATTTGGGGGTATGACAGCTGGGTGGCAATACCGCTTGATCTACTAACTCGATAACAACGATCGATTGTTCTATTCCACACAGAAGTAAGTTAGAAATTGTATTTATGATTTTTTATTTATTTATTTAGCTTGATAGATAATGAATGAGGTAGATGGATCTGTTCAGAACACTGACATCTCTAAGCAAGCAGCTACGTAGAATGAGATTGAGAGATGATCCTATTTGTCGAATGTATGGAGGAGCAGATGAAACCATAACTCATATTCTATGCAGTTGCTCGCCCCTGGGACTGATATACAATTCCCCCTTCCCGGCGAGGCCCCCTGGCATTGAGCCGAAATTTCTCCTTTCTCTCTAGTCCAGAACCATTTTTATAAAGGGAATTCGTCTTCTCTCGTCTATTTAAAATTTAGCTGGGAGGTTCAGCCCCCCTACAATTCGAACCTGCCTATGTATTTGTTTCCTTTTCCTAATCAACTATTCAATTTCATCTTGGTCAGAGATCATTTCATCTCCTCATTCATTTATCCGTTCCAGTTTTATTTTGAAGGGCCTTGAAGGTTACTCTTCGTTTATATTTTCCAAATATCTGATAATGGTCTGTCTAGATCTTCAACTTCCGCGCATGACATGCTCCTGGTACAGGTGGAAATTTCATTTATATTAAATTTTAATGTAGTTATTTTTATTAATTGATTGAAAGACCATTTCCAAGATTATACCTTTCGAGTTATTTAGTACTATCTGCAATCTGCATTAATCTCTTAGATGTGAGTAGATTAATTCATGCAAATTGCATGATAAGGAACAGTTGTCCTTTTTAGCTTGAATATAAGAAACATTGTAGATTATTTCTTCTATCTTTATCTCGCTGTTCTCACCAGTTAGTTTGGTATGTGTAATATGATACGACATTATATATATTAGGACTTGAAGTTACGTGCTATAGAAAGCTGTAGATTGTACATTTTGTAATATTATAGCTGACATATAATGCGCCGTTCATAGAATGTTCAATTTTCTTGACGTAACGTTATGTGTTTGATGTGTAGGTTCATATAGTATACACCACTGCTTTTATGTCAACGGAAGGTGTACTTGCAACAGCTTTCCGCTATAAATTTAACACTCCTGATTAAGTATCGATTAAATTGTCACGCATGCAATACTATTTTATCATTATCTTTGTAAATAACTTTTACGATGTTTTACAGAAATGTTTATTAGGATTTATCATTTTGTTTAAAAGCATAGAATGCAATACAATTAGTTCTATATAAGTTATTGATCAATCATTATAGTTTAGCAATAAGTTAAAGTTTGCTCTCATAGAAGTTTTATTGTAACTCAGTGCGAAAATTTATAATCAGTACCGATTTTCCCACAGAGCCCATGAATTATCTTGCATTTTAATATCTTATTGTATGTATCACAAAAGTTCTGCCAAGACGACATGAATAAGATGATGTATCAATACATGCCTATTGATTATATTATTATTTTCTCATTAAATATAATTGAAGTATTAACTCAGCTAAGTCATAGTCGCTCGAAAATAGAACTCGTGCTTTGAACTCGTATTTTCGTCGTTGGTCCGGAAATTTAAACAAAACTGTCGATAATAAGCGTTTTACTTATTATACATATTACCTTTAACAAAATATGTAAATAATACATAGACAGAATAAAAACATTCTAAAAATAATAAAGAACCTCTCTATAAAATTCTGGATATAAATAAGACACTATCCAAAGGTTCCTGTGGCTGCTTAACGAGAACAGAAGTTTGTGGTTTAATCGCATAAACCGGCAATAAAAACTTTTTAAAAGTTATTTTAAAAACTTGAGAGGAAATGAAACATATGAACTAATTAAAATTCCATGTTGAAACTTATTGTAAAGAAATAAGAAAACTACGTAATTTCTGTAAGTTTAACTATTTGGAGTTTAATGCCAAATAGCTAAGTTATATAGTTTTCAACTTTCAACTTTGATCCAGCAGCAGTGAAAAGGAATTTTAATATGATTTTTACGAAGTCGTAGAAATTTTAACTACATGGTGGTAAATGATGTTATTAAAATCGAATAAGATTTAATATAACTAATATAATATTTTGCATGCAGTTTTCACATACACGCTTTATCTTCAGCAAGAATTTCTTATGAATAATGCATGAAAAGCTGTCATTTTCATGCTTTTGTTTTGCACAATGAAGAATGAATGAATTATTAATTTAGACTAGACTCTTAAAAATTGATGAATCTACCAGTGCAAAAAAGTTTCCTGAATAATAGAAGGGGATATTTGTATGAAACAAGAATTATGTTCCTTCTCATATCACAACCGATTCTCTTTTGCAACTAAAAGCTCTCACTATGTTATAATGAGCATATATTCCTTCCGCGCTTCTACACATCCTCTTTCATTAGACGTTGGTATATAAGCTGAATTTGAATTCCTGAAAACTTTGGCTCAGCTATCTGTTTCATCGCATTTAAAAGTGAACACCACGTAAGGCTAGTTGGGAGGGGGATAAAGCGCCAAATGAGGAGATATCTCCCTAATAATCAAATTTTTGCCAACAATAGTCTTCAACAATCCTGCAGTATTTATTTATGTACAACTTACACTTATTTTTAGTTAAATAACATCATTCAATTTGCAAAAAACAGCTTATTGTTAATCATAATTATAATGATTAATAATAAGCTGTTTGTAAACTTTTTGAAATAATTCTAGCAGAATATAGATCTGGTGCCAAGAAACTTTTTTTCTAAGAAATGCGTTAATAATTTGTTGTTTAATTATTATTAATTCAAACTCTAAATTAATGAAACGTTAACTTTTAATTTATTATTTTTTAATGTAATATCCAATACGTCTACAGTCGAGACCACTGTGACAAATTCGTTATTAGATGATAGAAACAGTTTCAGTGTAATACCAGATAGTTTCCTCCGATGTGAAACATTTCGAAAATGTAAAATATAGGTGTGCAATTTTCCCTTCAATTTTTGTCGCATAACGTACAACAAAATGAATATTTCAAAAGCAGTGGTTTGGCTCTATTATGCCAATATGACGACGTTAGCAACAAAACTCGCTTTTTCAAACTTAGTGTATTTTTATAGTCATTAAATATTCACAAGTTTCAAAATTTCCGAATTTTCCCAAATATTTTTTGACTGGGCTACGCCTAGCGTTCCCTTATTTTCTATAAACTTTTTTGTATTTAATTTATCTTAAATCAAATTATTAAGAATTATTCATTTGTATTTCAGATGCGAGTTTATATGCACACTACGTGTTCAAGGCCTTTGATGTCAACTGTAACGGGGCAATTAGTTTCAGGGTAAGTATAAACTATCAAAGTGTTGTTGGATACAACTCAAATAACTAAAGCAAGTCGTGAACTGCCGCAGAGTGGCGCAGGGTACAGGATAGGGTTGATTTCACGTGTTACGTGGGAGTGAGTGAATGACATGAGGTACTTCTTTCTCTGAACAGCTCTTATTTTACGAAATAAAATATTTTGGTCGCACATCTTTTCTTATTTGTGTTTATTGTACTCATTAATTTTTAATTTAAATAATTAGTTTGCACATGTAGTCTGCATAGAATATCAATAAAGAGTGTTATCACGAATGAATTTAGACGAATAATTCCATTATACAGGGTGTCCCAAAACTCAATGTCATCCCATGGAGGAGTGGTGGACCAGCTCACGATTGGCCAGAATATCAAAATATGATCTTAGTAAAAAATTGTTAGTTTTTGAGATATTGGCACTTTTATGAATTTCGTGAAAATCTTAGATCAGTTATTCGCGTGCCACAGCTACAAAATTTCATATTTCAAGATTCTAATTTTTGTTATGTCACCCTGAATAGCCTTGCTGTTGATCACAGCCCTAAATGAAATTAATACTGCCATACCTTTGGAAAAAAAACGTTTTTGCCCGATTCACGAATTAATTTTTCTTATTAGCTAACTTAGATTCTTCATACTGTAAAAAAAATATCACTCTAACCTGGCAAGTTGTTTTTAAAAAATGGTTATTTAGTGCAGTATTTAAAATGGTATAACATTTTCTATGTTTTACCTTAGAAAAGAAGATATTGCTATTTTACTGCAAAAGCAGACCATCGTGAAATTATTTCAATAATTAGGAATTCGAATGAAAACACTTGTTAAATTCATTAAATTGACGGCTGGTCAGCTCATTACATCTATGTCATAACACCTTTTAATATTTTCTTCACTTAAAAATGATTGTTAATAAAAAAATTCATAGATTTCGTAATCCTTGCAACCATCGGGACATTGGAAATGATAACACCATACATAAAACATAAACAGCTACGATTTGTCCCAAAAAACATGATTTTAGATACTAACTACTACTACTACTTTAGATACATGATTTTAGATAATTAAAACTCTTTGTCTGCGACGCTAATACTGCCTGCGGCGCTAATAATTAACAATTAGATATCAGAATGAAAACCTTACTAACCTAACCTATAGAAATCACACGAAAGTATGAATTTATTTTAATTAGAATAAAAACCTACTAACCTAACCTAAAGAAATCATAGAAAATAATTTGTGAAAAAATAGATTAATCGTCACAAAATTAAAGAAGAAGAATTTAGCAGGCATAGTGGGTTGAACCCGGGATCTTTCGCACCGTAAGCGAGAACATTACCTATGCGCCAACCGTACGGCTGATTATGAACACTAGGGCAAGGAATAAATAGTGAGATAAATGATATCACGCTTCTTTATTCGTTCGCCGCAGCAGCACTAATGCATCCTGGCTCAATGCTATAAGATTTGCAGTCTCCGTACCGTCTTTTGTGGAACAGGCGATACAATAACGATCGGCGCTGACCGACTACACTGCATTCGCTTCCCACATAGTAACAGACTCTCGCTCAGTATTACATCATCTGGCCTTGATACTTTCATGTCGACGGCCTTGGAAAAAACTCGTAAGTTTTGTCCTATATGCTACACGCGAACATTAATATTTTCAATGTTAACACGTTCTTTTCTCTATTTCGAGTTTTTACATTATAATTTATTTTAAGGAAAATAATGACATTTGATTTATTATTTTTAAAATCTACAAAAAAGCCTTTGCCAGAATGCAATTTATAGAAAATTGTTAACAAGATATAATATAACATGCTTAATTTAATGAGACAGAAATCTTAGTTTCTAGCATATACGGCAAAAATGAAATTCCTTCCAGATGTCGCAATAATACATACGTGTACCAAATTTCAAGTGAAGATGTCAATTATATTTTATCAACCCTTTTAATAATGGTGTGGGGATAGTGAAGGGGTTGAAAATTGTTATAAAAAATCAGAGGCCTTGACTTCTAGTATATATACAAAATTCCAAGTTTCTGTACTCTTACCAGCTTGCTTTACTTATTTTCCCCTATTTAACCCCCAACTCTTCAATGGAATCATCTCATAATATAATCATAATTATAGATTTCGTAATAATACATACATGTACCAAATTTTAAGTGAAAATCTCAATTTTATTTCATCAACCCGTTTAATAATGGAGTGGGGATGGTGGGAGGAATTGAAAATATTATAAAAAATCGGAGGCCTTGGCTTCTAGTGCATAAATCAAATCTCAAGTTTCTGTACTGTTCCCAGCTTGTTTTACTTATTTAGCCGCATTCACCTCTATTTAACCCCCAACCCTTCAACGGAATCATCTCAAAATATAATTTAGTTCCAGGTGTCGTTATAATACGTGTACCAAATTTCAAGTGAATATCTCAATTTTACTTCATCAACCCCTTTAATAATGGAGTGGGGGTGGTGGGGGAAAGTTAAAAAATATTATAAAAATCTCAGGGCTTGGCTCCTAGTGTACACCACATTACAAGTTTCTGTATTCTTACCAGCCTGCTTTACTAGTTTTCCCTTATTTACCCCTATTTAACCCCCAACCCTTCAACGGAATCATCTCAAAATATAATCTAGTTCTAGGTATCGTTATAATATATACGTATACCAAATTGCAAGTGAATATCTCAATTTTATTTTATCAACCCCTTTTATAATGGAATGGGGGTGGTGTCTGGGGATGGAAATATTATAAAAAAAAGGTGAGGCCTTAGCTTCTAGCATATGCACCAATTCCCAAATGTTTGTACCCTTTACTTATTTTCTCCTATTTATTCCTATTTACCCCCAACCCTTCATCGGATAAGTTCAAAAAACAATCCAGTTCCAGATCTTTTTATAGTACATACGTGTGTAAAATTTCAAGTCAATATTTTAAACACTTTCAGAGATATCGTACGCACAAAAGTTACAGACCGATAGATTCACAGACAGACCGACAGACAGGATTTTTTTTCGCTCGAACTTAAAATCTCGACGTGACATTCTAAACCTATTTCAACAAAAAAAATGTTTTGAAATTTTTTTTTAAGATTGTTATACTTCCACTCCACTATGTGGATGTGGAAATAAAATTGACAAGTTTTAGGATTTTACTCATAAACTGTAAATTACGTAGATATCGAATTTATCCTTTACTTATGGACCTCACTGTATATAGTCTTTATCGTGGCCGGTCCAAAGTCGCTATGTCGACTGAACTAAGCTTTGTCGACATACCTGAACAATGTTTTTGGGCTATTGCTTTAATTTTGTGTGCAAAAGAAAATGAAATCATACGCGCACTCATTAACTCATACACAAGTTTACTCCACTCTACCTATAAAATCTTACTAAATCACTACAAATAATTCCGAAGAATGTAGGAAGGGAAATACACCTTGAATATCGTACACAGTATTTATCTCTCATCTTTATTCACAGCACCAGTTGTCAGTGTGCAGAATATGTAGCTGCGCTTCTGGAGTTTGACGCTACGGGAAGACTCACAGGCCACATTTTGATCAGGAGAACATGAATTGAGAGAGGAATATTGCAAATGTATAGATAGATCATATTATTATCCATGCTTCTGGTATCTATTAAGGTATTATCAGAATATCAGAGAGTTGTCAGATCTCGGGATCTGGAACTAAATCCAGTTTAGTAATTATTTTAATTTATGAAATGAATGACACTATAAGCTCCTCCTATGCATTGATAGAATTAATCAAGAGCGCTCTCATTTAACCGAAAGTTAGAATGCCTTTTTTAACTGAATTAATTTTGCGATGTGTGCTTATTCCCGGCGCCTTCGCCATATACTTGACTCATCAATCCGTTATATTTTCCTTCGATTAATATAGAATTTGTTAATTTTCTGATGTTTCATTAGAACACATTATTTCCGTGGAAATTCTCGTACATACCTATGATTTTATAAAAACGACGTAACGTATATAATATATGTAGTCCAGTCATTTTTACTTCCACATCCACATAGTGGAGTAGAAGTATAGTAATCGTAAAAAATTTTCAAAATTTATTCTTGTTGAAATAGGTTTAGAATGTCATGAAACGTCGAGATTTTGAATTTGAGTGGAAAATAATGTTCTGTATATCGGTCTGTTTGTCGGTCTGTAATTTTTTTGGTGTGCACGTTTTCTCTGAAACGGTTTAAGATACTGACTTGAACATTTCTATACGTATATACAGGGTGTCTCACCGGGAATTGAATCGATCGATATAGAGAAAAGCGTGCATCAGAAATTTTTGAAAATTTGGATAGGTACTAATGTCTGTGTGACCAATCCAAATAAAATAATTAGAAGCATGGGGTACTTCCGGTTATACCGGAAGTCGATACCAACTTGCTTATTTTAAATAGAACACCCTATATATTTTCAACTTTTCTAGATCACAATAGAATTCTGAGTTCAGGCATGTATCACACCCTATATGTAAACCCAGTAGTTTTGAAGATATTTGACATTTTATAGGAAATTTGACAGGTGTAACGGTTTGCAAGGACCGTTATGACTTTTTTTGTGTAGGACGTCCTCATTTGCTCTTTGGCACGGAGAAAGAACACAAGGAGAACTACGTTCCACAACTGAAATAAATTCAATAATATCATACCAAGTGTTCCGTTTTTCGCGTTACATTTTGTCAACTTCAAACGGCGAAAACTTGTTTAGGTCAAATGGAATAGTAAGAAATTCAAACCAGGGGATCTGGTTGGTCATCTGACTGTCCTAAACGAAGTCCAGTTAGACTCAATGACCAAACCCACAGACTCCACACCAAAAAGGTTCGACTTTGAGAGAACCTTTGAAGTGGTAATTCCTAGCCGCCAGGTATGGAGCTCTGGAGGTCCACAATGGGAAAAAGGATCACTCATCTGGTACACGGATGGATCCAAAACGGATGAGGGAGTAGGCGCCGGTGTATACGGCCCAAACTGCAGGCTGACAATAGCCTTGGGTCACACTCCCACCATCTTTCAGGCAGAAATATATGCCATAGATCTTTGTGCTCGACAGTGCATAAATAAAGGCACACGGGGATCAAGAATCTATATAGTTTCAGACAGCCAGGCAGCACTCAAAGCTCTGAGTTCATTCACCTTTGAGTCACAAATTGCCTCGGAATGTCTACAAACAATAAAGCAACTGGCAAGAAACAACAAGGTCAACTTGATGTGGGTGCCAGGGCATGAAGGAATAGAAGGGAATGAGATTGCGGACGACCTTGCAAGACAGGGTGCCAAATCGTCATTCATCGGACCAGAACCGTTTTGTGGGATAGCAAGAAGTAACACGACGGAGGAGGTAAGAACATGGGAGGATGAATAAAAATCCTCCTACTGGAACTCAACTCCAGGACAAAAACAAGCGAAAAAGTTCATTACTTATTCGCAAAAGAGAGCTAAAGAGCTACTTGAACTCAGCAAAAAGGAATTAAGACTACTAACAGGTCTTTTCACGGGTCACTGCCCATTAAAATACCATCTTAAAAAAATGGGCAAGGCTGAGGACGAAAGTTGTCGATTCTGTACAAAGACAACCGAAACGTCGGAACACATACTTTGCACATGCGAAGTACTAGTCCGGCAAAGGCTACAACACTTGGAACAGGTGATTCTGACACCTGCAGAAGTGTCAAAGTTAGCCCCCAGGAAAATTCTAGGATTTTTTAGAAGCCTAGGATTGGATGGGAACATATAGATATGGGGTAATCACAAAAGATCTTTATAGGTCGAGGTGAGGAGAGGTCAAACGCCTGAACAACCCAACTGTAATCTGTAGGTCAAATGGAACACCCTGTATTTTTTTACGTCAAGTTGTGTAAAATTGAATTCCCTTTTTTCTGATATTAGCAATTAGGAGTTAAAGTTTTCAACTTTTTGAAACATTTGCGATTTTATTAGAAATTCATGAATTGTTGTAATCATTTCATCAAAATAGCCATGATTAGAAACAATCAGTCATTATCTTATGTCAAAAAATGCCAGCACGTTTACATTACACCCACGAAGACTTTTTAAATTTGTTTATTATTTATGGAGAATGTGATAAGGTAATATTAAGAACTTGCAGCACATTTGCTACTCCATATCCACAAAAACTAAAAATAACACTAACACTGTAACATGCGTATTAATCGAATTGAAGATATGGCATGAACTAAAATAGCAGAGATAAGATCAATTTAAAACATGATTCCATTTTAATTTAATAATTGCTCAAAATTCCGCCCTCGAACCTCGACGCATTTTTCGCACCTTCTGATTAGTTCCTGATGGGTAGCTCTTCTAATTGAATCCTGTGATATGTTTTGAAATGCATTTCTTACTCTCTGCATACAATCTTCAATGGTTGTTAATGGGCTCTCATAAACTTTATTTTTAATAGTTCCCCAAATAAAATAATCCAGAACTGATAAGTTGGGCGAGCGAGGAGGCCATAAGGAGGGTCCATTATTGGCAATTCGTTGATCATAAAAAGTTTATTGTAAATAATTATTAATTAAATATGCGTTATGTGGGGGAGCACCGTCATGCTGATAAAAAATGTTTCTATGTTCAGCGAGAGGTAAATGTTCTAAATAGTTGTTATTCAAATTTTGTAAGATATTCAGATATCTTTCACCTAAAAAAAAAAAACAAAAATTTACCTATGCATATTAGCAGAAGAGAAAATTTAATTTACCGTTTAAATTTTCCTGATGAAATTGTAATGCCACCACTCTATTGTTTCTTATGGCACAGCAAACATTGAACCGCCAACTTTCCTGAAAGTTTCGCTCTCTGAACATATGAGGATTTGAGTCACTCCAATAATGCGAATTGTATCTATTAGAAAGTCCATTTCTAGTAAATTTTGCTTCATCTGTCCATATAATATTTCCCAAATAAGAATCGGCACCCTCAGATCTTATTAGAATAAACTCACAAAAATTCTATCTTCATAGGAAATCTGTTTCTTTTAATCCTTGAACCATATGGAACGAAAATGGGTGAAACTTATGTTTTAATAAGATTCCGTGAATTGAATCCTTGCATAGTCCCGATTCCAGAGCAGCTTGTCTTAATGACATCCTTGGAAAGGCATGACAATATCACAGAATGACTATTTCAATGTTTTCGTCATCAACAATAGACTTTCTTCTTTGCATTTTTTCCTTGACAGAGCCATCATTTTTAAAATTTTCCATTATGCGTTTTACATTGTTTGGTGACGGTTTTCGTTTTTCTGAATATCGAGTAGCAAATGTGCTGCAAGTTCTTGATATTACCTTATCACATTCCCCATAAATAATGAAAAAATTTAAAAAGTCTTCGTGCGTGTAATTTAAACGTGCTGGCATTTTTTGACATAAGATAATGACTGGTTGTTTCTAATCATGGCTATTTCGATGAAATGATTACAACAATTCATGAATTTCTAATAAAATCGCAAATATTTCAAAAAGTTGAAAACTTTAACCTACCAATGCCAATATCAGAAAAAATGGAATTCAATTTTACACAACTTGACGTAAAAAAATATAGGGTGTTCCATTTGACCTAAACAAGTTTTCGCGGTTTGAAGTTGACAAAATGTAACGCGAAAAACGGAACACTTGGTATGACATTATTAAATTTATTTCAGATGTAGAACGTAGTTCTCCTTGGGTTCTTTCTCCATGCCAAAGAGCAATGAGGATGTCCTACACAGAAAAAGTTATATCGGTTCTTGCAAACCGTTGCACCTGTCAAATTTTTTATAAAATGTCAAATATCTTCTAAACTACTGGGTTTAGATATAGGGTGTGCTACATGCCTGAACTCAGAATTTTATTGTAATTTCGAAAAGGCGAAAATATATAGGGTGTTCCATTTAAAATAAGCAAGTTGGTATCGACTTCCGGTATAACTGGAAGCATTCCATGCCTCTAAATATTTTAGTTGGATTGGCCACACCGACATTAGTAACTATGTAAATTTTCAACAATTTCTGATGCGTACTTTTCTCTATATCGATCGATTCAGTTCCCGGTGAGACACCCTGTATTATAACGTGATCTGGAACTGGATTGTTTTTTGAACACATCCGTTAAAAGGCTGGGAGATAAATAGGGGTCAATAGGGGAAAATAAGTACAGTAAGCTGGTAAAAGTACAAAAATTTGACATTTGGTGTATATACTAGAAGCCAAAGGAAGCGTTTGGAATTGTTTTAATTCAGAAATTAAACATTATTATTGCGATTAGGTGGATGAATCTAGAATTAAAATAATTGTGAAGCAAAGACGTGACAATTTGAACTTATTTGCTTTTGGCTAAATTTTAAAAAGTATCGGTTTCTGAAAGATCTGCAACAACGCATTTTGCAATACAAATTAGATTATTTATCTACGGCTATTTTCCATTTTACAGGAGGGAGACAGCATATTTACTGTCTTAAAATATGGGGGTCACAAATGTATATTTATTTTTCGACACAGAATTAAATGGTTGGTAAGAATTATATATTTGAAAAAGTTTTCACATTAAAATCCCAGTGAAAACATTACATTCACCTATCTTGAATAAACATCAATGTATCGAAAAATTCTTAAAATAATTGAACAGTTTTAAAAAGAGTCACTAAAAATAATGAAATAAAACGCCACGATCATTCGGTTAATTGAACCTCATTATCTAATATCGATATTAAAGTCAATTAATAATAACTTCGGTTTTGTTATTTGTTCATTTTTACATTGATGTCAATATCAGTATTTTGTAATAAGATTATTTAATTCGAGAAAGGGCTAAATTTCGCTTTTATTATAATTTTTAATGACTTCTTAACGACAGTCAAATTTTTTTCGCCCTTCCTGGTGGCCTTCCATTTAATTTCTACATATGAAAGAAAATATGCTTCGCTCGTGGCTATGACCTGCTCAGATTGAATTCATTTTATTGTCAATTTGCCCCAATTGTTAGCCTAATTCAAACATTCCCGTTGATTATAACTAACATTTTTCTTGGGAATATGTTTTTAGTGTATCGCTATATCGCGCCAATTTCTCATGGAAATAATCGCTTTTGTGAGTAATTCTGAACAAACCGGACGTAAATTAAAACACAACAAAGTGTAATATATCGCTCTACGGGCGAGCCAGATTGTATATCGGTATGCCCAGCTGCAGACTGATAGACAAACTGACAAATTGCCTAATTTTATTCTAGCTGAAATACTAATCGGGGCTATTTATCAGTTTCAGTTGAAGCCACCTGACCTATATAAGCTGGTAAATGTACCTACTGGACGGTTCATATTTCAATGACAACCCGCAAATTAAACAATTCATTTATAAAAATGCTTTCGCATGAATCTGGTCGAAAGAATTAAATTAAATGAGACTACTGAATAGTAGCGCACATACTCTTATGTGCGCCCCCGCATATTTCTGAAAGTTTCCTGCAGTTTTGCACCTCTCTTGATCCTTCGTATTTACACTTTGGTAAAGAATGTCACTCGTAAGCGTTTTTAGTTGAAGCGTTTGTTAAATATTATATAAAGTAATTTTTTTGTTGTAATAAATAACAGTTTAAAAAAAACTAAAAGAAACGCGCTTTAATAGCAAACTGAACTAAGAAGTAAAAAATTATACTTTTTAGTTCGGTTTGCTACTAAAGCGTGTTTTTTCAGCTTTTTCAAACTATTATTTATTTTTTAGTCTTAAAAATTTGGGCCAGATAATTTTAATCTGGAACCTCGTTAACCCACAAATACCGATTTTCAGTCGAATCCGACGGTAATTGATTAAACCTATCCACCGTGTTGACACCGTCATTTTGAATTTGTAAGTTTTAATGACATATTTGGTTTCTACTTGTCAAGCCCTTTTCTTTGATACCCATATCAAGGGGTTGTAAAGAAAATAATAATTAGCCATCTTAGTGCGGCGGCCATTTTGAACATATTATAAAATTGAGTATGCTATATTGTATAGTCATCGGAGCTACACACAATTGCCAAATTTCATGATGATACAACAATTAGTAAGTGGGTGAAAATTACGTTGAAACATTCCGTAACATTGATAGATTGATAGATACAGGTGAAGCTAATAAAAACGTGTTAATAATGAAAAATTATTGATTAAAATAGACATTTGATTTCTACTTAAATTATAGAGGTACTGATATGGATCTCTAAAAGACTATTTAGTCTATTGAGTTAGTGGTTCGGACTCCACTATAAACTGTAGGGCCTCGTTTCTCTTTACCTAACACAAAATTATTCTTGGTTTTCATGGAATTACCTCGGTGACTTGAGAAGCTATTAAGAAAACATTTTAAGAAAGAAGGGAGAAGCAGTCACGTGATGAAAGGTGGCGTCACTTCGTCATCTTGTTCCTACTTTCCATCAAATAGTAACAGTTTGTTATCTGTGCGATTTGTAGGGATTATTTCCGACAGTTTGTTAGATTTTAGACAATGTACACTAAAAGAACAATACTGTCATGTGCAAAAAGAAGTCTCTTTCTAAATTTGTAATAAATATGCAAGCAAAAAATAATCCTGTAATAAATAATATATATACACTTTTCATGTTAGATCTCACCAACAAATCTTGGATAAACAAAAAGACTCCGCTATTAGCAGAAAGCTACAGATTTATAATGGAATATAAAGATCATATAAAGATTACAGAAATCAATCCAATTTTCGAAATCAGTAAAACATTAGTTAACGCAGAAGAGAAAAACATCCTATTTTTAAGAGATTACAGCAAATTTCCGTTACCAACCAGAAATATGTTATTCAACTCTGATTTATTACACATTAATCGTAACTCAATACATATATTTACAGATGGTTCAAAATTCTTAGAAAATACAGGATGCGCTTTCTATGGCGTAACACATAATTTGCAAAAGAAAATCAAAGTTTTTTAGCATTTACACTGCAGAGTCCATCACACTAATAGAAGCCTTAAGATATTGCAATAATCTAACAGAAAATGACATTTTTATAATTACAGACAGCAGAAGTGTATTAGAAAAAATACAAAACATAAATCCGAAAGGCAATAGCAATCATCTAATAAATGAAATTATCACACTAACCCTAGATTTAAAAAATGAAAACAAAAACATCAAATTAATATGGTCCAAAGCACATTGCTGTATTACAAATAATGAAAAAATTGACAAATACGCGAAAGAAGCATCAGAGGATGGAGAGGTATTACATTATTATTGCCGTCATACAGATATAATTCCGGAAATTAAATATAAAATTATTAATGTTTGGAAAAACCAGTATATTCAACAACAGATAGGCGAATATTATAAAAACTCGCAACCGAGTCCACCACATAAACCATGGTTCCACTAACAATTTTTTTTTAAATAATACAATAAAAGTATTTGCAGACTTAGATTTAATCACACCTTAGCTCCTAGTCATTTACATAAAATCAATATTAAGGACAATCCTAATTGTGATTGTGTTGAATTTGGGGACACCGAACATAATTCTATTAAACTGCCCGTTAAATAGAGGGAATATAAATAACTTCTTAAATATTTTATATCACATGAATATATTAAGACCTTTAAATTTACCACAACTTTTTCAAGCAAACAATTTAGATCTATATATAAATTAATTGACAGTCATATAAATTATAATTATATAATATATATTATATAATTAAATATAAAAATATAACTTATGTAAAAATACAAGAATAAATAATTATGTTACTAGTTTGTAAGTTGTCCTAATGTTTTTTCCCAGTATATTTAACCATTCTTTCCGAGGTTCAGTCAGTATGTGCTTGAGACTAGATGAACCCCTAGTCGTTCAGTATCCCAGTCACTCCTAACTCTCAGACTAAAAGAAACAAACAAATAAATTTAAAAAAATAATAAAAAAAAGACAATAAAGAAGAAAAAAATATAGAAAAAATAGAAATAAAAAAACAAAGATATGTATGTGAAAAAAAACTAAAATAAAAATTAAAAAAGAGCAAAAAAAGATTTTTTTTAAATTAAAATACATAGGTGTATATATGTACACGCATTTTTTGCAATTGAGCAGTAAATTGAGAAAAAAATGTAATATTTACTAAGTTCTAAATATAAATATAATAATCGCTCTAGCCATTCATTTAATGAAAGAATAAAAGTTTCCTCTTCTAAAGATCGTACTGATAAAAAGAAATTAACCTAAGCAAGATTTCATAGGTTAATGTAAACAACAAGCAGAGCCGTATTAAACGAAAAAAACTTATGTATTATTTTTTATAGGTCAATAAATACATTTTATATATTTTAGTTGACTATGCATCCTTTATTCGAATTCTTCTTGCTGAAAAACTGACAATTATTGAATTCTCACTTGCGTTATTCATATAGTATGGCTTGTCGGTTCACTGAATGCTTAAAAATTTAGGTAGTACGGGTCTGACAATACTATCATATTCTTCCTACTTTTAGCCTACCGTTTCTGCACAGAAAATTTATAACGCATGATGTCTCCTTACCTTCTAACTCGATGCTTAAAATCTTGCAATTCGCACAATCAGTCTAAAATAGAGCAACTAGTAAATAATTTTCTCTGAGTATTGCCATTTTCACTAATTAATCAAATTAGGCGTTTTCACTGTGTGGGAATTTGTTTTTTTGATATTATTAAAATAAATTACTTGTTATACTTGTAATAAACCCCTCTACCCTGTTTACATTAATCTGGGGTTGTCACTTTTTATTAATTCTATTCACGAATTAAATTATCTTTTTAATAATTAGTCAAAATTACCCTCTGTGCCCCTACCAAGGAGTTCTTCCCAGCGGGTCTTCCTCAATACTTTACCCATAGCCACTCTTCACATTGTACCACGCATTGTCCGGATTACTTAAGATCGTTATACGTGGACAACTCTGAGTGACCATTTTGATAAATTTTGACAGGTTACAATTAAAAAAAAGGAACCCCTCTTTCTCTCATGCCAGGCCTGCTAATTCGTTATGGTGATCTAACTTTTACTTACTCGATTCTCACTAGCAAGCAAGTAAATGAAACACGCATTTTCAGCAACACTTAAAACTGTATTTTACAAAAGAACTCGAAATTAATAATTTAAAAAAAAATAGAACAATAATAATGGATACTTAAATTAAAACAAAAGAAGATGCAACTTAAAAGTTAAACAAACAGGAAAAATAGACCGCAATCTCGAACTCAAGCGAAAAATTACTTCGTTAAAGGAGAAAATCGTTTACGCTTAAATTCAAACTGATTGCCAGAAGGGTAAAATAAAATACAATACTATTAACGAGCACGGAGTTAATTATTTCTGAAACTATACTTTAGAAACTAGTGTAGAAAACATCAGTTGAAAGTGACGATTTGAATGAGGTAACGTTTTAATTTGAAATCTGATGACATCAAATTGAAATTTTAGAATAAGATCTCAGAAACACAAATACCTATACCCAGTAACACTAAAATTATCACCATAAAAGTAGGACGATATCACATCACCAGTAACTGATCGAAAAGTACCTTCATTTTCTGAGGGGATTATCCTAGTTAATTTTTCTGGCAATATAGGGCGGAGTTCTTCTGGATTACTTTAACCGCAAACCCGCTCCCTAACTGGTACTTTGTCTCCCGGTAGCTTATACCCCCTGGGGTACTACTTACCAAAATCTTAACCTCACCCGGCCACTGACGTATTCAACCGAAGAATATGGCCAAAATTGGTTAACCTAAATATAAAACATTCTTTTCATAGTAATTTAAACTATTCTATATCTAAGCTAGCTAATTCAATGAGATGAAAAATAAACCTTTGGTGTTTAGATTCCTTCTTATCATATTCATAAACGAAACGTAAATAAAAATCTCGCCGTCACTACTTAATATAAAGTTTGAGGAATTCTTGTAATCAATTACCCTATTTATGATTTGATTCGCGCCCTGACTAATTTACACATTCAGCTCGTTTAATTACCCTCGCATTTGATACATTTCTAGTGAAAAGCAGTTTGATAATAATGTCGATCGTAATGGATTTTCTCAGCCTATGGAGTTTTTACTGGCAATAAAATATTTTTGATTTAGAAAATATACTACAGTGTACTTTATAGTTATGGTCGAAAAGTTTTTTGTATTTAACACGAAGCAGTTATTAAAATTAGAAATGTATGCAATCTTGTTTTTGCAATCCTCTAATGTCGACGATTCTTTGTTGGTCCGTACAGTTGTTAAACGATCAAATTATACGAGTTTGTATATTTCCTAAATTCTCTAATTTTGCCTCGAGCCCACTCTATGATCTTTTAGGCCTTTGAACGGCTATCCAAATTTTCTAAACAATCGCGTTATTTTATAAAAAGTAATCTTAATTTCTTCCACTTCTTGGTATTTAATAGCATTCTACCGTCCATCAAACTAAAATTTCAATAAATAAGTATCATAAAATTTAAATAATTGAAGAAGTATGCAAAACATGCTATGATTGGCGGTGGCGTCATCGGTTTCATTAGTGGCTTAAATCGCGTTTAAACAGTTCATGTCTCGGAGGCATTAAGAAAGATGGAAAAAACTAGATCGTTACTAAGTCTGATCTTCGTATGTCCCATGAAATTTCTATCACGACAAATTGTCTTCAAGCAAGTTTACGAAAAGATGTGCTTTTCTCAATAGAAATACATCGGAAACTTGATGATCTTTGAGGCACGTGTTAATATCAACCGATTTGACTCAAAGGGGATAATTTGTTTTTGGATATTTAGAGAATTTGGGGGGTGAGGCAAAAAGAAAGAAATTATTTTTCACAAGTATAAATAGGGGTCTATCTCTTCCGAAATCGAAATTTTTTATTTCTCACCCCTGCAAATGAAGAAAAAATAATCCCCTTAAAATATTATTGAGGCATAATTAAGGCAAAGGGTACCTACTGACGCAGGACGCATTATTATGTAATAATAGAAGTATGTGGAATTATTTACGTACTTTGGTTAATACAAAGTTTTTTTAAACCAGCAATATTTATCTTTAGAATGACCAATCAAATCATATAAACATCAAAGATTTCATCTGTTGTGATGTATCATACTACTGGAAATTCGTAATCTAGGAAAAACGCTTTTAAAATAAAACTCTCGTTTTATCTTGCAGCTGCCAACTGTCAAATATCACTTTTGACATCGGAATTGGAATCAGCAACATAAAAATCCTCTGCTATATATTCTGGAAGACATTTTATTAAAAATGCTGTTATCGGCAAGATCCCGGAAAATCGACTTTGCACCATCGATATTTGGAACACTCTCCATTATCTGACTTTGGGCTCATGAGAACTTTTGATCAGGAACTCGAGAGGAATAACATATATCGATTCCAGCGAATTAACCGGGGGCCATTTTCCTTAAGGTTATCGCGGGGTCCCCTTTACCCGGTCGCGGGACGGGTTGCCTTTCTCCAAATTATCCGAAACTTTGACATAAATTATTCCTAGTATAATGAAATATTTTTGTTTAGTGCGACGTAAAAAATTTTAAAAAATTTACCCATTATAGAGATGGACCACTCTAAAAATAGCCCACCATCTAAATCGTAAAGTTATTACCATAAATAAATTAATTTTATGAAACTGGATCTTGTAAACCTCAAACTTTTAGATCGAATGAATAAACTGAACGTTGCTCAGATCTGCAGAGGAACTGAGATATTCTTCATTTGTGCCATTTAATTAAAATCAAAAATATAACAGCTCCATGGGCAGAGAATAACGCTTTAATAAAAATTACGAAGCCTACAAAATGACGATGTTTGTATAAAGTTATATAAAAAAGAAAGACATCAAATATAGCGAAATATCAAAATAACAGTGGGAGTAATGAAACGGTTTAAGAAGCATTTTAAGGGTATTTAACTATATGTTATCTCAACAATATATTTTGATTAATGCTTCTTACAAATCCAATAACAGCCAACAATAGGAGGAATCTATGAGGGTCTCGAATATGTTTCCATTCAAGAGAATGGAATGTAACTCCCCTTCTCACTTCTCTGTTTCATTATTTTGTTCGTTGCTATTCAAATTAATTATTCATCTGTCATTTTCTGTGGATACCATCATCACTCCAATAGTAATTAGAAAATTATTTTTCAAAATGTTACATTGTAAAGAAATCTCTGCCTGAACTTCTGCCACAACTTCCACATCCAGATTTTCCATCTAAATCTCTTTAAAGGGAAACATCTTGACTATATTTGCACTATAGTATATGAAAATACTTGGTCATCGAATTTTAATCATATATTTGAAGTAGATATCAGTAAAAAATTTGAGGCGTTTGCTTCTGCCATGTACGCCAAAAATGGTTTCTGGACTTTTACGGTGTTAATTACGATTCTTTTTGCTCTGGTTTCGAACTCTAGTACCTGAAAATAGCAATGAAAACTGGTAGTATTGCTTGAAAATAGATGTGTAAATATTTTGCAAACTTTATTCATTCTTAAATTCTGGAATTGTATAATGTATGTGGTTTATTTTGTATTTTGTTTAACCAAGAACTATTACTTATGGCTATGTCATGTATTATTTTTGCAGGACTTGCTTATATCCCTGTCCACCCTTCTGCGAGGTTCAGTGTATGAACGACTCCGATGGACCTTCAAACTCTACGACGTGAACGGCGATGGCTGTATTAGTAGAGGCGAACTATCCGAAATTGTCGTTGCTGTTCATGAACTGATGGGGCGGCGGGCTCACCAGGTATGTACTTTTTGTTTGTGTAACATCAATGCGCAAAAACATTATTACTCTATGAATCTTACGATCAGTTAACGTTGTTAATGGAAATAACTATTGTACAAATATTATACTCTTCACAAATACAAGACGAAGAGTATATTGCATTCGATCAGCACATTTCTAAAACCGGTAATATTGCTCGCAGAGAAAAAAATTCATGTGACTGTGTGATAGAATTCTGAACAACTTTCAAAATGTCCGTCCGCCTGTCCACCGTCACGTTTTTTGTATGCACGATGACTTATGAACGAAAACTCCGATTGTATTGAAACTTGGACAGTAAGTTGGTGTTATCTAGAAGAAGAACCCCATTGTTGAACAAAATCGATCAATAAATATAGAAGTTATTGATTTTTTTAATTTGAGAAAATATTTATGTTTTGTAATTAAACAAGAAATGTTTAAAACTAGCATTATTTACAAAAAAACTACGAAGAGTATCCTATAGAATATGCAACAATTATATATCTAGTTTGTTTATCTATCTGTAATTTAAGACCACTTCCATAAAGGAAAGAAAACTTCAGAGTCTGAGGAAATAGCTCTCCAGTATAAATACATCATGGCTGTAATCTAAAAATTACACTGAATTTAGATAAAAAAACGCTCATTTATTAATTATTCAATAATAACAGAAAATTAATTAGAATATTGTAAAACGTACACCTGAATACGCCCCTAGATTTTCTCCATATTGTATGCTTTTGCATAGTTCTTGGATGTCCAGAGTGAAGAAGTTATGCACCTTTCTCATCGCATTATATTGTTTTTTCTAATTTTGGAATTAGTCTTATCAATGAAGCGAAAAAATCACTAAATCCTGTAAACCCTTCAAAACTGATTTTGATGAATTTTTTAAAAATATTTGTTATAATGAATTATTTAAAATCAGAAACATGAGTGATGATAATTTTTTGAACTCCATTTTAAAATATTTTGAGAAATGTGTAAAATAATCAGAAAATTATTTATTTTTCTCTTTATTTACACAGGGTGGTTACTCTATAAAATTGTTAATTAAGAAACGATATATAATAATAATCGGAATGTAGTTATCACTATTACTACAAATAAAACCTTATAACTTTTGGACAAAAAAATATACAGAGTGGTCATCTGACAGCAAAAAAATAGAGATTAACTAATAGGTGCCAAATATGGAAGGCCTGCCTTTACAATTCTCCACTATAGTTTAGTTATTTCTTAGGATGACTACCCTGTATATTCTTCAACAACATGTCTTCCTTGCCAGTTGTGTTAACTATATACCAAATATTATTGCCTTCTGCCACATTTCTAGTTCTACATCCACATAGTGGAGTGGAAGTAGTCGTAAAAAAATTTCAGATTATTTTTTTTCATATGTTTAGAATGTCCTAAAAACATGGAGAATTTTAATTTGAGCGATAACATTTTTTCATTATCTATTCCCTTTAGATGGTTTACCATGTACACTTGAAAATCTGCGCTGGCAGTAGCGCCAACTACCTACCAAATTTGACTCTTCTCCGTCAAGTAGTTTTTAGTTAATGCACCAACAGACAGACAGACAGAAGGAAATGTAAAGTCTTTATTTTCCTAATATACATGGTCTGAAACGTGGAAGTCCGAAGTAATCTAGGAGGGTGATTTTTAGTAGAATACAATAAATACTTCCCTTCGGCATGCGGGGGAAGTAAAAATGATTTTCTTGAAATTTCTTCTAAATTTTCGGAGAATTTTTGTGAATTGTACAGGTTTGTTTCTGTATATTTATCGAAAATTTCGACATAAATGTAATCAGAGGTGCTTTTTGAATTACATGATCACAAAATAAATAGAGTTGAGTTACAGAAAAATGTTCCAAAAATATTGAAATATTTTTCAAAATGTTCACTGAAATTTGAAACATGTTAGAAATAATATTTTTCTCGAGAGAATTAGGTCTCGTGATTCTTTGAGATCACTAATTATGAATTTCATATCAGAAATAAGATTTTATTGATAATTCCCTAGAAATGTTTGGAGAATTGTAAAAGCTCTTATTGATAAAATATTTTAGAGGAAAAGCAAATTTACAAGATTTTTAGGGTCAGATATTACACATCTGAAATAAATGACTAAGCTTAAGTTGAAAGAGTTTCCAAACGTGAGAAAAAAATATTTTCCGTTCACTAACGCCCTCACAGCGAATTTTACTCTAGCGGGGGCCACTTCCCACAAGAAATAAGCATCCCCCTTTACACCCCCGATATGTGGAAAACCGTCCAAATTCCTACCTTGAGCCCATAGAGACTTTTGATCAACATCAATATTTGGATAATATCCCCGAGTATCAAACACTTTAACCGGGGGCCAATTTCCATATGTTCCGTGCGGGGTCCTTTCAATGAAACCATTTTGTTTTTAGTTCTGAATCATCTTTAAAGTATTGTACGTAAAAAAATCCATATGATTAATAAAAAAAATACTATAAAGAGATGATTCACAAAAATTTGCTGAAAATTCCAAGATAATTTCAAGATAATCCTTCGGAATCCTTTGTAACAGGGCAGACTTCTTTCCGTTCTCTTCTAAATTGTATCAATAATGTGTGATAAAAAGTCCGCTTCCTAAAAAGTGCCGCTGTAATAGTTATTAAACAAAATAGGAGTAAAATTCCAGTTTTTCGCGAAACACTTTTAAAATTTAATTTTACCGAAAAAACTTCTTGCGCCTATCGAAAGAAGAGAAAATTTTTCGTAAATAATGTATAATAAATTTTATTCTACGATCAAATTCCTTGGAGTTGTGAATTTGTTAATTAAGCTCTAATATATGGATGCGCAGTACGTGCGTATGAGCCAAAAATAAGGCGTGGTTCGTACAAAAATGGCTCTTGATTGGTAAAAGCAAAAGCAAAAAAAGAAGTGCATATTGAAGAAAAATATTTCACTTACTTAATATATTATTACGGATTTCCACCTTTTTGGAAACACCCTGTGTGCATCCGTGGGTTCTAAATAATTTCAACAAGAGATAAACACCACTAACACTTTATTTAACTATTTACTGACTACAATACTTCAAATTCACTTGTTCTACTTGTTTACTTTTATAAACTGCTTTCTTCATAAAACTTCCCCTTCCGCGCTGGTAATCGCGCCTTATATACTCCGAATTTGACTCTCTAGATCCATCTAGAAACATTCAAGAATCTTCTCCAACAATATTCCAGAAAAGTCCATTTTATTCTGACAGCTCCCAGTCACAATTAGTAGGCATAGGCGTATCATCTCCAATTCCAAAGGGGTGTAATTCATAACAATATGTATTTAAATGATCAAAAACATATGTAAATAATTATTTTTAACTAATGGTTAGCACACAACCATTTATTTCAGTAAATCCTCTGGAAATTGTTTTAAAAAATTTATTCTTAAATTGAAATTTTGAATTGGTCATAATTAAGATGTATGTATATAGGTCTAAAATACTAATTGACATTCAGTAGGTGGCCGATTTGCAGCTGAAAACCCATACTTTACTATAGAATAATTTATTTTATCAAAAAATTAAGGTTTTAATGATTTATTTATGAAATACTAACAGAAAAATGATTATTCCTTGAAAATATTGAATTTTTCGGTGCAGTTAACCGTTTGTGTCTATTATTAAACATAAAAACTTTGATTAATGCTCTAAATACATACAGGTTGTAGCTGAGATATATATCTTTCAATATGTACTTTTCTAGAGTAATTTGTTAACCATTGTTTATAACATTATTTTGTAAAAATTTCTTTCTTTGAAAATCATAGAAAATAGAGCATAAACTACATTTAAAGACATACAAAAATGTCATTGAGGTCTATATCTTTTAATGTATGCTTGCTCAGATGTTTCAAAGCCTCTTTTTCTATTGTGTATAACACTATTTTGTAGAAAAGGGGAAATTATTTAAAAGTCATGGAAATACGGCATGAAAATTTAAAAAAATTAGTAGATAGAATAACGTATTACGTTCGTTGCATGGAAGTCGAAATTCAGTGAATCTATTGTATGCCCACTTCTAATTCAAAATTGGCGCGCGTATATATGCGTATACTGTGACGTTTTGTTCACTCGTCAGGTGAGTGAAAGGACGTCACTTTGGCACTCGAGCTTTAGTCAGCGGTTGACGGTATGCTCGGGCGCCACCTTTTTTTTTACGTGGTGTAAAGGTCCCACACTAGCCTCCTAACGCAGCCTGTTACAGTAGGGCTGGGATAGCGTCAGTGGAGACACGGTACGTCCAGGGGTCTAGGGATAGTAGACTTCACACACACACAGTAAAAGTCACCTTTACAGAATATATAAAATATTTATTTTTGCTATTCCTAACAAGTACAATTCTATTTAAATTAAACTACTTAAAGTTACGCTACTACAGAAAACAACATAGACAAAAAAACAATAAAGCAGGGGTTAGGCGGTGTAAGAGGGGCAGCTCATGAATGGTAAAAATACTATAAGCAACAACGGTAATGCGGCGGGGTATGAGTCGGTGCAGAAAGCAAAACTACGGTCAGTACAGTACAACTACCAGGCGGGAGGAAGCAATACGAGAATAAGTTACGTGCAACTAACTACTAACGCAACTTGGCTAGGGTGCAGTACCAGAATCTATGCATATATACACATATATATTAAATAATAAATATATTAACGTATTCCTGGGTCCGGTTTCCTTTTGGTAAAGTCACCCCTTGAGATGAATGTCCCTCCAGGGTTGGTGTATACCAGCACCGACAATCCCTCAGGTGTCACGGGCCAACGTAGGGAACTAGTCGCAGGGGACTACCTAGAACACTGTTACGTGACCCGATTAGCCAGAGTATTGTCCGGGCGCTATGGTTACGCAATCACCCGTTTGCTACAGAGTTATCTGAGGTGTCCAAAAGGTCCACGGGGGGAGCTAGTCGCAGGGGACTACCTAGCCCACTGTCACGAGACCTATTTTTCACCTCGGATATTCGGTAGTACCCTACCCTCCTTTCTGGTCGGTCAGTACCTGGAATCTTCCAGGCGTCCACGGGTCCACGTGGGGAGCTAGTCGCAGGAGACTACCTAGCCCACTGTCACGAGACCCGTTTTTGCCTGCAATATTTCTGTACTCACCCGGTGAGCTGCCTAAAAAGCTGAAAGAAAGGTATTATTATTACGGTTAGTGGTGTTAGTACACAAATGGTACTTAACTCCGGCCAAATTGCTTATCAATTCCTTGAATGGATCCAAGTGAATGGACCCAACGGAATTCAATAATTCACTGGCTTGGCTGAGAGATCGGATAAAGGGAATCAAATCTGATCGGTAGTGGGGCACTAGCTCCATCTAGCGGTTTCACAATGAGTATTCCGCTGGCTTGGTCAAGTGACCGATTACAAGGAACCAAGCCATGCGGCGGTGGGTCACTTGCTTCGCTTAACGGATATTTCTACCTAGAATTAATGCTTATTCCCAAAGTAATAAAATAAAATACCAAGTTGTGCCTTTCATATAAAGTATAAAATATAATATTAATATCCTATATTTTAACTACTAAAATAAATCATGAATTAGGAGTGCAATTTCCCTAGCAAATGTTGTTTCATTACAATACATATACGTAGACATGGGGAACGGCCATTCCACCATGTTGGATCCGCCATTTTCAATTTTAAACATCATATTCGTAATTAACAACCCCGAGAACCCCCTACTAGCATTTTTCCAGCTTCATTCCTTTGAATTTAGCACACAATACAAATTTATCATTTAATTTTGCAGTAATTGCTTATGATTACAACAGTACGAAAGTATTTTTTTAATGAGTGGACTTTTCTACGTAGAGCATTTATATCAATTTAAAAAAAGTTTGGAGACGATACGACCTGTTACACGAAATTCCGATGTTTCTGTCTTATTATACTGCACTATATGATAAGTTTGAAGTCTTTGTCTCTGTGTGTGTGTCTGTCTATCTGTGGCATCGTAGTTCCAATACAACTGAACCGATTTCAAAGCGGTTTCTTTGGTTCAAAAGCAGGTATCGGCGGGATGGTCCTTAGCCATATTTGGTTTAAATCGAATATGCCTTTTCCAAGATCATCAGATTTCATTATTGTGAGGTTTTCTAAATTTTTAATTCAACGTAATTTGACAATGTATTCGTCATCGGTGACCAGAAATCCCCCAATCATATTTTTTCTTCGAAGTTAATATATAAAAACCCTAAAATTCACAAAAGTTTCCAAAAATTTTTCATGTAGAGTTCAAAAATTATTTGTCCCCATCACTCATGTTTCTGATTTTGCATAATTGAATATAGCAAACATCAAAACAAAAAATCATCAAAATCGGATCAATTTTAGAAGGTTTCAAAGTAAGAACTTTCATTGATTCGACTAAATAGACGCAATGAATTCTCATCTGCGATTTTGGTACCTGCGCCTTCGCCAAAAGTACAAATGAGCATTCATTATAAAGGATCACTACCTCATTGCTCTGTGCGTTCCAGAAATAACTTAATGATTTGATTTCTTGTAGGTAGAAGATGATCGCAAGGCCAGAGAGCAAATAGATAGAGTCTTCCGTAAATTAGACCTTAATCAAGATGGAGTCATCACCATAGAAGAATTTATGGAATCGTGCCTAAAGGACGATGTTATCACTAGGTCACTACAGATGTTCGATGCAGTACTATGATAATCGTAGTGTTCTATACCAGTGACAATTGATGGGTCCGAAGAGACCATATGGACAATTTGAAACGAAAGTGGAGTAGGACTTAAAGAGTGCGGGGTGGAAAAGTACGGTAATTTAGAAAATGGGAAATACGTATTTGGTATTTTTAAAACACAAACAGAATATTTTACAAATGGTGTTCAAAAAATCATCGGAGTAGCTCGTAATGGCAATTTTTTTACAACAATCTGAGACAAAAACTTTAACCTGTTATTACGAGCTCCTGTGGTGATTTTGAGACACCCTGTATATATTATTGTATGAGCGATATTTTGTTACACGAATCAAATGTATATAATTCATTATAAAAATTTATATATTTTGAGATAAAGATGTTATCATTAAATATCGAAAATACTAAAGTAAACCTTTCAAGATGATCATAATTTGCAAAATATACCGAATAGAGTGTCCAGAAATAATACTATATAATAGTGTTCTATTTTAAGCCATTATTAACGGCATTAAATAAGCAATATAATTTAATAACGTTTATTTCCATTTCTATTAAAAAAATAAAGCTCTGCCTTTGAGTTCATATTTTACGGTAACTTTACATTTACATGTTTACTTTACATTTTCATGAATGTTTATGTATGAAACAGCAGAGATTCCAGCCGTTTCTCTGTGACATTGTCAAATTATAAAGCAAATACAATGTACATTCGCGACGTGCGCTGATTTACAAAGAACAGAGTTTTATTCACAGTGATGTGAATAGTAGGTAACATATGTGTTGTTTAATGATTAAAAACCCTATCGTGATATGCAGAAAAAACAGTAACGTTCAATTAACAAGATGAATGTTGATTATTAAAGGTAATAATAATATTTATCCACAATACACTTATGAAGCATATAAAGGACCACTTTATCCACTAGTAGAATAATGAAAAATACAATCTTAAATCAATTACATTTTATTTAATTTTTATTAATATTAATTAACATTTATATTAATAGATATTTCCTTATTTGTTTTATCATATTTCACTTCGTTTCCATTAATAACAAACTTGTAGTTGTCATCGGTTTCAGAACGTGTAGTGCTAGTCGAAGTTTATGATAAATCTGTAAAAACAATGAATGTTTCCTCTTGTAACAAACGAGTAGTACCAGGAGTATCTTGGATTTTCCTTGCGATATCAAGCTTATTGGATATAGAATCCTCGATATAACTTTCTGCTATAGCGGAACTTCTCCACCCACCAGGTCGTTTAATTGTTGTGAGGTCAGCACCTTTATTAGCCAATAAAGTTATTGAAATGCGCCTCATGCAATGGCCGCTATAAACTTCTGCGTTTGCCAGATTTAAAAATGAAGCAATTCTTGAAGGAACTTTCGACAAATTGTTGATTCCAACAGGTTGTGAAGTACATTTTTGATTAGTGTATCGTAAAAAGAATCTGTCGTTGGATAATTTCTTCTGACGTAAGAACATGTATTTTTTACACGTCTCCACAGTATTTATGGAGAATTCTTCTTCCATAATTGTGAATTTTCGTGAGATGCCGGTCTTGGTATCTGGTATAGAAACAAGTGAAAAAAACTACATTTTGATATGCTTTTTATTCAATTTGTTGGGATGATTCACATTTTCAGGAGAGGGTCGCAAGATGACTCAGTGCCTTGACATGTTTTATTTTCTTTTTTTTTGCATTGACTAAAGTAAAAGCTAACTACATTTTGAAACACGGAAAGGGCATCGGTTCTGTTTTTATTTAGTAAATGAAAATAAGGAAATGAATGATGATATTTTAAATATAACATTACATTATTTTTTTGCACCTCTATCGCACGGAGAATTTATCAATTTAAAATATTTTTTAAACAATTCTATGGAATGCATTTTCGTAAATAACTCGTTTATTTTAAATTTTTCGAAAAAACTCTATTTCAGATTTTTTGTCCAAGAAGGTCCGTGCCTTATACTGGTTATAGAGATCGATCGATGGAATAGTTAATTTTCGATTTTTATTAGGAAACTGTTCGGAATTTGTAGAATTTATCAAAAAAATCAAGTTTTCCAGGATTTGTAGATTCGCTTTTGTTTTCTCAAATTTCTCACAAATGTCATCTAATAGACCTAATCGAGCCCTACAATTACCATTTTTGAAAATCAAAATCGGACCTTTGGTTCGAGAGTTATTAATTTCTTTGAAAAATCATACGCGGCCCTGGAAAACATACTTGCGGTCAACGGATTCGGGCCACCAGCAATAGGCTTGATTTGTGGCCGGGTACCTTTGATCCCACCAAGTCTCATCGAAATCGATCAATATTCTGGACAGTTATCGTGCTTCCTAGCCCGATTTCGAGAAAACCAGTTTTTTGCAAAAAAAATCAATTTTCATTTGTTTTTCGACATAGCCTCTGGTATACTTATTTGTAGAGCTTCGCCAGCGGCACCATTTCTTTTTTGAAACGTCTCGATCCGACTACCCGTTATCGAGTTATTCAATTTCTCCCGGAAAACTCGAAACGTCTATATCGGGTACTTCCGGTTTCCGAACGGAGCCGAGCTTCCGGCGTTAAGGTTTTCTAAAGACCTCCTATTAACCACCCAAGTTTCATCGCAATCCGAAAACGGATTAGGGGGGCTCGGCGTGACAGACAGACAGACAGACCGACAGACCGACAGACCGACAGACCGACAGACCGACAGACCGACTGACCGACGGACGGAATTTTCTAAATTCGCTCTCGAATCGATAGATATGACTTTCACATCGATCCGACGTTTTTTTCGGGTTTCGATGGTGCACCGGAAAAATGCTAAACGTATACTACATTTTTTTTCAAAATGTAGTAACAAGCAGATATGAACCCCTGTCTTCTATATCATTGATTTTCAAATTCGTCAATTCACAGCAACGACAGGCACCAGACGCCCCCATTATTAGTGCAACCTAAAATATTTCAAAGTTTGTTATATACAATGTCTAAAAGGTTAAGAGATATTACCTTAATCATCAATATACTTTATCGCAAGCCCTTGTCAAGATTTCTTCCACGTGTGCTCTTTCCAATACCGCAGCTTTCTGCGCTTTGTACCCTCTCGACTCACTCTTCAGATAGGCAGTGAGCTTATTATATTTTCCAATTTCTGTGTTCTTATAGCGGCCTTCAGCATCGAATACTTCGACCACATGGATAAAATCTTCTTCAAATTTAAGAAATACGATAGTGGAACTTCCTCATTTATTGTCTTTACTCCCCGTTTTTCTTTCAATTCATTAAATTCGGAAAATACTTTTTCATAATGTTTCCTGAACTTCGCAGGCAATAATTGGAGAGTTGCTTCTTCAGCTTCCCGAAGGATTCTCTAAGGAACAAAATCGCTTTCTTGCATTTTTCACCAACTTCACAAATTTTTACAAATGGAATCGATAAACAATCTAAACTAAATAGCAACCATTCAACACCTTCCAAGTTTTTTTAAATTAATTTCAATAATTTTTGACATTACAGCCGTTGATAGAGCGAAATGTCAAATGATTGTTTGATGAAATCTCATTCTAAGAGACCGTGATTGTGGATAAAACGTTGTATAGCATTTATTCGTGTTTTAGTTGCGTTTTATCTACTCAAGAAAATTAAACTCTCGAACTTCGTTCTCGAGTTTAAACTTTGTTGCGTGGATAAAACGCTACCTAAAACACTTATACAATAAATAACTATAACTATTCTTTTATCTTGGGAAATAAGTCCAAACTGATAAATAGTTGTTTATGGTTGTCGGCATCATTTTTGTTGACTCGCATGTTTAATCGTGTACATTCTCTCCAGGGTTAAAATCAAAACATTGTTATTTAGATTTGGAGGATTTTGTGGATATTAATTGTGCACACCGTGTTTGTTAGAAATAATAACACGAATACTTTAATTAGTGATCAAGAACTAGTATTTTAATTATGTATTTGCATTTCTCTTGACTGGTTTGTATTGGAAAACTTAAATAAATTAACCTTATTCTTATGAAATTCTATAATATTACTTGAACATGACTATCATTTATAGTTGGAACTACTATATTGCACTCACTGAACAAACTGCATTATAAATATATTCCAAGATGTACCTTATAAGTATAATCAAATTATTTTGTTATATGCAGTATGTGTTACTTTAACTAGAACAACCCGAATATTTCAATTAATTTTAAATCAGCCAGTCTGGGTTTTTCAGGTGTAGAGCAGTAAAATAGGCAACTAGGTGTCACACCTCACACCTTTTCTCCCTAAGGAAGTGGTTTTGATAACGTAGCCCCTAAAGCCATCTCACATCTTTTATATAGCGAAACCCCAACCCATTATATTTAAAGAAAGAGACCAAAAATAACTAATAGTATATGGGCAATTACGGAGATTCAGGAAAAATAAAACTTTAAGTATTTGGTGGAAAAATATAAATATACTAAAACACTGTGTATTTACAATATAAGGAGAGCTGTGAAATAATATATTATTTGTAAAATACGTTTGTACAAATAATTCAGTATCTATATAGTCCAGTCAATGAACGCTCAGAAAGGGACGGACCCCCTTTTTGAACGTTCATTGACTATACGCCAGAGGACGTGGACGGATACAGAATTTTTGACTAGAGGGCTGTGTTTGGAGCAGTTATGGGGCAAACATATAAAAAGTCGCTGAATTTACCAGATGAGCAGGATGCAGGGATGCACGTAGAAGGACGCTTTCTTTGATTTTCGCTTAGACGCATCGTAGCGAAAATGTTACTATTCATAATGAAAGCAGACAAAATTTCCTACAAGATTATTACCATACATTTTTCTTCTTTACGAAAGTATAAGAGTTCTATGAAACCTTAAAAATTACGCAATAAAAACATTTTGTTCCTGCAGCCCCTCCACCCCTATCTTTCACTTTCTCAAATTTTCTGTGGTGTATTTGCCTCTTACTAATCGAAACACAGCCCTGAGGACAAATATTCTGTTCCAAACCATGTTCTCTATAGCTTCAGCTTAGTAATCCTTTGGATTCCCCTCTTGAGAATATTAAACACGCGTGTTTTTATTTTTTGGTCGATGTATTGTATTTCTCGAGACATTTCACCATCCTGATCTTTTTGTTACACGCTGTATGATGAACAAGACTGGTGAAGTACCCCGTCGTGTCTTTGTGGTATCGTATATCAAATTGGATGCAATAATTGTCGCCACGTTCACATCATTGGATGTACTGTGGGCTCAATACCAATAATTAAATTTTATTCAAAAGAAAATTTATACCAACTGCCTAATATTGGCATTCTTGTTTAATTTTAATAATATCCATGTGATTTTTATTACCAATTATTCCATGTGTAAATTAGTTATATTACGTATTTGTCTGGACACTCTATGTAATAACTGGCTCGCAACTTGTATGCCAGTCTTTAGAGGATTTAAAAGAATATGATTCCTAATTTTTGATATTTTCTTGTATATATATAGACGTTAGAGAAGTGCACCTAGTTTTCAAAGACGAACTTGTATGGGGACATAAAAAAAGCAAAAATGTATATTTTTTTCACTTTTCGCACTGGAGCTTGAAAACTACCCAAAATATCGTAAAAAGTGCAGAATTCTTACTCTGTCCACTACAAATACTTTTAGATAATCGAATTTTTTATTCTTAGGTTAAAAAATGTTTTTCTATTAATAATAAATACTTTTCGTGATATAATATCGTTAGAAACATGTTTTTTGAACAAACTGAATAACATTTTTGTAACGAGTAACATTCTTTTATTTTATATAAAGATTATTCCATTAGAAACACAAAGTTTCATTAAAATGTATGAATTATTGTTTACTTTGGCAGCAAATGTTTAAAATTTTCACTCTCAACTTTTATTTCTTGCAACTTTAACAAATCGAACAAAAATGTTCTGACAAATCTAGTTTTCTACGCAGAACAATTGGTTTGTTCTTTTCATTGCGATACAAGCTATACAGACAGAGATATACTTAACAAAATTTGGGAGAAAGCACAATTTTAAACGATTTAAGCTGAGCGAAAATATAAATATGAAGCATGTTTGGGCGATTTTGGCATTTCTTTAACCCTAAATTTATACTACAATATCACCGGAAATGTTTGTCGAAGAGAAATCAAATAGGGCTCAATTTCTTCTTTAAAAAACTTTATAAAAATTTACACTACCTATTATGATCATATTTTGGATAATTTTAGAGTAACAAGTAAAAAGAAAATTGCTTGTTTAATGTTCTTTACGAATTTCTGCAGAACTAGGTGCACTTTCTTTATACAACTTTTTATATAGCTTTTGGTAAACTTATTTTAGTCGATTATCAGCGTCTAAGGACTTTCCTTGGATAGCATTGTTTCCATAATATGTTATTTTATTAGTACATGGAAAATACAGGGTGTATTTTAGGATATATTTAAGTCCTATTTAATGAAATTTAATGAAATTTAATGACGTTAAATTAGGTTGGCCCAAGCTTTTTTAAGTTTAAAGCTGGACATTGTAAAAAGCATATTTCAATATTTTTTAAATCCTTTACGTACGTATCTCTTGTCACATTCCTTTATTGATTATTTATTTTCATTTTATAGTATATGAAGTTTAAATACCTAACACTGTAACTATAATTTTTTTAATCCATAACAATGTTGATTTTGTATAAAATAATAGAGAATTAACTATTTTGAACGAAAAAAATAAGGCAACTTTATGAAAAAAAAATTACTTTGAAAAATACCAAAAATGTGAAGATGTGATCAAGATAGAATCATTACCCGTTTTTCCACCTCTCTACTCGCTGTGTAGACTAGGTATCTCGACTTTGTATAATATTTACGTGACAGTACCATCAGAGCCTACCTCATTAGGAGAGCGTTTGCGTTTCTATTGAGGTTCACCTTATGGAGCATGAGAAATTGGCGTCTATAAACTGCATAGTCCATCCGTTTCTGGTTCCCTCCCTATATATAGCACAGGAGATCGGTAAAACATTAGTACATTATATAATTTTGTAATGTATATTTATGTCATATATAGGGTGTCTTATTTGGGGTGGGCACAAGCCCTCAACATTTTTATATTTTGGGATAATCCAGTGTACATTATTCTAATTTAGAGCAAGGAGAAGCCATATTTCTGAGCCATTTTGCCACCTTCTAGACTGTGTATGATCTACTATGATATTGTTTATAATAATAATAATAATAATAATAATAATTTATTAATTCCAAGAGACCAATGTATAAAGGTATAGGAAAAGTCAGCGGCACACAAGGTACCATTTGAAAACATTTACATATTATTCAGTTAAAATTGTGTATACAACAGCAAACAAAATATATTAATAAATAGATAAAATCGTTAACCATTACTACGTTAAATTAAAGTAACACATAAAAATACGTATAAAAACATGTATGCAATAAAATGTACTGATAAAATTTACAATAATGTGATTTCAAATATAAATCAGAATAAATCCTTAACTATTTAAAAATTCGGCAACACTATAAAACATACCGTTATGCAAATATGCAAAAAGTTTTTTTTTAAAAACTCTGGTATTATCAATGTGTTTAATATTATCAGGTAGCTTGTTAAAATACTTGATTCCAACAAATTTTGGCCCCGTTTCATATAACGACAAGCTATGATCCGGTATTACCAAGTTCATTTTATTACGAGTATCATATGTATGCAAGTCAGAGTTGCTCATAAATTCTGCTAAATTATTTTTCACGTATACCAATACTTCGTAAATATATATGCATGGTAAAGGTAAAAGGTTCAAATTTTTAAAAACAGGCTTACAAGATTGAAGTCTAGTAGCACCAACAATGTTTCTTACTGCCCGCTTTTGCAGTTTAAACAGTCGAGTTGCATGTGGAGAAATACCCCAGAATATTATACCATATCGTAATCTAGACAGAAAGTTTGAATGATAAAAAGTTAAACATATAGATTTCTGCGTTACTTCTCTCAGTCTGTATAATGCGAAACACAGTGATGACAGTTTACATGACAGATTATCGATATGCGACTTCCAGCTCAAGTCGTTGTCAATACATAGGCCAAGGAACTTTGTAGATGTTACTTGTTTTAATGATGTGTGGTTGGCCCTAATTAGATAACTTTCATTTATTAAGCTTTTCCTGGGCGTGAAATTGACGAAAACAGTTTTTGATACATTTAGGTGTAATTTATTAGAGAAAAACCATTTAATAAAACGACTTACCATGTCTTGTAGCTTACTTAAGACTTCGGATTTTGATTTATCAGAACACAAATATGTGTTATCATCGGCAAACATAATAATGTTATTTTCTGGGTCAAGATCTGGCAAGTCGTTAACAAATATCAAAAATAGTAGTGGTCCCAAAATGGAACCTTGCGGTACTCCAATGTTTACATCCATTTCACTGGATTGTATACCGTTTATATCAACCACTTGTTTTCTGTTAGAAAGATAAGAGGATATCCAATCGTTAACTTTTCCTCTAATGCCGTATCTGTTAAGTTTCTCGATAAGTAAGCTGTGGTTTACTAGGTCAAAAGCCTTGCTTAAATCCATAAATAGGCCAGTACATTTATTATTAATGTCTAAGTTATCATATAATGTATTTATAAACTTCAATATGGCACTGCATGTATTCTTTCCTTTTCTAAACCCGTGTTGAAACCTATTTAATATCTTAAATTTATCGAGAAAATGCGTAATTTTATTAAAAACAACCTTTTCTAAAACTTTTGACACAGCACTTAAAAGGGATATTGGTCTATAATTTTCCATTGCATATTTACTATCCTTTTTATAGATCGGTATAATTTTGGCTGTTTTGAATATGTCAGGAAAAGTACCTGCAGTTATTGACATATTTATAAGAAACGTCAATGGACGAACAATGAAATTTATTGCTGCTTTTAACAAATTTGATGAAATCCCATCCATTCCTGATGAATTTGACTGTTTCAAATTTTTTATTACGTCGTAGACCTCATTTTCTGAGACTGGGCTAAAAAACATTGTTGGAAAATTGCTATCAGTTATATCTGGAATATTATCGTCTGATGGAAAACTTAAACTTAAAGTATGAGATTTTTCCCCCAACATCCGACAAATCATATTATTGATTAAAGCTTCTATACTTTTCATTTAAATGCGGCGAAGAGTGTTTTATGAGGGGTCAAAATTAATTTAATTTTTTAATAAAATTCTAGGTATTCCGTGAATAGAACAATATAATGTGGAAGGTGAAAATACTCTACTTCGAATAAGACCAAGTATGTTATTTTCAAAGCATAAGTACCTAATTTATTTTGCTTGAAATACATAAGAAAACACCGAGTTCATTACTTGTTGTTATTTAAAAGAACATTGTACAATTTTATCCGTTAACAAAATAACTATTTACGCTATGATGTCATATCATGAAAAGAAATATGATTTCTGGAATTTGATAGTAGGTATAAGAAAATTATAGTAGGCCATATTCCATATGGTAGGATATCTGGTAGGATGCCTTAAAGTAGACTTCCCGAGCTCTAAATAAAAGGAAAAGTTCATTCGATTATCTCAAAAGGGCTTATAGGCTTGTTCCACTTTAGTAAGAGACACTGTTTAGGCTTACTTCATCAATTAATATATTTTTTTTAAAGTCATCGCGATTATTTCTCTAATTAAAATAATATATCGTTCTTTCACAAATATCTTTTTCTATGACCGCTTTTAAAAGCACCTGTTCTAACGATAGTTTATCAAATTTGCAGTGACATATTACAGGGAAATGCGGAAAAGTGGTACTTTTACCCTAGTAATAAAAAAGTCCAACCATTTCAGAAGCTGTATAATTTTTATAAGACGTATTGTTTCTAAAAACTAGTTCATTTATAATTAATCTTTACTATGCATCTATTAATTTTACATATTTTTTTAATACATTTTTAGTTATGAATTTGTGCAAATTAAAAAATGTATACGATACCTACCCAATACATTTGAATCTGATCAACTGTGCTATGGCGGGACTCCTACGAATTGCATCATAATGATTTATTGAACCCATGGGAATATTACTTATCTGTGCAGTTTGCGTCTATATTACTTTATTAAAAATGTCTAAAATACATATTATTTTGTGGGGTGAGATAACAAACATTAAGCTTTCAACACACACTAATTCTTTGTGTGGAATCCGTTGATACTTCTATACAACATATTTTTTGTGATTCTGATTGGATTAGTGGACAATACTTTAAAGAACTTTATTTAGGTGAATGATGTCTGGAGATGCTGTAATTTTTTTGCATTTTATTACTGTTGCAAGAAATATGAAAGTTTGCCGCACCTGCATTTATTTGTTTCCATACTTACAAACCAATTTTTTAGAGAATAGTTGGCATTTATTAAAACAACTATGCATGCCATATGCAGTGTGTCCATGAATTGAATTCGGAAGAGGGAATACATTTTTATTTATAAATTTACCAAGAAAAGTCACTCCTTATAAAAACACCTGCTTTATATGAGAAGTCCGAAAATTATACTACTTCCCAAAATTTCTATACAGGGTGTTAAATATTGCAATAATGTGAAAAACTACAAAGGCTTTATTTGTAAAAATATTGAATAAAAATATTTTGGATTAAGTCAACAGCAACACTTTGATCTCCTAATGCGAATTTATTTTTCTGTTCTTCAGCCACAGTTTTTAACTGCCTTTTTTTAATCTAGTACACATCAAGAACATTTATTGCTATGTCGGTATCATGGCATTATATTTGACGTAGCAAATTATTTTCCTAGAATTGATATTTCAAAAAGTCTACAGTAGCGTCTTGAAACATCATTTACCTGTGTGCGATATTTTCTCTTTAGCACTGTCTACCTGTCTGTTGTGCCTCAAATACATATAGGTTGTACAAAAGTCTCAGTAGATTTAACATAAAAAATTAGAACGAGCTGCTCCGAAAAATGTTGCCACTAAAATTTGATTAGAGAATAGATTTATTTATGTTTTCGTCAAATGGAATAAGGTTGGTATTTTTATTTGACCTTTTCTTCGGATTTATTCTTGATAATTTTTATGACCAGGTGGTATGGAAGCAAGCGTTTCGAATACAGTTGTTTCACTGGAATCAGTTCAGGAGACAGTACCGCTTATGAAAATTTATGCCAAAAGGAAATATTGCATTTTTTCAATCTAACAATTTTTTTAAATATTTTTTGACCGATTCCCAACAAATGTTTGATAAATTATTTTCATAAAGTCGATATTTTCAATGTTATTAATTTTTATAAATTTAAAAATCGCCAATTACTCATTTTTGACGCTTTAAGAATATAAAAAAATATATTTTTTTACAATTCATACATTCTCATATCTTTATATCTTGCATATGAACTTCTAAATGTTAAAATGTTTCAGTAATGAATTACCTACACGCTGAAATCCACGTTGACAACTTTTCTTCGACATGCATTTTTCAAAAACCGTCGAAGGAGGTCGCTATGACGTATAAAATTAACAGTCATCAATTTCATTTTTTGGAAGTTCATTTGCAAGGTCTAAAGATATTATAAAAAATTATGTATTGTAAAAAAAATATCTGATCTGCATTGACCTCCAAAAGGCTTACGATACAGTACCAATAATACAACTTTTTAAGACGCTAGATGAAGTTAAGTTTTTCTTTTAATCACTTATTTAACGTCGGCCTATTTCCGCTACTAAGGCCAATCACCGACGCCAGGAGCCGAGCTACCCCCAAGCTGGAAATTTTGCCGAACCTCTTCTCTATCGAAGAGTAGGAATCTTTTTCTTGCCTAACATTTAATAGACAAGGGACCGACTGCTTTACATCCCCTCCGAAGGATGGTATATCCGCTATGTAACCCCCGCCTAAAGTTACATACCTTCTACGCATGCGCTGATATTCAAGACGTTAGAAGATGGAGCGAGAACGCTGTGTTTCCTTGGAGAGGCTTTCCCATCCAAGTACTAACCGCGCCCGACGTTGCTGCATTTGCGTATCGATATACGAGTATATTATATGCAGACGTCTCTACGCTCGCTCCATGAAGTTAAGTTAAATAAGAAATATATCCTGGCAATTAAACAAATGTACATACAGGGTGTCCCAGATTTAAACGGATATACTCTAGTGGAAGGTAGAACACACTCAGCTGAGTTCAAGACACCCCTATACTTACCATTGAACGTAAACCATTTTTGACATACGAGGTGTTTTATGGTTTTTGACCAGAACTTCAATCCGCCATATTTTTTAAATGACCGCACATATTTAGATAAAATTTGGTATACATATTATACTCTTTTAGATTAATGAATAGCTTAAGTGGTTTTGGACAAATTCCAGCACCGACCTCCATTTTTTTTAATATGGCTCTTAGCGTCGTTAACATTACACTGTATATTATTTATGGGTAAATGTTAGTAAACTTTTAAAAGGCCTATGAACCAGTTTATAAAATAATGTCATAATATTTGATGGCACGTTTATTGTTATTCTTCAATACATTTTCAAAAGTATTGAATGGCCAAATTTGACATTCTACAAATAACACAATCCAGTTGCTAACATCATTATTTTATTAATTTTAACTAAATACCCCGTAGAAGAGGTTGTTATTTGTTTTTGTTTTGATATTCAGTGTTTTCTCCGTCCAAAATAAAGCACATTCCATTTATTTCATGAATAAAAAATAAGCAATAAAACGATGCGATTAACACATGACATTGTTGCATTAAAAATCCCAAATAGGCACATGTCAAATGTGGAATTAACAACTGTAGAAATCAGCATATTTGGGCAACCGAAAATCCACATGCAGTGATTCAGAAACATTCCCAATACAGATTTAATATTGATGTGTGGTGTGGTATTTATAATAATCATCTAATAGGGCCCCACATTTTTGAAGAAAGGCAACTGGTGAAGTTTATTTATTAGAAGGCATCAATACTATGGGTTTGTGGTTTCATCACGATGGTGCTGGACCCCGTTTTTCTGTACCGGTCCAGGATCATCTGAACCAGCATTACACCAACAGATGGATTGGTCGTGGAGGTCCGGTAAAGTGGCCATCGAGATCTCCCGATCTTACACCTCTAGATTATTTTTTATGGTGTTATCTCAAGTCAGAGGTGTACAATAAAGGGTTCAATACACGAGAACATCTTCTAGAAAAAATTATTACTCTATGTGATAACATTAGAAATAACCCGGAAGTGATTGATAGGTCAGTGAAAAACATATTAAAACGTTCTTGAAAATGTATTGACGCTGGGGGCATTTATTTTGAAATTCTATAAAAAATAAACTATAACAGTATAGTTTTAATTATTTGCAGCGTTTTTAATTTTTTTTTAATTATTCAATGTTCTAAATAAATTTATTTTGTCAAAATAAGATTGCAAACTTTTGTCTTTAATATTTTCAAGTTAATCTCAAAAGATGTTTAATACTTTTTTAAATTGTGCTTGTTAGTTCAAGCCTCTTCACTAATATTATTTTTCTTTCGTGAAAGAAATGGAATGTGTGTTATTTTGGACGAAATTTAAACTAAAAGAATCTTAGAAACAATGAATGTCAAGACAAAAACAAATAACAACCTCTTCTACGGGGTATTTAGCTAAAAGTAATAAAATAATGATGTTAGCAACTGGATTGTGTTATTTGTAGAATGCCAAATTTGACCTTTCAATACTTTTGAAAATTTATAACCATAAACGTGCCATCAAATATTATTTTATAAACTGGTCTATAGGCTTTTTGTAAGTTTACTAACATTTACCAAAAAATAATATACAATGTGATGTTAACGACCCTAAGAGACAAAAATGAAATGAAAAATGAAAGTCAGTCCTGGAATTTTTCCTAAATCACTTAAGCTATTCATCAACCTAAAAATGTCGGAGACGTCCCCTCCACGTTCCCCGTGCGGACGCCTTCCGATACTTTGGTAGACGCCTTACGATAGTCTTGTGGACGCCTGCTAACTCATAATTCATTGAAGTCAAGAGAACGTTGTCAACAAGTACCGATTGCATTAATGTAAACATCTCGATATGTGGTCGTGTGAACCATCAGTCTGGAGTCCCTGGAACCCTCTTACCGGCGAGCGAAACAACATGCCTGAAAGTCCCGTAGATAAGTACCTAGTCTTAAGATAAACTCGGTAGAGAATAGTTGAAATCGCGGGACGCAGTAGTGGACTGCTAGCTCCAGTATTTTGGTGGTATTGTTTGTATTTTCAATCTTGAGACATTTACCTGTTTCCATAAATCATAAATCATGTTATTTTGTTATTTATGCGACTATTATTTAAGTGATTTTATTGTGTTTGGCAATGTGCGGCCTAAATCTAATAGATCCGCCCTAAAACGCCCCTCCATAAAACATCCCGTGTCTCAAAAACGGTTCACATTCAAAGGTATAGGGTTTTGAAATCAGCTGAGTGTGCTGTACCTTCCTCTAGAGTATGTCCGCTTAAATCTGGGACACCCTGCATATCAAAAAATGTATATAAAAATGGGTAGACCGTTAGAACCAACAAAGGGTTTAAAACTAGGATGTTGTCTCTCCCCGACACTCTTTAAAATATATGTAAACGAAATATTAACAAAGTGGGAAAAAAGTGTCAACCAAGGGTATAAATATAAATGATGAATACTTACACACACCTTTATTCGCGGACGATCAGGTCATAATAGCCTATCGTGAATACGACATCGAATATTTGATGAAACAATTACAGAAAATATGGCTTTATGGTAAATTTTGAAAAAACGAAGTACATAGCGGCGGAAGAGGATGCCGTGCACTTAGAAATATTCGAAAACGAGATAGAGCGAAATGAAGAATACAAATATCTGGGAATAATTATAGGCTCGGAAGGGGATAGTAAAAGGGAAATAACATCGAGAATAGGACTAGCCAAATCATCAACAAGATAAACTCTGTGTGGTGATCAAAAACCAAAAAGAGAATTTACGACACGAAAATCCTGTTGTACGGATTAGAAACCTGGGAAATGAGAAACAGAGAAAGACGATGACTGGAGGCAGTCCATACGGATGCAATACGTAGAAGCTGCATAATCTCCAGACTGGAACATATATGTAACGAAGAGATCAAGAAAATAATAAAAGTAGATAATTCCGTGGCAGAAGAAATAGAAACCAGTCGCCTGATATGGTTGGGTTATGTAAAACGAATGCCGCCAGACAGATCACCAAGAATACTATTAGTGTGGCAACCGCCGGGGATGCGAAAAAGTGGGCGACCGAAAGAAGAAGGGATGCAGCAGGTGGCAAAAGACATGCAGAGAAGGGCTCTGATGAAAGATCAATGTCAGGACAGTGAAGCGTGGCGTTTAGGATGTGGGAAACGGCCGACATAGTGCTGGTAAACCCAATATATACAGTATGTCTCACTTGAAAGTGTAACAGCGTAATAATTCTTTGTTTTTTGTCCGATTTGAATCAAACTGATCTTAAAAGATAGAGAGCACCAAGGCCTATTGACGACCACAAAATCACTTTCCATCTTTAAATGCAAGACCAACTACGATACTAAATTGTATGAAAAAATGAAAAAAATATACTAGGCATTTTTAATAAAAAAAAATTGTTAACAAAACTTGTTCGAAATCATTAAAAAACCCTAAATCCGAAGTTTAGTTAAATTCTGTAACCCTCCGAAAAGTTATGAACAATAACTGAAAGCGAATTGAGGCATGCATTAGGGCTGATGGAGGTTTGATAGATAGTTAATATTTTGGTTGTATTCATTATTCATTTGTGTAAATCGTTTCAAAATATAATAACAATAATAATGCTTACTTAAAAAAGAAAAAGGAATAATACAACTGCAATTTCTATAAATATTATATTATATTGTCTAAATGTTATTTGTGGCAATATCTTATTTTTTTTTCCTTCTTCAATTCTTTGGGACTTCCTGCCACATGTATGTTTTCTTTTTAAGCGGTGCTCGGGGAATCTACAAAATATCACAATAAACCAGTATGTTTCTGGTAAATAACCTCTACGCCTGTGACTTTTACGTCAAAGGATCAGTTAAAGGTTGCTTTTTTTAAATAAATAACACAAATAAGTATAAAAACTTGAAATTAAATATTTCGCCGACGCGACGTTTCGGAAATCCATTCTGTTTCCTTTTTCAAGTCTTTTTTTGAAAAATCTTTTTTGCTGTGTATGATAAATACACAGCTCTAAGAATGTTTGTTATATTCAATATCCATAGATACTTACAACTTAGTTGCCGATATTAAAAGAAGAACTTCACAAACTTAACATTGTATGAAAACTAAAAAAACTGTTAACTATATCAACAGTTCTATGTAAAAAAGCAACCTTTAACTGATCCTTTGACGTAAAAGTCACAGGCGTAGAGGTTATTTACCAGAACCATACTGGTTAATTGTGATATTTTGTAGATTCCCCGAGCACCGCTTAAAAAGAAAACATGCGTGTGGCAGGAAGTCCCAAAGAATTGAAGAAGGAAAAAAAAAATTATAGTTATACAATTTTAACAGTTTAAATTATATATTTACATATTCATATATATTTTCTTAAATAAACGTGGAAGAAGACACAGAAATAGTTAAAAACTATTTGTACGTGCATAATGAGTAATTCAAACCAATCCATACAATTTATCCTAATTGAGTTGAGTGTCATTATCAAGTAGTTTGTCATTATCGGGGAGGTGCATCAAAATCGTTTAACATTTTGTCTGATCCGGTTGATTTTTTATTGCCTATTTTTTCTGTTCTTTTTTATATATTATAACTTTAGTTGCTTACTCTATTAAATTATTTCTCTGTCTACGTATTTTAGCCAATTTTTACATTTCTTTTTAAAAATCTGAATATTTACGCTAGATTTTATTTCTATGTGTAATATATTTAAAACTCTTGGCGTTAAATATTACTAACATTTTTGGCCAACGGTTTTAAGCCCTTGGTTCAGGGCAGTTGTCTTGCCTAAATTTTGTGTCATAATTGTGATTAATGTTGGAATGTATAATCTTACTTTTATAGAAGGGCTTTAATATTGCTAAACAATATAATTGTCTTGAATGAAGTATTTCGCTTTCTACAATGCTTCTATGGGATAAATAAATATAACTTTAGAAATAATTTTTATTTGAATGCCTCAAAAGAAATATTTTCATCAAGATCCCATTTTTGTTAGAATTTAACTAAACTTCGGATTCAGGGTTTTTGGTTGATTTAGTTTTGTTAACAAAATTTTTTTGACTCAAAAATGCCTATGATTTTTTAATTTTTTCATACAATTTAGTATTGTAGATGGCCTTGCATTTAAAGATGGCAAGTGATTTTGTGGTCTTAAATAGACCTTTGTGACCTCTAACTTTTAAGATAATTTTTATTCAAGTCGGGCAAAAAACAAAGGAACTATTACGCTGTTACACTCTTAAGTGAGACACACTAAATAAGAAAACAATTTTTTAATATTTTAGAGCCTCAAAAACTAAATATTGGTTATTCTAAGTTTTTTTTTAATTAACGTCACTGAAAGTATCAACTTTATCGAAATCGGTAAAACAATATTTAAAAAATTTGTTTGATTGAAGAAATTTAATATCTTCCTTTATTATAAACAAAATTGTTTTAAACAGTATCAGAGCAGGTTACCTCTGGTAACATGGGTTTTCATAATCGGTAGTGTCTCCTGACTATTTCCAGCAAAAACTGCGTTTGAAATATATTCAAAATGCATGTGCCCATACCACCTGGTCTAATAGGAGTAAATTCGTAAAAGCGGAGCGTGCTTTCAATTCATAAGAGTTATTCATCCTATGAAAAAAAATCATATGACCTTTTTTCTAAATATCCTTTATGTGAATTTTAGTTTGATAACATAAGTACTTCTGCAGATAATTTCCTTCTGGTATCTTGAAACCCTACTGACTTTAAAATTTATTGATAGTTATAAATCATCTCGCAATGTCTCATTAAGGTGCAATTTAACTCAGCCCTACATAACATTAAAAAATGTCCCACTCTTATGAACAGAATTGTGTAGAAACTTCTTCACAAATATGAAGCTATTAATTACCTAGCTTTTATATTAGTTTTTAACGAATGTACTTTTAGTTTTCCAGTTGCGAAAATAACGTGTAGCTGCCAAAGTGATAATTACCGTTAAAATAAACCAGAAAAGCATAAATAAAAAAATCACCCAACTGGAAATACGTTCAATATATTCTGAAGTGCCTCTCGACTTCTGACATATTTTAAATTCCCCTTGGTTGCAACAGGCATAAATTGAGAGAATATGTATATATTCTTATTATGTATAATATGAACTAATGATATAATTCATATTCACTGCAATTGAATAAGAACTGGAGGAAGTACAAATTCGTGCCCTAAAAATGTTTTATTGGGGTTAAGCTAGAATTTATTGAAATTGAACTTGAATTGGTTTACTGAGAAAATTTGAAACATCAGTGAAAATTTTGAAATGAAGTACCATTTAATTGTTTATTCCCTGAAAGTTTTAAAAGATGCGAATTATAGTAATGCAGGAAATAAACTTCTTGTCAGTGTATTCATGTTAATACACCTTTAACATATAAATACAAGGCTGGCTAAGACATTGTAGTCATGTAGGCAATAACGTATACATTACGAAGAAAAATTTGGGTAAATGATGATTCATTTACCGTAGGCCTTAAGTAAAAGAACGGAGAGAATAGGTGTAGCAGTGCATTCTTTCGCGCATTTGTGTAAATAACTTTTTGAGTACCTAAATTTCTTTAAAAAAATATTAGGAATAATTTTTGTAGCTTCATGTAGCTAAGAGAATTAATTATCTTTAATTTTCTTTTTCGTTATCTATGAAAAGATTGACAAGATAAAAAGGACCCCCACAAAATAGGTAGAGAGCCGCCTGTACGAATTTCCTATGAATAAAATACATAAAAGGCTTTGTGTGAGTGAGTAAGTACTACCTCAGACATACAGGGAACCACTTTTCATATAAGCAAAATTTACTCGAGTCATAGAATTTTGGCTTGAGCGGAGCAGCCATGAGGAAATGTGGGCAAATAATAAGAGGCACCATGTTTTTTAATAACTAGAAGGTTTGTGCTTTCATTTAAAAAAAATTCAATCACGACTTAAGAAAACAAAAAAATATTTAATTTGGGGTGTATCTGGGTTGCGGGCAAATTAAGCATAGCACTTCACTATAATCTCATTGCATACCTTAAAACCTACATCTTGACGTAAGTTTTATTCATGTATTCGAAACATAAAAAATCCTGACCGGAAGTGACACCAAAATTCCATGACGCGGGCAAAATTTGCTTATATGAAATGTGGCCCCCTGTAGGTCTGTGGTAGTACTTACTCACTCACAAAGTTTTTCATGTATCTTATCTCTACAGCCGGCACTTTACCTAAAAGTAATGGGATTTTGCTTCACGGGTAAATTGGTCCAGATTTGGATGTTGTCTGTTTTGGCGTTCTGATCAAAAGTGTCCACGACAGAATGCTGAAGAAAGCTCCCTACAGGCTGTAGCACCCTTAGAAGGTAGTGGAGTCAATAAGTCGAAAAAATCTGGAAAAAGGGAAAATGCCGTCTAAAGTTACGAAACATACCCCCGGTTTCGAGGGTGCTGAACAAGAATATGATGGTTATTTTGCTTTTTGATCTCTCTCACACCCTAAAACGGCCAAAAACCACCCATTTTCATGGTTTTCTTAGAGCATGGTTCGGAATATTGGTTTAACCGGGAAATTGGTTCTGTTTCCATCAGAAGTGATTGAAGGGGGACGGGCAACGACAGAAAGGTCATCTTAATAATTAATGTTGATTCTACTCTATAAGGGGATGGAGAATTGATATTTCTTCATTGTCAATATAAACATGTACCCATCCCCCCCCCCGTTTTCAAGGATGCTGAACATGAAAAAAATATTTTCAGGGCTGTTTAATTATTTCTACCCCTTTAAACGGTTTCTTAACATTAATAGTCGACAAGGCGTGCTAGGAGGAGGATTTTCTACTCTCCAATAGGGTGGAAAATTGACATCAACTACATTCTTTGCTTAAACGTTTACAACCCTATTTATTCATGTAAATGTGCATTTTTAACGAAGGAAAACATATCGTATTTGTAGCTAAATATTTCTTAAAGTTTAAAATCTACTTTATAAGATGATGTTTTGTTCCAAATGTGTAGATTCTATTTTTAGCTTCTAAAAATTAGTAATTTTTTGGTATGCTTGCTTAGGTTCCTTACTAATATTTTCCATAAAATGCTTATTTTCCGAGTTGTTGATGTCTCTCAAACATGAATTTTTTGAAAAAATTTGTAAAAATGAGGTTCTCCTTTTTTGTGTTAGAAACATTTAATAAAATTAGCATTCAAGAAGCTTTCAGTTATAATAGTTCATTTAATATTAAGCTACAAATTTCTTTCAAAATGTTATTTTAAGATCCACTTAAAAAAAAAGAAAATTAAACATTTTTCCCTGTGTACGTCATTGACATAAATATGCATTTTGACTACTGTTGTTGTAATAACTTCGAGTAACTGCTCTCAATTTAAAGTTAAGATATGTGACTTTAAAATGCAATAATGGTATATTATTCAACGAGCATACAATGATGGCTGTTATTCACGAGGGTGAAGTTTAAAACACGAGCCACAGGCGAGTGTTTTAAATCACCAGAGTGAATAATAGCCATTACGTGCGAGTAGATTACTATGCTTTGTCCAGGACTAATAAATATTTAATATTTACTTAATTCATCTTCATTTCATTTCTCCTGTTTAAGAAAGATTCATATGTCATCATATATAATTTTTTCTATTTTTCGGGCAACAAGTTTAATAATGCGATTTCTGCAGCTTTCTTTATCTCTGGCGGTGCCAAAGAAATCTCGTCTTCACTTCAGCATCCAGTTATCTAATTATATTACCCTTCTTGAATACCAAATATGCAAAATTGTTGTAAATAACGTTGGCGTTGAAATCGTACAAATTTTGACGTTTCAAATCAATTACAGAATTTCGCTTTGATACATTGTCATGCCTTACTAATAAAATAATACAGTTTGTAGGCACGTAGATAAATGGCTTCAAAGACAATGTTGGGGATTGTCGCGTGTTGCTAATAGATGATGATTTGAAAAAAACTTACTAATGTAGTTTTTGAGTGTTCATAAAAGTACCTCTTCGGCATGTACCATTTGAGTGCTTCCTAGAAAACTTAGAGAGACAACACTTGTCTTTTGGTTGCTGCAATTTTGACATTTTAAATTTTTAGTAAAATGTCATGTCTTATAAACAACTGACTGTCCTCATTATTCACTGCAATCAGTGAATAATGAAATCATTATTCACTGTAGGGAATAATCGATAGCATTATCCTTGAAGAAACACATACATAATGAGTACATTATTTAATAGTCGTGGACAAAAATATTTAGACATTCATTTATTTGAATAATAATTTTCAAGACACATTGTTGCAAAATTATTTAAATGGAAATAATTCACTAATAATGATCTTCACGTATAGTTTAACCCATTTTTAAATAAAAAGTCATACGTTTTTAAGTTTTACAACCTTTAACATATTTGTCCACGACTATTAAATAATGTAGGTACTCATTACGTATGTTTTTCCTCAAGGATAATGCTATCCATTAATCCCTGCAGTGAATAATGATTTCAGTATTCACTGATCACAGTGTATAAAGAGGATAGTCTGTTGTTTGATAAGAAATGGCGTTAGTGACTTTTTATTAAAAATTTGAAATGTCAAAATTGCAGCAACCAAAAGAAAAGTGTTGTCTAAGTTTTCTAAGAAGCACTCAAATGGTACATGCAGTACGCTGTACTCTTCAACATTGTGTTTGAAACTATTACCTACGTGCCTACGAACAGTATTATTTTATAAACAAGCCATGACAATGTGTCAAAGAGTAATTCTGTTATTGATTTGTAATGTCAAAATCTGTGCGATTTAAACGTCAACGTTATTTACAATAATTTTACATATTGCTCAAAAAGAGTAATATAATTAAATAAATTGATACTGACAGTGTAAACGAGATTTCTTTGACACCGCCAGAGATAACGGAAACTGCAGAAATCGTCTCATTAACTTGTTGCCCGAAAAATAGAAAAAATTATATATGATGACATATGGATCTTTCTTAAATTGGATAAATGAAATGAAGATGAATTAAATCAAATAAAGAATATTTATTAGTCGTGGACAAAGTATAGTATTCTACTCGCATATGATGGCTATTATTCACTCTAGTGATTTACGATACTCGCCCGCGCCTCGTGTCTTAAACTTCACCCTCATGAATATTAGCCATAATCATATGCTCGTTGAATAATATACTATTTTTCCTCTTTTAATATTTTGTTTTTCAGTTAGATATAATTAGATGTGTATTGTCACAAAACAGGCAGCTTTTGTCCTAAAGAAACAAAAGAAAAACACAATTTGAATGTATTTTGATATTCTTCAAAAAGTTTAAAGAAATAATTTTGACGCAGAGAGTAGTCTTGGAGTTATTTCCAAGCAACCAAATTTTCTCTAAAAGAGTAAAGAGATATTTGCTAAAAAGCATGCAGAATCGCACTGCCGCTCCTATTTTTTCCACCCCCTAAGTTCGTTCGGCAGATGATTCACTTAATTTTTTTTATTTAGTTAAGTACACATTATTATCAGTCCGACGGCGGCCATGGTTTTTATGTACCTGAAAACCATTTTTCCTGTACTGTAGGATAGCATGCATATTTAGGTCCTTATTAATCTTTTGTCTTATTTATGTGGTTACAGTTTATTGTAAAAATATTTGGAGTAATCAATTATCATACTGTGATTCAATGAAAATTTCAATAGGAAAGAGACATACGTTTTAATTTTAACTTTCTGTCGTTAAACAGAGATGAGACAAATATGTTTTCTTTCATTCTATTTTCACAATATAAATATTGTTCAAACTCAAAAGTCAATTATTTTTAGAAAAAAGGTTTCAATTTTTATGTGCGTTATTGCTAACCACCAGATATTACTTTGTAATGGAAATAAAATATTTTTAATAGTTCCCGACGGAACTCAAGGAAAGCAATAGGGACTGAAGGATTGACAGTTACCGAAAGTAAGAAACTGTTAGCCACCCTATTAAACCATTTTCTACATTTTTCAATTGAAATGAATTAAATATACACATTCTCTCAATAATATTTATACCAAAATTCTGATTGACTTTTTATGCTACTTGCAACTTTACCAATTAATAAGTAAGGCAATTATAAATTTATATTTTTGTATAAAAAATAATGATACATTTATTACTATTGGCTTTAATTCTTTAAAACATATGTATCAGTACAAAAGTTAATAAATATGTAATGAAACATACATAATTGTTGTCACCAAATAAATGTAAAGAAAACGTATGTTTAATATAATGTATAATTAGTATTTACTGTAATTATAAATGAAAGACGAGATTGGCTCTGGGCTACTTGTGCGTCAACCAGAGTAAAACCTGATAAAATCGCTACTGGAAGTACTTCAGAATGTTATAATTTTTTTTAAATATGTGTATAAAGCATCAGATGGTTTTACTTGCAAATAGAAATTTAAAACATTTTATGTACAGTTCTTATTTTCAGAAAATTATAAATTTTATTACATATGTCGTCCCAGTAAAAGCACCAAGCATCCTACAAACTCTAAGTCATTATTTGAATTAGGACATATGTTTATGCTTTTTCAGAAACTTAACATTTATTATTAATAATATTTAAAAGTTTTATGAAAATTATTTCTAAAACCGAAAGACTTCATAAATATTTGTCAAAGTATTGTGTGTTATAGTGTATTCACAAGTACAATATAACAACTACCTGCTTGCTATTAGCACTGATGTTAAACCCACTAGATGGTTCGAACATGCCCATTTCAATAAATAACGTTTTTTCAAGGAAATAATAGTTTATTTACGATTAGTATTCATTAACCGGTAATCTCCTAACAATGGAATTTAATTGCCATTGTAGACAATGCTAATAGCATTCAGGAGCTATATTATATGTTTAAATAATGGTATATTATATAACGAACGACAATGTAAGTAATAACTTACGCAGATGAAGTTTGCAGCACTCGCCTGAAGCTCGTACTGTAATTCATCAAGTGAGTTATTATCATTATCGCAAGTTGTATACTATACATTATCTACGATTATAACAATAAATATTAACATAATTGTTCATCATCACTAACCGAATTCATCGTTTTTGGCTCAACTATTACTTAACTTGACTTGACAGCGTCAATACTAATCAAACATGTAGAATCACCTTCCTTCCCTCAATAATATGGACGACTCTATTTTATTTTATGCGTTACTTCGATTGGACAGGCTAGGCATGAAGTTAAAGGTGATTGACTGTACGCAATGATTTATAATATATTTTTATCCACAATCACATTATAATTGTAGTTTTATCTACACTTGCGAAGCATATAAAGTACAACTTTATCCTCTAGTGGAATAATGAAATTACTTTATTCCACTAGTGGAATAATGAAAAATACAATTTTAAATCAATTACGTTTTATTTAATTTTTATTAATATTAATATTAACATTTATATTAATAGACATTTCCTTATTTGTTTTGTCTTATTTCACTTCGCTTCCATTAATAACAAACTTGTAGTTGTCATCAGTTTGAGAACGCATAGTGCTTGGCGAAGTTTTCTATCAATCTATAGAAACAATGGATGTCTCCTCTTCTAAGGAACAACTAGTACCAGGTGTACCTTGGATTTTCCTTGCGATATCAAGCTTATTGGATATAGAATCCTTGATACAACTTTATGCTATAGCGGAACTTCTTCACCCACCATGTCGTTTAATTGTTGTGAGGTTAGCACCTTTATTAGCCAGTAAAGTTGTTGAAGTGCGCCTCGTGCAATGGCCGCTACAAGCTTCTGCGTTTGCCAGATTCAAAATGAAGCAACTCTTGAAGGAACTTTCGACAAAGTGTTGATTCCAACAGATTGTGAAGTACATTTTTGATTAGTGTATCGTAAAAAGAATCTGTCGTTAGACAACTTCTTCGGGAGTAAGGACATGTATTTTCTACACGTCTCCACAGTTTTGATAGAGAATCCTTTTTCCATAATTGTGAATTTTCGTGAGACGCCGGTCTTGGTATCTGATATAGAAACAAACAGATATGCGCCCGTCTTCTACATCATTGATTTTCAAATTCGCCAATTTACAGCAACGACAGGCACCAAATACCCCCATTATTAGTTCAACCTAAAATATTTCAAAGTTTATTATCTACAATGTCTAAAAGGTTAAGAGATATTATCTTAATCATCAAATATTCTTTATCGCAAGCTCTTATCAAAAATTCTTCCACGTGTGCTCTTTCCAATACCGCAGCTTTCTTCGCTTTGTACCCTCTCGACTCGCTCTTCAGATAGGCAGTGAGCTTACTATATTTTCCAATGTCTATGTCTTTATGGACCATTATAGCGGCCTTCAGCATCGAATACGTCGACCACATGGATGAAATTGCATGCTTCTTCAAATTTAAGAAATACGAAAGCAGAACTTCCTCATTTATCATCATTACCCTCCGTTTTTCTTTCCATTCATTAAATACGGAAAATACTTTTTCATGATGTTCCCTGGACTTCGCTGGTAATAATTGGAGAGTCGCTTCTTCAGCTTCCCGAAGGATTCTCTCAGGACCAAAATCGCTTTCTTGCATTTTTACCAACTTCACAAATTTTTACAAATAGAATCGATAAACAATCAAAACTAAATAGCAACTATTCAACACCTTCCAAGTTTTTTAAAATTAATATCAATACTTTTTGACGTGACAGTCGCTGACAGAGCGAAATGTCAAATAATTTTTTTATGAAATCTGATTTTAAATTACCGTGATTGTGGATAAAACGTTGTATAGCATTCGTGTTTTAGTCGCGTTTTATCCACTCAAAAAAATTAAACTTTCGTTCTTAAGTTTTAACTTTCTTGCGTGGATAAAACGCTATCTAATACATTTATACAATAAGTATACGCAAGTATGACACTACCTTATTATTATGACTAATGAAACAAGCGTATATTTTCCTACTATAAATATATTTTATTATTTTTATTGTTGCATTGTATGTGTAAAAATGTTTGTATTGTATTGAAATTCAGGTAATTTTTTTGACTTGTGAAAGATTATTTTCTATTTCAAACACACCAATAAATTCTATTATATTCTATTCTATTCTAAGGAAACCATGCACCATTTAGGCGGGAATTTAGAAAACTCACTTTTGCAATAAATGCAATGAGATGAGACACATTTTTCTCACTTTTGCTCTAGATTGGGGGGGGGGTGCACTTTTGGAAAATACTTTGTAAATGAAAAAAGCCTTATTTTAACCTGAAAAATCAATCCTGAATGTTTTGCGGCTTAACTCTGCATCGCCCTGTACATGCTTTGGTTGAGTTTTGTTATGTAAGCCAAATTAAAAGTAAAATGTAGACAACTATCCATCATATGTGGGACGACTATGTAATAAAATACAGCAACTAGACATACTTCAAGCTTCAGATCCAAATGCAAGTAAAATAGACTCTCTTGCGAAACAGAGGTAGACACAGTTGCATATAAAATTAGCTTAAGATCCTTGTTCTTCCTAAGTGGTTTATAAATAGAAATGTCATCGAATTGTGTAAAAATAAATAGAAATTCTAAGTTGACCTGTGAGTAATTCTTTGTATAGATAGATAGCTAGAAAATAACAAATTTGTTATGCTAATTTGTATTTTTAGAAAACCTCAATTTTTTATTTGTGAGAGGGTGATTCACATATACACAAATAAGAAGAAAATTCACAACGTATAGATACCACAACGTGATTTATTTTAGCACAACTTTGATGTGGAAGTTTGTTGCTTGGAGTTAATGAATCACTGGAACAATATTAAATTTAGTTTATGTGAATTACCCCCAGACCTTAGTTTAGTTGCTCGAAAAATAGAAATGTGAATAAAACATATATACCACTATACATATATTCTATCGATATATTCTACCCGTATTCAATTACAGTAATAGATGTGTTAATATCGTTTTTAATTAATTACTAATTTATGTCATCGTAAATGAGATGTTGATTGGATTATAAATATTTAATGTATAAAATCGAATATAGGTTATGCATATCGAGAGTGTTACAATCATTAATCGATATTTATATGTATTATTTAATTTTTATGGATATTTTGATTTTTAAATGTTAAAATTTTTAAAAAATTACACATTTTTTAAGCTTTTTATAGCCTCAAATAGGTTTTCTATTTATAAAAAATATGCGGTTTCGTTATAAATACCCCAATTTTGTATATTAATCTGCATAGAAAATATATGATTACTTAGAAGTCAACCAGTGTACAATTCTAATTTGTGTGAAGTAGAAATTTGTCCAATTTCTTCATATGAATACATGTAGAATTTTCTACAATTATTAATTTAATTGTTAAAATATAATTGGGACTTTTTACTAATTAATAACATTTTAATTAAAAACACAACTTATATTATCAATGTTGAACTAGAAATACACTGAGAAACAATATTATAGCCCGTTCCATCTTTCACACCTATCTTAGGTTTATTCATAACTAGATTAAGTCCAGGCATATGCTCATATGAATCTTCTACATTTCATTTACAGAAGCAGTAGTAACAAATCCGCCAGTAATATAAATAGAAGGATTTTTTATACACAATAAGAGTAGTAATGGTTTAAGTACAGCGCCATGTGGAACACCGAGCATGTCATCAAATATTGAAGACTTAGTGCTACTAATATTAATTATCACATATCGCCTCTTCAAATAACAATTACTTTGGTTTACTACATGTCTTGTAAATTGATTTGACTATTTTTCAAACGGTGTCTGTCCATCCGTCGCGTCGATCTGTCCGTTATGACAAGTAAAGTAAAGCAATGAATTAAATATATTTTTTACTATTCCCATATCTACAGGTCTTTTAATACAACAACTCGAAAATATTTAAAATTCTAAAAAGAAACAAAATTACAAAAATATTTACTTTTACAGATTTATTCTATAGGTAGATAGATTACAACATTATCAGAATTCTAAGGCCTAATTGTAAAAATCAATTTCAAAATTTTTGTTGTCAAGAGATCAGATTTGATATTTGATACTTTTCAATATTACGTATCATAAAGTTAAGGGTACATTTGAAGTCTTGAAGTTAAAAAAGAGGGAATAGATTGTAATATTTTTTAACAGTGTAATTTACTTCCTACTTGGTAAATGTATTGCTGTGTTTTTATTTAAAATGAATAATGTGTTTAAGCCGAAAGACTTTCAGGGTTATTAGTTTTTAAATGGAGGTGATTATATTAGTGCACCACCACCTTATATGTCCTTTATAGGATTTTACAACAGCAGAAAAAAATAACTATCTATGAGAACTAAAAGAAAAACTATATGTAAAAATATTACATGAAATCTTTGCATTCTTTCGATAACCTGGATTCTGGTTATGCTAGCAAATTAGAATCCTAAAATGAATTCGTCTAATTTCTTATTTGACAATTCCCATTCTAACACTAGCATCCACACAGTCCCCTACGGCCCTGCAGATTAAACTAGTATCTACATAACCCTCTATGGTCAAGAAGATTCAGTTAAAAATGAGAGCAAAGGCCTAAAATGAATTTATTTACCTACATTGTCTTAAAAAAAATGTATTCTATTGCATTTTTACATTTTCATCGAATCTATCATTCTGTTTCTTGAAAATGCTTAGCCTTTGAAACGTTTTTCGCCCTTATTCTGGAGCTCATTAGAAAGACATAAAGCCACTCATAAAAACAATTTCTATGAATAAGTATGAAATAATTGTATTTGACATTGAGTCATATAGTTATTTAATAATTATTTCATACTTATTCATATAAATTGTCTTGGTCTTACATGAAACATCTCCATGAGTGGCTTTATGTCTTTCTGATGAGCCCCACAATAAGGGCGAAAAACGTTTCAAAGGCCAAGAAACATAATCATAGATTTCATGATGTAATTCATTAGAATGAAAATTTTTTCGGCAAGGTAGGTAAATAAATTCATTTTCACTCAAGGCATTGGTTCTTATTTTAACTGAATCTTCTTGACCGTAAAGGGTTATGTAGATACTAGTTTAATCTGCATGGCCGTAGGGGACTATGTGTATTTACTGTTAGAATGAGAATTGTCAAATAAGAAATTAGACAAATTCATTTTAGGATTCTAATTTGCTAGCATAACCAGAATTCAGGTTATTGAAATAATGTAAAGATTTCATTAAGATTTTTACACATAGTTTTTCTTTTAGTTCACATAGATAGTTATTTATTTCTGCTGTATGCAAAATCCTATAAAGAATATGTTTCAATGCAAAACCAAGACAACATATAATAATTCACTTTTAAATCACCTTGTATGCTTACAACAACACCTGATGATGACAGATGATCTCCTCAACTATTTCATATTGAATAGAATTGTAAAAAGATAGTTTGTTTTGAAGCTGTATTATTTATAACGAAACAATGCACTTTTAAGTAATTATTTATCAAAATAATCCTGTTCTAAATTAAGAATTAATAAATGTAAATTTAAAGAATAAGCTATTTATATATAATTTATATTAAAATCAGGGCACAAATATGTAATATTATATTTTTTAAAAACTTAAAGCTGAACGTCCTCTACTAATTATAAACAACAAAAATAAATGGAAATATATTGATTACAATAAAATAGTTTTATAAAAATCCCCGCTCACGTTATATGCAATTATTTTTACTAAGCAAATCAGCAATATCTGCAGTACATGATTTTTGACTGAGAAGAAAATTTATATTGTATTATTATTGTTACCTTAATCAATAAATTGTTATACGGTGAACATTTATTTTTTTTAAACCCCTCTCCTCCATAATTCTCTTAAATATCTAAAATTTCCAGTGTGGGGCTATCATTATTATTGTGGCCTTATTAGTGTTGGCCTTAAGCTTTTAACTCGTCTCTATCCAACATCTGTCTTCTCCATACAATGTAAAATCGAATTGTCTAGGATCTCATTCGTAGCCCTTCCCATCAGCGTTACTCTGCGAATTCTTATGTGACACCTTTGGGGTGGAATCGTCTTCCTCCATTTTTACGATATGATCAAGCCACCAAGACTTTTCTAACAAATAATCTTCACTAAAAATTGTCTTCAATGCCATGAAAGCAAAAGTTATTGCAAGTGTCAATTTAATTATATAATTCTTTGCGTTTGCATACATTTTATTAGAATATTCCTCAGAAAATACCGGCGTCTCCGCCACATTCCCGATTTTTACTTCTAATTATTACTCAGTATTGTTTACTACTATTGATAACAATAAAATTGCTGAGGATCCCAATATGCCCCCCAGCCTCACAATGACTATACCAATGATCCTCAATGATTCCCAATGGCTCCCCGGTGATTCCCAATAACTATCTTATGCCATATTAAATAAATAATTATTTTATTGTAAAATAAATTTAAACTAGTAGATACAGTACATTATTCTGAACAATAAATGGAAAATACATGTTTTTCATTTGAGAATCCGTTTTAGTAATTACAATTATTTTTAGTTGAAAAAATTGTTCTTTGCTAGTCTCTACGAGACGATCTGCTTGCATTGTTGAATACAATTTAGGGGCTGCAATTGGAATGTACCTATGGAAAAGTTTGCAACCGGTGCCTCCGTCATATTTGGTCCCCAAAGTTTTCCACTGGCTCCCAATGATTTCCAATAATTCTTTGGGAATCATTTTAATGCCTCTATTAACATTTTATAATTAGATTTGCATCATGAATGGTCATCAGCAGTAATACACCCTACTAAATGATCACTGGAAGTAATAAATCGTTAATCATTGGGACATTAAAAAACTGTAATTTTATATTGTTACACGGTAATTTTAATGCGTTATTAGCTTGTTGAAGTTAATAATATTTATCGTTTTTTTTTGCATTGCGATTTTTTCCTTATTCGGATACTTGGAAAGATCAAAGGTAGGGACCCCTAAGACAAATAGTTTACCGGGCCACAACATTTTTGTCTACGAGCCTGAGCAGTATCAAATATTTTAGAATTCTCATAACTTCGGTCATGGTTTTATTTCACTAAAACATTGGATGATCAATGTCAATATATCTGTACATACATGCGTGGTCTAAAGGCAAACAATTAATTCATTTGCCTAGCACTGTAGGGTAAGCTATAGCACGTTAAATATTAGAACGTGACAAGACACTAGATGTCTTTTGGGTTTCAATTCCATCTTTCTAAACGATCGTTCCACGCGTTTTCTCGATGAAGTGATCTTCCATACATCTCTATATATGTAATTTGGGACTTACATGGTATATTTCATGTTTGTTGTTAATAAAAGTAAAATATGTATTTGCTCTTCGACAATAGTCCATCGTACAATAAATCAAAATAAAATACGGAACAAATCAGCTTTGTAATATACTAGCTTCATCTAGACATATTATTGATTTAGCTATCGTGTGGTTGAACCTAAAAATTAAAGTTGTATATGCAGAAAACATATCCCATAAGAGATCGCCATTATTAAATGCATTGATCGAAAACAAGTATTCTCGTTTTACGTGAAATACGGAGTAAGTAGGTAATCACTTCACTTTTAAGTTTACATTGATTACCTTAACTTCTAGATCGTAGATGGCGCCCATATCACCGATTTTGCTTCCCCCTGAGGTAACTCGATGTAACACCACCTATGTTTTTAGGTGGTGTTGTGTAGAGTGTGTTTCAGTGGAGCTGGGCCCTATTTGTAGAATAATAGATGTCGCTCTAGTAACTTTAATTGATAATGTTGGTCATAAATCTCAATTATACCTATGCAATTCTAATAATGAGTTCCATTTTATATTCACGTTCACTCATTAAAAATACAATAAAGATACGAAACACACCACACATTTTTGGCAACCCTCCAGATTAAAAGCTTAAATTGTCCTGTAAGAAATTACGCTTTTGAAAAACGTGTACATACACCCACGCCCATTACCAGTGACATTTTTAGTGTCGGAAGTGGTAATCCAACCCAGTACGATATACACTATAATCAAATATGCTCATCAGACAACACGCTCTAACGTGCTGCGTTACCGTGTCGATAACTATTTGTATCGACATGTTTTTAACATAGATCGATCTGTACATTTTGGGGAAAAAATTATCGTAAATGTTTTGATCTTTCAAGGGAACGATGTTGTCTGTCAAAATCATCCCTTTAGGCGGGATATCCCACAAATCCTATAGAATCCTAATAAGAAATACATCTGATATAGCCAATACTTTCTTATGCATTTTGTTTCACAGTGACTTTAGGAAAAATTTAATAATTTATACAATTTCAAGAAAGTTGACTAAATTTTACAAAACTATTGACTTCCTTTCATTCGTGAGCGGAATTAACATCCACACCCCTGGTACGAAGCGCTGTGAACGTCCTGGAAGACTAAATCAGAAACGAGAAACGAATTTTTGTGAGTATATCCAAAACAGCAGAATTCAGATTTGAGGAAAATGATATTTTAAGAGGGTGAAACACCCATAATACCGATAAAAATAACAGAACTTTTGTCATAGAGTTTGTAAGACATTCATATTTAACAAAATGATAGAAAGGAGTATTTCCAGAATTTTGTATTTCAGACTTGTCCAAAATGCCATTCTAAGGGGGTTAAAAAAACAAAAAACTAGCTTAAAATGATGCAACTGTTGTCATACAGCTTTAGTATTTAATAGGATGGTCGAAGAGAGCATTTCCAATATATCGTATTTCAGATTTGTCCAAAATGCTATTCTAAGGGGGTTAGATACCCCAAAAACTAGCTTAAAATTATGCAACTTTTGCAATGCATTCGTATTTAACAGGATGATAGTAGACAGCATTTACAAGATATCGTGTTTCAGATTTGTCCAGAATATCATTCTAAGGAGGCTAGACATCCCAAAAACTAGCTTAAAATAATGCAACCGTTTGTAATGCATTCCTATTTAACAAAATAATAAGAAAGAGATATCATCTCGGATTTGCCCAAAATGCCATTCTAAGAGGGTTAGACACCCCAAATACTAGCTTAAAATATTGCAATTTTTGTCAAGTGTCAAGCTGGCTCCTGTACTATTGTACTCAGTAATTGTTAGTAATGCCTGGATAATATAATAAAATAGCTATTCTACACGGTATATTACACGCTGCAATTAAATATTAAATAAACATTGTCTTCGTGTATGTATGGGTCTGTTTAAACAATTTTTTTCAATAACTTTGGTTATAGTTAAAATTTTTACTTAATTATATTTGTACATAACGTTGTAGTACAATCCCTAAGTGCTATCACGTGGAAGTCACTTGTATTAATCAAAATATTAATTTGGTGGTCGGTCACGTGCGTCTGCAATTTCTACTCATTATTGTAGGTGCAAAACGTCTAATTTTTTAAAAATGTTCTTAACAAGAAATTGATGTTGGTGGTTTTAGAGAAATATTTTTACTCTTAAAATAAATTCAGGATCTCAATTCAGGAAAGGATTTACATGAGGATTAGATTTAGGAAGGAGATGCTGGCTGATTGGCTTTGACCACCGCGACCCCTATGGATCTATTGTGTTGCTCCTACTTGTCTTCCTTAGAGATCCTTATCCAGCTTTGCCCTTTGTATCATACTCCACAGCCTTGATAAGGACCCCTTAGTTTAGTTGTCAGCTCTTGGTTTTTCCTCGCCATGTAGTTGAAATCTCTGTCTAGCAAGACCTTCACAATGGCACAATACATGGACTGAGTTTCATCTGTCTCTTGGCAGAATCTGCATGTTGTACTCTGCCAGACCCATTAGACTTAGATGTCTATTGAGTTGGCAGTTGGTTATAAGATTATTCTAATAGCCTTTCTGTTTTGGGATAATAGGTCTCCGTAAATTTGGCCTATCGTTCTTTAATGAACTTTTTGGCCTGTCTCTGTCATGGGAAACTTTTCCACCATTCCAGAGATTTAGTTTCCACTCATTTGTCAATAGATGCTCGTATGCATAGCTTGGCGACACGACAAAAGGGTTCGGGTCCTATAAGGGCGTTACCCGCGCCTTCTCTGGCCAGTTCATCAGCCTTTTAATTTCCTTGGTGTCCCTTGTGTCCTGGTGCTCATGCTACGGTCACTTTATTCTGACTTCCTAGCTGTATAAGGACATTTATGCAGTCCCATACAAGTCTCGATTCGACTTGCATGGAACCGATTGCTATTAGCGCTGCCTGACTATCGGAGAAAATGGCTAGCAATCGACTGATTAACAGTTCCTTGCGTTATAATTTCCTTTACGCATCACTGTATTGCGACCATTTCATCCTGGAATAATGTGACATATTATCCTAGACTTATTGGGATGTTCGTCTTTAACCTTATCCTGTAAATCCCAGCCCCGACTCCCTGCCCTGTCTTAGAGCCGGCTGTATATCAGAGTGTTTGTGCCGGTATTGGAGGACCGTTTGTCCAGTCTACCCTGTCTGGTATTTACATGAAAAATCTGTTTTATAATTTCAATTAGAGATCTCCTTTACATTATATATATACAATATTCTACGCAAGCTATCTACACCAAGATTTTCTAAAATTTTATATTATCAATTTTTAATATTGGCTTTATATATTTTGTTTATTTACCTACTCACGATTTGATAAAAACGTTTTCATGGAACTTAAATGAAGAAATGAGTTAAATAATATACAAATTGTTCCCTAATATTAACTTCTATTACGTGAATTGTATTGTAAAGTATTTATAACTACATTATCGATTCTGTAAATAAAATATTTTTATTTGTTTATTTAGAATCAACCATGGCTTCGCTGATATTATTTAGTACTTGTTTTGTCACATCTTTTTTGTGCGAAATATTCTAACTCCCTATATAGCCTATCTGATGTGCAATCTACTTACAGAGTAATAAATAATACCTGTTTAATTTATTACAACTAAAAGTTCTACATTTAGATTGCAAACCAAAGACCAATATTTGGATGGGTGTAGTTTATTACACCTTTATCTAGACAACTGTAACTTTTTATGAATCAAAAGAGGAAATACATACTCAAGGATAGTAATTTAGCATTTTGAATATGTACCTACTGCAATTCAGGAAAAAAAACGATTTTAAATTTTATTCATTCAATTAACTGATATTAATTTGCCCTTAACTTTTACTTAATATTTTTTATACAACTGTTGAATTATAATCTTCGAAAGTTGGGTATTATTTATTTTCAGTTCGTTATATATTTTTAGTACTATTCTTTCAGAAACATAGGGTGACATGTGTGGTGGGTACGCTGTGAATTGATGGCAGTATTTTCTGAAAACTTCTACTAGAAGCAGGACTCGCACATGAATTTTCTAAAATACGCGTTTAAGAAATTGGCAAATGAAATTTCATGGAGCCACTACTTTCCTTTTTTTAATCGACTTTAAAAAATGTTTACAAAAGCGTGAGTTTTCAATTAAATATATGTTTTTTGCATGTCTGTTCAGCGATTTCTCTGGAATGGCTCCGGCGATCACAACGAAATCTTTGCAAACTGTAGAGTGGGACTCAGTGATGTCCCATATCTTTTTCATCAAGACATATCTAGTATAACGTTAGGAAACACTGGAAAGAATAATTTTCTATTAGAGAAGATTCGAAGTTATGGTGGAGGTGCTGGATGGAGGTAAATAGATACTTTCGGAGCATGATACTAATTTAAAGATTTAATACGGTGAGCTACTATAATTGCATATTTTTTGTAGATTTACTTGAAATTGGGATACTAAAAAGGGTGAAAGGAAATTTGTTGAAAAAAATTAAACCGTCCGTATCACTAATCTAGAGCACTTGTTTCGCAAGCGATTGAGATATTTCTTTTTTAATAATCGTTATTTAATTTGCTAAAAACGTAAGGGTGTCGATTTTTTAATTGTGCTAACCAAAATTATTGAACTTAGTCGAAATGGCCATGTTCTATTTAAAACTTAATAATCATTTATTCTTATCCGATGGGGTTGTTCGGCATTTTTTTATTTCATAAATGGAAAGTGCAAGTACAAGATAATAGATCGTCAAAAAATCAGAATTTTATTCGCACGTTTAGTGTCTTAAAAACAATTACAAACCTCCACCTCGCGAAAACGGGACGTAGCCAGGCGCTACGTCACTATACGCATAGACTCGGTCTCGATGTCAGTCGACTCAATGTTTTCTAGTTGTCATTCTCTAATGACATAGTTGTCATCATAGAATGACAACTAAAAAGCATCGAGTCATCTGATATGGCCGAGTCTATGCGTATAGTGACATAGCTAGCGCCTGGCCACCGAAAACGCCTATGTGTTTTCGGAGTATTGTTTGTGTTATTTACTTCTTGTTTGAGTCAATATGAGTGCAAAGAATTTTAAGTATTATAAAATCCCAGAATGCACAAATACGAGTAAAAATACTTTATTATTTATTTGTTTACTATCCGACCAAAAGCTGAGCAGAGTATGGCAATGTGCAATGCGGAGATCTGATTTTGTATTCGACAAAGATGCGAAATAGTCTTGTGAGGATCACTTTAATGTGAGTTTATTCCATAGCATAAATAGATAACATTTTTAAAATGTGTTTTTTTTAGGTTGAAAAGGATATAGAAAATTATCTTTGTATAAAAATCATGATAGTAGGAGGAGAATAAAATTATTCCGTACATTTTTGATTGCCAAAAGAAACGCTACGCACTACACACTGTTAAACCTCAATGTTTAATACAGAGAAAACAAAAATTATAGAAGAATTATTGCGTGAAAATTTGGCAAGTAAGGAAGTTCATTTGAAACCAAATAAAGAGGAAAAAATTAAAATTCAAAAACGCCCTTCAACCGATCAAGATGTCCAAGTTAATCTGAAACAACCAAGAAGTTCAAAGCTAGTCAATGTCTTAGCAGCGACTTAGTTCAAATAACGTGCAAAAAACGTAAATCGGAAGATACTAGTAAAGCCAATTAAAAACAAAGAAAACGAGAAATCCTGTCACCGCTTCAACCTCAACCAGCTTCCTCAATGGATTTGTCGGCATCCATAAGTGGTTCTACTATATCCAGCACATCCACATACTCAATATCAGATAATACTGTGTCAGATAATTTTGTTCAAATTTGGAATACTAAACAATTTGTTCAAAAAAGAGCTACATATTTTATTAAAAAAAAATTCAAAAGTTTATTTAGAAATTCCTAGTAATTCTTTATTTATTATCAGACCCCGGCTCTGAGCTAGTTATGTCGTAAAAGCCAGAATCGGCTTTGCGCAATATGAACTATATAAACATTTTCATGCGCAACAATACAATATCTTACTTTACAATTGTATCTAGTGAATTCCCCAATATTTAATGGTAAATTGCTCCGAAAGGGTTATAAGTCATACTTTTATGCACTTATTATTGGATGCACAAACACTTAATAACTATGCCTTATTAGAATGATAGAAATATATTATTTGCATTTGTTCTAAATGATGCCCGAAGTTAAACTCCGGCGCCTGTAACTAAATTCCACTTGTGTTATGAAAAATATCGTTCAACGTCTACCGATGTAATCGGCGCATATTTAAAATAAGTATATTTTCTTATAGATGGCAGATTTATGACCAGCATTAAACACTTCTTTGCCGGACATAAAAATATTGAAAAACCGGGGTTGTTTCTTAACACTGTATCCAGTTTGTATTTCACTGTCTCAGCAATACCCCCTGATACTCTAAAAATATATTGACGTAGATCAAATATAATGTTTATTGCATTAATTACTGTATACTGATCCGCTTCCGGCTTACGTTGAAGGTCACGTATGGCTATAGGGATTCATGAGAAAAGTGCATGTATATATGCTATATTTTCATGACGTTCAGATGAAACATGTTTTAAAATGTCCGACTTGCGTGTCCACGAAAGTGTTTTTTCACAGCTGGTACAGAAAAGTTCTACACTATTAAGCAGCCAGTTTTGATTCCATGAAAGTACTGATTCATTTAATGAAAAGCCACCTGACGCCATAATAATTCACGACACTTCTATCAAAAGCTGAAAATGTACTGACAAGTCTGTAGTGTTGACTCCATAATATGAATGTGCAAATGAAACAGGCTCACATGCCATTGGTCGCTGTGTAATAAAATACTAATAATTGTTGGACCTTTTTTATTTCAAGTGCTTTCTGTATGTTTAATGTCTTCTGCACAATATAAAACGCAATTTGCGGTTTCCTTTACTATTATTATTGTGTATCGTATCTAATTTTCTGTCGTAAAAATGTATAAAGAGAGCGACAAGAGTGGCGGTGTCTTTGTAATGTCGAAAATTCTCCTTATATTTTTTTAAATATAGTGCTTTATTATGTGCACATTAAAAATTAATATTTTAAATTAAGAATTGTTTAATATATTTGGGAACAAACATATGGGAGATGTTTACATTTCCCTAATTGATACAAAAAGTTGAAGTGGCGTATGCCGGTTAAAGTGTCGAGTTTTTTGTTTTCGGTTAGACAATCAGACCGACGCTGCAGGTATATATAATGTGCGGCAGTGCGGCCCAAGGTCTGGTGTTTTTTATCCACCAATTTCAGTAATCATCCCTTACATCTACTTGCTCAACTATACCAAATAAATAATTTTTCCAAATTTCTAATGATAAATTATTTATTTATTATTTTATGAGTTTTATGCCACACTTTTTATTTCTTGCCGCAAAAATATTTGTTTTCTATAAATAATGTATTTATTTGCTTATATGAATCATAAGATTTTCAATTCAAAACATTATATTTATCTGTGTGAAGACCCTCTCTGGAATAACTACTTTTGCGCCGGGGTCTGTTTATTATAGAGATGTTGTTTCACAAGTGCAAAATTGCGAAGCTTGACATATTTATAACGTTAAAAAAAATAAAACTTGATCCATCGTACCTATATGATATTAGCCGATGATTTCTGTTTGTCAGTTTCAAAAGTATGTTCAATAATACAGAATTGTATTCCTTTACTGGCTAAATTTCTTAAGTCTTTTGTTGAGTAGAAAACTTTATTAGAAGTTCAACAACAACTTCCCATCCAGTATAGACACAGATACAAAAAATGTACAGTGTATAATAGATTGTTTCGAATATCTATTCAAGAATCAAGTAGTCCAATTTTCCAATCGTTCTCATGGTCTCAACACTGTAAAATATTTGATAGGCTGCACTCCAGACGACTTAATTTTTTTTATTTCAGGCGGATTTGACAGAAGAATCACAGATAAAATGATTGTTCAAGAGTCAAGTTTTTAAAATCTGGTTGAAAATGGAGCACGAATTATGGCAGACGCAGGTTTTAAACGCCTTGAAGAGCAGTTGGCAGCAAGAAATGCTCAGCTAGTGAGGCCACCATCTGTTTTATCTCCAAAAAAATTTCAAAAAAAGTGAAAGAAGCAAAACGAATATCAAGGAAAAATACGTAGACGTAATAGTACAGATTGTCTGCGGAATCATTAATATTCAAGCTTTAACATTTTATGTATTTTTGTTTTGAAACATTTAATGACTTTAGTACATATTGCATTAAACCAAAATTCGTTAACCTTATTTATTAAATTTTCAACAAGTTCACTATCATAATCGCAATGTTTGACAGAAACCTCTTTTGTAGTTTCAAACTGGGAATCTGAAACTACAAAAATGCCTCTTTCTCTTTTAGATAAAAACATTCATTTGATAAAAAAAAAATTGGTTCTATATTACCTCATTTCTGCACTGACATACTTTTTATCTTTATTAAAATAGTCCATAATCATGAGCATATCGACTTTTGGTAGATTACCTGAATCAGCTTTAGTAATAATGCAATTACTTCCACATTCACGCAGTGGATTGGATGTACAGTAATCGTAAAAAAAATTTCAAATTTTTTTTTCTTGAAATAAGTTTAGAATGTCATGAAACGTCGAGATTTTAAATTTGTCTGTCTGTCTGTCGGTCTGTCTGTAACTTTTTTTTTGTCCGCACGCTTTCTCCGGAACGGTTTAAGATATTGACTTTTGTACACGTATATATTATAACGAGATCTGGAACTGGATTGTTTTTGAAGATATCCGGTGAAGGGTTGGGTAGTAAATAGGGGTAAATATGGGGAAATATGTAAAGCAAGCTGGTAAGAGTACAGAAACTTGAAGTTTGATGTATGCACTACAAGCCAAGGCCTCAAATTTTTTTATAATATTTTTCAATCCCCCACTACCCCTAGTCCATTATTAAAGGGGTTGATAAAATAAAATTGGGACACTCGTTTGAAATTTGGTAAACGTATGTATTATAACGGCATCTCTAACTGGATTATATTTTGAGATGATTCCGTTGAAGGGTTGGGGGTTAAATAGGGGTTAATATGGTAAAATAAGTAAAGCAAGCTGGTACGAATACAGAAACTTCAAATTCGGTGTATATACTAGAAGCCAAAGCCTCAAATTCTTGTATAATATTTTTCAACCCCCCTTCCACCCTTATTCCAATATTAAAGGGGTTGATAAACTAAAATTGAGATATTCATTTGAAATTTGGTACACGTAGGTACTATAACGACATTTGGAACTAGATTGTATTTTGAGATGATTCCGTTGAAGCATTGGGGTTAAATGGGGGTAACTAGAGAGTTGGCAAGAGTACAGAAACTAGAAATTCGGTGTATGTACTAGAAGCTAAAGACTAAGATTTTTTTATAATATTTTTCAAGCCCCCACCACCCCTACTCCATTATTAAAGGGGTTGATAAAATAGAATTGAGATATTCACTTGAAATTTGGTACACGTATGTATTATAACGACATTTGGAACTAGATTATATTTTGAGATGATTCGGTTGAAGGGTTGGGGGTTTAAATAGTGGTAGATAGGGGAAAATAAGTAAAGCAAGCTGGTAAGAGTATAGAAATTTGGGATTTGGTGTATATACTAGAAGTGATGGCCTCAGGTTTTTTTATAACATTTTCCATCCCCCCACCACCCCCACTCCCTTATTTTAAAAGAGTTGATAAAATTAAATTCAGATTTGCACTTGAAATTTGTTACACGTATAACGAAATCTTAGATTATATATTGACATGATTGCATTGAACGAGTGGGAGTAATTGGTAAATAGGGAAAAATCTGCTAAGAGTACATGCAGAAACTTGAAATTTGGTGCATGTACTAGAAGCCAAGGCCTCAGATTTTTTAGTAATATTTTTCAACCCCCCACCACGCTTAATCCATTATTAAAGGGATTGATAAAACGAAATGTAGATATTAACTTTAAATTTGGGACACGTATGTATTATAACGACATCTGGAACTAGATTATATTTTGAGGGTTAAATAAGAGTAATTGCGGGAAAATAAGTAAATCAACCTGGCAAGAGTACAGAAATGTGGGATTTGGTGTATCTACTAGAAACCAACCCCTTTCTAATATTTTTCAAACACCACCATCTCCGCTCCATTATTAATGGGTTTGATAACATAAAATTGAGATATTTACTTGAAAGTTACTACACGTATGTATTGTAATGACATCTGATTGAGATGATTCCATTGAAGAGATGAGACGTGGTAGGTTGTGAATACGGAAAAATAAGTAGGGTAAACTAAAAACATAATCACAGATGGGCGCACTGTTTTTACAAATATTACCAATTTCAACTCCTTATATCTCGAGAACAGAAAAAGTTAATAATACCAAATTTTAAGTGCATAATAAGAACATCAAGTACTATATGAAAACGTATAAAAACCACATAAAAAGAATATCATGGAACAAGCCCATTTACATTGTTACAGTTTGGTAGCTGGGGGGTTTTGAGATCGCTGATTACGAATTTGATATGCAAATTGTCATAAACCAACCTGCGATATGGCGGAATCAATGGCGGCTGTAAGATGCTAAAAAATGATGAAAAATGAAATACTCAATTTTCCATAATTTTTTAGCATTTTATCAGTTTTATTAGGGGAGGGGTGGATCATCTAAGTTCAATGCTAAATCAGCTTGATCCAAGATCTAAATTCATGGTTACTATTGTTGTAACAATCGTAGTCATGGATATTGATCCTTAGTCTAGCTGATCTTGGTTTAAACCCTCTTGATACAACTCGCTCTAAGATTTAAATAGAACATGCTAATTTCGGCTAAGCTCAATAATTTTGGTTAGCATGATTAAAAAATCAGCTCCCTTACGTTTTTGGGAAATTAAATCACTAATATTTAAAAAAGAATTACCCCAATCGGTTGCGAAACAAGAACTCTAAATAATTTTGAACGAAAAAGTTGCGATTCACACTATGCGAAGAAAACAACATCTAACGAAGTTTTTAGCACATCTCAAAATCGATGCTAGGTAATATGGTTCAATTATCCGAAGGATGATGAAATTTTATTTCATAATATTTAGTCACGGTGGTTTTACAGGCGACAAAATTTTGTCCCAATTTTTTTTGTTATTTATGAACCTCCATTTTCAATAAGCAATGTACTAGATTCTTTCTTAGATTTTATCTGGAAGGGTCTGGTGATTGGCCTTATCCACTGCGACCTCTATAATTCTATTGCAGTACTCCCTTTTTGTACCTTAGGGCTCCTTATAAAGACATGGTCTTTACTAGACTTTATTAGACTTCGAGTCTAATTTAATTTTGAGGAATAAAAGAAGTATTCACTAGCTCCTTTTTGAGAATATTCCGAAAGTAGTCACTCTTATATAACTATCTGAAAATAGCGAATGATTTTTTTTTTTTTTTTGTATATTAAAGAAATAGTATTTATTGTCAATTTAAAATGGGAAAAGGATATAATAAAGTACTAAACATTCCAAGCGATACCCTTTGATTTCATCTTCTTATATATCATAGTTCACGAGAAAAAAAAGTTTGAAAAAAGGTTTCTTTTTAGGTATTTTTGTATGAAAATTCGGCGAAATGTAATGATTTCGAGAACATACCTACATATTTTATTTATTCCTACACTAAGCTACATAACAGCATACATATCGCTGGATTTGGTTTCTTGGGCAAATCACGTATGGCAATGGTGATAGACCCTTTGTTGAACATGTTACTATTTATTCTTATATTTATTATTTTACTGGATCTCTGTAACCGAAATGTATCTTGCCTCATTTGACTTCTCCTATACTATTTGTAATTTAGTCTCTTGAAATAAACTATCTGTCTATCTGCCTATCTGTGGAAATGGTCAGCAGCTGATCTCGACGACGCACTTATCATTTTTTTTCGAATATTGATATAATATAATGTAGTAAAACAAATAATGTACCTAGCTCCCAAACTGAAAATTACACAGCCACACATAAAAAATCTTTCTGGCCTGGGGAACTGACCATGCTCACTATATGTTTTTGGGGTCGCTGAATCCGAATCCTGTGTCTTCTAAACACCATAACGTCAAGGTTTTGCCATAACCTCAGAAAACCCAAAATTTAAGCGATTTCGACATCTCTGTACATAAGTCGCTGTAACTTTTTCTAGACAAAAATGATCCCGTTTTTTTTTACAAGATTGATTGCAAACTAAATTTCCAATCCGATGATGTGAGGCACGATATGCTTCCGATGCTTTTTAAGTGAGATATCGGCCGCCAAAGTGAGAGAGAGAGGCCCAGCTTCGAGGGCCATTTCTGTAGAACGAAAGTTAGCAAAAATCTAAAAAAAATTCAGGGGTACCTACGTAGAAAGATGTAAGAAATTATTTGGCCCAATCTGAGGTCGATGCGTGACTTGGTTTTCGAGATATGGCTGCTCGAAGTCACCGGAAGGTGAAAATTGAATTTTTTACCGCTTCCCGAGGCTATATCTCGAAAACAGAACGAGATGCAGAACTACGGTTTACTCTATTCGATTTCTCTCGCCTTCCTACATAGCCCTGAATTTTTTAGTTGCTTTACCTTAGAAATTTTTGCAAAAAACTGAAAGTGCCAGCAAAAATCGTAGGAAGGTGAGAGAATTCGAATAGAGTAAACCGCAGCTCTGTATCTTTTTCCGTTTTCGAGATATAGCCCCGGGAAGCGGTAAAAAAATTCGGTTTTCACATTCGGGTGATTATGAGCAGCCATATCTGGCAAACCAAGGGACGCATCGACTTCAGATTTACGCCAAACGATTTCTTACATCTGTCTACGTACTCCTGAATTTTTTCAGGTTTTTGGTAACTTTCGTTCGGCAGAAATGGCCCTCGAAGCTAGGCCGTATCGCTCGAAAAACGAAATCCTCGGACCTCTCACTTTGGCGGCCGATATCTCACTTAAAAAGCTCAGGAAGAATATCGTGCCCCACATTATCGGATTGGAAATTTAGTTTGCAATCGATCTAGTATAAAAAAGATGGGGCCATTTTTGTCTAAAAAAAGTTACAGCGATTTATGTGAAGAGATGTCAAAATCGCTTAAATTATGGGTTTTTTGAGGTTATGGCAAAATCCTAACATGATGGAGTTAAATAGACCTCGAATTCGGATTCAGCGACCTCAAGAAAATATAGTGAGCATGGTCAGATCCCCAGGCCAGAAACATTTTTTTTGTGTGTGGCCGTCGATTTTTAATGACACATATTCTTTATAGGATTTTGCAAACAGCGGAAAGAAAAACTATGAGAACTAAAAGAAAAACCATATGTAAAAATATTAATGAAATCTTTGCATTCTTTCGATAACCTGACTTCTGGTTATGCTAACAAGTAAACATTTTTATTTGTCATTCTCACTATAACACTAGCATCCAACATATTCCCCTACGGCTAGGCAGATGAAACTAGTATCTACATGATTCCCTACGATATGTAAATTCAGTTAAAAATGAGAACAAAGGCCTGAAATTAATTTATTTACCTACCTTGCCTTTAAAAATTTTTTCGTTCTAATGAATTACATTTTCATAAAATCTCATTCAGTTTATGGGAAATGCTTAGCCTTTGAAACATTTTTCGTCCTTGTTCTGGACTCATCAGAAAAGCACAAAGCCACTCACAACGATGTTCCATACAAAACCAAGGCAGTATCCATGAAGCAGTATGAAATATTAATATTTGACATTGACTAATAAAAAACAACAGATCTTCACCTATCTATTAGCTAACTAGTATTGGAGCCTAAATACTCAATGCATGGATATTGCCTTGGTTTTGCATGGAACATCGTTATGAGTGGCTTTGTGCTTTTCTGATGAGTCCAGAATACGGACGAAAAACGTTTCAAAGGCTAAGCATTTCTAAGAAACTAAATGAGATTTTATGAAAATGTAATTCATTAGAATGAAAAAAATTTTAAAGACAAGGTAGATAAATAAATTAATTTCAGGCCTCTGTTCTCATTTTTAACTGAATTTACATATCGTAGGGAATCATGTAGATACTGGTTTCATCTGCCCAGCCGTAGGGGACTATGTTGGATGCTAATGTTATATTGAAAATGGCAAATAAGAATTTTTACTTGCTAGCATAACCAGAAGTCAGGTTATCGAAAGAATGCAAATATTTCATTAATATTTTTACATATAGTTTTTCTTTTAGTTCTCATAGATAATTTATCTTTCCGCTGTTTGCAAAATCCTATAAAGAATATGTGTCATTACCATAAGCAAACGAATAATAAATAATTCACTTTTAAACGTGTGTTATTAGTTCAAGGTCAAACAATTCATTTACAGAAAAATAAATAGAAAGTGTTTCCAGCCAGTGAATATAAACTATTTGTTTCTTTTTAAAGGTTAATTTTTTGCACCGGGGTTTTTAAATCTTTAATTTAAATCTTTGATTTAATTGAAACCACCTACTAAACGCTACTCGTATACAAAACATCACCTTATTTGATTTTAATGGTTCGCTGGCCGTCTGAGTTAACTTCGGACATTGATAAGTACACAATTTTTAATTATATTATTCCTGCTACGCTCCTGACTGCCATTTTTATTTATATAAGTGATAATATCAGAAGCTTCCCATTTTCTAAATTAGCTTACGTGTTACGTGGCATAAAGATAAAACACTAAACAAGCAAAAACTTTTTCAGCTAAATAAAAATGCCGTTTGCATAAACCTATCAAGTAATTTATGGCAAAGTTTTTCTTTGAAATTCAATTGGTGATGTGATTGGATTTGCAAGTGGATGTTTCACGCAATTCAGATAAGATATAGCATCCCCTCTCCGCAGGAATAAAACAGGGGGTGTTATGAACTTATATAAGAACTTCGTTACAGGAACATTATTCATCTTCTGGTAAATAAGTCGTTAACATTGTCACCGGTAGATCAAAAAAGTTTAATCTATGGTTAGGGTGACCATGACGAGAGGACTGGCCTTAGTGGCTTTAATATTTATATTAGGTATGTACCAATTTTCCTTTAAGTAATTTACCGAAATCGAACAAGCGAACGATATGCTATGATGTTAAAAATCTATAATATTCAGTTTTGCAAAAATTAATTTGGGTATGTTATCACCTCGTTGATTCTATTGATTATATTAATATATCAGGTTTCAGAGATTTTTCGCCTCTCACTAAATCCAAGCAAGTTGAAATTTCACGTATTAGTAATTTTTACTTCCCTAAATTAAATTGTCAAAATTTCGTACTGGTGAACCATCTGACTTACTTACAAAAAAGGGCTTGTAGAATATTATACATGACACTTTTGGAAACTTACGAAATTGAGAAAACTTGAATTACTTCATTAATCGACTACAACAAATCTAAAAAATGAGGCGGCTCTCAATCCAACCCGTACTCATTGCCCTGGATTGGCCTAACCCTTTAACGACTTTTTATTATTTTTAACAATGCACATTTTAAACTTAAATGTAGGGTACTTCAAAGTGGTATATAAATTATGGAACCTCTTATATATAAAAACACATGTTATAGTTTTGAAACATATTCTTTATAGGATTTTGCAAAGAGCAGAAAAAATAACTATCTATGAGAACTAAAAGAAAACTATGTGCAAAAATAATAATGAAATCTTTGCATTCTTTAGATAACCTGAATTCTGGTTATGCTAGCAAATTAATATCCTAAAATGAATTTGTATAATTTCTTTTTTGAAAATTCTCATTCAACAACTAGCATCCACACAGTCCCCTACGGCCATGCAGATTAAACCAGTATCTACATAAGCCCTACGGTCATGAAGATTCAGTTAAAAATGAGAACAAAGGCCAAAAATGAATTTATTTACCTACATTTTCTTTAAAAAAATGTCCATTCTAATGGATTACATTTTCATGAAATCTATCATTCTGTTTTTGGAAATGCTTAGCCTTTGAAACGTTTTTCGCCCTTACTCTGAGATTCATCAGAAAGGCATAAAGCCACTGATAAAGATGTTTCATGCAAAACCAAGATGATTTCTGTGAATAAGTATAAAATAATTATATTTGACATTGACTGATAAAGACGACAGATCTTCATCTATCTATTAGCTAACTAGTAGTGGAGCCTATTTGCTCTATGCATGTTTAAAAGTGAATTATGATTTGTTTGCTTATTATTGTATTGAAACATATTCTTTATAGGATTTTGCAAACAACAGAAAAAATAACTTCTATGAGAACTAAAAGAAAAACTATGTGTAAAATATTATTATTTTTACACCTAGTTTTTCTTTTAGTTCTCATAGATAGTTATTTTTCTGCTGTTTGCAAAATCCTATAAAGAATAGGTTTCAATACAATAATAAGTAAACAAATAATAATTCACTTTTAAATATATTATGGTTATTTTGTACACAAATATATAAAAACACAATGGTAGTCGCTGGCTTGACTGGGGTCCCTGGGAAGTTTATTTATAATTAATTCGCTATCAGGTACTTCTTATAATTTATGCCGATAGAGAGAGATAAGTTCTTTCCATAAATAAAAATAAATAAATATAATTGATACCTAGAGCATCATAATCCGGTCGTAGCGGGTCGGAACATAAATAATACTTTGAAATATGCAAGAAAGTTGGGATTAAAAACCTGCTTAAATTCATGGATTTCTATGAAATATTTGTGAAACTGTACAGAATTGCTCAACGGTGATCTTAATTTCATCAAAGTATGTTTAGTATAACGGAAAATAACTTTTTCATGCTAAGCGTTCTTTTCTAGGATTAATAGTTTTTGAGAAAATGGCATCTGAAAAAAATACCTAACTCTGTCGCGATTATTAGACCGACGCACAGTGTTCCAGAAAAAAAGGGTTTTCGTTCAAAATTGTCTAGAGCTCTTATTTTCCAACCGATTGGGATATATATTTTTTTTAAATGCCTGATTTAATAATGAAAAAATCCGTCATTTCCTGTTTTTGAAATATGAAAACCTGAAGACGGTTAATTTGTCTAAAATGCCATTTTGTATTAAAATAAAAACAAAAAATTATATTTTTTAAAACCAGTTTACACAAATCTTGCTACTCGGGGGTTTTTGGGGTCTCTGATCATGAATTTGATATCCAAAGTGTCGTGAATCAACCTGCAAAATGGAGGAATCAATGTGGCGGCTATAAAATGCTAGGAAATGATCCAAAAAAATATTTTCGTTAATGTTAGTACCGACAAGTTTCAAATATTACTGATTACTATTTTTTAATTCAAATGGTCTCAGTTTTAAGTTCCAGTAAGAAATTCAAGATGGCTTATCCAAAATGGAAATCTAGAAATCATTAGTTAAATGTATTATTCTAAATAAGCTTCTTTTAAGCATGATTCTAAAATTTGAAAAGTGAAAATGGCTGCTGCTCCTTATTATTTATCGATCGTAAATATGCGATTCAGTCCTCCATTAATTTTGTGCATTACATAATCTAATATAGGTAATAATAATAAATTTTCGTCAGGTAATCATATAATAAATATCTGATATAAAATATTTAAATCTTTTCGTATTTGAATCACTAATATTTTAAAAAATATATATCCCAGTCGGTTGCAAAATAAGAGCTCTAGACAATTTTGATCGAAAAAACTTTTTTTTGGACCATTGTGCGACGTCGTAAATATGTTAACAGACATTAAACGTACACTGATATTGGTTTTGACATCAATACGCAAATGCTAGCAGCAATGTATAATGATGGTAGATCATTCATTCTTGTTCAAATTTATTTGACAGAATAATGTATTTCTTTTGTTATATTCACATTAATACTAATATTAATTTGTTGAATTAATTTCATCAAGTTTTGTTATTATATAATTACTTCCGTAGTGGATTGGAAGTATAGTAATCGTAAAAAAATGTCAATTATTTTTTTCTTGAAATAGGTTTAGGATGTCGTGGAACGTCGAGATTTTAAATTTGAGCGAAAAAAAAAATTCTGTCTGTCTGTCGAGTACAGAAACTTGGAATTTGGTGTATATACTAGAAACCAAGGCATCAGATTTCATTCTAATATTGTTCAACCCCACACCCCCACCACCTCCACTCCATTATTAAAGGGATTGATTACATAAAATTGAGATATTCACTTGAAAGTTAGTACACGTATGTATTGCAATGACATCTGAGTGAGATGATTCCGTTGAAGGGGTGGGAGGGAGGAGAACTGTTTTCTCGTTTAACTCTCTCTAATTCAAAAAGGGGTCAATTAATTGGTCTCAAATTTTTATCGTTTTATCGCTACATATTTGACAATAATATAGCTGTCAAATTTTAATAAGTGCAGAAAATAATACTTTTTTGGTTGTCCATAAAGCATGAAAACTTACAGGGGCAAACAGGAAACTTTTCTATCTTCTGACTTAAATACCATTAGGAAGAAATAAAGATAAATAATGGTGGCAACTTTTTGCCGGAAACTTTCTTTTCTAAGATTAGCAGTTTTCGAAAAAATCGTCCAGTGTACAGAAGTTCGGATTATCAGAAGTAGGCATAATTCAAATTTCATCGAAATTCCATTAAAATTGGTAGTTAGGTATTTTTGGAGTAGTCGATACTAAATATGATGCCAGAAGTTAAAAACCAGTGTAAATATAACAAGCTCAAACTTGTTTTTAACCGACATTAATACTAATTTTAGGTAATAAGATTTGGTTATCCGAGCAACAGTAAAATTTGATACAATTTTTAGTGATGATTCTTTTGAAGCTGGTTCAATTTTTTAAGAAATGTGAAGAAAATTTAAAAGATCTAAATATGAAACATATTCTTTATAAGATTTTGCAAACAGCGGAAAGAAAACTATTTATGAGAACTAAAAGAAAAACCGTCTGTAAAAATATTAATGAAATCTTTGCATTCCTTCGATAACCTGACTTCTGGTTATGCTAGCAAGTTAAAATTCTGAAATAAATTTGTCCAGTTTCTTATTTGATATTCTCATTATAACACTAGCATCCAACATAGTCCCCTATGGCTAAGCAGATTAAACTAGTATCTATATTACCCCCTACGGTATGTAAATTCAGTTAAAAATGAGAACAAAGGCCTGAAATTAATTTATTTACCTAACCTGTCTTTAAAATTTTGTTCATTCTACTGGATTACATTTTCATAAAACTTCTCATTCAGTTTCTTGGAAATGTTTAGCCTTTGAAACGTTTTTCGCCCTCATTTTGAGCCCATCAGAAAGGCACAAAGCCAGTCATAACGACATTCCATGCAAAACCAAGGCGATATCCATGAACAAGTATGAAATATTTATATTTGACATTGACTGATAAAAAACAACAGATCTTCATCTATCTATTAGCTAACTAGTATTGGAGCCTATAACCTCTATGCATGTGTAAAAGTGAATTATTTATTATTTGTTTGCTTATAGTAATGAAACATATTCTTTATAGGATTTTGCAAACAGCGGAAAGAAAAACTCTCTATGAGAACTAAAAGAAAAACTATATGTAAAAATATTAATTAAATCTTTGCATTCTATCGATAACCTGACTTTTGGTTATGCTAGGAAGTTAAAATTCTGAAATAGGTTTCTCCAATTTCTTATTTGACATTCTCATTATAACACTAGCATTCAACATAGCCACCTACGGCTAGGCAGATCAAACTAGTATCTACATGACCCCCTACGGTATATAAATTCAGTTAAAAAAATTTTCTTTCTAATGGATTACACCTTCATAAAATCTCTCATTCAGTTTCTTGGAAAATTTAATTTTGCAAAATCCTATAAAGAATATGTTTCATTATTATAAGCAAGCAAATAATAAGTAATTCACATCTAAGTATGAAATATAAACAATATAATGTTTCTCATTTGTAGGCAGTATATTGTTATTTTGACACATATTTTATCACTATCGTTATTTATGAAAATTTTATTTCGCAATAATGCGAAATAGGAAATAAAACTTTAAGCCAATACTTGAAATTAAAAGCTGAGGCGTTTCTGTCTAAAATGTTTTTTTTTTACTCTAATATTCATAATTTAAAAGATTCATAACCCTTTAGTATGCGTGAATTCTTTAATTTCACATAGGTGGTGTTTGGGAGCTGCAATGGGGGAAATAAATATTTGACAGCCAGTGACAAGAGGGGGTATAAGGGCCAGATCGGGTGGCTGCCTGAAGCGTTAATTCTGGGTAGGGTCAAGTTTCTATTGTTATTTGCCTTTTTTAATTTACTAAACAAAATTGCGCTTTTGATATGATATATTTATAATTTAATGATTATATGAGAATATTTAATACAATATATAATAATAACAATATATAATATTAATAATGTATAAAAATTGTTATTATTACAACTTAAATCGTAGTGCCACAAGATTTTATTATTGACTTTTACATACACCGAAACTCCTCTATGATCATAAAAAAAATATTTTGCCACTTTTAAATTTTGCAGATAAATAAACCTATAAAATTACTTATATGACGCTATTACACAATTAGTTGCATAAATATGTCTATATACACTAAACGAAAATCAAAATTTCTGATTTTCGTTGTAAATATAAAATGAGCTTGAAGAAAGTGCCAAAAGTGCGAACAAGGTGACTTCTTAATCGACTTAATCGACTTCAGTGGCACCGGCTCCTTCGCCATTGTTGCAAATTATGCAATAAAATTAATATAATAAAGAAGTTTGTCCACGACTATTAAATAATGTACTCAATATGTATGTGTTTCCTTAAGGATAATGCTATCCATTATTCTCTGCAGTGAATAATGATTTCATTATTCACTGATTGCAGTGAATAATGAGGACAGTCAATTGTTTGCAAGAAATGACATTAGTGGCTTTTTACTAACAATTTAAAATGTCAAAATTGTAGTAACCAAAAGACAAGTGTTGTTTTCTAGGAAACACTCAAATGCCAAAAAGGTATTTTAATAGACACTCAAAACCTACATTAGTAAGTTCTTTTCAAAGCATCATCTATTTCTATTAGCAACACGCGGAAATCCTCAACATTGTTTTTGAAACCATTTACCTACAAACTGTATTATTTTATTAGTAAGCCATGCCAATGTGTCAAAGCGTAAATTGATTTGAAACGTCAAAATTTGTGCGATTTCAACGCCAACGTTATCTACAATCATTTTACATTTTAGGTAGACAAAAAGGGTAATATAATTAAATAAATCGGTACTGACAGTGAAAACTAGATTTCAAAGATACCGCCAGAGATAAAGGAAGCTGCAGAAATCGCCTCATTAAACTTGTGGCCCGAAAACTCGAGAAAATTATATATGATGTCTGATGACATATGAATTTTTCCTAAATAGGAGACATTGAATGAAGATGAATTAAATAAATATTAAATATTTAATAGTCGTGGACAAAGTATAGTATTCTACTCGCATATAATGGCTATTATTCACTCTGGTGAATAAGAGCCATCATTATATGCTCGTTGAATAATATACTATTCTTACTTTCTTTGTAAGAATTAGTAAAACCAATTCCTTAAGTCTATACTTGGATGAAAGTTTTATTTGTGTACATTTTGTCTGTGCTTATTATGTACTAAGAATACTTAAGGATACTTAATGAAATGTGTTACATATACATACAGGGTGATTCATAGTATATGGAGAACAGGTAAACATATCGTTTTGAAAATTTCGGGAGTTACTAAAGTCAGTATGGCCAATCGAACCAAAATAATTACAAGCATGTGGTACTTCCGATTATACCGGAAGTCGATACCAACTTGCTTATTTTAAATAGAACACCCTATATATTATGGACTTTTCGGAATGACCATAAAATTCTGAGTCCCGGCATACCCTATATGTACACACAGCAGTTTCGGAAGCATTTGACAATTTATAAAAAATCTGACAGGTACAACGGTTTGCAAGAATCGTTATAACTTTCTTGTTGTTTGCTCTTTGGCATATAGAAAGAACACAAGGTGAGCTACACTCTACATTGAAAATAAGTTCCATAATAGTATACCAAGTGTTCCATTTTTCACGTTACATTTTATCAAATTCAAACCTGAATAACATTTTTATTTTAAATAGAACACCCTATATTTTTTTACATCATGTTATTTAAAGCTAAATTCCCTTTTTTTTCTAGTATATGCATTGTAGGGGTTAAAATAACAGCTTTTTGAAATATTGGCGATTTTCTTAAATATTCAATAATTTTTTGTAAAAATTGACATTAACTTAGTCATTATTAGAAACAATCATTAACGTCATTCTCTTATGTTAAAAAATACCAGCACGTTTAAATTACACCCACGAAAAGTGTTTAGATTTGTTTATTATTTATGGAGAATGTGATAAGGTAATATCAAGAACATGTAACGCATTTGCTACTCGATACCCACAAGAGCAGAAATCATTACCATACACTGCAAAACGCATATTGAGGCACTTTCAGGCATTTTCAATTATGTCATTAGGACAAGCTGGTCTGGAATCGAGATTATCCAACAATTAAATCATAGAATGTTGTTAAAACATGAGTCCATTCTCGTTCCATATGGCTCAACAATTAAAAGAAACAGATTTCCGGACGAGAGAAAATGTCTGTGAATTTATTTTAATACGATATGAAGATGACAATAATTTTTTGGGAAATACATGGAGAGATAATGCTAAATTTACCAAAAATTTACTTTATAATCGACACAATTCCCATTACCGAAATATCTCGAAGTGAAATGTTCATGTTCAAGAACATTAGCAGTCTAATGTTTACTGTGCCATGAGAAACGATAGAGTATAGATACTACAATTTTTTGAGGAAAACTTAAATTGTAAATGAAAAAGATTTCTTTTTCAGCTAATGTGTCTAAGGTTTGAACATTTAAGAACATCGCCAATATTTCAAAAAGTTGCAGTTTTAACCCCTATAATGCATATACTACAAAAAAGGGAATTTAATTTTAAATAACTTGGTGTAAAAAAATACAGGGTATTCCATTTGAAATAAAAACGTTTTTGAGATTTGTATTTGACAGAATGTAACGTGAGAGATGGAACACTTGGTATAAATTCCATAGTAGTTATGGAATTTATTTCCAATGTAGAGTGTAGCTCGCCTTTTGTTATTTCTATACGTCAAAGAACAAACGAGGATCTCCTACAACAAGAAAGTTATAAGGATTTTGGCAAACCGTTGCACCTGTCAAATATATTATAATATGTCAAATACCTCCGAAACTGCTAGGTTTAGATATAGAGTGCGCTACATGCCTGAACTCAGAATTTGCTTGTTATTCCGAAAAGTCCATAATATATAGGGTGTTCCATTTAAAATAAGCAAGTTGGTATCGACTTCCGGTATAACCGGAAGTATCAGATGCTTGTAATTATTTTGGTTGGATTGACCATACTGACTTTAGTAACTCCCGAAATTTTCAAAAAGATATGTTTACCCGTTCTCCATATACGTCTAATATTCCATCCACTATGAATCACCCTGTATGTATATGTAACACATTTCATTAAATATCCTTAAGTATCTTTAGTACATAATAAGCACAGACAAGATGAACACAAATAAAACTTTCATCCAAGTGTAGACTTAAGGTTTTACTAATTCTTACAAAGATAATAAGAAAGTTCTTATTATATTAGTTTTATTGTATAATTTGCAATAATGGCGAAGGAGCCGGTGTCACTGAGATTAGCACGAGACATTTTATACCTTGTCAACTAATTTGTTGAACATTGTAAATAAATTTTTTTCTGGTTTGTGAGATATAAGGATAATATTTTTCTAAAACTAAGATGGTTATTGGAACAATCCTAATAGGAAGAGAGATGAGTGAAATTTTACTACCAATCAGCCGAGAGAATAAATTATGGTCCATGAAGGGTCCATACCGCTGCTGGAAGATAGTGAAGGGCGCTTCGCTTTTGAAAGTAAAAAAACATTCGAGCCGAGTGATAGAAAATGGTAATATGATATTTGGGGGAAAGAACATTGGTCAAATACTCAATTTTCAGTCAATTCGGTGACTACTGCGAATTTTGACAGCATTTAAAAATCAGACTTTTTATGAATTGGTGGTGACGGTGGCAGATGTCAAAAAAAAAATAAAGACTTTGGATTCTAGTATATATTTTCTTAAGCTAAAATAACATTGAAGCGTTATCAAACGCTTATCAAGCGTTTATTTAGCCACACCTGAGCCGTACTATTAACCTCTGCAGTAACTTAAGTATTTATTAAAAGGCTTTTTGCATTATCAAAGTGACATTTAAATTATTTTATCTAATTTAACCCGACCTTTTTAAGCAATGGTTGTTTTTTGATGAATTCTTTAAGAACTAATCGTTATTGTCAAAATTACATACATTTATGTTTCGACTAAATAGTTTTGTAAAATAAACTTGCATATTATTTTAGAATGTGTTATGAATACAGAATTTGATGGTCATTCCGAAAAGTCCATAATATATAGGGTGTTCCATTTAAAATAAGCAAGTTGGTATCGACTTCGACTTAGAGCACCTAAAATTGAAGAAATTCCGGCAAGATGAAGGCTAAAAATAGCTAAATCTACTGATTAGTATTATCTGGAATTAGATTATATTTGTGATAATTCCGTAGAGGGGTTGGGGTTTAAATAGAGATAAATAGGAGTGAATAAGTAAAGCAAGTTGGTAAGTGTACAGAAACTTGAAATATGGTGTATATTCTAGCAGCCAAGTCCTCAGATATTTTTTATTATACTTCTCAACACCTCCATTACCCCGATTCCATCATTAAAGGGACTGATAAAATAAAATTGAGATATTTGCTTGCAATTTGGTACACGTATGTATTATAACGACATCTGGAACTACATTATATTGGGGGGGGGGGGGGTAAGTAGGGAGTAAATAGTACAAAATGAGTAAAGCAAGCTGGTGTATATACTAGAAGCAAAGGCCTCAGATTTCTTTATAATATTTTTCAACCACCCACCTCAATAAAATTAAGATAATCACTTGAAATTTGGTACACGTATGTATTGTAGTGAGATCTGATTAGTGAAAATAGGTAAAACAAGCTAATTAATAAGAGTCCAGAAACTTAATTTATGGCGCATATTATTCTAGAAGCCAACGTGTCATAATTTTTTTGTGACATCTGCCTCAAACATATTATCAAAATTTGATTACTAATTATTTCCACATACTAGAGTGCAAATATGGTCAAGTTGCTTTCTTTTAAAGAGATTTGAATGGGAAAGTGATGGTTTCTTCGAATTATGATTAAGGAAATTTTATAAAGATGTTTTCCAGTGGTAATATATTGACCTGGTCAAACATACCAGGTGTTCCTTGAGTAACTGTACATAGCTTAACAAGAGATAGAGGAGATCGGCTATTTTTATTAACACATCCATATAAGTCCACTGGAGCTCTTCTTGCTGATATCTACGGAACTTTCTTATTTTTGCAAAATTAGTGAGAGGCAACAGCTTAATACAATTTGTAAAAATATGACACACATCTGTGGTACTTAGTTAATCTTAAACGTACAATACTAATTGCTCGTGACTGCTGATGATTGATGAATATTGCTCATTCAGTGTTGTTAATGATTGCTCAAGAGTATTTGGAATAAAATATATGTACTTTATTTCAAGACGTAGTTAATGTATGGAAATATTTTCATATGTGTGGATTTTAGTATATATGTGGTACACAATCCTTTGTCAGTTAACTTGATTTACACGAAAAAAATTATTAAATTAAGGAGTTGCAAAATAATATTAAAAATAAAAACCGCTACTTAAAGAATCACTACTTCCACATCCGCATTTCCCATGTCTCTCTAAACGGAAACATCTTGATTCTATATTTGTATTTTAGTATGTGAAAATAATTGTTCATAGTATTTTAATAGGATAATATTTGAAATCGTCTACCAAAGTGGTAATCGAAGTACCTGATCCCAAAAAATGTTTTGAGAACTTTTGTTCTCATACACACACTAAAACACAATTTTATTTTGATAAGTACTTTAATAATTGAGTGCGAACGTTGGATAGTGTGGGTGGCAGGTATCCTAAATAAAATTAAGACCTTGGCTTCTAATATATACACCACTTCTTTGCCTCTATTCCTCTCCCAACCCTTCAACGGGATAAATTCAAAATACGATCTATTTCCAGATCTCGTTATAATACAAATGTGCACCAAAACTCAATATCTTAATTATATTTTGTTAACTCTGCTAAAAATGGAATGGGTTTAGTGGTGACGATAGCAGCTTATGACAAAAAATTTCAGGCCTCTGTCTCTAGTATATACACCAAATACCAAGTTTCTGAACTCTTTTGGCTTACTTTACCTACTTATTTTCCCCGATTTACTACTTATTTCCCCAACTTTTCAACGAAATAAGTTAATAAGCATAATATAATACACACGTGTAGCAAATTTCAAGTCAACATCTCAGTTTTATTTTGATAACCACTTAAATATCGGGGTACGATTGTCGGTGGGGGGTGCCAGATGTCATTACAAAAACTGACACCTTAGCATATAGTATATACACCAAACTGTTCCCAAAATTTTTTTTTGCTAATGGTACGCTATTACACAAAAGTGAAAAAGGTATTAAAGTTATTGAAAATAAATCAAAAGAAGACGTGACGCTGACGGACAAGTGGATGTCTTTTAATAGTTTGAAGTCAAATTCTAATAAATCTAAGCCTATGTTAATAAACAATGTTCGTGGCAATATAAAACAAAATTTAAATATTGCTCTGAGTTGGGAGAGCTTAGAACAAGTTGCTGAAATTATATATTTAGGTGTAATAGTGGATAATAAATTGAATTTTAAGGCACATGTGTAATATATCTGTAAAAAAGTTTATCTAGAATTAGTAATGATATATCTATGTTTGCCAGGATAACTGAATAGAAGAGTATTATTTCTCCTCCTCCCTTTCAATAATGTGGTTCAATCCTATATTCTTTAAATCAGATGGATATACAGGTTTCACAAAAACTTCAGAATAGAGCGATGAGTGTTATTTTAAAATGTAATAGATATACCCCCTATACGAAACATGATAGTAAAACTGCAGTTTACGTTAGTAAAACAAAGAATATGTTACATACATTAATTTGTGTTTTAAAATAAGAGGGGGAATGTTGCCTGAATGCTTACAAGACTGTATCACTTATACATCCGAAGACATAGTCACAACACTAGACTACAAAACGATTTTTATGTACAGTTTAGACAAAAAAGGTTTATTATTTATACAAAATTATTTATTTTTTAAAGGATCAATAATGTTCAATGCTCTCATTAACGAAGTAAGACAAAAAAATAATTTAACTACATTTAAACAAAAAATCAATAGATATATTAAAATTAGTTATTAAGTATCATTAATTCTATCGTACTAGAAAGTAGTGATAATCTGTTGGTATTTTGTGTTTGTTTTCGTTTTGTACTTTCTTCCACATTGTAGAAAATGTCATATCGTGATTGTACTTATTGTAACTAGCAGGTTGCTAAACGAATACCTACCACTACAAATCCCAAATTTCTGAATTTCTTCTAGCTTGCTTTAATTATTTTTCCTTAATTATCCCTATTTACCCCCCAACCCTTCTGCGGTATAAGTTTAAATTGTAATCTAGTTCCAGATCTCGTTACAATACATAAGTATAACAAATTTCAAGTCAATATCTTAAACCGTTCCAGAGTAATCATGCGCAAAACAGACCGACAGACAGGGCGAACAACCAACGACCCACCGACAGACACCACACTTTTCTTTCTTTCTTTAAAATATCCACGTTTCATAACATTCTTAACCTATTTCAACAACAATAGATTTGACTTTTTACTCGATTACTATACTTCCAATCCACTAGAAGTGGAAGTAATAGCACGATAGAATACTATCTGTTGAGATCTAGCCATATCTGCCACCCAGCATTCTTTTCGGGATATAGGAATCAAAATGGGTGTTTCACGGTGGGATATAACCCACTTTAATAAATCTGTTTAGTAATAACTTTAATGTAACTCCACAACGTTTCGTTTATTGGTTACTTAAAGTACAAATACTAATTAGTATCCGTCTTCAGTCTCAAGTAGTGACTGCTTTATTTTTTACGAAATATCCGTGAATACAGCACAAATTACTTGTTCATTGTAACCAGGTTAAGGTATGAATATGAATGTAATATATTGAGTTCTTTATTTAGCAAGAATAATAAACCGATAAATTGCTACTAGTTGCTAATTACTTTATTTTATTTAACATCGAACTTGACGCACTGTGCGTTGAATTAACAAAATGTTTTTTTAAGTAAGCAAAACATGATGATTAAATCATTGAATTATTTATTATTACGCCCTAATATTTCTCGGCAGGCGGTTATTTTTTACATCATTTCTTTTTGTTGTTACTGCCACGGACAGAAGGAAAAGACGGCCAAGTTTTTAAATTTGTAATTTTTCTTTGGTGGATATTGATTTATGTACTTTTTGTATCTTAAAAAATTACACATGGCGATTTTTGAATATATATTGTTCTATATTTTCAATCTATTTGTATATTTATATGTCCGAATTTCTTCTTGAAAGTAAATTGAAATAATTTTAGAGGACGCCAAACAATTTCTTAAAAACTGTTAAAATTATAGATTATAGAATACCATTAGCATGACTATCTATAATCTATAGAATGACTCTTACTCAAGGTTTAACGAAGTCGGTTCAATAAATGCTCATCGATCAAGATAACAATCAAAATAAATCAATCTCAATATTGAACGAATAAAGTATTAATTTATTAATAAATTTGAACTTGGAATGTAATTAACAAATTTAAATAACAAAATCTAACTTAACTAAAACTGATAAACATGGCCTTGTATTTAAATAATTTATTTAAAATAAAATATGTACCATGGATTTGTGATATTATACAGCTTTACCTTGTCTAGGTTTCTTTCGACTCGAGTAACGTTAAATTATAACCTCTAACTGGTTATTATAATCCTTGAAATATTATGTCACTTGACTGACTTTATAACCTCTCAAGGTTTCTCCTTCTTCTTATTTACTGGATTGACGTTTGTTTAATAACCTCCAAATTATTTTAAAAATTTCCTTGAAATATCTATATCACTTGATTGACTTTTGAATTTCTTTACCATAAATAATTGCTAACTGGATTAACAAATACTTCCCTCTTCTAAATCTGCTTTCAGGATAATATTCTTCGTAATACTTTCAAAGTTTACTCACTTCTTATTTTAATATACTTGTACAATTATTGCTTGATATCAATATATCTAGATTGTAATATTCTAACCTTCAAATTATTCACCACTTTTCTTTTATTATAAATTTATTTATTATTCTTGGATGAATATTTTTCGCTGTTCGCTATTCAGCGGTCGGTGATCAACTGAATTGTAATATAAAGCCGTTTAATTGGGTTAAATTCCAATGTTTCAATTGTTTTTTTCTATTTTATCTAATATTTCAAAATTTAATTTTAATTCAATTTTTAAACTATTCAGTTTTGTTTGTTCTTCATATTATTTGAATACTGTTTCTAATTCTTTAATTTTCCTGATAAATTTCTTACTCTACTTTTCAGGATTAAGTGAATGATTGTAATTACTCGAAATATATTACATGTACTCCTTAAAATCTACTTATAACTACAATTAACAATTCCAAACTCAAATAAATACTATTTCATACATTTAGATGAATAGCAATCATAAACACAAAATGCTAGTAGCTAAAAACATACTGCAGTGTTTCACATTGACAGGTTCATGTATTTAATAAACCAAAAACAAGAAATTGATACACCAACAAACATTTAACATCATACTATTAGTCCTTTCTTTCTGCATGATGTGAAATATCATTCACAAAACACCTTCATGCAATGATATTTGAAAATGTCTGAAAACTTAAAATGTCATTCAGTGTTTTGTATTCTATGGACCTACTATTTCTGAAGTAATCACGCTGCAATGCAACTACTGGTAATTCTCTTTAATTTAATACTCATTTTGTGTAGATTTAAAATGTTTTTACGCATCTTAATATTTTCAGCCCTAGGTTTTGACATGAATGTCAGATTTTAGAAATTGTGCTTTATTGTTTTTCAAGTTCTTTCTAAACCATTTAATATGGGACTGGAAGTCTCTACAAGTTCATGTTTTATAATATATTATTTAGAACAATTTTGTTAAAACTAAATTAACTTCATTTTATGTTTATTTAAATATTTTGTTCGAATTCAATACCAAGTTTCATTCTGTGCATCTTACTCGTTCAGAACAAGTGAACTTGAATCAATTAAACAAACTACAGATATTCCTGCTTCTGTATGCTCTGTTAAAGTAAAACTGTTATGGTTGTTTTATAAAATATATATAAATATATTTCAAACACGATACTTAGATAGTGTTCCATATTGTGGATACACAGCAATATGTACTCCCCGGATGTTTTGAAATCAACTCGATATTCTCCATGGCATATTAAGTCATACAAAATTAATAAAGGAACACGCTGTATATAATAAATATATTATAGTAGGTATCTGAGAATCTGAGATTAAGTTTTTCAAAAATAACCATATTATAATGAGGCTAATTATTTAGATCAATTAATCAAAATGTATATTTTTCAACAGGGGCAGTGTGGGGTGAAGCTCAATCCTGTAACTCCTGTGGGTCAGAATGTCAATCCGCATGTGGCACAAGACACTTCCGCACATGTTGTTTCAACTACTTAAAAAAACGAAGTCCAAATACTGACCCTCTACCTCTTGCGATGGATCCCAGTTTACGATTGGAATTATGGCTGGCTAAATCAAGATACCCTTATTTTCAACAAAGAAATATATTCGAAGAATCACGCGAGGTACCCAATGACGCCACTGAAAATCATGACCATGACTCTCAAATAAATTAAATTTCAAAGTAACTAAATTGTGTAGCCATGATGGTAGTGTCTTTCTCTCTATACAAGACGACTTTTCTGAGCCTCAATCAACTTACCAAGTAAAGAGAAATACATTCTTAAATCATGACTAACCAAATGCAAATTTAATAAAAGAAATGTATTCAAAACATAGTGTACGTGGCTGGATATTAGTTTTAATATAAATAAAATCTTTTATTATTTTGTTTATATTTAATAACACCATATTTATTTTTGTATATTTTACAAGTTGTTATTCAACTTCGCGTTTGTCATTCAGTGAGTAAGTTTAGTTCAAATCTTGAAAGTCAATTTTGATTTACTTCCAATTGATGCATTGACTTGAAATCTTGCAAGCATTTTTAACACGTTGTGTTCAGTGAAATCAATTTTTGTAAAAAAAATTTCTACGACGACCATTACAAATTTTTGTTATAATGTACCTACTAAATAAGTATTTAAAATAAAAATTTTAACTAATCAATATTCCATATTCTCCTGGTAAGTATTCTGTTTCAGTTCCTCATTCTAGGTTATAATGAAGTTTAGTCAAATCTGAAAAGGATAACTTCTTTTCACATTTTATTTACACTTCGTTTAGACAACCTTGGCCCATCTCGGGGTCATAGTTTCGTATAGTTGGTACTATACGAAACTATGCAAATCCAACAACACTTCGTAATGAAATCAATGTGCTGATAAACAAATAAACCAATTTGTAATGCACATATTTTATCTTTGTGCTCATTTGTTTGTCTATTATGTTAATGCATTTATCACAAATTCCTTGAGTTATTTATGTATAGAGCACACTGAAGTTATTTCGTTCCAATAAAAGTAAACTAAGTAGGTGTAATAAGTACCTATCAGGTTTCTCATAGTTTTGCTAAAAGTGGAATAACATTTTAGCAGAAATAATTTTCATTTAAGTTTTCAAATGTCAAGTTCAAATTATTTAATTTTACAAAATGCCAAAACACCGATTTTTAGTCCAGGCAACGAACTGGAAAATAAAATTAAAAGAACATGTAAGTCCGAATCGAAAAGTTTGTTTTGCATTCAATTCCTGGGGTGATATGGATTATTCACAACTATTAAAACCTTATCGGTCACCCCCTCTAATCCTTGGGGGCCAAAATTATCCGAAATTTGGCCCAATTTTTCAAAATATTCAACTCTCCAGTTCTATTTTTGGCAAAAAACAAACAAAACTATTCCTCTCTCTCTGTGTGTGCTTATTAATTATGAAAAAAATAACAGATATTTAATTTTTTTATTACATTCTTTAACTGACTGTTTCAAATTTTATTGAATATTTCAATACAAATAATATCAAATTATACCTATGCTCTTTCCTTAATTTTTATACCAAACTTTTATAAACAGTTTAACGTAAATTATATTACAATAAACATAACAAAATATACGATTTCAATCATATTCATTGTCAGATTCCTCATATTCAAGAATTGGGTCATCTACATTGAAATTCTTTCACGAATCTTCATCTTCGCACTCGGTAAATACTGTATTCGAAATTTCCCTTTTTTGTCAAAAATAGAACACAAGAGTTGAAAATTTTGAAAAATTGGGCCAAATTTCGGCCATTCTTGCTCTCCAAGTGTTGGAGGGGGTGACTGATAAAGTCTTAATGGCTATGAATGATTCATATTACCCCAGGAATTGAATGCAAAAAATAATTTCGATTCGGACCTGCACGTCTTTTTTATTTTATATTAGCTTTTTCCCGGCTTATTGCCTGAATTATTTGGCATTTTGGAGACAGAACACACTTGTCAGGAAAACGCGTATTCATTTGATTAAGATTTGCAAGCCACGTACACACACACACACAAAAGTTCTGTACCAGAGACATTAGTAAATAAGTTTTGTGTATTTTTCAATGCTGAATCCGAATCCGCATCCCAAAAACCGATTTACCAGGTAATTTTTTAGTAAAATTCAAAAACATCCCCTAAAATAGAGTGAAATAGTGAGGGTAAGGCAAAGCTTTATAAAAACACTTTAAAATAAAATTTTGAGCATTAGGAAGAAATATATGCAAATTAAATCCGCACCCACGCCTACGAGGGGGTTAATTTCATTCCGAAGATCAAATAACGAATGTTAGTGCAAAACAATATAAAAAACTGTAGCCTTGTATTTTATACTACCAAATGTATAAATGTAGGTTGATAGACAACATATCAAAAAAAATATCACTAACCCACAAAGGGTTGGAAAGCACCCATACCGACCAGGGTATCACTTATCCCTTTAAGTCACATTTCTTATTAAACATTTTTGCCTTAATTTAATTACCGCGAGTTATTGGGGTCGCTGATTACGAATTTGAAGTCCAAATTCGAATACTCCTGAATAAAAGATGGCGGATCCAATATGACAGATGCAAAGTTTGGAAAAGCATTCGAAATTTGAAGATTTTGGCTGAAACTTGTTACTGGGGGGGGGGGGGGTTCCAAAGTCGGTAATCACGAATATAAGGTTTTAATTACTTAGTTCGGTTTGTTACTCATTAAGAGAACTGAAGAAAGTAGTAAATAACAATACACTTCTTACAGCTTATTATGGCCATTTTTACAGCTTAATGTCATATGGAATAATATTCTGGGGTGGCACTCACATTCATGAAATATTTATAGTTCAAAAAAGAGCAATACGAATCTTATCCAACTTAAAAGTAAATGAATCATGTCGTAAACATTTTAAAGCATTAAATCTGTTGACAGCCCCGGCTCTTTTTGTTTATGAATGTCTTTGTTTTGTTTTCAAACATATGAAGGAGTTCAAAAACAACATTAGAGATCATAGTTATGGAACAAGGCACAAGAATACTTTGTCTTATCTAATTCATAGTACTACAGTCTTAGAAAAAGGCTGTTTTTATAGATGTCTGTCTCTTTATAACATGTTACCTATCGAACTGAAAAACATTACATCTATAAAGATTTTCAAAAATAATATAAAAAACCACTTAATATGTGCAGAACCCTATACCGTAGAGGAAGTGAATGTGACAACTTTTAAGTAAGAAAGTATTTGTTCTTTTAATTTGTAATTTGTATTTCTTGTACTATTAGTAGCAATTGTTTTTTTAGTTTTTAGTATCTTACTTTTTATTCTGTTTTTATCATGTATTCTTACTGTTTGCAGGATTTTTGGACATGTAACAAACTTAAATTGTACTATTGTAAAATTTATTGTCACTGTTACGCAATAAAATTCTATTCTATTCTATTCTATTCTAATTCGGAAATTTTTAAATCCAAAATGGCGGACCCATAATGACGAATTGAAAAGTAGGTACCATAGAAATTGGTATTTACCAAACAAGGAAATGCGTTATGAATGTTTAAAAAACTGAGTCACGACTCAATTTCTTAAACATTGGTAACGCATTCTTTGTTCATTGTTTCCCAATTTTAGACATTTGCTTTTACTTCCTTACTTTTATTCAAATGATTAAGTTTTTTAAAATTTCATAACACATTTCTTTGGGTGGTAAATACCAATTTCTATGGTACTTTTGAATCCGCCAATCCGCCATAATGGGTCCGCGATTTAAGAATTTTCGAATTAAAACCTTATAAATGGCCTTGATGCCAAAAAAAAAAAAAAAAAACCTTATATTCATGATTAGCGACTTTGAAAGCCCCGAGCAACAAGTTTCAGCCATAATCTTCAAATTTTGAAAACGTTTCCGATTTTTACAACAGCCATATTGGATTCCCCATTTTTTATTCAGGAGTTTTCGGATTCGTAATTTAGAAAATGTGTGACTTAAAAGGGTAAGTGGGACCCTGGTCTGTAGGGGTGGTTTCCCACCTTTTGAGGGATAAGTTATATATTTTTTGGTACATTGTCTATCAACCTACATTTATATATTTGGTAGTACAAAATACAAGGCTATGGTTTTTCACATTGTTTTGCACCAACATTCGTTATTTGATCTTAGGGCTAGAATTAGCCCCCTCGTAGGAGTTTAACTTGCATACATTTGAATTAATTAAATAATATATTTTAATTAATTTAATCTGCGTATATTTCTCTCTAACGCTCAAAATATTATTTTAAACTGATCTTATAAAGCTTCATCTTTTGCTTACTATATCACTCTACTTTAGACGTTTTTGCGCTTTACTAAAAAATTACCTGATAAATCGGTTTTTGGGCTGCGCATTCGCATTCATCATAAAAAAAATACAAAATCTATGTACTCATGACTCCGATATAGAACTTTTTTCGTATGTTTGTGGATGTGTTATTATTTTCTATAAAATGTGTTGACGTGACAGCGCCGTATACATTGTCTAAAGTCAGTCTCTGTATGTCACTTTCTATGTCTCTATGGTTTTTTTTATATATGGTGCGTGTAAGGGCAAGTTAGACATAGGAAGTAAGAATTGCAACATCGCGTATACCAGTCGGCAATGAATAACTAACTACTTCAGTGGCCGACATGGGACTTTGTGCCGTCGCATCAGGAGAATTTGCGGCTGCTGGGTTGTCATATCTCTCGCACTATATGAATGTACATATGTACAAAGTACATGTCTAATCCTCTGCTACACGCACTGTATTCCTTCTAATTTCACAGATTTATATAGCCTCACAGATAATGTATCTCAACTTTGATATGTTATTTATTGTTGTTTATCATGTCCGTCTTGTTTATTATTATTATTTTAGTTTCAGAGATTAATGGAGATTCTAATATTTTAAAGTTATTACTAACTCTAACATTGACCTTCGATCTGTAGTTCATTGTGTATAATTTCTATTGCATTTATATTGACTAAAATTGACAAGGAAATATTACTTTTATTTAGAATCACTTCGTATTGATTTGCTTTCTAGTTTAAATGTTAACTAGAAAAAATTACGCGCAATTGATTTATCGGCATAAATTGAATTTATTGGACACATTTAATGAAATAAAGCTCATTTTTATATATTCCTGTTAATCATCAAACAGATATAGGTAGGTATTTGTTCTAATAAACGTTGTATTAATGGAGTCTGAATAATAACGTGACCATTTTTGCAAAGAACGTTATGTTGGTTCCCTCTTTCTTTAATTGACGTAAAAAAAATATTTAAAAGGTGTAATAAAAAAAATCGTTTTTTCCAATTGCGAGATATTTTGTACAATTGATTTGATAAAGATTTTTTAATTAAATGATTGAACTGACCGCCGTAATAAGAGTCACAAAAACACCGTCGACCAATCAACTGAATATTTTCAATGGGCACGACCTGAGTACTTAAAGTTATTTCATCGGACAAAATTACTGCATCACCTGATAAAAGCCGTTGCATCATTCTTCGATTTATAGTACAAGTGTCAAATACAATTGAGAATTAATAATAATAATGGGGTCCTGGGAACTATTAAGAAGGGCGATGACTGGAGTCTGCAACGACCACCTGATCAACTTAGTGCGGAAGAAGTGCAGAGAATCGCATTATTGCGAATGACGCACATTCTGCCAATCCTTGGACTAGGAGTCTCTGTGATTTTCTTGTTGAGATCTGGACTCTGATCTATTGGAGGAGACATGGCTACCGTCACCAAAAGAGCCCAATAATATGGAACGGGCTCCAACAGACCTTGGTGTACCAAGGATGAGTAAAAGTTAACCTCACGTGTAGTTCTGTAACACTTAACCCTGAAAGTTAAAAATTGCCTCTATACGTAAACCTTAATACTGTAGTGTAATCGATTTTCGAAATATCCACTATTTATCTATTCTACACGAATCGTATTATTTTTGGCAACGAAATATGAGAAAAAGTTTATAAACAAAATTTAGAAACCCGGTATAAAATATTTCATGAATACATGAATCCAATATACTCTTCGTTTTGTATTTGCGAAAAGTATAATAATTGCGTAATGTTTCGTAATTCCTCCAGTGTTTAAAATCTTATATTACAGCTGTTGTATATCAACAAATAAACACAACTAAATATCAGAGGAGGAAAATGTCATTAATTTGAGTATTATGGCACGAGCTGTGTATACCAATGTTATCACTGTTTTCTTGTTTACTTGGAGGCTAAAAAATTCGGAGGTATATTACATACTCGTATCTGTGGAAAATAAAACACAGACTTTTTGTAATATTTTACTAGCATAAAACCATAAATATTATTTATTATATTCAGATAGATATGTTTTATTACGTACAGATATATAGCCATTCAATAACATTTAATACATATTCTCATGTCAAAATATTTAATATAATTTTTCATAGCATACATATTTCATAGCGTGTTTTTTGATGATATTATATAAGTCAAAAGATTTTACTTTACATACGAGAAATACATGTTATAAAGTATGAAATCATTACAATTATTTTAATAATATGTAATTATGAACATCTTTAGATAACCTACAAAATTAAATGTATGATAAACTGTTGGCAAAGCTTTATTTTACGAATAAACATACACCACCTTTAGAAACTCTTTGCATTCTGCAGTTTTTCAATATCTACGTCACCAGTATTGGATAAATCTTAAACACAAATTTTAAATATTTTGTAGTTTCTCTTAAAGTGGATTATTGTAGTAATTTTTTTCTAAATATAAATTATTACACATATACCTTGCTTTGAGTAATCATATCTCTGTATTCAAACATTTGAGAATTCTGAAGAGATATTATTGATAATAAATTTTTATAACAAAAGATTCAGATATATTGCTTCACTTAAAAACTTAAATATAAAGTAGTGGAGTGAATACAAGCCATTTACCTAGGAATTCTCGTGCAATTAATTGATATTCCTTTTGTAATATTTTTATGACTACATAAATTAATGTTAAAAACTCCCAATGTATTGACTTTTTCCAGAAGCCACCTACGAACCACCCACAAGAGTGGTTCGCACACTTTCTCGAAGAGTAGACAAAAAAATTAAAAACTAGCAACCGGATTTAATAGAGAATGAAATTTTAGTAAAGAAAGATAGTACAAGTTTTTCATGAAAACTTGATATTTTCCAAATTATAACGATTTGAAGATTTCAAATTACCATTGGAAAATTGGTATCTCGAGAGTGTTTCTGGGAAATAACTTTATAATAACTCAATTTTACATTTACCGAAAAAGTAGCAGAACTATAAAATAAATATTTTATTTTTTTTATTTCTATATTTCTGTACGATGAATAGTTCTAATGATGGCAGTTAAAGATGTCGCTTGAAGGTTTGTAAATCGAGAGAGAATGTTTATATCTCAAATATCTCAAAAAAAAATAGTGCTGCGTTTAAAGTACGTGTAACAGAAATAGAAGGTCTGAAATGTCATTAATGTTTTACGTCCCTACAACAGCTTGATTTAAGAATAACGAGGTTGTGTACAAAATAATAACTAAAGTTGTTTAAATAAAAATTTAAGGTTTTCCTACTGCCGCGCCGCCGTTGGCAGTAAACTGAATATTAAAAAATATGTATATTGGTTTCTTTTAATAAATATATATATATAGTATTACTAACATGCTGTAATATGGATTTTGGTATTTTTAAAGTACATTACATTTTAAATTAAAGAAAAGTTTCTTGATTTTGCAAATAACTTAAAAATTATTACACCGTAAAAATAACAGGATTAAAACATAAAGCTAAGCATACTTTGTTTTTTTAAAGTAAAATTAATAGCTTCCGAAATATTACAGATCAAATGTAATGCTTGAACTTTTAGCGACCAAAAAGTATATTTAAAATTTCTAATTTGTTATTTCCTGTAGCATTAAACACAACCGAGCTATGGCCGAAATATAATTTTTGTAAACTAAGAATTCTCATCACGCAAGAGCATGATTATTTATAAGATTGTTGATACATCTCAATATGTAACTTTATCTCATCTTATGTTGTGAAATAGAAATAATTGGTGAATTCATGGCATGTGGAAAGAAACAGATAAACAGGAAGAGAAGAAAAACCGACTGTTGAAATATAAAAGCTCCTCAACGCATATTTAGATTGGGACTTTTATTAAAGCATATGATATCTTATTAGATAGCTCGAGATTCCGATGTATGTATTGTTTTTTGTTGAAAGAGCAGGTTACTTTGTACGCCAACTTGTTCAGTATGCAATAAAAGCAGTTATATGAACACTTCACCTATTCAAGCTAAATACATTGATGAGGAAATTGATAATGACAATAACAATGATGTTATGCGAAAGAAATGTTAATAACATATTTCTACCAATAAATCTCATTTTAAAATTTCTTCTAATCTATAAAATAAATATATGCCACTTGCTGCCTTTTTTACCTCTTCGCTAGAAGATTATACATATTTTTGTACTTTAATGCGGCCATTCTGAGTCTGCTATTTTATTTATAACATAACAACCTTTCATTTGTAATCAAAGACATAGGTATGTCAACGACCAATTCTCGATATTTTACTTCATTTTGCGTTTAGAAGTGGCCCCATGGGAACAAAAGCCGTCATTGTTTGTTTTTAACAATACTCTGCAAAGACTTTAAAAGAGACTACAGGAATACAACAGGTCTCAAGTTAATTTATTAACTGAACTGAGGTTTTGCCGTTTTTTGCAGCTTCACTGTCTATACTAAACGAAAAATTGTTATTAAATTTTCAAATTTTAACCTATTCCATTTAATTAGAAAATTTGTTACATACCATAGTATTTTATGCATGCATGTAATCTCTTCCAAAATTTACTACGAAAAATGAGCTAACGTTTTCTCAAAATAAATATACTAACACTGTTATTACAGGTAGCGTAATTTTGCTTCGTTTATAAGTATACCATTTAGGCTCTGTAGCAACCATCTATCAGGCACTGATTTGCTTGTTACCAGTTTGTCATTTAAAAAAGAATAGCAACATGTGCGCTCTGTTAAAATATCTACTGAAAAGTCAAATAAATATTTCAATGAATTGTTTGTTTTATTTCATCCCTACCAATTCATGCAATTAGGAAAAATCTATGACCATAAAAAAATTATATATATTTTTCCATATTCTGATTTTTGATCTGATATAGTAATATAACACAAATGGAACATTCACAAAAAATATGTTTTAAAGATTCTGTATCAGATTTATTTTCTTGTAGTTATCACCTAACCCTTTACAATTTTTGATTCGATGTTATATTATTTGAATAGCAATTACAGATTTAATTGGTTCCTTATCAGCAAACATATTTTTTGTTACTTTTCGTTTTATAAAATGCATTAATTTTGAATGGTTTAAGATTATAAGATTTGTCAACCGAAGTTTATTTACTACACTTAAGTTAATCTTACCTCAAAATAATCTATTACATTTCCAACTGAACCTAAAAGGCTTGAACTGAAACGAGCATTTTACTTTAAGACTGAACTCATATTTTCAAAGTCTAAAGTCTCTCCGGTGTATACTCACGGTACTTAAGCTTTTAATTTATAAAATTACGATCTTTAGTAACTTACAATGAAAATGCTAATTCATATGCAATTGTTTTGAAACTCCAATAATCCAGTCAGTAGAGACAGAAGGTTTTTACCTTACAAAAGTTGGGACAGAAATAATTTTGAAATATGTTGTTTAGGCCTGGACTGTTGAAAAATCCGAGTTGTCAGCCTTGGAGGGGAGAGTCGCGAGTCGCTAGCTTAGATGAAATGTGCAAGACAAGTACTTTTTTTCAAAATAACTTTCCAAGGGTTGACATAACGATGAAAATGTCTGTAATAGAGTTGAAGAAGGCATAATTTCTTATATTTGCATATACATTTTTTTGTATGTCGAATACGTAACTAACATACGATTCAAATGTATTGACCCTTCACTTTAACCGCGAATATTTCAGAAACTGAGGAGCAGAAAAAATTGAAAAAATTATATGTTTATTATGATTTATATAAATTTGAATAATGTACATTGAACACTTTTAAAGTTCTGCTTATATCTGCTATATTGAGAAATGTCCTACTTTTTAAGGAAATTTTAATCATACCAGTTTTAAATCCATTATATGTCGGAAAATATGCATACTATGTAAGTAATATTTTAGACACCGATATAGCACGGTATTTTTTGTACGAGGAAATTTTTTCATAACTTTTATTTTAAAATTTTGCAGTTATTCCCAAGAACGTGACGTCATGTTTATATTCGGTTACTTATCAATGCATGTAAGAAATTTTTCATAAAAGAGTTAATTATATAAAATGTAAGCATTTTCAGCAAAAAGAATATATAATATATATCAAATATTAATTTAATATTTAATAATATTATTTACATAGTAGGCATATTTATCAAGATATAATGGATTTAAAACTGGTATGGTCAAAATTTCCTTAAAATATAACTTAGCAGAACTTCAAAGGTGTTCAATGTACGTTATTCAAATTTCAGTGATTGATTTAGAATAGACTCATAACGAATCCATAATTTTTTTCAATTTTTTCTGCTCCTCCGTTTCAGAGATATTCGCGGTTAAAATGAGGGGTCAATACATTTGAATCGTATATTAGTTATAAAACTTTTTTCCAAGAAATCTTCAGACTTCAAAATTTTGTAATTTTGTATCATTATTTCAGGCTATTCATTACATAATTATAATGTCTTGTAAATTCAAAGTAATCTCATTTTTACACCACCATAATCTAGGCGGCTCGTTAGCGATTATACTGTTTTTTTTCTCTCCTTTTTTTGGGTCCAGTCGATGTTGATGTCTACATTATAGCCTGCATCCTTTACGTCACCCATCGTTTGTGCTCCTGAGAATCCGACATGACATTAATAAAGTTTCTCATCTTCGTCCTCGCTCTTGATGCTAACCTCTAGTGCATTTGCACTTGATTGGCCATTACAAAATAAACACACACTTATTCATAGTTTCCATGCAACCTCATGCTCGGATGCCTCCTTTTTTACAATGTGTGAAACGAATTTCTATAACTTGTCGGGTGCTGGTTTATCTGTCATTGTTACTAGAGCGAACCCGTTGGTGCCAAGTTTCCAGAAAGTTTTTTCGATTCCATACAATTCCTCAACTTGATGGTACGTTCTAAATGCATGATACTATGCAGCGTTCTCCATTGGTGGCAAAGAGGCAAGATATATTTTAGTTTCTATTGTTGATTTTCCGAAACGTTGGTAGCGGACTTCTTCCCAGGCTTCTTCTATTCCGTTACCTTACAAAATTATGAGAAAGTGTGTTTCAGCGTCTGCGGTACTGGTTTGGCATTCTGATGTTTGAAGATGCCGATGAAGTCATTGATTGTTCTTCTAAACAAGAGGACCAAATCTTGTTTTTCTTTAATTGAAAAGGACCAACAAAAATGCAGTTTGACGATTTTTAGAAAAAAAAATCAGCTTTCCCCCGCTGTAATTCGTTACATTAGACGTTAGACTTACGACAAAAATATGTATACAACAAATGTAATGAATTTTGTTTTCTTTAACTGCATATAGACATTATTGCCGTTGGATCAACCTCTAGAGAGTTATTTTGAACAACACAATTTTCAATAAAATCTTGGATTTTTCTTCAGGGCCCAGGCAACATATTTCAGAATAGTTTTTGCTCTACTACTCCAAGATATATAAATGAATATTTGTATTTTCTTTCTAAAGATGACCGAAAAATCCCAGGATACATCAGCTTAACTCCAGGATATAGAAAATATCACCTGAAAAAAAAATCGGAGGATTTAGTTTTATAAGCCTATCTTATGTTTTTTGGGTCGCCGATTTCGAATTTTTCACTTCCCACCAAAATTTCTTACCGGAAATTCAGCAATTTTTGAAGTAATGGCGCCAATAACGAGTATTTTCACAACTATTTTATTTTTGTTAATTAAAAAAAAAAGCAACTTATGACCGCTATAAATTGACTAGAGGAAGCCAGAAAATGCTAAAAACACTTAATATTTACAAAAATTCTAGGGTAAAGTTTGAAACCGCTTGAAAACCGGGAAGGAGAAGATGAAAATATTTCAAAGTTTATTTCAAGTCTTTCACTCAACCTAATTTTTCACTATTAAATTAATTCCTCCGGTGTCGTTTTACAGATGTTGAAGGATCAGGCTCATCAAAGGCCTCAGTTTCTCAGCTAGAATCACTTTTATCAGCTTCTGAAATACGAGGAAAGACGTCTCGACATTTAATGAAAAAGTATCCAATCTACCTAATTTTTTTCTTTTAAAGAGACAATAAAGTCAGCCTTGGACTAGTGACTACGTGTTGTAGACTTATTACTTTTAACATATTTTTACGTCTAAGACAGATAAGGAGATAGGCAAATGGACTGAGGAGCACAGAGAGGAAAAGGGAGAAGAATACAAGAAACAATCAACTCTCCTATCAAATTATCGGCGTTTTCTCTGTCTGATCTTTCTCCTGGGTTATCGGCAGATTGCTCCAGTGAGCCTTCTCCGCTGTCCATCTCCTCACCTAACAATTCTATATTTATGCCATCAGGGTCATCTTGATCATTCTCCACCACGTCCCCGATGTCTTCGTCTGGAGCGTTTTCACAGGTGTTGTTGTTGCTTTGAAGGCACATCACCGAACATCGCAGCCCGCTTTTCCGTCAGCCGCATGCTGCTTGGCAACCTTTCTTGCATTTGCAAGATATGAGCTTTAAAAGCTGCGGTGGAGCGGGAGACATAGAAATAGTGACTGGAGATAATCCTGCGTGTATTCTTTTCCAGCACCATTCTTCGGCTTTTAACTCGTTCCCCTGCCAAAGTTGTACTTGATTGTATGTGCAGTATGAATGCTGTTCAGCTGCGGCTACGGTAGGAGGCAAATTTGCGATGTTATGCTTGCTGTTGTACGCCATTCCAATAAAGGTTTTGTGCCTGAACGCATTTAAAGCTGAATTTCCAGCACTGCAGTCACACAAGCGAAGTAGGAATTGATTACCTGCGTTTGCAATGGTTTGGGGATCTGCGTTTGGTTTGATGAAAGGCTTGATGGATGGCAGTAAATCAGGATTATTAATCAATACCCTAATAAATTTTCTTTTACCTTTTTCAAACAAAGCAGATACTGTGTCGCATCCGCTGAATGCATGTAAAAATTGAATGTTTTCAGCAATTACTTTTTCCTCTAGACTTAAAAGTGAAAAAAACTGTAGCAACACTTTCGCTCGGCCGGACTTTAAAAAATAAATATTCGAGACCTTACACAGACCTATCAATAGAACCAATAAATCTACGTCCTCGCCAACAATTATCACTCGTTACGTATGTTTTGACGTCTCTTCAATCGCTGTTTTAACAATTAAGCAGTACGCATCGATTTGAGACGATGTTTATTCTTGCTTCTTGACAAAAATTTGTCTTGAGGAATTGTGGGTATCATTGATGCATCAAATATTATATCCACCAATGAGTGTTCTCCTGCTCTTCTCACTTTCCGCGAATTTGCTGCTGAGATTTTTTACAGTTTGTTGTGTATTTTGATCGGACGTATTTAAGCATTCAGAAACCCTTTTTGTTTATTTCTTTGTATATTTCAAGCCATTTTCTTTTAAAAATCAGCAAAAATTGAGTTATTTAAAAAAATCGTTTTTGGCGCCATTTTTTCAAAATGGAGGTAATTCCGGTGATACTTTTTGGTGCGAAGTGAAAAATTCAGAATCAACGATCCAAAAAACATAAAGTTTGCCTATAAAACTAAATCCTCCTATTTTTTCTAGATGAGCCCTTTAGTTAGTCTCTATTGCCTGAAGTATACCTTTTGTGGGAAAAAAGTCTTTACTGACTGGATTAAAAGTAATTATAAATGCAAATTTATCATTTTTGGCAGATGTCAAATTTGAAAATCTCTTTATTTTTGATATACTACTCTTAGTTTCTATTAGACCAAATATAATGATAGTTAAAGCAAAACTGTCTATATGAAGAATCAATGTTATGGAAACGATAATTTACGTAATCAAAGCAAACATGGCCTTGTAACAATTGACATTAATTTTCTAATTAACTATTTAAATATAACATGGAGGAAGAGCGCAATTTGCTGTAGCGCTCCTGGCGGGCACAGCAACGTCATCTTCCGAGCTTTCTATTGAGCTTTGCTGCTTACGTCGGTTAAGCTCCACATTGGCTTCCTGTATAGCTTCCCAAAGCTTCGCCTCTGACATAATTTGCCGAGAGAGGTCCTCAACTGCTGGTTCTGCGCTTAATTCGAGAAGACTGTTTATGGATTCGTCCATTTCCTCGCCTCTATCTGTGAGTGCTGGGAGGTTGGAGCGCTTTTTACCACAACCTAATGATTTAAAAATAATTATTAATACAATTATTATTAGTGGCATAGAGATTATTGGAAATACTATTCGTCTTAAAACTGTTACACAATGCTAAAATGTCTCTACATTTCTGTAACAAAAAAATATTCTATATTTAACATATCAAGAAGCGTGTCAAAGTTTTCAAAGTGTGTCTATTCTTTTTACTATAACAGAATGGTACAGGACCCAGTTTGCAATGAACTGACACATTTGTAACCGCTAGATACATCATTATTCCTCTTTTTTAAACCATGGCAGCCAAGGAAAGTGATGTGAGAAATTTTCTTAGTAGTGTAAACTTCACTGAAGAACTCACAATGTCTTTTACAATTGTTACAAGCATTTGTAACAAGAGAATATTTTATAATCGGTTATTTGCCACTTGGTAAATATAAAAAACAATTGACATACATCCCGGTTAGTGGAGATCCAGCCACAAACATTCTAAACCTCCAAGCTATGTCACTGAACATGTTAAAAAGATGTCAAAATAATTTCTTTGAAAATTGAAAAAAAAAAGTAATATCAAGAATATTTACCCATGTTTCTTGTCATTTTATAGTATCCTCAAAATCCATAACTATAGTGCTGGATGAGAATTCTAGTCCCTAATGTACAGAATTCTGAATTGTGGTTTTAATAGCCGACTTATAAATTATCTTGCGCATGTCCGAAAGCGGAAGAATAACGAATGTAGTGATCATATTTTAGATCGTGAAGCATCTTGGAGAAAAATTTAGAACAATACTCAACTAATGTTAACGTAAATTGTGTATAAGCTGCGCATGTACTCCAAATGTGACTCAAAAGAAGACGATATCGTTTTCATCAACGTTTCATCAAAAAAAGAGGTTCATTTTGATTGATGTGGCAAGATTTAAGAAGAGAATCATGGATTTTCTCTAATTCTCTTGTCAGCCTTCTTCGTGAATTTATGCAATGAGGTCATTTAGTCAAATTTCATATTGCATTTTTTAGTACGTTTCTGCGAAGTAATGGTCGAATAATTACAACACTAAAAATTCGAGATCAATTTAATAAGTGGTTTTAAAAATATACTGTTTTGAACATGGAGCGATACGCAGGAAACTCTGACGTCATTTACTCCCAAAATTTTTCTCGAAGATACGTTTAACGTGCTATGCCGGTTATTTAAAAGCAGACTCACCTATCAATAAAAATATCTGACCAATAATGACAAGCAATGTTAAAGTTGTATAATGAATAAGATGTAAAAACACATGTATTTCATACAAAAAATATTAAGACGCGTAGAATAAAGAGAAAAGTAAATTACATAAGAAAAGAATGTTCTAACGTTATTATACTCTTCGCAAATACAAAACGAAAAGTATATTGCATTCGATCGGCACATTTCTAAAACCGTTAAGATTGCTCGTAGAGAAAAAATTTTCATATCACTGTGTTGGTGTTCGAATTCTGAACAACTTTCATAATGTCCGTCCGTTCGTTTGTCTGTCTGTCTGTCCGTCCGTCACGTTTCTTGTAAGCACGATAACTTAAGAACGAAAAGTCCGATTATATTGAAATTTTGACAGTGAATTAATGTTTGTTACAGGACGAACCCTATTGTTTTTGAATAAAATCGATCAATAAATAAAAATGTTATATATATATATATATAATTATTTAAATGAAGAAAATTATTTTTACATAATTTTTTTTATGTTTTGTAATTAAACTAAATATGTCTAAAACTAATATTATTTACGAAAAAATTGAGCAGAGTATCGTATAGACTGTGCAACAATTACATAAAAAGTGCCCGTCAAAATAGTACATTTTTCAGCATTTAAAGCGTTATAGTATAACGTGCGTGTTAGATTTGCGTGCCAGACACAAGATTTGTTCTGTTCCATAGAGCACGGCAAAAAAATCATGAGAAATTCTCTCAATGGTGCAAACTTAATTTATAAATTATTTATTTAAAAAAAATACATTGATATTTACTAGTCATGGGCGGCATGGCTTAACAGAAATATAAGATTCCTTGCGGGTTCATGTCTGCCTTTGGATTTCCACTATACGGGTTGTATACTCATCTTATTTTTGTAGCAATTATTAAGTGGTAATTAATTAACAACAAAGAAAGAAATCTGCTTCAGACTTATTTGTCATGTAAAATGATAAAGCTTGACGGTATGCCTGCCTCTGTATCACCACCAATTGACGTACGCCAAATCATATTTTTGTATTCAATGAGTAGTAACTAATGGATAAAAACAATACGTAAATGCTAATCGTAAAAGGTATTTACAGTTGTTTTTTGAAGTTTGCAATATCAAGGAAATTTCTCATATGGTTTTGTTTGTCTGCCATGTTCTTAGAAACAGAATTATAGTTTTCGGATGTTACATAATATTTGAAAATATTTTTAAACACCTTTCTGTCCTCTATCACCCCATTTTAAGAAGTATTCAACACGTTTTACAAGAAAGTCAGAATATTTGGACGACATGAGGTTGAGACATCCCGTATATGGCAGGTCAAAAAACTTGGAAGAAATGAGGAAATCCCCTATATGTCAGTAAAAAATTACTCCAAGGGGTACAAACATGCTTAATTTGGAATTAGGTCGATGCCCTGTATCTCCCGTTAAGGTATGTACACTGTACAGGGTTACGATCTTCGCTTAACTCCATTGTTTCTGAAATTCTAAAAAAGTTGAAACAAAAGTTATAGATTTGCATCTACAATACAGCTAAGAAACAATAGATGCATAAGTCACGTCATACAAAAATTAGGTGTTTTTTTTAATGGAACACCATGTTTATTTTTACAGTTTCTTCTAGATCATTTTCCCTGATTTGAAATATATATGATTCGGTCTACTCGTAATATTTATTTACTTATCAGACATTGAATATGCTCCAGTTGTGTACATTTATGGTCACTAATGGCAGCGCTGTGTTTACTTACAGTATGCTGATGAGACTATGACAATATTGTTATTTGTAATTAAACATATTCTTTATAGGATTTTGCAGAAAAAACTATCTATGAGAATTAAAATAAAAACAGTTTGTAAAATTATTGATTTGCAATCTTTGCATTCTTTCGATAACCTGAATTCTGGTTATGCATGCAATTAAAATCCTAAAATAAATTTGTCTTTGGACAATTCTCATTCTAACACTAGTTTATACACCGTCCCCTACGGCTATGCAGAGTAAACCAGTATTCACATAGCCCCCTATGGCTATGAAGATTCAGTTGAAATGAGAACAAAGACCTAAAATAAATTTGTTTACATACCTCGTCTTTTGAAAAATTGTTCATTCAAATGGATTACATTTTCAGGAAATCTATCATACTGTTTTTTGGAAGGCAGTGTATACGAATCCGCAAGTGGCGGAAACGTATATTATTTTGTTACGAGTCCGCAAATCTCCGCGCATGCGTAGGAGCTTGAGGATTTCTATGATTATAGATTACGGCTACGCAAGTTGCAGAAATAGGTACATAACCTCAGAATTGGTCGTTTGAATGCTTTAATGTCATAAAAGTTGTGTTTTGAGTTGTAAAAGTAATTCTATGCCACAGTGTTGCAGCAAAAAGTGGATGAATCTTCATTTACTTCTGAATAGTATTTAAAGCTAGTGGAAATATTTAATTCCTGCAAAGAAGTGGAAACATTTATAAAAACCATAGAAGAAACAGAATTTATGCAACATCAACGAAGAGATTTATAATAGAACTGTTTCAACAAATGATAATAGTAATGAAAAAACTAGATACTAACCAACAGCTGAAACTATATCAAATATAAAAATTCCATTACAAATGAAAATACGAGAACGATCCAAAGGACAATCTTGTACGCCTATAGGACTGAGAAAGAAAAATAAAGGTGTTCATTTTAAAATTGAGGTACTTGTTCAACGCCAGAAAATTATTTTAATGGGAATTTTTAAAAATATAGATGTTACCAACAACATATTACACGAAAACAAAATAGTTAATGAAAATGATTTGCCTATGTGGGAAGAAATTGACTGCACTATTTTGGAACCAGAAATATGCTTAGCAGAAGTGGAGATATTTTTCTCTAGGATAGCATTTTTACTCGAAGAAATGATTATTAAACTTAAAAAAAATGGTTTTGTTAGGTTTGAAATACTAGAGTTATAGTAAAGTCTAACTGTGCTAGATGTGCTTTATACTTAACATGATTCCGCAAAAAATGCGCCTGTTTAAATAGATTACCCAAATCTAACAAAACGTGGGTTGTTTTTTCAAATACAAAACAATATTATAATTTTTTTAAAGTTTATTGTAGGCATAATTTATTATAATTTGTTATTTCTAAATGTTTTGGTTCTATATTGTACGTATAGAGATACCATACAGATGTTACCTAATATCAAAATAATATTCTTTAGTGTCCCTTTAATTTACACCTGCGTTTATCTAATATTTATTAAGGAAAAAATTCTTGGTATTTACGCTTAGTTTTTCTGTACCCTCATATTATTTGTAGCACAATACTCACAACTTACCAAGGAGCTTACATGCATATAATTTTATAATTTGCAGAGACTTAATAAAGTTTTATTTTTGGTTAGTCCGCAACTTGCGGAACCCTAATATATAATCATAAAAATCCTCAAGCTTCTACGCATGCGGGGAGATTTGCGGACTCGTAATAAAACTATATACGATTCCGCCACTTGCGGAATCGTTGCTTAGCCTTTGAAACATTTTTGACCCTTATTCTCGAGCTTATCAGAAAGGCACAGAGCCACTTACATGATGTTCCATGCAAAAACCAATACAATTACCAAGTTTTTTGACATTGTTTGACATTGATTGAATGAAAAAACAGATTTTCACTTATGCACTACCTAGCTAGTAATGGAGCCTATATACTCTATACGTGTTAATAAGTTTGTTTATACTTGTAACGAATGTGTGGGGGCTGTGTAGAAACTAGTGTTAGAATGAGAATTATCCAATAAGAAAGACAAATCAGGTTATCGAAAGATTGCAAAGATTTTGAATCAATAATTTTACAAATAGTTTTTATTTTAGTTCTCATAGATAGTTTTTTCTGATGTTTGCAAAATCCTATATGTTTCATTGCAAGTATAAGCAAACAAAAAATAATTCATTTTTCAATATTGTTTTATTGTGACATTTTGTATTATTATTTCATCACAATGCTGCCATCAGTAACCATAAATATGCATATTTGGAGCATCCTCAATGTCCGATAAGTCAAAAATTATTACTGTTAGTCTTATCAGATCATACATATTTGAAACCAGGAAAAAAGATCTAAAAGAAAATGAAAAGATGTATATGGTATTCCGTTTTAAAAAATCTCCTTCATTTTTATATTAGATGATCTACGCAGGCTGTTGTTTATTTAGCTGTATTTAAAAAATATAGATCCTTACAATTTTATGCATTCAATTTTTTTCAGAACGCTGAAATCAAATGAGTTAATGGTTCAAATTATAATACATAACCCTGTACAGTTACTTACGAATCATACTTGTCAAATAAAGTAACTGATATGTATTGACGATTAAGTCAGAAAAGCCATGTTTGCTTTCATATAAAGCCAGTGAGATAAACAAATACATATATGCTAAATTTGAAGTAATCAGGTATTTGATATGGATCTTTAATGAAGTAGATTAAGGTAAGCGAAAATGGTTGTTCGAAATCCAAATCATTTTATTTGGTGATAAAAGGTTATACCTGAAATTCTACGAGCTGCACTTTTCATTTAAATATTGTCAACAACTTTGGCTGTATCGAATCTGTTTCTGAATAATTAAAGCTTGGAATTTTAAAATATTTAGCGATAGAGATATATGCCATGTGCATTACAATCTTATCACTATTTTAACAATTTATTGCCTACGGTTACTAGTTGCAGTTTATCCGCCAAACAGTTAAAACAAATACTAACTATTGTGAATAAAGATATACATATACATATGTAAGTAATTTGTGTTCACATACATTCTATAACACCAATTGAATAAATGAGAGCAATTGATTTTCTTCAAATTTTCAATACAGTAAGAAATATTCTCGAGTAAATTAATCGTAGCAGAGATTCTCCAAAAAGTTTTTTTCGATTCAATACGATAAATCTACTGGTGATACAGAAATAGAAGTCGAACTATGTTTATATTCCAATATGTAGCATAAAAAATATTTCACAAAAAAAAATGTTGAACAGAAAAAAAACACATTCACACTCCCTTCGCCCCCCGCCCCCCTGAATCCGCGCCTGAAAGTACGATATTCTATGTAGCGACATTCTAAATCCAATGTCGCGGACGTCCCAGAATGGCGGATTATCTTTCCCTTTCCAACCCCCTTGACAAGATTATCAAATGATAGGGTTTTGTCTGCCTGTCTGTAAAATAGGTAAGGAGTAAAAAGTAAAAGATAAAATTATACATAAAAAAATTAATTAAAAAAAACTTTTGTTTAATAAAATGTCCTAAAAAAAGAAAATATAAAATGAACTAAAAAGTAAAAAAATATTTTTTACTTCATACACTTGGAAACTAAATCAAATCAGATGTGAAAAAAAAATTGACTGATGAACTAATATTATACTCATAGCGTTTACTAGAATAAAGAGTTTGAAAGGTGTGCACTGTTGATTTTACCAATGATTTTTTGTTTCCGCTTGTATTTGATTGCCTATACTAGGTGTTTTAATTAGCATACTAAATACATTGACTAACGGACTTTAGGTTTTATATTTATTCGCCTTCGTATAGTACGTTGTCACAACGCCCTTGTCTCCTCATCTCGAGGTAAACTAATAAATATTTTATTTGGCGCTGTAGTGTATGTACTCGTGCACCTAGGAACTGCACAATTTTTATTCATCTTAGCACTTAATCTTAATAATGGGAGTGCTAATATACACTGTGTTTCACTTAAGAGTGTAGCAGCTTAATAAATCTTTTGTTTTTTGTCCGATTTCAATCAAACTGATCTTAAAAGGTACAGGTCACCAAGGTCTATTTAAGACCACAAAATCACTTTCCATGTTTAAACGAAGGGCCATCTACGATGCTAAATTGTATGAAAGAAATCAAAAAATCATATAGGAATTTTTTAATAACAAGAATTTTGTTAACAAAACTTGTTCGAAATCTTTTTAAAACCCTTAATCTGAATCCATTCTAAAAAAAATGAGGTCTTGATGAGAAGAATCCTTTTAAAACATTGAAATAAACATTATTTCTAAATTAATTTTTTAGAAACAATTTACACAAATGAATAATAAATGCAACCAACAGAATTAAACAATTCGCTTTCTGTTATTGCTCATAACTTTTCTGAGGGTTGCAGTCGTAATTTCAGCGCAAGTTTGCCTAATCTGGTTTTCCCTTTGTAGTCTACTTCATTGCTGTGTTTTGTATACTGCATTATTTAGAAACTCCCATAAAAAGAGTCAAAGTGCGTGAGGTCAGGTGACCTCGGAGGCCAATGAATAAAAGGGCTATTCCTCCCAATCCACCTCGGGGGAAAGTTGTCGTTTAGCCAATTCCATATTACTATTGCATTGTGGATTGGGGCTGCGTCAAATTGAAATATCACATTGTTGTATGCAATAAGGGGCAAGTTTTGAATTTCGAGTGAAAATTCATTTTGAAAAAAAATTAGAAAACGTTCCACATCCAAATTTCCTTCAAGGAAATACGGCCTAATAATTTGTTCATTCAAAATACCGCGCCACACATTCACCTTTTCTGAATACTGGCGTCGACAGTTTACAACCCAATGAGAATTTTCAATGGACTGATATCTAGTATTTTGATAGTTAACTGTGCTTGATCTGAGAATAAATTATTTAAAAAAGAAAAATAGGATTGTTCAAAAACTCAACCTGACAACAAAAGCAATACTCCAGCCACCGTTCTTCGTCTCCTTCTTCCAATGTGTGTAGGAGAACAGGCTTGAATGGACGTAATTTATTTCGACGGAGGCATCGCCAAATTGTATCCTTGAGTACATTTAATATTGTGTGTATTCTTCTTAGGCTACACCTTGGACTTTCTCTCAAAAAACTGAAGAATTTCTACATCTCTAACATTAAGCCTCACGCGTTGTTCTTGTTTGGTGCGCACCTTGCCAGATATATTGAATAAATGATTAATTCGACAAACTTTTATACGGTCTATTGGGGGTCGATCTGGACGCCGATTAATTTATTCTGTAGCAGCTTCCCTAGTTGTACGAGAATTATCACCAGCTAATCTAACAATTTCCACTTTTTCCGCAGTTGTAAGCATTTTAATTGAAATAAAATATGCTACAATACAGGAAATCAGACAAAATGCAAACAGATTTACTTGACAACTAATCCGACATTTACAAAATTGTGTCAGTAGTAACAATGGAGTCATAGCATGCTTATCAAAACGAGAAATTTGAGAGAGGAGTTTTTTTCAACAAGACCTCATTTTTTTAGAATTTAACTAAACTTCGGATTCAGAGTCTTTGAATGATTTCGACCAAGTTTGGTTAACAAAATTTTTTGATAAGAAATGCCTACTACGATTTTTTTATTTATTTCATACAATTTAGTATTGTAGATGGCTTTACACTTAAAGATGGAAAATGATTTTGTGGTCTTAAATAGACCTTGGTGATCTATATATTTTAAGATCAGTTTGATCCAAATCGGACAAAAACAAAAGAATTATTACGCTGTTACACTCTTTAGTGAGACACACTGTATATTAAAAGAAAGCAAACGACTTCACTCTGCTACTCTAACAAAGCGGGATTAAGGGATGAACAATAAAATAGTCGTATCATGCCTACAATAGACATTGTCACTATACGTCTTCTCAGCGGTTGTAACGATGTGACGTCATAAGTCCACTCTCTAACTAGGTCAGCATTTTTGAAAGTGACGAATTCAATACTTTTTTTATACATGAAGGAACAGCCAGAAAATTTTTATTTTTACCATAGTTAATATGCTTGTCAAACTCTTTCAGAATAAAAAATGTCAAATTGGCCTATTGGCGTCCGATCAATGGAAAGCGAGATATTGGGGAGAAATTACTATTCACCTCATATAACTCGCAATGCAGACACACTGTCGATTGGGACTTTCCATAAGTTGCTTAAAACGTCGAAATAAAGCTGTATATAAAAATCTGCTCACTTGATTTTTTTCGGCAGATTAACCCTAAAGTTATGGGGCTAATTATTACTTTGGGTTTTATTGTAAGCATGTCGTTTTAAAAATATCTATCGGAAGGCCACGATGGTACTTGTAAACAACACATTCTATCCCCATCATAGCATCACATTCGTAGCTTCTTAGCTTAACGCCAGGGCATGAGGACTGAACTGGAGGGCTGAACTTGTGAATTGTTCCAATATTGCCACACTCTTCTTGCTTATGTCTCCTGTTTAATTCCAATGTATCTTTTTTTCAGAGGGAAATGACAGTAGCCGCTCAGTGTTGTTCCAAGAGCACCCTACTTATGCTAATTTGTGGCCTTGTACTATTATATGAATTGATATGGACTATCCAACAATCAACTGATGAACCCATTTTGAGGATGAAAGGAATAATACCAAAGAACACATCATTTGCCTCTTTCGACTACTCCTACTTAATAAATATAAACTTCTCATTTCTAATGCTTCCTTTGGTTTGCGAAGAATATCCTCCACTATTAATTATTCTAATACATACCGCCGTAAATAATTTCAATAAGAGGGGAGTTATAAGAAATACTTGGGGTAAGAGTGAAGAAAACATAAAAGTATTATTTCTCGTCGGAATGTCGGAAGAGCAAGATATTAAAAGGAAACTTGAAAATGAAAACATTCAACATCATGACTTGTTACAGGGAAATTTTATAGACACCTATCATAACCTAAGTTATAAACACGTGATGGCTATGAAATATGTTGTATATCATTGCTCGAAAGCTCAGTTAATTTTAAAACTGGACGATGACGTCTTTCTTAATATTGAAAACATGAAGACATTTGTAGAGGCTTACAAGGGTCAACGTGAAATACCAAAGAGAATTATTTGTACAAGAATGCGTAATAATCCTGTACTTAGAGAAGGAAAGTGGCGAGTTTCTTTCGAGGACTATCCCGAAAGTTACTACCCTTATCATTGTTCAGGTTTTGCCATATTGTATCCCTATGATGTACTGCATACGCTTTATTATGAAGCTCAAAAAACTAAGTTCTTTTGGATAGACGATGTTCTAGTTACCGGTATTTTGGCTAAAAAATCCAATATTACCCATATTGGCTTTGAGAAATTAGTGCTTTCTGCTAATGATGTTCATAATATTGTTGACTTAGCTCTTACTAACATTACTAAGCCTTTCTTGTTTGGCAGAATGAATTTAAGTGAGAACCAAATTAGGACTTTGTGGAAATTTGTAATAAGTCGTACCTCAGCTACTATCCTGGATTATCTCAGTTACTAAATTAATAATTATTTGTCTATTTGCACAAATAACTAAATAAAACACCCTACTATGTTTTCTACCACTATGTATTTATAAAAATTGGGTCTGAAGTTTCTACTTACAAAGCCATTGTCAAGCAGTGAATTAAGAATGACTGATTTGATTCACTGCTTGACAATGGCTTTGTAATTCGAAGCTACAGTCGCAATTTTTATAAATACATAGAGGTAGAAAACATAGTAGTGTGTTTTATTTAGTTATTTGTACAAAATCATTAATCGCCACAGAGTAACGGCTCCTTCATCAATTATTTGTCTATTTATTTATTTGTATTCGTCACTTATTAGGTCACAAAACCGGAATACAGGAATTCAAAATGACACAAGCACACAAAAAACAGTCTATTTTTTGAGGATTCACATATTTTGCACCGCTGATTACGATTCTCATGTCAGTTTTACAGATTAGGTCATGATTTCTTGTTAACCACGAAAAGCAGGTTAAAACAAGCGCTTAAAATATATATTAAATATTTGAAATAAGTAGACCATGTATTCGATGTATTTTTGACCGCTGAACGCGATCCCGATGTTAGTTTTGCTCCGTCAGGACAGGAATTTTTGTTAACCACGAAGAATAGGATAAAACAGGTCAAAATAGGATTTAAAATAAAAATTAAAAACTTTAAATAAGTACTGTACCCCTTTTTCTTCAAATTATTCGCGTAATTGGATTCTTTTTAATTTTATTCCTTTCGTTTTCACATCCCTTTTCAATATCAGTAGTCTGCCATCATATACATATTAACTATATACTATAAGTTTCGTTGGCATCTTGACGCCAAGGAAAGCCTGTCTCTCTATCCTTTAAGAGTACTCTGGGCATGGTGCACCTGCTTTAGTGACCCGAGATTGTGACAGTTCAATTGAATATAGAAGGTAAATGGTCACAATCTAATCGGAGAAATTGGCCACTGGCCGCGCTTCCTTACTCCTTTATCAGATCGTGTCGTCAGAGTGTGCGCATTGGTTCCCAAGTTCCCAGTAGAGATAGAAAACTATCTCCTTCTCTAACCTCAATTCCGTACATAGTGGCTTATAGTGTGTTACCAATAAATAGTTAATAGGTATACGTCTGTCATTATATTGACATTCCATCGACATTGATATCTACGCTCCATTTCCTTTATGTCTTGGTGAAAACGTGCATCGTGCTCTTGGATACTATTCCTTTGTAGTCTTCTTCTTACTGTTTCCTAAACAATTATGAACAACTTCTTTAAAGCTCTGCTAAGCTTCCTTTTCCGTATCTGACATTATAGTGATGAAGCTCTTATCTCTTAACATATTTGATGGTCTACAGATACGGAAAATGTTAATAGATAAGAAATTGGGTGGAAAGTACTTGTCCATCACGAGATGGTATGGAAAGATATTTGAGAATTCACCAGTGTCGTCCGTCGTTTTGAAGAAAAATGAACCTAATTTTCCAAAAAAAAGATATTAGGCAATGTTTTAACTGTACAACAGTCTCATAATCTTATTCGTTTTATCAAAAAGTGAATAAAACCGAATTTTCATGTAATAAGAAAATAAAACTTCCCATTTTAAAGCACCAATTATTAGTCGTAACTTTATTTTCGGACGTAATTAAGAGTTAATTAGGCTGGAGGAAGACAGTCCATTTAGAATTAATCACGTGACGTCAACCAGTTTGCTTAACAGAATCAAACAATAATTAACTTAGAAATTAAAAAAAAATCGATTTTATTACAATTTTGATTCAAGAACAATTCAAAAAATAATAAAATTAACGCTGGTAACTAAATCACAGTTTGCTCATTATATCACATGATTAATTCTAAATGGAACGACTCCGGCTTAACTAACTTTTAATTACGTCCGAAAACCAAGTTATTACCTAATAATTGGTACTTTCAAAGGAAAATTTTATTTTCTCGTCTTATTGAAATTCGGTATTAGTGACTTTTTGATAACAACGAATAATAGTCCCGTCAACGAAGCCCATAAAAGACCGAGTAGAGGAAATAATTCGTGTAGTGGCCAATTTTATAGAATGTCACGAAACTTGTAAATTTTAAATTTGAGCAGAATTTTTTTTTTTCGTTATCTATTTCTTTTAGACGGTCCACCCTGTATATTTTGCAATGAGAGTCTAACCATTTCTTTGGTGGCAGTAGCGTCAGCTACCTACCAAATTTGACTGTTCTCCGTCAAGTAGTTTTGTTAGTTAATGCATCAGCAGACAAACCGACATACAGACAGATAGACAGACAGACGGACGGAATTGGAAAGCTATATTTTCGTAATCTATAACGCTTCCCTTCGTTTATTCGATTATTCCATAGTCCGTATATCGTAAAGTATTGAATAGGAACTTATTTGTAGGAAATTTTATCTAGTTTAATATTGTGTTTGAGTACGTTTTCGATAAAGGGCGTGGCTTTCAAGTTATGCTAAAGAAATGTGGAAAGGGGATCTTTAAACAGGATTTTTAGTATGTTGTTCGTTCAGAGCAGTTAGTTAATACATTGCCCAATATCTGTTTTGGAAAATTAGATTCATTTTTCTACATAACAACGAGCGCCGATGGTGGATTTTGCAATATTTTACAGTGACACAATCTCCTGATGAGTAAGTACCTTCCACCCAAATTGTTTTAAAAAATCGCATTGTTAATAAAGAAGCTGTGATATGGGAGTCATGGAAAGTGAGACATATTGTAATGCGAAGCAAAAACATTCAAATCGCTGACGAACTGCGTTTGAATGTTCATTTATTTTTGAAAATGTTGGTATATGTGGTGAGCTAGTGAGTACTTTTTCTTCTTTTGGCCGTTCCGCCAGCTCGCCGGGTTACACGAAGCACCTCGAGAAGTGCAGATGCAGCAAATACAACCGATGAAGCCTAGTATCGAAACTTTAATGCTTTAACTGTTACTATAATTGAATTGTCAGACGTTAGTTTGACTATCAAGTGCTCTTTTTGGGATTTTTCCAACAGGTTCTTTTAATAATTTTATATCATTTTCAATACCATTCATTGGCATATGCCAACATATATATGACATATCTGCTAACGTTAGCTTGTGCACAAGTTAATTGTGAACGAGCTTTTTGACATTAAAGATAATAAAAACTAGGCTGAGGTAACATGACTCAAGACTGTCTGGAGCCATTGATGTTAATAAGCATTAAAGCAGAAATGATTCCAAATACCGATGAAATAAATAAAATCGTCTGAAGAATTGATAGCTTTATTAATTTAATTTCTAACTATCGTTCACGTTCTGTTCTCATAGTTTTATTTGTCTAGTTTGACATTCGTTAAATTGTTCCTTGTTCCTGATAGTATTTGTTTTTTATAAAGATTTTTATTTTTTATGTTTATGAGTTTGTTTCTTAATTTTAATTAATAAATCGTTCTGCATTTCCAAAGAACCTATGATTTCATTTATCCTTAAACCGATTTTTAAACATACCTAACAATAAGAAGAAAAAAAATTATTGAACATTAAAGTTTAGTACAAAATTCCCACTCTTCAAATAAATGACCGACACGAGGCCTAAAATCCCCCTCCCTCCGATAAAAAAAAATTGCTTGCTTCGCTTGTAAAATGCCAACTAAGCCCTAAACACCTAGCCCGCCACTGGATCTTGCCATCTGTATTCTTCGGCTTCGTAGTTTTCCGTAATCTTCAAGCTTTAAGGTAAACTATTTTGTTTATTACCTGACTTTTTTTATCTCATATGTAAATTGATTGTTCATGTTTATAGGAAGAAATAATTTGCGATGAACAGTTCAATTTTAATACTCATTTTGTAGTACAAGGATAATAGGTAGAATAGAAGAAGTCGTAAACCTCATCAATGATATTTTTAATACAACAAAAGGTTTTTGGTAAAAAAATATATTACTTACCTGTGAAAGCATTACAGAAGGGTCGCTTCTCTGGTTCTATAAAAACTCTCTCCCTTGTACGGTAAGGTGCTGAACCCTGAATAAAAAAATTATCTTTCTTTAACAAGGCAAAAAATGTAGTAGATTTACAACTTTTCGAAATTACCAAGAGCAAAGAACTGGAAATATATAAATCAATTGATTTATTAATTAATTTTTCAGCACAATTTCCATATTATTTATTACTATCTGTCCTTTCCAAATAAAGTTTAGTTTAGACATTTTTTTACATTCAAATATGTATCACGTATGCCTCAGAACAAAACAAAATTTTGAATCAGTTACAAATTTAGAGAATATTTACTTATGTTTTTCTCAACGTCAAAAATTTATAATCAGTTTTTTTTTTAAATTAAAAATTATTTACTTAATCTGTATCCAATAGTATGAATAATATGAAAATATATGGTAAGGTTAACATAGAAATAAACTTGTTTGGTAAATTCTAACTAATATATAATGGAATGTGTTACCCTCTTAGGAAGAAATAGCGCCTGGGCCTCCAAAATAAGAAGAAAGGTCACCGTACTTGCACAGATAAGGAAGAACGCCGACGATGTGGTCATGTTATCTGAAAATAAGAAATGAAAGAAGCGAATTATTAACAGTGATAAATGGATAAGCTTTATTGGCGACCCCCTGCACGTCTACAATGAAATACTTTCTGCACCCGGCTGCGAGGAATGCGGGGGTAAAAGCCACTTAGTCTACTCTAACTACAAGGCAAAGCACCCCGTTCATTTGCCTACTTTGATTGTTCATTGTTGACTGGAGAGTTAAGATTATTTCACTTGTGATGAATATAAGTGTTGGAGTATGCATTTTCCTTCATTTAATTTAAAAACGGGACAGGGAAATATGTCAATTTCGATATTGGATAAGATAAATTTTTCATTTAAAAATGTTACAGTGCTCTAATTGAGAGGTAAACAAATGGTAACGAGAATCAGAGTCATAAAGTATTGTCTAATTATTTTCGTGGCATTCTCTTAATTTTTCTTTCTAGGATTTATGGCCGAATATGTATTGACTTCTAAAAAATGTTAGAAAAAAATTGAATCGTTTAACAAATCGATCACCAAAAATTATAAAATAAAATTTCTCCTTCGTTCAGTTAAATGAAACTTATTGCCTAATAAGGATATTGAGTCAGTTCAAAAATACGTTCAATTCTGTTATTTGTTCATTTTGTCCAGCTATTGCGTAAATACCTAACTATCAATTTCTATAAAATTTTATTCGGCGCCTTCGCCATATTTTCGAATAAAATCATCTCTTTTAGATTTGTTTTTATCTCACATTAGAGCCAGCTTAATGAAACTGATAGCAGACCACCGTTGTGTCATACTCTATACTTAGCTAAATATTCCCATACAAATCTCTTAAACCACTCAAAAGACGTTCAATTTTTGTCACATTTTTTTTGCAACCTTTCTAGAGACCTCTTATAGTATAGCAGCTAAGTGGCTTTTTCGACAATTTATTGTTTTACATGCAACCTGAGGAAAATGATTTTTTTTTCTGTAAAATAAAAACTCTTTGGTATTTCTGTACTGTCGTGGGCAAAAAAATGGGACAAGTCTTATAACGTATTTATTCTAAAATCTAGTTGTACATCTAACTTTAATTGTTGTGACATTGTCAGTTAGTTGTCAATATTCACTGAAAGTGTGTCAAAATTAATTTGCCCCATATAAGCCATTTAGTTAAAGCTGAAGTTATTGCTAAAGCAGAAGATGGATGGTCAATGAGACATATTGCGCTGCGTTATAATATTAACAAAAATTCTGTGTTTAACATTTGACAAAAGTGGAAGATAAACGGTACGATTAGTAGAAATCCTGGATCAGGGCGACGAAGGATATCCTAAACTAAACAGCAAGATATGCAATTGGTAAATAAATTAGTAAAAAATCCACTTCACTCATAATTCAGGCTGCTGAAGAAACGAATTTTCCTGGATCGAGTAGTACTGGTCGCCGGCGAGTAAGAGAATCGCAGCTACGCTATCATCCAGCAGCGCAGCAATACCTACTTAAAGTTAAAGAAGCTCGACTGGGATTTGCGCTTAAATTTTTAGTGCATGATGTAAATTTTTGAAACAATGTAATCTTTAAACATGAAGGAACTTTCCAGTCTACACACAGCCGTCGTATTCGTGTTTACCGACCTCCGAATACTCTATTCGATGAGAAATATATATCTAACAATGACAAAAGTGGTATATTTTCCGTTAACATGTGGACTTGGATACGGGCACGTGGAACTGGTGTTTTGTAGCACATTGAGGAACGATTTAATAGTGAAATGTATATTAGGATTTTAGACAATATTATGCTTCCCTCTGTGTCACAATTATTTCCTAATAATGAATTCCTATTTCAACAAGATAATTGTTCAGTTCATAGTAATCATACCGTGACTAACTGGTTTCAAGATAACAATATCAATGTTCTTAACTGGCCCAGTCATAGTCCAGATCTTAACCCTATGGAAGACGCATGGGGACTACTCGTTAGAAGTATCCAAAAACGAAATGTAAACCCATGGAATGCCCAAGAATTACTGGAAGTAGTAAATAATGCATGGGAAAATATTATTACTAGTGATTATTGTAAAGTTTATTTAATTCTATGTCAAACAGACTTATAGAAGTTATAAACAGAAATGGTATAATAACAAAATATTAATACTTAGTTTTTTGTTAAATTGGATATCTTTTGTTGCCATTATCCAGGATTTCTACTAATCGCACCGTTTATTCTCCACTTTTTTTTTAAATGTTAAACACAGAATTTTTGTTAATGTTATAACGCAGTACAATATGTCTCATTGATAATAATCCATCTTCTGCTTTAGCAATAACTACAGCATTACAATAAAAAATATAATAATAGTGCTAATTAACTGTTTTATTTCGACTACTCATTACATATTCAAATAGAGACAGATTTACATTAGAAAAAAATAGTTGTCCTATTTTTTTGCTCACGACAGTACCTACACCCCAAAGAATAATTGAGTATGAGAGATGAGAATGCACGAGTCCATAATATATATTTATTCGTTGTCCTCTCGATAAGATCGGTTTCTGATTTCGTAATGAAAAAAATGCAGAGTGTAGTTTTTTGCATACTAATTTTATATGATTCGTCCAAACAAAATTTTCGTCAGATAGTGAAATTAAAAATTTAATGTATACGGATCGTGTAATGGTGTCTTGATTAACAATTAAATTTATAACAAGTGGCTGTCGCCTTTTACAAAACTGTATATAGGTTGTTTTATGTAAATTTAGAAGTAATTGGTTACGTGTACACCATGATGAGAATTCGTCTATTAAATTGTTTGCAAAATTATTTAATTCTTCTGGTGAGTCAGCCACAAGTCCAATTGTAACACCATTTGTATATATAATTAATTCGATGTCTTCACTGAGATGTATTTCCAAATAACTAATGAATGTTGTGAAAAGTAATGGAGAGAGAACTGCACCTTGAGGCAAACCGATATTGATATCTTGTTTTTGAGAGTAAATATTGTCAAATTTTACAAGAATTTTCCTACCCTTAATACAAGATCTTAGCCACTTACTACGGTTTCCCCGATTTCCTATTTATTCAACTTATTCAATTAATATAATAACTCATGAATTAGGGAGTCGAAAGCTCTACTTCAAATAATATATATACTAAGAACATATTGTTTACCATCTAACGATTCCTAAATTGCACAAACTCATAAACTGCAATTATGGTTGAATATTCAGGCCTGAATCCATGCTGAGGTTCACTTAAAAGATTGAATGATGTCAAATATTCATAAACTCGTATCTAAAAAATCTTCTCGATATACTTATCTTCTACTTTTTGATATAGACTTTAGACTGTACCTGCAAAACATTTTATTTGCAGTTTCTTGAAAAACGTAATTCTTCATTATTTCTTTGCTTGTTATATAAATCCTTTACCTTTAACTGTAGATGAAGTTAACATTGTCCGCTAGGTTGGGTTTCCACCGCATCTTAGACGTATTGCGTCATAATAAAAAGTCATTTTTATATTTCATAATTTGTTATATTCAAGTGTTTAAATACCTATAGAAATTATTTTAGGAAAATGTACAATTTTATGCGAAAAAAACTTGAACTCTGACTAAACTAAGGGGCTAACATATGCTGGAACTCTATTTTGTTGTGATTTATATTCAATGGATTTAATTAACTTTTAACGAATTTACAAAGTTCGTGTAAAATGAATTTGCAAAAAAAGCTAGCTTCCTACCTATTATGTAATTCTTAGCAAAAGAGACATTTCCATTTACCAAATTTCATGTAAATCTGAAAGAGTTATGCAAATGTAGAAGCCTTGTTGGATTCGCAATTTTGTGTTTTGAACTTTTGCCATCATATTCAGTTTAAGCTACTCCAGAGCCATATAATTACAAATTTTAACACAATTCGATTAACCCTGGCGCATTCGCCAAATCCTAGACTTAAAATGTTTCTTTTATTTTAGCTCATCTCATATTAGACACGGCTTGATGAAACTAATATGGGTTCACAGCCGACTCATACTCTCCATTTTACATAAAATTTTCATAAAAATCGGGTCCATTTTAACAGTTACTAAACTTGGTGATATTAGACTTTGGAGAAAAACATTTTCAATTATTGTGTGTATTGTGTATTCTTAACTATATGGGAATTTCAATTGTAAGAAACTATGAAGCAAAATTTGTCGAAACTATCAGTCACAAGATTAAATCAAATGTTCTAAAAAAGTTTTGCAAAAAGTTATATTCAATTTTTCTTTCACTTCGTGGAATATTCTTGAGTCGCAGTAACGATTTCCTCGATACAATTACCTTACTGGACGAACAATTATTTATTAAAATATCGTTCGAGACATAGCATTAAAATACGGACCAATAAAGCATCATTTTTATCATTTAATGTTGATACAAAAAATTCTCTAAAATTACGAATGTTTTCTTATTCTGGACACTGCCAAAAACACCAAAAGATTCAATATAAACAACATCTTCTTGTGAATACCAGAAAGACTTGAATGCTGGATAGAAGTTTGTTTTAAATTATAAAAATAAATATTCATTTACAAATTAAGCTTTTCACCAATGAGATGCAGTAATTCTCTGAATTAAACTTTTCAGAATAGCCACTACTGATATTACAAATTAATAAACTTTTTTTAATAGGTAAAATTAAATTTTGGTATTAAATACTGATAAAGTTTTTTTTCGTTCTAAAAGCGCTCTATTTTATAAGGTCGTAATTTATTTCCTGAAATTCGACTTAAAATATTTTATAAATATTCAGTGGTGAAATATGATCGGAATTCGTTAAAATTATTACAATATAATTATGGAAACAGATATACAAGAGTAGATAGATGCATAAATTAAAATAATGATTAGTCCGTGACAATTAAATCTAAGCAAGCAACACTTTTCAAACTTACCTGTTAATAAAATCGGAGCCTCCCTTGATGAGTACAGAAAGTAATACGATAAACTACTAAGTAAACAAGCAGGGATTAATAAGCTCTTTTATATATAATACATTTCTACCCCATTCCACAGTACAGAACTCTTAACTGCGCACTCAACAACCCATTACCCTATCTGTCATGTTCGGAATTACATCGGAAAACAGTTGTCAAGTCCAATGTAAAATTTTAATAGCTTATTAAGCTATTTTTGTACCTTACTATGTCACGAGCACGTCTTAAGTTAATCGATTATTTTTGTTAATTAAAATATTTGAAGCTTATTATAATGTTATAATAAAACATGTCACCATAACTAGTCTGGGGTTGAGGGTGGCTGTATATAATTATGCCTGAAGAGCCTAGAAGTGTTCTCTTGTTGTTGAATACATTATATGTAGTTTGCAAGCTAACATGAACTAAAGAATGCATTTTGGATAAGTATAATAGAATTAATTAACTTTTGGTATGAAATTAGGTACGATGTGATCAAATCCTCTAGGGCTAGAAAACGGAAATGGTTGGAGAAGAAAATAAACACCAGACTGAGCTCCAGGCGGCCCAGTGGCACTTTTATTCATATATTTCCACCAACTTATAATTTCACAGAAATGAATCTCATCTCACTATATCCGAATTTATGTAATGTTGATTATTGGTCTTGCTTAACTTAAGCCTCATACATTAGCCCGGTCTATGATTTCTCTTGTAGTAAATTATATTGTTTAATAAATTAATGTGTAAGTTTGCAATTCTGACCATTTCTTCTTACTAAAATTTTTCTAATAAACAAAGCCAACTCTATTTCTTAAATCTCATATTTTTTTACCATTCGCAGTAGGCTATGATCGACGAAGTAATTTTTCTTAGGCAAAAAATATTAATTTTGCTGACAAAAGTTTGAAGTGGTTCCGAAAAAGATACGAGGGTGCGTAGGCGAGAGGCGAGACAAACTGTACAGTGTAAAGTGGAGGTACCCAATTTCTTTTCATAATTTGATTGCATGCCTATATAACGGTTATAACAATCCATAACTGTACTAAATTTCAGCCATGTAGGTCCAATACTTTCTGAGAAAAACCGCCTGTGACAAACAGACGGACGGTCTGGCGGAAATGACGAATCTGTAATGGTTTTCCGGAACCCTAAAAAGGAATAATAAATAGTTCATTTTTTATATTATTATGTGAAGCATAGCCAAAACAAGTCTAAACCTGTGTTTTCATTAGCATAGGCAACATGACGTTGCTTTCTTTTGGACGCTCGTTGTAAACCACATCCTGCATAAACTATTCCACATGCTTCTTATTATATCATCGGAAATGAAAAACGAAGAGTATGTCCGTCTGCCCGTCCATCCTTCTGTCTGTCTGTCTGTCTGTCTGTCCGTCGATCAGGTTTCTTGTAAGCACAATAACTTAAGAACGAGAAGTCCGATTGTATTGAAATTTGGAGAGTACGTTAGTGTTAGCTAGAAGAAGGACCCTATTGTTTTTTTAACAAAATCGATCAATAAATAAAAAAGTTATTAATTATTTCAATTTATTAAATTCATATATTTGTATAATATTGCTACATTGAAAAACCGGCTACTTAGGCAATAGTCTTAACAGCAATGAATCATAAATGCGATAGGATTATAGACCAAGCTTTCGCGGCTTTTATACATCTCGCAGTTGGCCGGTCGCTAATAGAAACATTATTCTTTATTTATGATAAAATGCGGAGAGTATATTATAGAATGTGCAACAGTTATATAAAATGTGCAGTCAATCGCCGAAGAGTATAATAGTTAGTTAGCTTGTTTATAACTTGAACTCCTATATCGCCACCTTCATTGTAAAACCTTCTAACTCCAAGTGCTCTCTGGAATTGCAGCTTTTTGACAAACATATGCTACTCACTTCTAAATAGACGCCAATATCTCAATTTGCTAAAAAGAAAGTTAGTAGGTCTTACCTTTAATTGCATTGGCAATGTGTCCAGTTAAATTGAACAAAAAAACAAGATTCAATGCTGTATAATAATGTAGAAACTTGCCTATGATTATGATAATGAGTTTTTAGTTATTATTGTTGTTATTTAAAATGACTCTCCACCGGGACATTATTTTAATCCTTTAACAGAATAATGACCGGTGCTTACTACAAATGTAACCAGGTAACGAGACAAATCCGATTCGTTAGCGAGTTTAAATATCCGAATTTAATCCTGTTAATTGGATTATACCTATATACATACATTACAAATACATAATATAATCTGAGTTTTCAGAGGTGACCGTTATTAACCAGCGGCAGGATTTTTTCTTAATTTTTCACCTTTAAAGCAGTTGTAAGTAGATTGTTAACCGATGGCAAAATTTTCAATCCATACATGTTTTAACCTCCCCACCCATGAAAATAGCTAGGTTGCTGCAATCGGTAAAAAAGAATTGAGATATGACCAGAGCACGAAAAAGTGGTTTTCAAAAAAGTTTTTATGTATGTGTGTATGTATAGGAACATGATAGCACCGAAACTAAGGAACGTATTTTGATGGAATTAGATATACAGGGGTATCAATGGAAGCAGTAGTCGAATATTGTGTGCACATAGCCAAAACAATGTTTATACTAAAATTATACTACACAAAATGGTTTAAAGATATCTGAAATCCATGGCCTACTTAAGAGTTATGACGGAAAACCTCGAAACTGTGGAATAGCTTTAAGCCAGATATCTCCGTTATCCGAAAGGATACGAAGAAACCTCTAAGGCGGGCATTTTTTGCAAAACAGACTATTTGAACGAGATATTATTTAATTTTTTCCCGAACCGCTAAATTTTGAATTTTACTCTTCAGGGTGACGGCATTAAATAGAGTGAGTATTTTCTCTTCTTTTCAATAATATTGCTGTATATCTGCCATATTTACTCATTAGAACTAAGCAAGTTACAAAAACTTTTCAGTGACATGTTCTTTAACTAAAATCATACTTGTCATGGAAAACTATAATAAAACAAAACAATGGAGAAACGCAATAGGCTGCTCCAATCTCTACTGCAATAAAATTTTGAGAATGCCTCTGATTTTTTAAATTTGATTGTTCCTGATAAATTCAGTGTATGGCTCTAAACTGTTCCCTCAACTTGAAGCTAAGATATACTGGCCATTCTCTTGGAAAATGCGACCTCACTTTCTCCAAAATTGGGAGTTACAAAAATATGTCAACTTTACGAATCTGAGTGCGCAATTTATAACTATTATGTTTTATGGGTGATTCAGCCCTAAAAAGGCAAGAGGATTCCACAAAAAAAATTTTGACGTTGAAAAAAATTTAAAAAAATAATTTTTGGGGCAGCATCTTATTTTTTGAGTAAAAACAAAAAAAATGTCTCCTGAGATTTTTTTCTAAAGAGTTAAAGTTTTTCAGTAAAACTGGGTAAAACAATGTTCAATATTAAAACTTTGAGAATTTTTAACAACGCACTTTATGAAAAAATATAGAACAAAAATTGTTTGTAAGAGGTCAAAGAATAACTGTGAATTTTTTCAGAATTGTTTTATCAATTTTTGGAAATCTCTAGCAATAATTGAGATGGAAAAGAAAAATCAAAAAATTGAAATGTTGAAAAATTGATAAACAAATACTGAAAAAATTCACAGTTATTCTACGACTTCTTCTAAACAATTTTTATTCTATAAAATTTGTCCATAAAGTGCGTTGTATTGGAGTTAAGAATTGTCAAAATTTTAATATTGAACATTCTTTTACCCAGTTTTACCGAAAAGGGTTAACTTTCTAGAAAAAGTCTCAAGGGACATTTCTGTTTCTTTTTACTCAAAAAATAAGATGCCGTCCCAAAAATTAACAAACAACAAATATTTATTTTTTTCTTCAACGTCAAAAATACTTTTGAAGAATCTTCTTGCCGTTTTAGGGCCGAATCACCCATTAAACATAAAAATTATAAATTGCTCCACTCAGATTCGAAAAGTAGACATTGTTCCGATCTTTTCATACCCTGCAATAATATTTTTTAGCTCCCAATCTTGGAAAAAGTGGGATCGCATTTAGCCAGAGATAGATAGATAGAAAACCGCTGCCTAAGGAATCACTACTTCACATCCAGATCTTCCATCCAAGTCTCTTTAAAGAAAATATCTTGATTATATTTGCACTGTAACGTGTGGAAATAATTGGTTATAGAATTTCAATAATATTTGAGGCGGATATCATACAAAAATTTAAGGTGTTGGTTTCCAGCATATACTCCAAAAATTCAGTTATTAGCTTGCTCTACTGATTTTCCTCAATTTACACCCCCCACCCCTTCAACGGAATCATCTCAATCAGATATCATTACAATACATACATGTATCAAATTTTGAGTGAATGTCTCAATTTTGTTTTATTGAAATATATTATTAAGAAATCTGAAGGCTTGGTCTCTAGTATATACACCAAATCTCATGCTTATGTACTTTTACCAGCTTGCTTTACTCTTTTTCCTCTATTTACCTTTACTTAGCCGCCACCTCTTCACCGCAATCATCTAAAAATATTATCTAGTTCCAGATGTCGTTACAATATATACGTATACCATATTTCAAGTGAATATTTCAATTTAATGTTATCAGCCCCTTTAATAAACGAAGTGGGGGTGGTGATATGGTTGAAAATGTTATAAGAAATCTGGGACCCTCGCTTCTAGTATATACAATAAATCCCAAGTTTCTGTACCCCTACCCACTTGTTTTACTTATTTTCTCCTATTATCCCCCCGATCCTTCAACGTACATTTCGAAATATAATATAATTACAGATGTTGTTATAATACACACATGTACCAAATCTCAAGTAAATATCTCAATTTTATTTTATCAACCCTTTTAATAATAGAGTGGGGGTGTGGGGGAGTTAGAAAATATTATAAAAAATCTGAGGCTTTGGCTCTTAGTATATACACCAAAACCCAAGTTTCTATAGTCTTAGCAAGCTTGCTTTACTTATGTTCATTTATTTATTTATTTAGATTTATTGGCCAAAGATAATACAAAGTACATATGGCACGTCGCAGATTACAAATAATAAGTTTATTTAATAGAAACTTATCAGGTACAGTTTTAGTTTTAAAATGTAACTGCTTTTTTGAAGTGGTTGTAATTATCTGTATTTTTATATTCTGGCGGTAGAGCATTATATAAAGAAACAAAGTTGAAATGTGGGGATTTCTTGTAGGCGGAAGTTCTGTGCTTAGGTAGTTGTAGGTAGTGACCATATCTAGTGTGATGCTCATGTTCTTCATTAACTTTAATGAAAGTGTCAATATTTCTTTTCGTGAAGGTGATACATTTTAAAATAAATATACAGAGTACCTTTAGAATTTTATTATTTTTAAAAGTGTATTTACAAGTTTCTAGCCAATCTAAATTAAAGATTAATCTAATGATCCTTTGAGCGATAAAGACCCTTTCACTTTCCGTTGCAGAACCCCATGTGGCAGTGTTATACGATATGTGGCTATAAGCTAGTGCATAGTAGACATTTAGAATGCCTTGCAAATTTAAAAATGGCTTAATCTGATATATAGCAAAGTAAGCTTTGCTTAACTGATTGCAAACATGGTCTATGTGCGACTGGAATGATAGATCAGAGTCAATTAATGTTAAAAAAAGTTTAGTATTTACAGAAAGCGGAAGGCAAGTATATTAAAATTTGCAGGCAGTACTTTTCTTAAATGGAAGTTTAGACATACTGTTTTGCGTTCATTTAATATAACCTTATTTCTTTGATAATATATACTATATTCATCACATATCTGTTCAGCTAATGTTTGGAGTTCCTCTGAAGTGTCCACTGAAACAGTGATTGAGACATCATCTGCAAACAATGTAACTTTTCCGATACTCATATGCTCAGGTAGGTCATTAATAAAAAGCATGAAAAGTAATGGTCCCAACACTGACCCCTGAGGAACTCCTAGAAAAACATCAGCTTGATTGGACGTTTGCTGTCCAATTTTTACAATCGGATTTCTATTAGTCAAGTAAGAACTAATTCAATTTAACATCATACCTCTTATTCCAAAGTTGTACATTATTTTTAATAGAAAATCTGGATTGACACTATCGAAAGCTTTCGTAAGATCGAACAACAAAGATATAACATATGTACCTCGGAATTAGCACAAAATATAATCTAGTTCCAGATCTCCTCATGGTACATATGTGTACCAAATTTCAAGTCAATGAATTAAACCGTTGCTGAGAACACGAGCGCAAAAAAATAGTTACAAACAGACAGACATTTTTTTCGCTCAAATTTCAAATTTCGACGTTTTATGACATTCTAAGGCTATTTCAACAAAATAAATTTGAAAATTTATTTACGTTTACTATACTTCCACTCCATTACGTGGATATGGAAGTAAAATGAGCAGCTACTTAGAATTCATTACTTGCTAATGATGTCGTTTTGTATTTACAGACAAATCACAATATGCATGAGAAAGGAAAACATATTTTATTTCATTTGAAAGAAATATTTACCGATATCTACTAAAAGGTTTCTTGTAGCATCAGATATTTTAAAAGCTAAACTAATCTTTATCACTAATTTTTTCTTTCTTCAATTCTTTGGGACTTCCTGCCACATGTATGTTTTCTTTTTAAGCGGTGCTCGGGGAATCTACAAAATGTCACAATTAACCAGTATGTTACTGGTAAATAACCTCTAAGAATTGAAGAAAGAAAAAAATGAGATAATGCCACAAATAGCATTTAGATAATCTTTATCACTAGCCCAGGGTCGATCTGAAGTTTTATATAGGAAACCTTGAACAAATTAGAGACAAGCTGAAATTTGGTATATAAGTTTGTATTGAGGTCCTTAAAATACCACCAAACCCCACCGGTAATCCGCCGTGCCTGTCACCTCTAAACAACCCCCAAGAGGGGCGAAAATCGGACTTTTTTTAGTTTCTTCGCAATATCTTAAAAACAAAGCCATATACGAAAAAATATGAAGATAGAAAAATTAAAGAACATAAAATTTCCTATAAAATCACGTTCAGCAGTTTTATTTAGCTCTACCAGTGGCGGAGTAATAATATTTTTAATAACTGGGTATTTTGTAAAAATACTCTCTAGCCATTACTTATTGGATTTTGACATTAAATATACATAACAATGTAAATACACTTAATACATTCTTAAGTCAATAAATTAGAAATAAAAAGCGTACCAGTGGAGTACTATACTTCTAATTTCATACATTATTTTGTATTAGTCAATAGAATTTTAACATTTTACGTGCTTAAAAATGAATTATGAGCTCCAGAATAAGGGCGAAAAACGTTTCAAAGGCTAAGCATTTCCAGGAAACAGAATGATAGATTTCATGAAAATGTAATCCATTGGAATGAAAAAACAAAATTTTTTAAGAGAAGGTAGATAAATAAATTCATTTTTGGTCTTTGTTCTCATTTTTAACTGAATCTTCATAATCGTAGGGGGTTATGTGGATACTAGTTTAATCTGCATGGCCGTAGGGGACTGTGTGGATGCTAGTGTTAGAATGAAAATTGTCAAATAAGAAATTAGACAAATTTATTTTAGGATTTTAATTTGCTAGCATAACCAGAATTCAGGTTATCGAAAGAATGCAAAGATTTCATTAATATTTCTACACAAAGTTTTTCTTTTATAGATAGTTCATTTTTCTGCTGTTTGCAAAATCCTATAAAGAATGTTTCAATTTTACGTGCCTATTACATGTTACGAAATGAGAGGAATTATTTTAATATTAATAATATTTAGGACATACCTACACCGCATGTTAAGGCAGATGAGTAGTCATCCGCGTAAAATAAGATAATTGGTACTAAGTATAGTGAAATCCGTCTTAAACGTACAGACCGAGTCAAACCTCTTTTGGAGCTACGTTCATAAATTTAAGAAATTAACTCATAACTTTAAACCCTACACTCCTCTTTAGTAGAATACTTTGTTCAGCGTCTTCCTCCGATCAGATAAAGAATGTTTTAAATACGAGCTAGCATCATGCCCTCCTTCTTTGTTTCATAACGGATCATTGAGAAAGAGAACCAAATCTTCTTTACTCAAAATATTTGATAAACTGTGCCCAACCCTAGAGCATTTTTCAGAACCCGTATTACGTGATTGATGGAGGTCATCAACTGCATAAAGTTATATGGCAAAAACCAGCAACTTATTTGGATATTTTTTCTCAATACTACAGCTATATTACTTATCATTATGGCTATAGTGTAACTGTAGTATTTGATGGATACCAGCAATTAAGTACAAAAATAATAGAACAAAATCGTAGATCCATGGGTAGGAAAACGGCATCAATTGTAGAAATCTTTAATTCATCAGTTGTCAAATTTCCACAAGAAGATTTTTTGTCCAACACCACAAATAAGCAATGTCTTATTAAACAACTTGGAAAGTCGTTGTCGGAAAAGGGAATTAAAATTGTATACTCAGATGGTGATGCGGATACGCTTATAGCAACAACTGCTCCAGCACTTAGTGAGACGTGTGAAGGGGCCGTGTTTGTAGTAAGTGAAGATACCGATGTAATGGTTTTATTGATTCACTTCGCTAAACAAAATTTTTATATGCTACGCCCAGGAAGAAGTAGCATAAGTTGGGACCTTTAAAAAATGTTCTTCTTGCCATGCACACCATTTCCGGATGTGATACTACATCTGGCCTGTTTAACAAGGGAAAAATTAATTTGGTCAATACTGTGAAAAATAAGCAGTTGTTTGATCGTCTTGAAGAATTTTACAATCCAAATATATCCAAAGACGGATTGAGGACCTTAATTTCGTCATTTTTTATTTCCGTATACGTCAAAAATAGAACAAGTGCCGATTTGAATAACGTCAGATACATTCTCTACCAGCAGTATGTAACAAAGCAAAGTTTAAATAAAGATTTTAATCTGGCTTCACTTGCACCGACCATAAATGCAGCTCAATACCATGCATTTAGGACATTTCATCAGGTAAGTCTAGCAACCCTACATACATATCTTGTTTACATGTATGATTAACTTTTAGGTTCAAGCATGGTTAAATAATAACTTATCATACCAGGACTGGGGATGGATTTCAACTGATTCCGGAATCTGTCCAGTCCAGATGGATCAAGACATAGCCCCCCCCCCCCCCAATGGATCCTTAAAAGAATATTTTGCAACTGGTTGCAAAAATGCATGGTAAAATGGGCCTAAAGTGTACCTTGGCATGTGGACAGTGTAATGGTATTACATGTTTTAATAGGGCAGTTGAGGATTTACAGGCGGATGACGACATCTAAACATACAGATAAATTATATTGGATAATTAAAAACATACACATTCACAAATGTGCATTTTTACAAAATACCCAGTTATTAAAAATATCATTACTCCGCCACTGGTAGAGCAAAATAAAATAAACGTGATTTTATAGCAAATTTTATGCTCTTTAATTTTTCTATCTTCATATTTTTTCGTACATAGCTTTGTTTTTAAGATATTGCCAAAATACTAAAAAAAAGTCCGATTTACACCCCTTTTGGGGGTTGTTTAGGGGTGACAGGCACGGCGGATTGCCGGTGGGGTTTGGTGGTATTTTAAGGACTCCAATACAAACTTATATACCAAATTTCAGCTTGTCTCTAATTTGTTCATGGTTTCACTCCTGGGCTACACATTGTATTACGAGTTGAGTAAACTATAACTTGTATTGTGTTTGAATCAGTTAATAAGTAAGCGTACGATCTCTTGCACACTAAGCTAAATCAATAGCCTAAAAATATTGTTCAAATATGTAGACAAAATTTAGTTCAGCCGACGATGCGACCTTTGGACCGACCAAGTTAAAGTAAATTGGACTATACGATAGTAGAATATTTTGAATGGGTATTGGGTAGTGCATCGAGGCCTACGTAGACCGCCCGCCGTCACAAGACTTGAACAATCCTTTTTAATGGAAAATTAATAGCAAGAAATAAAGTGTGATATGTCATTGAAATAAGAATAACATCTACTTTCGAAAAGTACAATAAGAATGCATGCCATGGCGGAAAGTAAAAAAATATATATGTCAAAAGGGCACTAAACATCACCCGTTCTACACCAGAACTTCATACAAGTATAACATAACATTATAATATTCTCGCCAAGCGACAGAACTACTTCAGCGGTCGGATAGATTATCTACAAAAACTACAAAATCAACTACGCCACAGACTTACTTTCGACGTACATATTAAATGCTTTAGAAATACCTACGCTAAAAGAAAATTTACTATATAAATATCTGCCACATTTTATTTTGCGATTCACCTCATGGATTGTTTGCAAAGATAAAAGGGGACCTCCGTTTAATTTTTTCTGATTGAAGTACTTAACTAATTTCACCACCATGTTTCTGGATACTGCATTCAGACTTTTGCCGGGCATTTCGAGATTTGTTCCTTTACAAATAGTAAAACTCAACCACTCACAAACTATTTACGTAGCAACTTGCATAATTGTGGGAAGCTTAAGACACCACAATAAAGAACACTACACTTATACCGGGTGTAATAGGATCATGATATACCCCCCTTGGCTCCTTTAGTTTTGAAGATTCGCTAGGTGCATGACTGCTAGCGCCAGGCGTGAACGGCGAGAATTGGCAACACTGTTAAGCTTCTTGTTTACTTTTTATCATTGACGTAAATGGAATATGAAAAATATCTATGATTTTTTGGTATAGTTATAATGTACATAGTATATATTGACTGAAAATATCAAGAATGGACATTATTATTCAAACGGGGTTTGAAAATGTATTTCAATCGATACAATTTAACCCGGCAACTTTAAAGAAAGCAAAGATTTAAACGAGGCCAATCACGTCTGTTACGTAGAAGAGTACAGGCGAAATGGACTCAGTTATAAGATTGAGTGTTTTCTAATTCGACAAACATCAGTCACATCAAGCCCTTATGAGGTAAAATTACACGTAAGTACATTAATTTCAATAATGAATAAAATTATATTTATGATTGTAAATGTAAGGTTATGTGAAAATTGAGATACAAAAATGTTAATTGCGAAAATATTTTTTCAGCTGAATGAAACACGAGATTTGTTGGAACATCCTGCGAACGTGTCAGCACTAAAAGTGGAAAATGCAAGCACATCTGTGCTTTAATTTATTACATAAACAATAATGAAATCTTGTCAAAAACAGATTTTGAACAAACTTGGGGCAAACCAACTCCAAAACAGCTGGGAAGTGCTAAGTATTCAAAGGGAGAATACTTCAAAGATATGTTTCCTGATAACTGCAAGAAACGAAAGTTAACAAATGTTAGACCTTATGTGTTTAGATCCATATTAAAATTTAATTTAATTCGAATGTAAACACGTGAAATAAAGTTTTTTATATAATAGTCACATTGATATTTTGAGGTTAAAGAACTTACTTCAACCTTTTAACAGCAGCTATTTTCGCTGTTCTAATTTGTACCACAATTTCGGAAACCTGTAAAATATAAAATTACTCCCTTTCACGTTTCTATTCTTACAATCGACTACGCAACAAATTGAAACACCCATATTTACTATTTTATTATGAGAAGTATCCATATGATATAATGTACAAATACTTAACAATGTTTTCTCAAACTGCCACTAGGCACGTTCATGTAGTTTTTGTTCGCCCCACTCTTCGCATGCACCCGGCGGTTACATACATAATAAGCGGCACTTTTTGACATACAATTGATTTTTTTTTTCACTTCCGGTTTCGGCGGAAGTGACACTAACTTTCGATTTTTAAATGGAACATCCTACATATTATAGGATTTTTGAAGTCTGCATAATTTTCTGAATCCAACGATTCCAAATAAGTGACATTTCAAGCATCAATTTTTTCTATAATTTAATTTTTAGTTTTCCATTTATGTGTGCCATGACAGTTCCGATGTATTCTAAATGACCTGTGTAATGCTACAAAAATCGAAATTCTGCTAAAAACACTAAATTACGCAAATAAAATTCACCAAAATTGTTTTTGGGGCAAAACTCAATTTTTTCAAATGGAATCATATCGGTACCGTGGTGCCATTTATTAGTACTATTAATACGGAATTTATTCATATGTCGTATTAAAATGTGCGATAAATGCAAACAAAATTAGCTTGTCAAACATTTGTTGGTTTAACGGTGTTCTTACTGTGTCTTTAAAAATTGTTTAAAATTCTTGTTAACTGTGTTCAAAATGCCGCATATTTATACAAGAAATGAAAAATGGAAATGTTAATTATTTATGAGGAAAGTAAAAAAAAATGCAATTGCAGCTATGGATCTCTATGGCCGACGATATCCTGATAAACAATGCCCAGCGAAAAATTATTTTAACCGTGTTGAAAACCAATTCCGAAGAGAGCCCAACAATGAAAACTTCTTTATTGACGAAGGAACGGAAATTAATGTTCTGGCTCGAATAGAAGTTGATAAAACTGTTTCTTTAAGGCAAGTTCGGTATCAATTGAACAACAGTCACCAAACACTAAGCCGACCATAATACGACCATAATACCACTATAAATCTTTTAAATACCAATTGCACCAGCATTTGTACGAAAGTGATTACGAACATAGAATGGAATATTGCAATTGGATTTTGTATAAAAACGTGCAGCCAAATAATGATTTTTTGGAACTGATTTTATTTTCGAACGAGTCAAGGTTTACAAATTTGGAATTATTTAACCGCCAAAATACAAAACATTGATCACAAGAAAATCAAAATTTATTACGGGAGGGTGACTTTCAAGTGCGGTTCGGTTTCAATGTTTGGCTTGAACTAGTCGGTAGTAGAATTGGTCCAATAATATTTGAAAGACCTCTGACTAGTGCCAGATACTTGAGATTCCTGGAAAATGATATTGAGGACATTTTAGATGAGTTACCTTTAGAATTGGGACAGGAAATGTATTTCCAACTAGATGGCGCTCTTCCCCATAATTCAAGGTTAGTAAGTGATTACTTTCAACGGAGATTCGGAGAAAACGTCATTTCGACGAATGGTCCTGTGAGATGACCTCCAAGGTCACCTGATTTAACGCCCCTTGATTTCTTTGTTTGGGGTCATTTCAAAAATTTTGTCTATGCAACCACCGTTACAACTCGTGGAGACCTGGAGCTACGAGTAAGACGAGCAATTAATAGCATAGCGGCCCAGAAATTGGCGAACGTTCTTCGAGAAACAGCTATGCGAGTTCAGAAGTGCATTGACGTTAATGGACAGCATTTTGAACAACTGTTGTAACGTTTTGTGTTAATCTTTTGTATTCCAAAACCACCTTATGTGTAACAAGGTAATTAGAATAAAATTGTGTTTTTTATTTTCTTTTAGCTGTAATTTTGTTTGTATTTATCGCACATTTTAATACGACATATGAATAAATTCATTATTATCAATAGTACTAATAAATGGTACCACGGTATCGATATGGTTCCATTTAAAAAAATTGGGGTTTGCCCCAAAAACAATTTCGGTGAAGTTCATTTTCTCATAAATCACGTAATTAAGTGTTTTTAACGGGATTTCGATTTTTGTAGCGTTACACGGGTCATTTAGAATAAATCGGAACCCTCATGGCACACTTAAATGGAAAGCTAAATATTATATTATGAAGAAAATTGATGTTTGAAATGTCACTTATTTGGCATCGTTGGATTCAGAAAATTATGCAGAATTCAAAAATGCAATAATATATAGGATGTTCCATTTAAAAATAGAAAGTTAGTGTCACTTCCTGCAAAACCGGAAGTGAAAAGAAAATCAATTATTTGTCGAAAAGTGCCGCTTATTATGTATGTAGTATATCCTAAATTTCAATCAACTTCAAAACTAAAGAAGAAAGGGGTATACCATGATCCTGTTATACCCGGTATAAATAACGAGAAGCAATAGAAAAATCGTTACATTTTACGAATTTTATGGTTATATTATTCATCTCTAATACGCATCGTTACGCCTGGAACTTATGTCGTAGCCTCATCAGAAGTGACTTTCTCTTATTTACATTGCAATGCAGAATACTGGTATTTTAGCTAAGAGAAAAATATCAATAGGTACATATATAGATGACGTGAAAGACAAGATTCATGATTTCAACTATACATACATACCTACATTCACAACGTTTTTTAAAGACCACTTTTTGGTGTTCATGGGACTTCAAAACGTAAAGATTTGTTATTATTGAATTTCTTTTACCAGTTGCAGTAACCTCCACATTTTCATGGGTGGAGAGGTTAAGAGGATTAATAAATAAAATTATTATTAGTAAAAAATCTATGCAATTGGTTTCCTTTGACCCACCCAGTAGTGCAAACAGAAATTTGAAATCCCTGTTAGTTTTTCATCAGGCACCGTCCATGCCGTAAACTGCATGTACATCCTTTTTCCTTAGTCGATTCTAAAAATTAGATATAACGTTCCTCCGGTAATTTCTAAATTAATTTCGAGGGAAAACCTCTAAGGAGAGTCTAAATTAATTTAAAATTCCTGCTCACCCGGGAAATATTATTCTTTTATTTGTAATAAACGTGAAGTGAACCGCTTTGACGGGCGGCATAAATAGGCACATATGCGGTTATATAACATTATTATCTGGTCTGACAGTGCGGTGGATGTCTGTCTACACCGATTGGAGGTTAGTTTGAGGGTTGAAACTCCGCCTAGGATCATCTCCCCGCCGAGAGCGCATGAGCCACTGTCAGGGGTCGCAGGTACGCCTCCGCAATCATATTTCAAAATACCAACCCCGAATTCTTCCTTCATTATACCCGTTTGCATATATAAGTTAATTTTGCGGGTTAACTTGAGCGGACAATACACGAGCTTAAGTAGCAACTCTTGCCGTGCACTATTTTCACTTACAACTAAACTAATAAAAGGAGTCAGTAAAATAAATATTTTTATGATACTATTGAAAATGAAAGGTATTTTTTTCGTACAACTACGTGAGATATGCCGAGTGGTTTGAAAATAAACAAAGTCTCTAAGTTCAAAATTTTTTCCTACAGAGTGTCCCACTTCGTATTAAGCCACCCCTATAACTTGGCTATTTGTGTTTTGATTTGTATGTATTTTTATAGCACATAATACCCATAATGAACTTACCTTTGGAAGGTACAACTGTTACTCAATCTCTATTTCAAAGCCAACTGTGATTTTTTTTATCAAATATGAATTTTCATTTAAAAATATTAATTTTTTTTTAATATTGCAAGCCAGAAAAATTCGATGTTTGGGTTAGTTTACAGCATCCAGATTGCTATGAATGTCAATCTACTTACATCAATTATTGTAAATATCATATTGGGCAATTTTTACGTCAAAATGCCTTTGAAATTAACAATTCCAGAAAAAGTGGAAATTATTCATCTCGCTGGAGATAATGTTCGTTCCTTCAGAGAGGCTGCTAAAATATTTAATCGTAGACATCCCGATCATCCTCCACTACATCATTGCACCGTAGCTGCCCTTAATAAGAAATTTGCTCAAACCGGCACTATTGCAAAGCCAACATTGAAACCTACCAAAATGCATCCAGATGATGATATTATACTGGGTTTTGTTAATGGAAACCCACGAACCAGTGTAAGAGAAATTGCGCGGGAATTAAATTTATCAAAAAACAAGATCTGGTGTTGCCTTCGCAGGCACAAATTTAAACCCTTCAAGCCAAAATTTCTAACCACGTTGCAAGAAGGAGGCCCAGAACGAAGAATAGAATATTGTTATTGGCTGCAAGGCATTTTTGTAGAGGGCCGTCGTTTTATTAATAAAATACTGTTCTCAGACGAAGCCACATTTACCACTAATGGCGTGGTTTCGTCACAAAATTGTAGATATTGGGCTGCGGATTATCCAAATTAGGTAATCACATGCAAAAGTCAGTACTCCCAAAAAGTGAATGTATAATGTGGTATACTGGGAACCCGGCTAATTGGTCCATTTTTTTTTCGAGGGAAATTTAAATGCTGATGTTTACTTGAATTTCCTTAACACAGAATTGTTCGATGCTATAGACGATTTACCTCTTGCATTGCAAAGAGATATCCACTTTCAACCAGATGGCTGCTAAGTACATAATGCCTTGATTGTGAGGGAATGGTTTAGCCAAAATTTTCCTCGAAAATGGATAGGACGTAATAGTCCACTTTACGAGTTTCCGCCCAGATCCCCAGATATTACTCCCCTGGATTTTTATTTGTAAGGTGCAATTAAAGAAAAAGTTTATAAAAGCAGACCACGCACAAGACAAGAATTGTGTAACAGAATTTTGGAAGTTTGTCGATCAATATCTCCTGAAGAATTAAGAAAAGTATCGAATCATAATAAAAAAAAGAATTATAAAATACATTGAACTTGAAGGCGATCTGGTTGAAAAATATTTCAGATAATTATTATTGTTAGCATTGTTCATATTGTGTACGTTTTTCTTTTAATTAAATAAATTATCAACATTATGTAAAATGGTTTATTACTATTTTCTGGAATTCATAGCAATCTGGATGCTCTAAACTAACCCAAACATCGAATTTTTCTGACTTGCAATATTTTCTTAAAAAATCAATATTTTTAAATGAAAATTCATATTTGAACTTACTTCATTTTTCTGAACGACTTTTCCAAATTCATTTTTCCTCTATCTCAATCGTTAATGTTACTTTTGTAAAATTCCCATTTAAAAAAAATCAAGTTGGCTTTGAAATAGAGATTAAGTAGTTCATTATGGGTATTATGTGCTATAAAAAATATGTACAAATCCAAATACAAATAGCCTAGTTATAGAGGTGGCTCAGTATGAAAATAAAAAAGTATAGTGTGTCCCACACCCTATATTTTTCTTATTATCTTACGCAATTTCCGAGCAATTTCTGTACTTTTCAGTGACACAAAACGCTAGGTAAATTGCTTTCAAAGTAGTAGTTAAGGTTTGGTTATCGTTTTACTTGTATATTATGTAGTTAATTGAAATGGTCAGCTAGTTCACAGGATCTGTGCCTTTCAGCATTCTTTTGAAGTATTTTATTTTTAACACATTTTTATTTTTTATTTTTATTTTATTTGCCTTAAAGATAAAGGTAACATTTTTTATATTCTTTAAAAACATTTTTAACTGGCTTTAAAAAATCTCTGAAGAAGAAGGTTATCAATTCGACTTGTATGTATAGTTTTTTATGTTCGGGCAACCATTATTATGGAATGGATTAAACAATTTCTATAAAATATTTAGCAAACTGTAGTACATAGCGCGGAAGTGATCCTATCTTAGTTTTATCGAGTTATGTCTAGTACAAGGTGAACAAAAATGGGGAAAGGTTCTTCTATTCTATTTATTTGGCGATTAGAAATAATCGGAAACGATTTCGTCACAATTGCATTAAAGTTGGTAGTTAATTGTCTTCGGAGTAACTGGTAAGTAATCTGATGTTAAAAACAAAAAAATGTAAATGCTGAATCTAACAAGACTGTCATTATTGCAAAACTATTGCGGATTTACATGAAATTTTGATCATGAGGATATGAAAAAGCTATGATGATAAGTCTGTTGTCAAATCTTAAAAATTAAAACCGGCAGATATTCTATTTTACCCTGTAAAGAACACATAAGACGGGCTAAAGAGGGAGTTATTTTAAAAATTGAACCGCATTTAAGAAAACGGTCACAAATAATTATGAAACAAAATTTCATCGGCACCCTGTTAACTTAACCTTATTAATTAAGATTACTTTAAAAAATGAAAATTCCGTTTGTTTGAGGTCGCATCAATTTATTACAAAAAGTTTCTTTAACCCTTTTTAGAGGACTCACTTAGTTTTTAAATTATGAAAAAAAAAATCGGTAAAGTTATTTACACAGAACTTCCCTCGTTATTTGTGCATGGCAGTCACTCAAAAAAATTATTAATTACGAAATGACATTGGGAATAATAATCGAAATATAATTATTGGTATTATTACAAAGAAAACCTGATAACTTTTGGTCAAAAAAATATACAGAGTGTTCATCCAACAGCAAAAGTTCAATATACTAAATAACAGGTGCCAAATATGGAAGGCTTGCGCAAATACCTTTATAAATGTCCACCATGACTCAATTATTTCTTGGGATGCCATTATTCAATAAAAGTATATAATAGGATATGCCAAATATTATTGCCATCTTTCACATTTTCAATCCCACATTCACGTAATGGAGTGGAAGTATAGTGGTGATTAAAATATAGAACAAATTTTCAAAAATGTTTTCTGTCTATTCTAGTGTTAAATTTTTTTCCAAATTGGTGAAAATATGTTGCAGATTTTTTTTTCCGAAATAGGTTTAGAATGTTATGAAACGTGGAAATTTTAAATTTGAGCAAAAAAATATTTCGTCTATTCTATAATGGTGATAAATAGATTACTAAAACATGTTTTCATTTTTTTCTTATTTTTCTAAAATATTTTTTAATTTGTTTTAATAAATTTGGAATGCCATGGAAACGTGGAAATTTTAAATCGGAAAAAAAATTCCATCTATTTGTGGTAAAATTTTTTCAAAAATTTTCAAATTTTTTTTTATTTTTCTTTAAATAGATTTAGAACGCTATGAAACGTGGAAATTTTAAATTTTGAGGAAAAAAAAATTCATCTATTTTGGTGGTAAAAATTTTAAAAAATTTTTTTTTTTCTTTTAAATAGGTTTAGAATGCCATGAAACGTGGAAATTTTAAATTTGAACAAAGAAAAACTTTTTTTTTAGTGGTAAAAATTTTTTCAAAAATGATTCAAAAAAAATTTTCAAAAAATTTTTTTTTCTGAAATAGGTTTAGCGCGTCATGAAACGTGGAAATTTTAAATTTGAGCAAAAAAAAAATTTTGTCACTATTTATTCCGTTTAGACGGTCCACCCTGTATATTTTTCAGTGAAAATTCTACCAGTTCTTCGCTGACAGTAGGGTTAACTACCTACCAAATTTGACTGCTCTCCGTCAAGTAGTTTTTTAGTTAATGCACCAACAGACAGACAGACAGACAGACAGACAGACAGACAGACTGACGGAATTGGAAAACCTATATTTTCGGAATCTACGTGTTCTGAAACGTCAGAATCCGAAAAAATCTCGGAGGGTGATTTTTTCTCGAATACAATACTTCCCTTCGGTATGCGAGGGAAGTAATATTATGAGATAATAAAATGTAGGCTTCATCATTGCATGTCTGTGGAAGGTGAGATACGTATTTCTCTTGTCTGATATTTAATTGCAGAATCCATCTTTACAAAATAATTGTACTATTTATATCATATTTTTTCTTACAAAATGGTTTTGTCATCAACAGCATCATTAAACTATTTACATTTTTCCTTCCTTGGGTTTTAATAAATATTGCTTTTCTCGTCCTTATATTGACTTCTTTAGTTTCTTCAATTTCTCCTCACATTTTTTGGCAAAAGATGATTGTTTCATTGCTTAGCTTAGTATCTTATTGAACATGCTCATTCTGAAACTCGTCGACAACATTAAAAGGAAACAAAGATTTATGTAATATATGTTAATTAGTATTTCACATATTTTAGACAAGAAACCTTAAAATTGTGAAAACATTATTTATAAATTAAAGATACCTTTTTTAAAAATGAATTATTATTTCTTTGCTTGTAATTGTAACGAAACATATTCTTTATAGGATTTTAAAACAGCAGAAAAAACTATGTATGAAAACTAAAGGAAAAACTATGTGTAAAAATATTAATGAAATCTATGCATTCTTTCGATAATCTGAATTCTGGCTATGCTTGCAAATTAAAATCCTAAAATGAATTTGTCTAATTTTCTATTTGATAATTCTCATTGTAACACTAGCACCTACATAGTCCCCTGTGGCCATGCAGATTAAACTAGTATCAACATAACCCCCTATACGGTCATGAAAATTCAGTTAAAAATGAGAACAAAGGCCTAATCCGAATTTATTTACCTACCTTGTCTTAAAAATTTTTTGTTCTAATCGATTACATTTTCATGAAATCTATTATTCTGTTTCTTGGAAATGCTTAGCCTTTGAAATGTTTTTCGCCTCTGTTCTGCAGCTCATCAGAAAGACATGAAGCCACTCATAAAGATGTTTCACGCAGAACCAAGACAATTTTCATGAATAAGTTTCATACGTATTCATGAAAATTGTCTTGGTAATTACATTTGACATTGACTGATAATGTAATTTGAAAATAGAATCCATTAGAATGAAAATTTTTTAAGACAAGGTAGGTAAGTAAATTCATTTTTGGCGTTTGTTCTCATTTTTAACTGAATCTTCATGACCGTAGGGGGTTATGTAGATACTAGTTTAATCTAGATGGCCGTAGGGAACTATGTAGGTGCTTGTGTTACAATGAGAATTGTCGAATGAGAAATTAGACAAATTCATTTTAGGATTTTAATTTGCTATCATAACCAGTATTCAGGTTATCGGAAGAATGCAAAGATTTCAATAACATTTTTACACATTGTTTTTCTTTTAGTTCTCATAGATAGGTTTTTCTGCTGTTTGCAAAATCCTATAGAGAATATGTTTCATTAAAGATACCTTCTAAATCGACACAGATAGGACAAATTGGCAAAATCACAATAGGTTTGCAAAAAAGCATCGCACTTTGCCTCGAGATGTGTATCACAGATAAGTTTTCTTTTACGGTACAACTACTCGATTTTAAAAAAGCCAAAAGAACTAAAACAATTCGCTTTTTTAACATAATTATGACAAGCACACGTAAGTCACAATAACAATTATAACTCTATTAAGTAGAAAATGAAGCCGTTCTCAGCTTTAAAAATACATGTAAAGAAGAAACATGTACATATCTCTTGCCGTTTAAATACCCAAATAGGCAGAGTTTTATTGTCATATTCAGCATACGGCTGGGAGCCTATTTCTAATGAACTCCATTGTGAAATGTCAGGAATTAAATTCAAAAACTGTAAAATAGTAACTATCTATAGATCTCCTCTAGGGGACTTTAATATATTTTTAGACAAATTAACTCTAATGCTTGGTAAACTTAATAAAAATAAAACCACAATCATCCCCGGTGATTTTAATTGCAAATTAAACACCCCTGATACTAATACACTACTTGTGGTTAATACATTTCTTACCTTTGGTTTGAGACAAACAGTATTTGTTAACACTAGAAAGAACTCATGCTTGGATAATATTTTTACCAATATAAACTCCAATAAATTTACTTCATCTGTATATAACACCAAACTTTCAGATCATTTAGGTATCTCCCTTAAATTCGATTTAAATATTTCTAAAAAAATCACAAAGAACTTAAGAGTGAACTACAGACCTATCACCGATTGTGGTCTGCATTCTCTGTATAACACAATCGAGCAAATTAATTGGAATTTTACTACCTGTCAACTTTTTAATATCGATACTAAATTTAAATTATTTTTGGATATAATTTTAGATGCCATTGAGCTCTGCTTACCAATAAAATCTAAAATGCAACATAAATCGCCGCAAATTGGTTGGTTTAGTGAAAAGCTGCAAACAATGCGAAATAATCTTAACTTTCTTATTGACATAAATAGGCAAGATCCACTTCTGATATCAAAGGAAGCTGTAAATTCTTATCGCAGCAAATACCGATCTGAAATCGTTAATGCGAAAAAAGTTGCAAACGACAATTATATAAAAAAATCTCAAAACACACAAGTCGCTATGTGGAAAATTATCAAAAACAATAATGCGAACTATTGTACAGAGAAATGTGATTCTATAAATGCAAACGATTTTAATAGATATTTTTCAAACATAGCAGACACATTACTAAAAGATCTTCCTCCATGTCCGAAGCTTCTTTCAGATTATCTCTCAAAAGTAAGTCCTCACATACATTTTAAATTTAGAGAAGTTTCATACAGTGAAGTCAGATAGATAATAGACAATCTAAAAAATACTAACAGCAAAGATGCATATGATATTAATGTACGAATAATTAAGACAATAAAAAATATAATTTTATATCCCCTGACTAATTTAATAAATCAGTGCATCTAAGATAACACATTTCCATCAATTCTTAAACTGTCAAAGGTCATTCCGATTTTCAAAGAAGGTTCTGCAGCGGATGTGTCGAATTACAGACCTATTTCGTTAGTTCCAATATTGGCGAAAATTTTCGAAGCAGCTATGAAAATACAAATTACGAATTTCTTCGAAGAAAACAATCTATTTCACTCTAATCAATTCGGGTTTAGGAACAAGCTCTCTACTACTCTAGCAATTAATAACTTAACTCAGATTATTTTACATAATTTTGAATTAAGCAATGTAACTAGCGGAACTTTCTATGATTTAACCAAGGCCTTCGATTATGTATCCCACAACATACTCTTAGACAAATTGAGCCAATATAATTTTGATCCAGGCAGCATATCTCTGATACGGTCATATCTTTCAGGTAGGACCCAATACGTTTCACATAATAGTAGCAGCTCTCAGCATACCACAATAAAACATGGCGTACCGTAAGGCTCTGTACTCGGCACGGTATTATTTATCATTTATATAAATGACCTTGCCAACTGTGACAAAAATAGTTCTTTGATATTATTTGCTGATGATACCACCGCTCTCAACTATGACAGAGGCCCAAATCAACTAACAGAGAAAGCTATGAGTACTCAATCGAACATCAAACAATGGTTCTTTGCTAACAAGCTGAACTTAAATCAAGAAAAGACGCAAACAATGAACTTCACCCTTCGTCATATAAATGTTAATCAGACCGTGACTGATAATGTAGTCAAGTTTCTAGGAGTTTATATTGACCCCATACTTAGTTGGGATAAGCATGTTTCTAATTTATCAGTAAGTAACTCTTTCAAAAAAAGTATTTCTCTTAAGAAATTTAGCAAATACTGTTTCTAAAGAAACTCTAATAGCAGCTTACTATGGCACTTTTCATTTTAGCATGACGTATGCTATTTTAAACTGGGGACACTCGTCTCACAGTTCAAAAATATTTAGTCTGCAAAGAAAGTATGTTAGAGTCCTAGCAGGTGTAAACTATAGAGACGATTGTCGTGAATATTTTAAAGATCTTAAGATTCTTACTTTACCATCGACTCATATAATGGAATGTTTATTGTACATCAAACGTAACATCAATGAGTTTGACAATCGGGAATTACATACTTATCCTACGCATTTTAAAAGTAATATAAAACATAAATTTCTTCGACTTACAAAATCTAGAGACGGCACTGGCTATCGTTGCATAAATTTCTTTAATAAATTACCAGACCGAATAAAAATTCTAGAATTAAACAAATTCAAACAAAAAATTAAGCAGTACCTTAAAAGGAAAGCTTTTCATAATTTTAATGAATATTTTAATGAATCATTTTTGGACATCTAAGCCTACCTTTCTGTGTGTAACATTGCTCAAAATATTTCAATTTTTTTTTATGCATTTACGTTTTTAAGAAAATCTGTGTTGTTGGTGTATTGTTGGTAATTTTACTGAAATATATATATATATTCTTATTATTTAATTTTTAATATTATTATGATTAGGCATATTTACTCTATTTTTCTATGTTGGGACTTGTGTAAACATTTGTATGTATTAACATTAATAAAGGATATTATTAATATTATTATTATTATTACTATTATTATTATTATTATTATTATTATTATTATTATTATTATTATTATTATTATTATTGTCGGGAAGTAAAATATGCAAGTGGAGATACTGCATGTTGAGATGCCTGTCTAATATTCAAAAAAGAAGAGACTACAGTCACAGAGGACACTGACATCTAGATGTTTTCATTATGTCATGTAAGGTGTTTATCAATCAAGTGACAATAACGTCATTCTCAGAATATGGACCACACAAAGATATCCTTGCCATTGGTGGATGTGACAATGCATCTCGTCCGTTTGGCATTAGAAAAAAAATATTGAAGAATCTGCAGTAGCATCATCAAGACAGGAGAAAATGCACTTATCTGCCTCCAAAAAGAAAAGGATAGTGACATACTGACCACACTTGGATACAAAAGTTGTAAGAAACATTGCTTGGTACTAACACAATTGCTCTACAGTCTCAATCGCTATAGTTTACAGATTACTATATGGAACAAACATGGAAGGTGAAATATGAAAGCCTAAAGCCAGAAGACGTCGGATTGAGTGTACAAAACTAATAGACTTACACCCCTCCATCAGCTCATATCATCTCCGGCAGTGCAGGAGACTAGTAACAGCAAAAGTTGACTTGTAAAAAGTCTAATTTAAACTGCACCCCTACTTGCTCCGATTGTTCCAGTGCTAACATTTCCAACTCTCATTCTTGAAGTAATGAATGATGACATAGATTTTGTTTGATTAAATAGAATTGTTCACATCTATCAGATACTTAAGGAGAATTTCTTTTTTTTTTTCGTTCTAACAATTATTAAACAATGCACTAAATTATTTTAAATTTTAATAAACGAGACTTGACATGTTACGAACATCAAATATATAAAACACAAGTTGTAAAACATGAGATTTACTTCAGTGTCTCAGAAGCAGTCGCTCTACTGAATCAATCGCTCTAATGAAGAAGTAGGTACTAAAATTCTGCTAAATTTTCTAATCATTTCTGTTGCAATTAATTCCAGATCATAGGGACGTAAATTTTATTTGATTCAATAGAATTGTTCACGCCTATCAGATATCTCAGAGAGGCGAACATCTTTTCACTTCAAGGATTTTTGAACATTATTAAAATTACATTAAATTATTTTAAATTTCAATAAGTGATAATTTACACTTTAGAGGTGTTTCAGAATCTCATGATCCGCGAAATGCGCAAAAGGCAAAGTTTAATCTGAGTTATAAGTATGTTTTTGAAGACACTGGAGGCTGCCTTGCTGTATACATAAACAAGAGCTCGGGATAAATTGTAAACAATAAATATAATATTTTTAAGAAGTGTAACTGAGTCAACAGGACGGATTATGTCTCTGCGCATATGAAGGTCACGGCTCATGAGGTTTTAAAACACCTCTACACAACTTTTTATTTATAAATAGCAATATATAAAATACAAGTTGTAAGACATGAAATTTATTTCAAGTTATCAAAAGTAGACACTCTACTAAATCTGTCGCTTGTCGAAGATGTTCACGTATCTAAACTTTAAATATTTTTAATGTGGTATTTCAAACGTAAAAGAAGGGCATTTCTGCTGAAATTAATCGCAGATCATATCAAATTTTTACTAGTCTATTATTAGTAGAGGACCGTTACAGTTTTCTTTGGGAACCGGTCGATGTTAATTAATCTTGTTTTTAATACTAAAAATTCTAAATAAAGAAAATCGTTATTTAAGTTTTATAATGTTTTCAAATCGCATTTTTGTGCGTTATACTTCATCTGTAACCTATTTAATAAATGCTATAAAAAAGATGGATATATTCGTGGCCGAATATATCCATACAGGCTTGTTTTCGGTGTCACAGAATTATAGAGAAAATGACATATGATCAGCAGACGTTCCGAGCTCTGAATAATGGAACCTCAGAGGATAGTGACAGAGAGCAACGATGAGGTGTTATATTATATTTGAGACAGACTTGTTTTCAGTGTCATAAAAATATAGAGAAAATGCCATATGATTAGCAGATGTTTCAAGCTCCGAATGGAACCTCAGAGGATAGTGACAGAGAGCAACAATGAAGTGTTATGCTATATTTGGGACAACAAATATTTCTGAAAATATTTTGATAGATATTCGCGTGTTAAGAACGTAGAGTGCCTCATTGTCGCTCGTGAGAGCTGATAAAAATTCGAGGATGACAAAGGTACTTGCGCTCGAATTACATACATGATATTATCTAGAATCATTTTAAAATGTCGAAATAACAGAAATAAATAAGTTGAAATTGGTTCTGGAAATTGCGATTCGTCAACATAACATAAGTGTGCCATGCATGTGACCAAGATAAGCAAACGTATAATACAGAAACTCAATTTATTTAAATGCTGCTGCTGATTGAATTTATATTGTGATTTTATTAAGACCAAACAGCTGGTATTATGGAAAATCAAGCAGAAAATAGTAACGATATCTTTTCATCAACTCTACTTGTATTAACAAAAGTTTTAAGGCATTATTATTTAACAAAAAAAATATTATGCAAGGAAGGAGACATGCAGTTAGGCGAGCGTTAAAGTACCTCGTCGCTCGTTGCCATTTCTCCTCAGTAAACGTCAACTTCTTGTTGTCAAATTTTAGCAAAAAAGCCTACTTCATCTACCGTTCGTAGACAAAATTACAAAAGGATTACCAGTTCTAATAAAAATTCCAAATTCTCTGTATGAAAGTTCTTGTGCGAAATATGTTCATAAACAATATATAAGAATATCTAAGAAAATTGGCATAGCTCTGTCTCTAGTAAGTCTTTCAATAAAATTAAGGAGTTCATTGCCGGACTCTAATTCGGTTAAGCTTTGCTGTATTTATGACTTCCGACAAAAGAAGTTAAGAAAGAATAGAACACAGCGTCAAAGATTCATCATGAAAGGAAGTTGACAATTTTGAGAGCTGCAGCTGTATGTTCAGATATTCGTTTAGTTGGTTACGAAAATAGTGGTTATCTTGCAAGTAACAAAATGTTTAATAATATTAATGCAAATGTGCCAAAGTCTGCAACTTTTTTGATTAAATTATTTTAAAATTTGGGCTACACTGCTCCTCAGTTTGTACTTACGGAATGCGGTGGTGAGGTGTGTACAACCATCCTATTTACTAACTGATGAAGATGATGAAATTTATAATTGTGATGAAACTATAGATATGTAAAATGTTATATGTAGAAGAAGAATACAATGACTTAAAATGATTAAATATTATTATTATTATTAAATATTTAAATATTTTCTAATTCCTTCATAATTTTCAATTTTTATGAATATAATCCATAAAATTTTTAGGAATTTTTCTCAAAGTATTCTTAATAAAAGTTTTTAATTTTGAAGCCACAGAAATCTTAAAGCACTTTATCCCAGCATATTTAAAAAAATAACAAGTTCTTCGCGTTATTATTATTTTTCAATATAATGAACTTTTCCAAATAGGTTTTTGATAACTGCGGTAAAACAATTGAAGATTGATTGTCATTTTTTAATAAATCTCAATCTTGAATTGTGCCATTTTGACATAAAGTATTATGGCATCCATGATAGATAATTTCCCGATGCCGTATAATAGTTTAAAGTGCCTTCAAATGACCTTTAATAAAATAGCCTACAGGGCGTTTCTGATAAACCATGCATCCACAGCGCACCTAAGTGCGACGTTTTCCACGGTTTGTATCCTCTTCAGATGGGTGGCTGCTTGGTATCCCCAGGCTACGGAAGCTTAGGTCAGAATAGGTGCAATGAGGGTCCTGATAAGCTTGAGCTTGTTCCTCAGGTTGAGTTGGCTCCGTCTACCTATCATAGGGTAGAGTAGAGTCCTCCTCGTCCTCGCTTTCTATATTATCACTTCCATGTTCTGTCTTCACGTGAGGCTTCAATCCATGATAACACCAATGTACTTGACAGTATCGTGCCATTGGATGTTCTCGCCGTTCATGGAAACGTATCCTGTGGGAGTTTGTTTTCTGGATCTCTTGAAGAGGATGGCTTGGCTCTTCTACGCGTTGACTTTGACTTTCCACTTGTTGCACAACTCTTCCAGAAGGGATGTTGCTTCCTGGAGGTTGCGGGTGGCAAGTCTTGCACTCCATGATCTTGCTGTTATGGCAGTGTCGTTTGCGTAGAGCGCCAAAGAGGTCCTTGCGGTTCTTGGCATGTCGGAGGTGTAGATAGTGAACAGGTGGGGAGATAGTACCGATCCCTGCGGTACGCCTGCTTCCATGGGCCTGCAGTTCGACAGCTTGTCGGCAATCTTCACACGGAGTTGCCTCCGGTGGAGATAGGATCTCACAAGTTTGACGATGCCGACAGGGTAACCCATCGATAACATCTTCGCCAGGAGACCTTCATGCCAAACTCTGTTGAAGGCCTTAGGCTACGTCTAAGAAGATCGCTCCTGTGACACAACTTTATGAAAGAAGGCCACTATAGCATCATAAATTTCTCTATTTTCAGTATTTAAAAGGGAAACTAGATTAGTGGGAAAGTGCATATCTAATATTGTTTGTTAACTGCAAATTTTGATACATGAGGAATAGATGCGGAAGGGTGGGATGTATTAGAAAGTAGAGGTTCTTAGTAGACCTAACATTTTCTAAGCATATTTTTTCCCAACTTTTCCAGATGTTCTGTTTTATGTTTTGGATCATATCATTATTTGTCGAGACTGACTAAATTTCGGAAAGTTTAGTGGCTTCTTTATCTGCCTGATCTACAATTTTATTCCCTATTATTCCAACATGACCCTTTGTCCAGATATATGTTATCTTATAATGTTCCTGCATACAAAAATATCACTCTACGTGTATGCATGATAACTTAATACAAACTATCGATCACTACACTTAAAATATCCGCCACTCTAGACGTTTTACATTTTTTGAAACTATAGGAGTTTCGCTTCAAGAATGTAAATGTATGACTATATCTAAATGGGTCGCCCGGTATATTTCAAAATGTCTTTAAACTATACGCATTTGTGTCCTCTACCAATATCTTTTAAAACAGAGTCAGGGTATTTGGATGTCATGAGACTGAAACACATTATACAGTAGAATGTTTGTAACTAAACAAAAACATATTGAAGGAATGAAACAATATATTATCGGTATTAATGTGCTAGATTAAACTAAAATAAAGGAAGTAATGTTGTATCATACCAGTAAGGGAATATGTAAACAGAACGAATACACAGTCCCAGAAACTACCCCTTGATGCGACAATAAGCACCTACTTTACATGCTGGCACTGTCCAGAAAATCATGAAACGGGCTACAAAGGTTAAAAGCATTAGAGGAATCGGATGAGCCAAAGCCAAGGGGTTGAGGTCGGATGAAATCCATGTGGGGGTGTGTCCGCAAAGCAATCCCACCCCTGCTGCGGTTGGAGGGGTTGAAATGATGAGCACCGGAACAAGTATACACCTTGTTTGTGTCAGTTATATTATTGCCGGAGATAACAAACTCCGATCTAAAAACTTACGGCTTCATTTACACTAATGCACTCTGTATTCTGTGGGTGAAGGTGGTGGACAATTTATTCTGCGAGGCAGCGGTCACGTGTAGTGAATCCTAAAGGTGACATTTTAAGATTGAACTCGTCGTTGTTCTTATTTCTGATACGTTTTTTTTTGTGACTGATCCCGGTGCTGATTTTAACTCTTTTGGATGATTAATATTGAAATTTTCTAGGTGGGTATGATTATTTTTAACATTTATTTGATTTGTCTCTAGTTTTATAACATGTTTTAATTATGTTTAATATACTTTGGGGAAGCGTTTTGAAAATAATAGCTACTAACGGGAGTCGTGAGGAACATAGTCTTGATAATATCATAATTTTCAGTTATGTATATCGAAAATTCACAACTCTACTTCAATCTAAATTTAAAAATTCGTACATCCACTAGATTAAGTTTACGTTTCTTTTTTTTATTTATTTGTGTTTAGGCTTTACAGCTAAAACAAACGTATTTGGAACTTGGTATCAAGGTATCTGTCGAATTTTACAATCATATTTTCAAACTGGTAGCATATTTTCCTCTTACAGTGTATAATTTCACAGAGTTTAACGTTTAATTTGACTTATACAGAGGGTCCAAAGTTAATACAAGCTTTGAGTGTGGACTCAAAAATAAGAAATTAATAGATAAACATGAAATTTTCTCCTATCTATGTACTCAAAAGAAACAAAATATTGTCATTAATAAAAAATTATATACATAATGATTTTTTGTTAACCTTTAATTTTAACCAGATTTTTCTATTGGGATGACCTTAAGAGAATAATTTAAAAAAATGTATTTCTTATTTTTTGGGATATTTGCATATATTCATATTGAAATATTAATTTTCTACACAATTTTAATATTTGTTGTTAATATTGTTGTTAAAATCACTCTTCTGTTATATGGGTCCTCATAAATTGAAACCTTTACGGTGGCAATTCATTTTAGTCATTTAACAGCAAACATATTTAAATGGGTATCTAAAAGTATGTACATTAGTAATAATTATACTTCCTAAATACCTCTATTTGAGAGTTATTAATAATTTTAAGACGCATGTAAATATTGTCAATTTTATAACAATGAGTAAAATTAAAAATATGTTCCAAAGAAAATTAATAAATATGTGGTGAATTTTGAAAATTTTATCAACCTCATAACTAGATATTAACAAATGAATATTGTGTCCCTATTAATTTAAACCCAATAATAATAATTAACGGTATACAACAGTAAGTCACAGAATTTTAAAAAATCGGTAAAGGTATTTACATAGAACTTACCTCTTTATGTATATAGGGCGGTCGCTATAAAAAAATATTAACTGAGAAATGTTACATGAGAAGGTTTTCGTAAATACCTTTACATATTTCCACCAGAGTTGAATTATTTTATAAGATAACCACCCTGTATATTTTTCAATTAAACTATAATATTTGTCTTCCGTACCAGTTATGTCAATTGTAGCAAATACTATTGTTATCTGTCACATTATTACTTCCACATCCACGTAGTAGAAATAGGTTTAGAATGTCATGAGACGTGTAGATTTTAAATTTGGGTGAAAAAGCAGTTTTTCCATTATCTATTATCTTTATACAATCCATCTTATATATTATTCAGTGTAATTCTCATTTCTTCGCTGGCAGCAGCGTCCACTACCGACCAAACTTCACTATTCTCCATCAAGTAGATTTTTAGTTACAGCGCTAACAGACAGATAACAGAGAGACAGACAGACGGAAACGAGAGACCTTCATTTTCGTAATCTACATGGTCTGAAACGTGGAAATCCGAAGAAATCTGAGAGGGTGATTTTTTCACGAATATAGGATGGGAAGTGTAGGTGTTTGTGAGATGCTTCTTTACAGTTTTCATGCTTCTTTTATGTTTCCATCTATCATCATCTCATTATTTCTTCTTTTAAGTTTTCTGTTTCTGAATCTAGCAGTGTGTACCTCCTTCTGCCCGCTTACGTCCATATATGGTTTCATGTTTCACTTTTCAACGCCCTGCATCAGTGAGCCTCCTTCATTTGTCTGCCAAGACATACATACATTAGCTCGCCGTAAGGAGCTTATATTTATTAACCGTTCCACAGGTAAATATCCATTTACGGTGGAAGTGCATGGGAGGACCCTCTCTCGCGGGTTATAAGAAAATGGTACAAGGGAATATTTTGTACACCCTGTGTATTGGTTTGTTTTTGAAGCAATCAGTTTTAATTTCCGTTTTTCAATTCCGGCTAATTTCTCTATTTCATTACCTATGTTGTTTTCAAGTTTAATAAAGAAATAAACTAGTACACTAATAGACTAATGCTACAAGCTACAAATTAAACATAACTTATCTCTTTCCATCCACAGTTCGCTGTCTATTATATTGCCTTTTAAACTTAAACATATTTTTTTCTCACTTGAAATGTGACCCAAGTTCCAGGTATAAATTTTACGAGGTACTTACCTCAGTTAAGCACTGCACTTTAATCACTTATATATTTTATTTTTGGTATTATTAACGTACACTTTACCGCAATTTTTCAATGATTAATTCGGTGTGTGCTTGGTTCTTCTATTATTACACTTCATCTTACGCAGAACTTTTTATTCTACCAATTACTTAAATTTTATCCAGTTTGATGGAGTTTTTTACATTTTCTTTAGGAGCGCCACAATACACATCTAACCTCGCCCAGCATCAAGCTAGCTCTCTAGGTTTTCGAAAGTTATATTTAAAAAGCGCGGTCATAGAGTTTACCTATGGTAAATGATCCAACAGATTGTTGCTACTCACCTCATCTTAACGATATGTCGTAGATATAGAGGGTGCCCACGAGACTAAGTGCACCCCACTTTTTTCTATATTTTTTAGGTTAAAAATTCTAAATTGGGGCACAATAGAAGCAATCTTGTCTGAATATATCTAAATTTCCTTTACAATATTTTTTGCATAATCAGAACCAAATCAGAGAAGACTTTGAAAAATAGAATTATATGAAAATGCTCAGTCCTCATCAAAATCGTATTTAAGTTTATATACAGTGTAATTAATACCGCAACACCCTGTTATTATGGAACGCGTTGCCCGATTTCATTTTTTTCTTGACATAGTACTCGATGGACTCTATTTGACCATATAAAAAATAGTCATTTTCAAATTTTCGTTTCCTTGTATTGTCCCCTAAATGGATCAACTGCTAGGCATATTTTTTGTTGAAAAAGTGGATAGCGTGATCGTTTCGCAGTTAGTTATTTTTTCCCTCTATGACTTTTTCCCAATATGCTCTCTTTTATAATGTGCATATTTTTGGAGTTTTCAACAGTCTTTCAGGATCAAATTCTTGCGGTGATAAAGCATGGTTATTGACCATTTAAGGGGGTAGAAAGGGTTAAATAGTCCTGAAAATATTTTTTTCATGTTCAGCATCCTCGAGAACGGGGGGTGCACGTTTACACTAAGAATGTAGGTAATACTAATCAGCCCCCGAGGGTTGTTAGGATGCTCTCAAAACCACTTTCCCGATTAAACCAATATTCTGTCATGCTATACGAGAACCACGAAAAGGGGTGGTAAGTATGTTTCGTGACTTTAAAAGTCATTTGCCTAGTCGTCCGACTTATTGAGTAAACTACAACAAGAACTCTGACTTGTTCACTTATTACAATAAATAAATCACTACATTAATTTTTTTATCATATTCGAATATTATTACGAATATTAAACTGTAAACATTTTATAAGCAAGAGAATATGTTTGATAATTATAATTAATTAACAATACGTCCATTAAAGTGTTCTTCTTTTAATTATAATTATGTTAACAAATGTTTTCTCAACGTGGTGTTCCATGTAACTAACTCACTAAGGTTACCTGTATTAATTATTATCTTTGTTTCAGGAGGTACAATGTAGTCTACAAACTTAATACGGTTTTCTACACTTCGACACTTTAGGACGTTCCTAATATGTTACATCATTATAACTACCCAACCTCCCTTAGTCATTTTTTGAGTTACCATCAACTAGACAACCAAAACACAAACGAAAATGATAATACGACCCCCAGCTTGTGTGAAGACTTATCTCAAGAAGAGGATCCAAGATGTCGAAGTAACTCGTCTGCCACGAATAATAAATCTTTCACAATAGCGGCAATACTAGGACTAAATAATGATGGCAAAGACATAGGTAAGGAAACAGATGTTTTAGATTGGTAGAAATGGATATTCTTCGAGAATTTTCATTTGGGCAAACCATTCTTCTCAAGAACTCATATATGTCTATGAATATAATGAGACATTCCGGCATAGTGCCAGTAGTAAATTTTCTGCAAGACCTCGTTTCAATTTTATATCTGTAAATAGAAAATATTTTTGAATTCCTTATTACAATAAAAAGAATGACGCACAGTAAAGACTTCAAACTTAAGTATAATTTCTTCAGGTTAAGTAAGACCTGTTTTGTTATACTCTTCAGAAATACAAAATATTGCATTTGGTCGGTACATTTCTATCACCTGTAATATCGCTCGTAGAGAAAATCTAAATTAAACACAATCTCACCTTTCGAGGGAAGCTTTTCAAAACAATTTTTTAAGAGAAATAATTATAGAAAATTTTTAAAGTTTAAATACGAATATTGTTATATTGCGTAAGACTCAATAGTCTAAAGTTTATTAACTAAAAAATAGTAAATTTGTCACGAATGGATAAGACTATGGACCAGGCTTGGCGTATACTGTATATAAATTGTGTAATAAAATACCTGCTAGTATAAAGTGTATTACACAAATTGAGAAATTTAAGTATGAAATGCGAACGATTATATTATGCAATCAGTAAAGGAAAATTAAAAACATATTAAATGGTGGGGTGTAGGCACTATACTAAGTTTCTAATTCGGTATGTCGGCATTTTTTGTTTATTTTGTGAATTTTTGTAATTTTAATTCTTAGGCCAAGCGGGGATTGGGTTATTTTGAACTCTTTTTAGGTTAAGTGGTAGAACAGGATCATATCCTGAACTTCACTATTATTGAAATGTGAAGTTTATGTAATTATGCTAGAAAATAAAGTTTATTTATTATTATTATTTTAATTATTATTATTATATATAAAGTATTTGAATATGACTGCAATTTTTAAAATATTTATTGCATAAAAAAATCCTTGAATAGATCGATTTTGAAACCCTCGATTTTTTTTATAGGGTCATTTAAACGGTTGCACATATAACAATAGGCCAAATAATTAAATAGCCTATCAAAATACCTTTCCTTTCAGGCATCGTAAAAGGTAGGTAGCTATTTGAAAAAGAAAAGTTGGGGTTGCTGACGATAAAACTAAACATTTTAAATTGCAGCAAAAGCTGCGGAATTGAAAATAATAATCGACATGTCCAAAGGTTCTTTTATGCAATAAATATTTCAAAATGTTTCAATACTTTTTACACACTGTACATCCAATTATACCAAATTTCCTATTTAATGTAATTAATGCAGGTAACCCTGCATCGGACCTGAGCGTGGTGAACCTCTCTGTGCACCCGGGAGGAACGGATAGATCCCTAGTATCGGGTTGCAGCAGGTTACAGCTTCCGGTACACCGACATGGTTCTTCGACGGTCGCCGTGACAGGGCATTACTCTGTTGGGCATGGGTGCCCTCCATCCAGACAAACTGGTAAGTGTTATATTATCTTGCACTCTTTATAATTGGGCATGTATTGTAAAAATGATAATTATAACGGAAGAATTCGTAATATCCTAAAATAGCTCTACACGCCTACAAGAAAACAAGAGATTACAAAATTGTTAGCGCTAATTTTAAACAAATTCTTCAAATATCACTTGTTTGACAAGAAAATGAAAAGAATAATGAGTTATTTAATGTAATATTTATAAAAATAACAACAACACAATTTAGCATACAGTGAGCTCCATAAGTAACGGCTACGTAATTTACAATTTTTGAGTAAGATCAATTTTTAATTCTAAAATGAAATTTTTTTAGCATAATTTTATACCTCCCCGTTCAACTGTCTTGGAGCGAAAGCTACCCCTTTAAAGTGTTTAAATGGAACGAGGGTGCGTGTGATAACTAATTTGAAAGCGTTTTTAATTCTCTATAGAGCAATACAGGAATATTAATTTCCTCATTTTTTTTATTGAAAAATATTGCATTTTCAATGTTACTAAGTAAACAAGGGAACATGAAACAGTTTAAATCAAATGTTCAAGCTGAGCGCCCATTGCTTCTTGACAATGATTGAGGCGTTGTTGAAATTCTTCTAAAACATTTTGTATCGTTTCCGGGGTGATTTGATTAGTTTCTTACCTCATTTTGGCTTTTAAATCATCGAAGTTATTTGGTTTGATAAGTAGACTTTCGATTTTAAAGTAAAAAACAGTCAAGCGGGGTCAAATCGTGAGAACGGGAAGGCCACTCAATTTCACAGCCTCTACCGATCCGCCTATTGGAAAAAACTTAATTGAGATAGGCCCTTATTTCCAATGTGGTGTAGCTCCGTCCTGCTGATATCAAATATTTGTATCAATTTCATTAAGGTTGTCATGATCTGGGAACAGCATTCTTAACTCTGGAACTAAAAAACTTTGCAAGAAATTCAAGTAACGCGTGCCAGTTAATGTGCTATCAAAGAAATATGGTCCGATAATTTGAGAATTTATAATTCCAACTCAAACGTTCGCCTTCTCAGGATATTGAGTATTGGCCTCCATCATCCAACGTTGATTTTGACAGTTGTGTTTGTTGACTATTCCATTTAAGACGAATGTTGCCTCATCACAAAAAAGAATGTTTTTCATAAATAACGGATCATCTAAGCAAAATTCCAATAGGCGATCAGGGTCATGGCACAGTAGTGCTTTTTGTGAAAACAGGCGACAAAAGTCGGTAGTCGATAAAAACTTTCGAAACTTGGTAGAGTTAAGTATTTGGATATGCTGAATTCAGTGTTGCAGCCGATTTTTTTTTTCATTATGGCGGCTTCGAAATTAGGGTTAGAAGAAGCAACTAAAGATGAAAATTCAAATAAAATAACCCAGCCGCTGATTTTCATTTTTACACCCCTTTCAACTCCTATTTTACTCGATTATCACCCTGAGAAGCAATTTTTGGCTTTTAGCATGGTGAAACTTGAAATCAGCAACCTCAAGAACCCCTATAAATAAACTTTTAAAATGAAAATCACGCATTTCGTCAAATGTTCATTTTTACTCCCCTTTCAGCCCCTATTTCACATGATTTTATCCTAAGAATCAATTTTTGGCTTTTGTAATTTTAAAATTTGAAGTCAGCAAACTCAAAAACACCTCTGGGATGTACATTAGGGGTAGGCAATTTTAGCGTATTCCAAGGGTAGTTTTTTCGTTATAGTTCAAAATGAGGTTTGAGTGTGTTTGGGCTTAGAAGTCGGATTCGAATTCAGCGTCGAGAAATACATTGGACTACTCGAGTCAAGTTCCAGGATCAGTACTTTTTTGTAGCTGAGTTATTTTATTGGATTTTTCATCTTTTTTCGCTTCATCTGATCCTAATTCTAAAGCCGCCATATTGAAAAGAAAATTTCTACAGCAGCACTGAATTTAGCATATCCAAATACTTAACTATACTAAGTTTCGTAAATTTTTATCGAAAATTGGCTAGGTTACCGACTTGTATCGCCTGTTTTCAGAAAAAGCACCACTGTACATCGTCGTTAAGTTCTTGAATCAAAGGGATTCTATATGGGTGGTATTTTTAATTTTTCAGAAGACGCAATATGAATGTTTTACTAACATCATTATCGGCGGCAACTTGTCTTGTAGGTTTATGTAGATTATCTTGAATATCTAACAATACATCCAATTTCTTTTCATCATCTAAAATTCGTTTACTACCAGATGTGGACATATCTGTAACATTTCCAAATTCACAAAATTTGTTTTAAACTCTACTAAGTAAGCGTAAACTGAAAAATACGACAATCAGGATACTTATAGTCTGTTTTTAATTCAGGAGGAGTAAACACGAAAGTTCCATTCACACCATAAAAGTAACTAGAAAATGCACTAAAACCTTTTTGGCGTTTTAGGCAACCAACAATACACGACTACAATATTTTTGTATGAATTTTATTACATTATATAATGTATCGACCTCTATTTGACCTCTAGGTATTTTATATAGCATCCATACCACTTACGCAATATAAGGGCACCAAGTAATTGGCCACTTTTACCTTCAGATTTATGCAAAAGGGATTAAAAACTGATATATACTGTGCAAACGATAAAATAGAAATTATAACCTAATAATTTATGACACGAAATTAAATTTTTTACAATGTGTCAAAATTTACGACTATTGCATTGTGTAAAACTGACGAGGGCGTATCCAATCACAGATGTATGATTTAGCGCCTTAAATTTAAAACGCTCCTCCCGGTTTAAAAACAGACTATAGTATTGAAGATTTCGCATACCTGCTCCTGCGTTCTTGTTTTATCACCATATTCTAATAATATCAAAATGTCAATTCTTTGGGTAACCGAAAGACTCATTGTTAAAATAATGATCAACTTGACAAGCAGCGATAAATAACTAGAATCATAAGTTTTCACAGATATAGCAAATAAAGAACTTATTAATTATTTCTGATATGTATTGTGAAAGAAGTCCTTTTTACGTATGTCTCTTTGTTGGTTTAAATTGAATGCTATGACATGACACAAAATTAATTACAAAAGTCAGATTTGATAGATATTCGGTACATAGACATAAATACATTTCATATACATCTTAAAATTTTCAAATTTAATTTTCTTGATGAAGAATACACAAAACTCAATGAACATTATATTGCTGGATAGAGAATTAGGAACCTCTTCAAATGAGCTATCACACGCACCCTCGTTCTATTTAAAAATTTTAAAAGGGAGCTGTCACTCCAAGAGGGTTGAAGGGGGGAGGTATAAAATTATGCTCAAAAAATGTCATTTTAGAATTAAAAATTGACGTGTTTTAGGATTTTACTCACAAATTGTATATTACATAAATAATGAATTTATCCGTTACTTATGGACCTCAATGTATATAACTTAACTTTTTTATGAATGAACCATTACATATTACGCTTTAAGAAATATACATGTGAGTTTAAATTATTACAGAGTCCTGTGACAACAAATAAAATGCTGTGTATTTTTCAGTGAGGGGAAGCTTGAAACACATGTCGTCGAGTGTGCTGCAAAATAAAAAGAGTTGTAAAAGTAAAAGAGTGCGGACAATTTTCACCCCAGAACAACTAGAACGATTAGAAGCGGAGTTTGAGAGACAGCAATATATGGTGGGACCCGAAAGGCTTTATTTGGCGCATACGTTACAGTTAACTGAAGCACAAGTAAGCATTTTTAAGTCATAAATTTACTTCTTTACAGCGTCAACAATTTAGATACAGGCCGTCGATATAATCGGAGCTCTCAGAATATGTGGTTTAATATCATTCCTGCAAAAAGTTATTTCTACAAAAATTGTGCGGATTTTTATAATCTGTAAAATGGTTCAATAGCATCTGTAATTTAAAGCTTGTTTTATGGAGTTGTACGTCGAAAAATCCCAAAAATGTGTTTAAGTCAGATATCTTGATTATTTGAAGAAATACGAAAGAACTTCTAAGACTAATGCTTTTTGCAAATTACATTTTAAAGAGATATCATCTAATTCTTCTTAAACCGCTGAATTTTGAGATTTATTCTTTGCGGTGTTAAAAAATATGAACCAGACGGGAAGTGGTGGCACTAAGTAGAGTATTTTTTTCCCTTTTCAACGATATATTATATGCCATATTTATTTATTACAAAATTACAATTGAGGAATACTTAGTTATAAAAAAATGTTTTTATAACTGTAAAAATGTTTCCAATATCCGATAAGTTATCCCAGTTTTTACCATAATAAAATACTACAATTGAAATCACCAATCTTGTCATTCACCGTCATCATCTTTTAATTCCCAAATTAGATCGATTCAAAGTCACACACAATGGCACGCGTAGACGTACCATCTGAAAGGAGTTTCCAGTTAAATAACAATTATCACTTGATACAATTTTAATACTATAATGTAATATTCTCGCCACGCGACAATACTACTTCAGCGGTAGGACAGACTAACTACAAAAACTACGAAATCAAATACGCCACAAACTTACTTTCGGAGTACATGTTGTTATGCATTACACATTACACCCCCTAGGAAGTGGTGACTGTTACGCTCATGACTAGTAGCTGATATTGAAGTAGAAGTGGAGGCGGTAGTGTTAATGAGCTTTTAATTAATCACCGGAAGTTAATTATCTTATCTATGAATAATGTGTCATGACGCATGTCTTTGTGTCTTATCACCTCGTAACATCCTGCATATCTTAATAATATCTTATTACGTCATTATCAATTTCCTGAGTAAAAAAAATAATATTAAATAGTGGAAGAAAAAAGTTTCTAACAATGCAATTAAGATCCGTGTGTCACCGGAATGTCATAGACTGTAGGATGATTTTCTACATATTTTAACTTATATATAAAACACAATATATTTTGTATTTTACTTCATGCCTTTGTTAAATACTTGTTAATAATATGTGATGTATAGAACGTACGCGGGTCCGACAGATTTAAAAACTTCACGATGTAGCATTGGATGCTGACATGAGAGCATATTTAATTCATATCTAGAGCTGCTCAAAGAACAATATAATATAACCATACCTAAATGCTGTGAATATCTGAATGGTAAAATTACAACCAATGAATTTTTGTTAATCACCGGGGGATAATTATCTATGCTAAATGTGTCATGACGCATGTCTTTGTGTCTTATCACCTCATTATCAGTAAATTTTCTGCATGTTGTGCTTAATATGTGATTATGATGGCACTATGTCTTATCACCTCATTATTAGGTTAATTTCCTACATATTTTAACAAAAAATAATACTACAAAAGTGGGAAGTAAAAAAATTTCTATATCCTTAAGAAGTATAAAATCAGTGCAGTTTTAGAGTCGTACAGTATTCTATAAATCTTTTAAAATACAGCTACATACGTATATTTTAAGCAAAAGCAATATTACGTAGTGTCTGATTTTATTAGATTGGTTTTCTACATATTTAACTTAGTTAATAATACGTAATGTATAGATCGTATTCAAATGCCTACAGTAAAAAGAAGAGACGTGATGTACAGGGTGCGAGAAAAAGTAAACCATATTTAAGAGTGGTCGTTAGTGATTATAAAAGTAGAGCTATACCAGAGTTAAAAATGAGGTTAGAGAAACACTGCAAAAACTTGGAAGAGTTGAAAGAACTCATACACTTTTACGAGGATATACAGAGCATGTTCTCCAGTTTCTCAAATAAAATGTACGTGGGTGATTAGTGGATGTATGGAAAAAGTTTCAGAAATATTTCAACACCTGACCTGGTTTGATTCACCGCATAAGATCCTACAGCTTTATTAAAGTTACATGTGTTTATTATATTATAGTAAATAAGAGAAAAGGAAATATATGAGTGTATCCTTGTTATATATTTTAAATATCACTCACATGCATCTTTGAAAATGAATGTATTAACTTTTTACGAATAAAAATGGCGATCTAGATATGTATTTTTATTAACGAAGAATTAATCTCAGGCAAATTTTAACACATAAAATGGCCTGCCCATATTAGGAGCTCTATTATACAACTAATACATATTTTAATGAAAGCATTTTCTACAATACCAAACTGAAAAACATGTATTAAAACTTTCCAATGTGGACCCGTTTGACATCGTTACTAAAAATAATAACCAGTGAAAATTTAGCATGAATATATTAAAGTATGAGTTTCTTTTAACACGTTGAATACACTTAAATTCTAAAAAGCAAACTACTTATGTATACTGCTTCTATGATTTAAGAAAAAAATAAATATGTTTCTTGAGTGCATTTTAAAATAATAGTCTACAACAACAAGAGTCTTTATCGCCATTTCAGGACGTACATAGATTTAAAACATTCCTAAATGATATAGGGACTGATATCATTGAGAAGGGTGCCAGCGATACTTTAAACGATAAGTTTATTTTAAACCTTTTTTAGAAACAAAAACAAGCAATATCAAAATGTTAGCTGTATCTATACAGGCTTGTTATTTAACTTTAATAATTTTATTTGTAAATCTATACCTAAGGCTTATATTACATATGTTAGAAACAAACCAGTTGTTTGTATGTGTGCAATTATGTATTCTCAAGAAATGAAATGAAAATGATCTATGAATTTACGTGTGTGTTTATTATATTATAGCAAATAAGAGGAAATGGCCGCTTTGATGTTAAACACTACGGTGTAAATATTACAGCTAAAAAAAAATAATAATCATTTAAATTCTAACATAGAAATTGTATCAAGCGCTTTGGAAAGCCTACGTTTGGCTGCTGTACTTAATCTGAACTCTATTTGCTTCAACCAAGAAGTGCGAATTCTACAAGAACTCATATTCTCATGAGGAAAGAATAATTATTTGTCATAAATATTTGTATAATATTTTAAAGAAACGTGGTAAAATATGTATTCAAACGCCTACAGTAAAAAGAGTTATGGCGTACAGCGTGCGAGAAAAAGTAAACCATATTTAAAAACAGCCGCTAGTGATCATAGAAGTAGAGCTATATACCAGAGTTAAAAAATGAGGCTAGAGAAACACTGCAAAACTTGGAAGAGTTGAAAGAACTCATACACTTTTACGAGAATATACAGAGCATGTCCTCCAGCTTCTCAAATAAAATATACTTGGGGAATTAGTGGGTGTATGAAAAAAGTTTCAGAAATATTTCAATACGTTGGCTTGATAAAACATTAAGCATCTCACGTGTCCTACTATAGGCTTTTTACGAAGTAGGCATTCAGAGGTTAGCTGTATGTCACACATTGAGATAGGTGGCACTAACCATTTATGCTCCAAGCAGAATACAAAGAATATTTTGCACCGGTATAATGAATACTTTTCATGAAGAAGAAGAAGAAGAAGAAGAGCCATCAACGTGTAAGATCTACTTCCTTTATTACTATAGGGCAAATGTGTAACAGCCTTCTTGATGGTGTCGCCAAACTTTTGTGAAATTATATTTTTAGGAGCTCGGTATATAATAATGTATATGTGCAAATATGTATTCGCTAAAAATATAAAATATTTTTTTAAAATATATGTTTATTATATTATAGCAAATAAGAAAAATAGTCCCAACACTGTGTGGTCAAACGCCAAATTTTATTTAGAATATATTAGAATTTTATTACATTTAAATGCATAAGACGCGACATCACTTTAAACAATCTATTTTGTAAAATAAATAAAAACACATGGACCCTGCAATGTGCCGCCCAACTATTGACTTGGTAAGTAAAATAATGAAACCACAAAATATCAAAAACACAACAGGTGAAATTAGAGAATCATAAAATTAAAATTGTAAAAGTGACATGCTGTAAACATATTTTTAAATAAAACACACACACACACACTAAGTCTTAGTTTAATTACAGATAAAAATGAACCATTTTTGTAGAACTTTCTTTAAGAACGATTTCAAATAAATAAAAAACAATAGTAATGAATTAAGCATTGCTACATAATTGAATGTAAAAATTAAATGTTTCAATTCGTAAGACCAAAAAATGAGTTTTAATAATTATTAAGCTTTAGTTTGTTCTTTATTTTTGAAAAACTTTTTAACTATCTACATCAAAACAAATATGCAGGAAGAAAAATCACATCTAACTTTATTATGTTGTTTCTTATTTGCATGTCGTATACATTTTATTTATTTAATTATCATAATTCCAGTTAATCGATTGTAAATCAACACACATTTCAGATTTAACTACTGATAGATTATATTTAAAATATCTGTTCATGAAAACCAAATTCGAACACACTAAAAAAAATACATTGGGAAACGATCAAGATAATATTTTAAAGCTTTATCTAAAAGTTTTAAGTTTTATACCTAAAACTTTTATCAATGAGATTATTTCTAACACGCAAAGGTCTAAAATTTAAAAAATCTATGCAAAGTCACTGCCGTTTCATGAATAGAATTTAACTGTATTCAATGGGTTATAAAAGTACTCATATATTCAGGTCAAAATTTAATTAATTGTTATTTTTAGTTAGGTACGATGTAAAATTCAAGATTCGTTAATAAAAATGGCTTCATAGTAGAAACTTTTAGTAGGCTATGTGTAAATATTACAAAAAAGACTACTTGACTTTTTTACTTAATGGTTTTCTAAGTTGATTAGTTATGATGCAAGCAGAAAATTACTTTCTCAAGAAACAATAACTGAAAAAATCTCCCAATAAATGTTTGTACTTTCTTTTTTATTCTTATTATAGTGCATACACCCAAAAAATTATACTTCATCTACAAACATTATTTGTTAATCAAAACCGATTACAATAGACAGTATTTGATTTTTAATTGTTGATTTTTCTAAACTTAGTTGGTTGTGATACAAGCAAAACAAAAAATACTTTATTGTTATAAAACGATAGTTGAAAAACATATCTTAAATCAAATACTCAATAAATTTTTGTTCACTTGAAAAACTATGAACGATACTTACTTAATATTTTTTTTAAATAATAAAAGCATAACTTTTTTACAAACGTAAAATTACTTTATCATCAAACAATAATTGAAAAAACCTATCTCAATAAATTTTTGTTCTGTCTTTATTATTATAATGCATACACTTAGACACACTTCTAACACTATTCGTATTTACCCAATACTGTGAATGTAAATACAAACGAATAATGAAATTTCGTCTTAATCAGAAACGAAAATTTTAAAAACTGCAGTTATTTTTCTACGACTTCTGAAAAAAGAATGTTTCTTCGTTAATAAAAAATCATATCTAGGTAGCTATTTCATGTAATTATATTACACAGACTACAGAAAATTTCTGTTCGATGTTCAAATTCAACTAAAATCTCCAAATTATTTACTAGGTGCCTTTATTGTCATTAACTGTTATAAAACCACATTGAGAATCAACCTACGATATTGTTTGGAAAATGCTACTTATGCTGTTGTGACTTTATTTTTCATACAGATACGAACTTTATTAATTCATAAAAAATGGTTTTGCGACCTTCATATTTCAACAAAAACAAATTTTTGTTCTCTGTTTTTATGTTTTACTCAAGATACTCAAAAATTATATTTCATTTTCAAATATTATTTGTTAGTCAAAATTCAATCAGTCAATTCAGTTTCAACATTAAATGTTTTAATTAATGTTTTCCTAAGCTTGACTAGTTATAGTGCAAACAAAATTACTTTATTATGAAACGATAACTGAAAAAAATCTATCTTAAATCAAATACACAAGAAATTTTTGCTCATTTTTATTTTTATCACACTGCTATACTCAAAATTAAATTTCATTTACAATTATTATTTGTTAAACAAAATTCGATTACAAAAAGTTCAAACAGTACTTGGCTGTTTTAATCGATGGTTTTCTAAGTTGATTAGTTACGGTGCAAACAAAAAATACTTTATTATGAAACAATAACTGAAAATATCTATCTCAAATCAAACACAATAAATTTGTGTTCCTTTTTTATTTTATTATTATACTTCTATGCGCAACAGTTATATTTCATTTACAAATATTATTCGTTAATCAAACTCGATTACAAAAAATCTTCAAACACTATTTTCCTATCTTAAATCAAATACCCAAGAAATTTTTGTTCGTTTCTATTTTATCATACTGTAATACTCAAAAATTATATTTCATTTGCAAATAATATTTGTTAATCAAAATTCGATTATAAAAAAGTTCAAACTGTACTTGGCTTCTTAATTAATGTTTTTTTAAGTTGACTAGTTATGGCGCAGACAAAAAATACTTTATCATGAAACTATAATTGGAAAAACTAATCCACAATAAATTTTTGTTAGTTCTTTTTAATTTTTATTAATATACTTCTACACTCATAAATTATATTTCATTTACAAATATTATTTGTTAACCAAATTCGATTACAAAAACTTCAAACAGCATTTGGATTTGGATTTTCTAAGTTTGATTGGGAATGATGCAAACAAAAAATTACTTTATCATGAAACAATAATTGAAAAATCTATCTCAAATCAAACACACAATACATGTTTGCGATCACAAAAAAAGTTCAATCAGTTCACATTTAACACTATAACGTTTTCATTAATGGTTTCCTAAGCTTGTTTAGTTATCGTGCAAACAGAAATTACTTTATTATGAAACGATAACTGAAAAAAAAACTATCTTAAATCAAATACACAAGAAATTTTTTTCGTTTTTTATTTTATCATACTGTTATTCTCAAAAATTATATTTCATTTGCATATATTATTTGTTAATCAAAATTCGAATATAAAAAGTTTAAACAGTACTTGGCTTTTTAATTAATGTGTTTCTAAGTTGACTAGTTATGGTGCAGACTTGAAAAATACTTTATCACGAAACTATAATTGAAAAACTAATCCACAATAAACTTTTTTTCCTTCTTTTTAATTTTTATTATTATACTTCTAAACTCAGAAATTACATTTCATTTACAAACATTATTTGTTAATCTAATTTGATTACAAAAAGTTTGATTTAGCAGTTAGGTTGGTCACTGCCTGACCGGTTAGGGTAGGTAGAGTGGCTGCGCGGCCACTCTACCTACCCTAACCGGTCAGGCAGCGACCAACCTAACTGCTAAATCAAACTTTTTGTAATCAAATTAGATTAACAAATAATGTTTGTAAATGAAATGTAATTTCTGAGTTTAGAAGTATAATAATAAAAATTAAAAAGAAGGAAAAAAAGTTTATTGTGGATTAGTTTTTCAATTATAGTTTCGTGATAAAGTATTTTTCAAGTCTGCACCATAACTAGTCAACTTAGAAACACATTAATTAAAAAGCCAAGTACTGTTTAAACTTTTTATATTCGAATTTTGATTAACAAATAATATATGCAAATGAAATATAATTTTTGAGAATAACAGTATGATAAAATAAAAAACGAAAAAAATTTCTTGTGTATTTGATTTAAGATAGTTTTTTTTTCAGTTATCGTTTCATAATAAAGTAATTTCTGTTTGCACGATAACTAAACAAGCTTAGGAAACCATTAATGAAAACGTTATAGTGTTAAATGTGAACTGATTGAACTTTTTTTGTGATCGCAAACATGTATTGTGTGTTTGATTTGAGATAGATTTTTCAATTATTGTTTCATGATAAAGTAATTTTTTGTTTGCATCATTCCCAATCAAACTTAGAAAATCCAAATCCAAATGCTGTTTGAAGTTTTTGTAATCGAATTTGGTTAACAAATAATATTTGTAAATGAAATATAATTTATGAGTGTAGAAGTATATTAATAAAAATTAAAAAGAACTAACAAAAATTTATTGTGGATTAGTTTTTCCAATTATAGTTTCATGATAAAGTATTTTTTGTCTGCGCCATAACTAGTCAACTTAAAAAAACATTAATTAAGAAGCCAAGTACAGTTTGAACTTTTTTATAATCGAATTTTGATTAACAAATATTATTTGCAAATGAAATATAATTTTTGAGTATTACAGTATGATAAAATAGAAACGAACAAAAATTTCTTGGGTATTTGATTTAAGATAGGAAAATAGTGTTTGAAGATTTTTTGTAATCGAGTTTGATTAACGAATAATATTTGTAAATGAAATATAACTGTTGCGCATAGAAGTATAATAATAAAATAAAAAAGGAACACAAATTTATTGTGTTTGATTTGAGATAGATATTTTCAGTTATTGTTTCATAATAAAGTATTTTTTGTTTGCACCGTAACTAATCAACTTAGAAAACCATCGATTAAAACAGCCAAGTACTGTTTGAACTTTTTGTAATCGAATTTTGTTTAACAAATAATAATTGTAAATGAAATTTAATTTTGAGTATAGCAGTGTGATAAAAATAAAAATGAGCAAAAATTTCTTGTGTATTTGATTTAAGATAGATTTTTTTCAGTTATCGTTTCATAATAAAGTAATTTTGTTTGCACTATAACTAGTCAAGCTTAGGAAAACATTAATTAAAACATTTAATGTTGAAACTGAATTGACTGATTGAATTTTGACTAACAAATAATATTTGAAAATGAAATATAATTTTTGAGTATCTTGAGTAAAACATAAAAACAGAGAACAAAAATTTGTTTTTGTTGAAATATGAAGGTCGCAAAACCATTTTTTATGAATTAATAAAGTTCGTATCTGTATGAAAAATAAAGTCACAACAGCATAAGTAGCATTTTCCAAACAATATCGTAGGTTGATTCTCAATGTGGTTTTATAACAGTTAATGACAATAAAGGCACCTAGTAAATAATTTGGAGATTTTAGTTGAATTTGAACATCGAACAGAAATTTTCTGTAGTCTGTGTAATATAATTACATGAAATAGCTACCTAGATATGATTTTTTATTAACGAAGAAACATTCTTTTTTCAGAAGTCGTAGAAAAATAACTGCAGTTTTTAAAATTTTCGTTTCTGATTAAGACGAAATTTCATTATTCGTTTGTATTTACATTCACAGTATTGGGTAAATACGAATAGTGTTAGAAGTGTGTCTAAGTGTATGCATTATAATAATAAAGACAGAACAAAAATTTATTGAGATAGGTTTTTTCAATTATTGTTTGATGATAAAGTAATTTTACGTTTGTAAAAAAGTTATGCTTTTATTATTTAAAAAAAAATATTAAGTAAGTATCGTTCATAGTTTTTCAAGTGAACAAAAATTTATTGAGTATTTGATTTAAGATATGTTTTTCAACTATCGTTTTATAACAATAAAGTATTTTTTGTTTTGCTTGTATCACAACCAACTAAGTTTAGAAAAATCAACAATTAAAAATCAAATACTGTCTATTGTAATCGGTTTTGATTAACAAATAATGTTTGTAGATGAAGTATAATTTTTTGGGTGTATGCACTATAATAAGAATAAAAAAGAAAGTACAAACATTTATTGGGAGATTTTTTCAGTTATTGTTTCTTGAGAAAGTAATTTTCTGCTTGCATCATAACTAATCAACTTAGAAAACCATTAAGTAAAAAAGTCAAGTAGTCTTTTTTGTAATATTTACACATAGCCTACTAAAAGTTTCTACTATGAAGCCATTTTTATTAACGAATCTTGAATTTTACATCGTACCTAACTAAAAATAACAATTAATTAAATTTTGACCTGAATATATGAGTACTTTTATAACCCATTGAATACAGTTAAATTCTATTCATGAAACGGCAGTGACTTTGCATAGATTTTTTAAATTTTAGACCTTTGCGTGTTAGAAATAATCTCATTGATAAAAGTTTTAGGTATAAAACTTAAAACTTTTAGATAAAGCTTTAAAATATTATCTTGATCGTTTCCCAATGTATTTTTTTTAGTGTGTTCGAATTTGGTTTTCATGAACAGATATTTTAAATATAATCTATCAGTAGTTAAATCTGAAATGTGTGTTGATTTACAATCGATTAACTGGAATTATGATAATTAAATAAATAAAATGTATACGACATGCAAATAAGAAACAACATAATAAAGTTAGATGTGATTTTTCTTCCTGCATATTTGTTTTGATGTAGATAGTTAAAAAGTTTTTCAAAAATAAAGAACAAACTAAAGCTTAATAATTATTAAAACTCATTTTTTGGTCTTACGAATTGAAACATTTAATTTTTACATTCAATTATGTAGCAATGCTTAATTCATTACTATTGTTTTTTATTTATTTGAAATCGTTCTTAAAGAAAGTTCTACAAAAATGGTTCATTTTTATCTGTAATTAAACTAAGACTTAGTGTGTTTGTGTGTGTTTTATTTAAAAATATGTTTACAGCATGTCACTTTTACAATTTTAATTTTATGATTCTCTAATTTCACCTGTTGTGTTTTTGATATTTTGTGGTTTCATTATTTTACTTACCAAGTCAATAGTTGGGCGGCACATTGCAGGGCCCATGTGTTTTTATTTATTTTACAAAATAGATTGTTTAAAGTGATGTCGCGTCTTATGCATTTAAATGTAATAAAATTCTAATATATTCTAAATAAAATTTGGCGTTTGACCACACAGTGTTGGGACTATTTTTCTTATTTGCTATAATATAATAAACATATATTTTAAAAAAATATTTTTTATTTTTAGCGAATACATATTTGCACATATACATTATTATATACCGAGCTCCTAAAAATATAATTTCACAAAAGTTTGGCGACACCATCAAGAAGGCTGTTACACATTTGCCCTATAGTAATAAAGGAAGTAGATCTTACACGTTGATGGCTCTTCTTCTTCTTCTTCTTCTTCTTCTTCATGAAAAGTATTCATTATACCGGTGCAAAATATTCTTTGTATTCTGCTTGGAGCATAAATGGTTAGTGCCACCTATCTCAATGTGTGACATACAGCTAACCTCTGAATGCCTACTTCGTAAAAAGCCTATAGTAGGACACGTGAGATGCTTAATGTTTTATCAAGCCAACGTATTGAAATATTTCTGAAACTTTTTTCATACACCCACTAATTCCCCAAGTATATTTTATTTGAGAAGCTGGAGGACATGCTCTGTATATTCTCGTAAAAGTGTATGAGTTCTTTCAACTCTTCCAAGTTTTGCAGTGTTTCTCTAGCCTCATTTTTTAACTCTGGTATATAGCTCTACTTCTATGATCACTAGCGGCTGTTTTTAAATATGGTTTACTTTTTCTCGCACGCTGTACGCCATAACTCTTTTTACTGTAGGCGTTTGAATACATATTTTACCACGTTTCTTTAAAATATTATACAAATATTTATGACAAATAATTATTCTTTCCTCATGAGAATATGAGTTCTTGTAGAATTCGCACTTCTTGGTTGAAGCAAATAGAGTTCAGATTAAGTACAGCAGCCAAACGTAGGCTTTCCCAAGCGCTTGATACAATTTCTATGTTAGAATTTAAATGATTATTATTTTTTTTTAGCTGTAATATTTACACCGTAGTGTTTAACATCAAAGCGGCCATTTCCTCTTATTTGCTATAATATAATAAACACACACGTAAATTCATAGATCATTTTCATTTCATTTCTTGAGAATACATAATTGCACACATACAAACAACTGGTTTGTTTCTAACATATGTAATATAAGCCTTAGGTATAGATTTACAAATAAAATTATTAAAGTTAAATAACAAGCCTGTATAGATACAGCTAACATTTTGATATTGCTTGTTTTTGTTTCTAAAAAAGGTTTAAAATAAACTTATCGTTTAAAGTATCGCTGGCACCCTTCTCAATGATATCAGTCCCTATATCATTTAGGAATGTTTTAAATCTATGTACGTCCTGAAATGGCGATAAAGACTCTTGTTGTTGTAGACTATTATTTTAAAATGCACTCAAGAAACATATTTATTTTTTTCTTAAATCATAGAAGCAGTATACATAAGTAGTTTGCTTTTTAGAATTTAAGTGTATTCAACGTGTTAAAAGAAACTCATACTTTAATATATTCATGCTAAATTTTCACTGGTTATTATTTTTAGTAACGATGTCAAACGGGTCCACATTGGAAAGTTTTAATACATGTTTTTCAGTTTGGTATTGTAGAAAATGCTTTCATTAAAATATGTATTAGTTGTATAATAGAGCTCCTAATATGGGCAGGCCATTTTATGTGTTAAAATTTGCCTGAGATTAATTCTTCGTTAATAAAAATACATATCTAGATCGCCATTTTTATTCGTAAAAAGTTAATACATTCATTTTCAAAGATGCATGTGAGTGATATTTAAAATATATAACAAGGATACACTCATATATTTCCTTTTCTCTTATTTACTATAATATAATAAACACATGTAACTTTAATAAAGCTGTAGGATCTTATGCGGTGAATCAAACCAGGTCAGGTGTTGAAATATTTCTGAAACTTTTTCCATACATCCACTAATCACCCACGTACATTTTATTTGAGAAACTGGAGAACATGCTCTGTATATCCTCGTAAAAGTGTATGAGTTCTTTCAACTCTTCCAAGTTTTTGCAGTGTTTCTCTAACCTCATTTTTAACTCTGGTATAGCTCTACTTTTATAATCACTAACGACCACTCTTAAATATGGTTTACTTTTTCTCGCACCCTGTACATCACGTCTCTTCTTTTTACTGTAGGCATTTGAATACGATCTATACATTACGTATTATTAACTAAGTTAAATATGTAGAAAACCAATCTAATAAAATCAGACACTACGTAATATTGCTTTTGCTTAAAATATACGTATGTAGCTGTATTTTAAAAGATTTATAGAATACTGTACGACTCTAAAACTGCACTGATTTTATACTTCTTAAGGATATAGAAATTTTTTTACTTCCCACTTTTGTAGTATTATTTTTTGTTAAAATATGTAGGAAATTAACCTAATAATGAGGTGATAAGACATAGTGCCATCATAATCACATATTAAGCACAACATGCAGAAAATTTACTGATAATGAGGTGATAAGACACAAAGACATGCGTCATGACACATTTAGCATAGATAATTATCCCCCGGTGATTAACAAAAATTCATTGGTTGTAATTTTACCATTCAGATATTCACAGCATTTAGGTATGGTTATATTATATTGTTCTTTGAGCAGCTCTAGATATGAATTAAATATGCTCTCATGTCAGCATCCAATGCTACATCGTGAAGTTTTTAAATCTGTCGGACCCGCGTACGTTCTATACATCACATATTATTAACAAGTATTTAACAAAGGCATGAAGTAAAATACAAAATATATTGTGTTTTATATATAAGTTAAAATATGTAGAAAATCATCCTACAGTCTATGACATTCCGGTGACACACGGATCTTAATTGCATTGTTAGAAACTTTTTTCTTCCACTATTTAATATTATTTTTTTTACTCAGGAAATTGATAATGACGTAATAAGATATTATTAAGATATGCAGGATGTTACGAGGTGATAAGACACAAAGACATGCGTCATGACACATTATTCATAGATAAGATAATTAACTTCCGGTGATTAATTAAAAGCTCATTAACACTACCGCCTCCACTTCTACTTATTAAGTACCAATGGTTAGGCAACCCCTTGTTAAAATTATTTAGAACCTACGGATTTTTACAGGTTGTTTCCTCTGGGCGGAAACCCGCGACATTATAAATTATATCCCTCACATCCGTCTTCTGGCCTTCATTAAATTCTTAGTTTTATTTTTCTTTCTGGGTCCGTATTTTGCCATATGAGTTCCTTACAAATCCGATGCACCGTCCGCATATAAATACCCAATGCATTAAAATACACTAAAAGAAAATTTACTTTATAAACATCCGCCACATTTAATTTTGCGATTCACCTCATGGACTGCTTGCAAAGCTAAAAGGGGACCTCCGTTGCATTTTTCCTGATTGAAGTACTCAACTAATTTTATCACCATGTCTCTAGCTACTGCATTCAGTCTTTATCGGGCATTTTGAGATTAGTATCTATACAAACAGTAAAACTAAAGCATACACATACTATTTGCATACCAATTTACATAATTACAGGTAACGTAAAACACCACAGTAAAAGACACTACAAACTTATATAAATAACGAGAGGAAATGGAAAGTCATTAAATTTGACAAATACGTCAACTGCACGCTACTGAACGCTACTGAACTAACAACAAACGGTTGTATTATTCATCTCTAAGCATCGTCACTCTTGGAACTGTTGTAGCTCCGTCAGAGGTGACTCTGTTTTTTTTTTAATTAATTGCATTAGAGCGATTGACCCACAGCCAGACACAATTTATGTTATGTTATTTATTTTACCTAATTCTAACTTATTCGACAAAATATGAGTCTGTTCTTTACACAATAGGATAAGGACAGGGACGCACGGTTCTCGTCCAGGGGTCGATCAGAGCATTTTTTTTAATTACACACACAACTATTGACCACGGGTAACGTAGGTTACTGAAAACAATACGACATATTATAGGTGACAAAGCTAAACCTTATCTAAATATTTATTTTCGTCTTCTTTATGAATGAAATTATGCAATCGGTTATAAATATTTTTTTAGTTCCAGAAGATGGGGTACATTAAATGTGGCTTCTAATTTGTGTTTGATCAAATTACTGTATAATTCATTATTTTCTAGAGCGTGTTTCTGACAATTGAAGAAAATATGATCTAGGTTCCCTATTTCACTATACTGCTTAAAAATACTTGATAGTAATATTCCTATCTTATGCAGGTGAAATAGATAACAGCCATGACCAAATTTAAGTCAGCTTACATGCGTTGTGCTCCTTATGGAATAATTAACGTTATTATACCAATGTTCTTTTGGGATTTCTTTCTGAATAAGTATATACCTTGTCGGATTAGTAATGCAGTATTCATTCCACTGTTGAGACCACTGTTTTTTTAAAGACTTTTGCATTTTCCAATACCATCTTCTAGGCACGGTGCGTTGTAAAAGGGTATTCCTGAAGATATACTTTCTTTAGCCAACTGACCTACTTTTTCGTTGTTCTCTAGGTCAATTTGAGCTTTGACCCAAACAAATTTAATGATGTAATCTCTCTCAGTCGAATTACTTAATACGGATTTTAATAATGTACAGGTTACAGAAAGGAGAATTCATATCTATACTATTTTTAATGCATGTTAGAACAGACAGCGAATCAGATAAAATTATAGCTTTTTACAATTGTGATATTCAATATATTGTAGAGCTTTCAAAATTCCCATAGACACGGCAGTGTATATCGAAGTACCTTGATGTAGTGTGTACTTTTTTTTCAGGTTGATAGTGGGTGCAAAAATGGCACATCCCGTCCCGTTTTCATTTTTTGACGCATCTGTGTAAATATGTAAATAATTATGCCATTGAGATGTTATGTTGTTTAAAGCAATCTTGCTTACTTCAGGAAATTCACAATAATTAGGTGATATTACCGTTGGTTTATTAAAACAACTCAAATAATCCTTATCCGATCGTGTGTATAGTTTGTCTAATTCTGGAGATACATTACTCGTATTTCGAAACCATATGCACAAAGGTGATGAATTCTTTTTTGACCAGTATTTGTTGACAAGATCATGATTATTTAACTGGCTAATTTTGTCCATAGTTGATGATTTTTTAATGTGTGACTTAAAGATAAATTTCTCTTAAAGGAACTGGCGTCTCAACTGTAATGGGGGTTAGAGAGCTTCTACACATAAAGGTTCAACAGGTATACCTATACACAATATCAATGCTTTATTTTGTAGTAAATCTAACTAATGCAGGAGAGTATTAATTGCCGAGCCATATAATATGCAGCCATAATCTATAATGGATCGAATATACATCTATAAAAAAATGGAGCAGTTTTCGGGTCGACTCCCCACCAAGTTCGCATAATCTTTCTTGACTTTCTGTTCTTTACATTGTAAAGCGCTAGTATTTAAGCTGATATTAAAATCTCATGTCTTTGATAAGTACATAAATTGATGACGTGAACGACAATATTCATGATTTGGACTGTAGTTATCTTTAAAAATGAATTAATGAAAAATCACGCTAGCAAAAAATAACTGGTTTTCAGGTGCATTTCTTATGTTGATTTTTTGATTATTACTTAGCTCTTGTTATTTGAATTCACTTTATTTCTCTTAATTGTGTTAATGTTTGATTATAGTAAAGATGGAAACAGATTATTGAATTTCTTAATTGGTTTATTTATTATGTCTCTGCATAGCAAGTACGATTTTAGTGTTTTTTAATAATCTAAAAAATCATGTTATAATTACTTACTTCAAATAAATAAATACTTTTGGCATGTGACATATTGTTGGAATGGGAGAAAATATTCTATTTAATGCTATTATTTACCGCCGATTTATAATTTTAAGTAAGAGTAAATTTCGAAATTCACTAGTTATAAAAAAATTCGAATGATACGCGAGCGAGATATCCTCGAAGGTGCGATTTTAATTTTTTTGATCTAATGTGTTGGCTTAAAGAAATAAAACCAGAACAGTTTTAAAGGAAATTTTGTTCCAAACAATTGGTTTTTGGCCCATTCCGATTCGACCAGTAGAGCCTAAGATATTAAAAAAAATGCAAGGTAGTTAGCAAGTACTTATATAAAAACATCCAGAAGAAAAATGGCTGTCCAGAATAAGTAAAAAATTTTACAGAAATTGCAAATTAACAAGCTTCGTTAAGACATTGAAAATGAACTTGGGGCTAACTTTCAATTCTGACATGACATTTAAAAAATCTGCAAAATGTACAAAGGATAGAAATAAAGAAAAGTTTCAGAAATTTTCAAACTTTTATTAAGCTGAGGATATAAAAGTACAAAAGTTCCCAGCTTAGAGTAATTGTAATAGGCTTTACATTAATATTCCACAAAAAAATGAGTTTCGTAAAAATGCAAGAGCATGAATCTAGGCATAAAAATTTATCAAATATACAAGTTTTGCAAAAACGAATTTAGGCGTCAGTCGGCGCCGAGACGTAAATATGCAAGAATATGAATCTAGGTATAAAAATTTATAAAATACGCAAGTTTTACAAAACCGAGACTAGGCGTCGATCGGCGTCGAGACGTAAAAATTCAAGAATATGAATCTAGGTATCAAAATTTATCTAATACAAAGGTTTTACAAAAACGACGCTAGGTGTCGGTCGGCGCTGAGATGTAAAAGTACAAGAATATGAATTTGTGTATCAAAATTTATCAAATTGAGAAGTTTTACAGAATCGACGCAAGGCGTCGTTCGGCGTCGAAACGTAGAAATATGAATCTAGATATCAAAATTTATCGAATGCACAAGTTTTACAAAAACGATGCTAGGCGTCGGTCGACTAATATTTCTAGTTTTTTTCCCATTTTTCAACCCCTAAATCCAACTGAGCCAAAAATTCCTAAAAACCAACAGATTTGTTCACATACTGCCAAAAATACAACTTGATATTTTTTCTTATCAAAACTTCAGCACGAAACCCCCGACCTCCCCCCCCTCAAACCACCAAAATAAATCCAGTATTCTCTTAAAAATTACAATCGACCCGTAAAAAGATTCAAAACGCCAAATTTCACACAAATATCGATTTTCAGCTTTTTTCGATAATTATGATTTTTTCCCATTTTCAACTCCCAAATCTAACGCTGCCAGAAAATTTGGAAAACCCACAGATTCGTCCACATAATGCTAAAAACCTAGACCGACATTTTTTGCTCATCAAAAGATCAACAAAAAGAATCACTCGATTAAAAACTTACCTCAACTTTACACCCCTATAACTTTACCCCTGTGCATCACAAGCTCCAATACCACCCCGTACAATGAATGCTGGTTCATCTTCTTTTCAACTAAACCAAAATCAAATTTAGATCTTTTAAAAAATATGCGATGTAACAGCACCGAACGCTTTCGTGTCCAAAAGAAACATTTCAACCCCCGTATTTCCGCCCCCTCGAATTTTAAATTTTCCAAACTACTTCTAATATTTTACATTTGACGAGATCTTCAAAATGACACCAAAAACATCCACCTAGCGTACATAAAACTCGCAAAAATTCTTAATAACAGCGAAATTTCCAAGTCTCACACAAATCGCTACTGGACGTACACCTTCGATTTGTTAAACTTTTGCAATAGTTACACATCGTTATTACATTTTCAAAAAAAAATTACGCCCATTTGCCTACAAAAAAAGGAAACAGTATCATTGTTTATAAATGGCGGAGGATCTGGTTCAAATTCAGAGAAAATTTACCAAATCTTTTGAAATGAATTATCAAATCGAAGATCATTTAAAGAATGACGATGGATTCAAAAATTTGAGACCGACTTTTCAACAAAACGTATTTCCGAAATTAGAAATATTTATGGTGACATGAAATTGCAGCCATAAAATGTGTAAATCTTTAATAAATGTTGTTTCAAACTTTTCAGAGTTTAAAAGTGAATTGTATTGAAACATATTCTTTATAGAATTTTGCAAACAGCAGATAAATAGCTATCTATGAGAACCAAAAGAAAACTATGTGTAAAAATATTATTGAAATCTTTCGATAACCTAAATTCTGATTATGCTAATAAATTAAAATCCTAAAATATATTTGTATAATTTCTTATTTGAAAATTCTCATTCAACAACTAGCATCCACACAGTCCCCTACGGCCATGTTGATTAAACCAGTATCTACATAACCCCCTTCGGTCATAAAGAGTCAGTTAAAAATTATAACAAAGGCCTAAAATGAATTTACTTATTTATTGTCAGAGTTGTCATGAGGACAGGTGGTTAAGTTCTTTCTCAATAATTAATAATTGCATATTTTAAGTTGTAAGTAATGTTGTTATATTATTATTACATAATAATACCGTGAACGAACTTTCTAATTCTTTGGTTTATTTTAAAATCCTAAAAGTTAATATAAAACTAAAATTTCTGTTCGTTGCAGGTGAAAGTGTGGTTTCAAAACAGGCGCATCAAGTGGCGTAAACATCACCTAGAATTAACCCATCAACGGCTTGCGGTCTTGAAACAACAACAGCTTCTTCTTGACGATTCACACCCCGACATTCAAGACACAAACAGCTCAAGTACAGATACGTGAGGCTTGACTCAATTCGTTGAGGAGAATAGGGTAGAATGGCGACAAGAGGATAAGAGGATAATGCATATATAAATACGTGTAAATAATTGTAAGACGCTATTGGGCCTTTAAATATACGGTAGAGAGCCGGCTGTACAGATTTCCTTTGAATAAGATACATGAAAAACTTTATGTGAGTGAGTAAGTACTACTACAGACCTACGGGGAGCCACTTTTCATATAAGTAAATTTTGCCCGCGTCATGGAATTTTGGTGTTACTTCCGGTAACAATTTTTTATGTTTTCGAATACATGAATAAAATAAAACATATCCTTTACAGGATTTTGCAAATAGCAGAGAAAACTATCTATGAGAACTAAAGGAAAAACTGTTTGTAAAATTATTGACTTAAAATTTTTGCATTCTTTCGTTAAGCTGAATTCTGGTTCTGCTAGCAATTAATCCTAAAATGAACTTGTCTTTCTTATTGGACAATTCTCATTCTAACACTAGCTTCCACACAGTCCCCTACGGCTGTGCAGGGTAAACCAGTATCCACATAACCCCCTACGGCTATGAAGATTCAGTTAAAATGAGAACAAAGGCCTAAAATGAATTTATTTACATAACTCGTCTTTTAGAAAATTTTTCATATAAATGGATTACATTTTCATGAAATCTATAATTCTGTTTCTTGGAAATGCTTAGCCCTTGAAACGTTTTTTTGCATAGCCGTAGGGGACTGGGTGGAAGCTAGTGTTAGAATGGAAATTGTCCAATAATAAAGACAAATTCAATTTAGGATTTTAATTGCTAGCATAACCAGAATTCAGGTTACGGAAAGAATGCAAAGATTGTAAATCAATAATTTTACAAATAGTTTTTCCTTTAGTTCTCATATATAGTTTTTTCTGCTGTTTGCAAAATCCCATAAAGAATATGTTTCATTACAAGCATAAGCAAACAAGAAATAATTCACTTTTAAACACGAATAAAACTTACGTCGAGATGTAGGTTTTTGAAGCATACAATGAGATTATAGTGGGGTGGCATGCTTAATTTGCCTGCAACCCTGATATACCCTCAATTAAAGTTCTTTTTTTTGTTTTCTTAAGTCATCGAATACATGGATGATTTTTTTTTTTTAATGAAAGTATAAATCTTCTATTTTTTCCTTCTTCAATTCTTTGGGACTTCCTGCCACATGTATGTTTTCTTTCTAAGCGGTGCTAGGGGATCTACAAAATATGTCACAATTAACCAGTATGTTACCGGCAAAAAAACCTCTACGCCTGTGACGTTTACGTGAAAGGATCAGTTAAAGGTTGCTTTTTATAAATAAACAACACAAATAAGTATAAAAACTTGAAATTAAATATTTCGCCGACGTTTCGGAAATCTAATCTGTTTCCTTTTTCAAGGCTTTTTTTGAAAAATCTTTTTTGCTGTGTATGACAAATACACAGCTCTAAGAATGTTTGTTATATTCAATATCCATAGATACTTACTATTTACAAAGAACTGTTGATATAGTTAACAGTTTTTTAGTTTCTATACAATGTTAAGTTTGTGAAGTTCTTCTTTTAATATTGGCAGCCAAGTTGTACAGACATCTACGGAACAATTCGACACGCAATTATCCTCATTCAATAATATTATCGCGGATTCCTTAATTTTTCTTTTTTTGCTATCTGCCTCTTTTGTTAAAATTTTTGCCGAGTCCCAGTTTATTCTATGTCCGTTCTCCCACGCGTGTTCGCAGATCTTGGACCTCTGAATTTCATTTTTTCTGATATAATTTTGATGTTCACCCAATCTTACACTAAAAGGTCTGGATGACTCACCCACGTATTGTTTGTTACTATAAATGCAGTTTTTTGAATTTTGCTCGTGGTTTCTTGGTTTCGTCTTTGTCAGAATATCAGAAAAAATGAAATTCAGAGGTCCAAGATCTGCGAACACGCGCGGGAGAACGGACATAGAATAAACTGCGACTCGGCAAAAATTTTAACAAAAGAGGCAGATAGCAAAAAAAGAAAAATTAAGGAATCCGCGATAATATTTGTGAATGAGGATAATTGCGTGTCGAATTGTTCCGTAGATGTCTGTACAACTTGGCTGCCAATGTTAAAAGAAGAACTTCACAAACTTAACATTGTATAGAAACTAAAAAACTGTTAACTATATCAACAGTTCCTTGTAAATAGTAAGTATCTATGGATATTGAATATAACAAACATTCTTAGAGCTGTGTATTTGTCATACACAGCAAAAAAGATTTTTCAAAAAAAGCCTTGAAAAAGGAAACAGTTTAGATTTCCGAAACGTCGGCTAAATATTTAATTTCAAGTTTTTATACTTATTTATGTTGTTTATTTATAAAAACCAACCTTTGACTGATCCTTTGACGTAAACGTCACAGGCGTAGAGGTTTTTTTTACCAGTAACATACTGGTTAATTGTGATATATTTTGTAGATTCCCCTAGCACCGCTTAGAAAGAAAACATACATGTGGCAGGAAGTCCCAAAGAATTGAAGAAGGAAAACATATTAAGATAATGCCACAAATAACATTTAGACAATATTTATAAATCTCCTAGTTATTAGAAAAAGAGGTTGCATCTTCTTATTTACCCGCATCCCCTCAAGGCTTCATCGCTCACGTTAAAATTCTATAACGCTAGCAAAATTTGCTTAGGTGAAAAGTGGCTTCCTGTAGGTCTTTGGTAGTACTTACTCACATGAAGTTTTTCATGTATCTTATTCATAGGAAATCTATATACAGCCGGCTCTCAGCCTATACGTTTATGAAGTTACTAAGCCAGCAAAGTAAAATCTTTGTTATCGAAATTAATACATTTTTCTTAGCTACTCTTTCAGAACGCTATACGGTACATAATTTGGCGGCGCGGCGTTGACCAAATCCAAAATGAATGTAAATTTTTATTTTATTTACCTTTATCAAATATGGTCATTCTGTAGACTTCACTTTCAATGTTTGGTGTAATGCATACTGTAAAATGTTGATTTATTTAAATTGTCTAGTTTGTATTCAGCATTAGATTTTCGCAATAAATTGAAATCTATACTATTTATAATAGGATGAAAGGTTCCGTAAAGTGCTATTTTGTCTACACTTCATTTATTGTACATGGTAATTTTAATTAATGCGTTATACCAGTTTTTCTCGGTGATACTTGAGATAAATCTATGCCAAATGCCATTCCGATGTAGTTTTTTGAGAAAACTACTTTCTTCAACCCAAAATGATAGATTTTGCTTAATTGACTATTGAAGGGAAATAAAAATTTGTATGAAAAAATTTTAATATCACTTCCGATGTTGCCGGAAACAACGTACTTTTTGTGTGAATATAATCATAATTTTATAAATACGTATGTTCCCCTATGGGCCTTACTACACTTGCAGTCTTTCTTATTTCATATTTTAAGAGATATTGTTACGTTCCCTAAACTGTTTTATCTGTTATGAGAAGTCCTTAGCCCTAGTCAGAATTTTGAAAAAACGCTTAGAGTGATTAGCATGTAAGGTAACTTAAAATCGTGGCAAGGCTAAAATGTTATAAAAAATTTTGAGGCCTTGGCTTCTAGTACATACACCAAGTTTCAAGTTTATGTACTCTTACCAGCCTGATTTACTTATTTCCCCCTATTTACCCTTCAACCCTTCATGGGATATGTTCAAAAAACAATCCAGTTTCAGAGCTCGTCATAATAAATATGTGTACAAAATTTCAAGTCAATACCTTAAACCGCTCCGGAGAAAAGGTGCGACAAAAAAAAGTACAGACAGAATTTTTTTTTAGCTCAAATTTAAAATCTCGACGTTTCATGACATTCTAAACCTATTAAAAAAAAAAATTGAATTTTATTTTAACGATTACCATACCAACTTCCAATCCACTACGTGAATGTGGAAGTAAAACAAAGATTTTTTTTCTGCTTATGTTTGATTCCATGCTATTAAATATAGTATGCACTTTGGTTGAATTTTTACAATTTTGCAATAATTATGACAAAAATATCAACATATACAACTAGATAGATACTAGATTAGGAACAACAATTTTACTAAATATATAAAATTATGATTCTATTTTTTAAATGTGATATTTAAAGTTTAGATTTTTTTTCCTTTCCTTTTAATATAATCAATTAAGAAAATACAAAATTCACTATTTCAAATTTTTCAATTTCTTTTGCGATAACTTTTTCATCGGTACTCAGTTGTGTGTTGCATAGTGGCATCGAATCCCTCGAAAAAAAAGCTAAGTCTGAATTGCGTTTCGACCATAAGTTTATCTCAAAAACCGTCGAGAATATCGAGCGTAACTTATTAACTGGCACACTCTGTACATAAACTTCTTCAGAACGCAGTAATCATTTTGTTTCTGAATTTCTTTAACAACAATATTTTTAATGAAACATATTCCTTATAGGATTTTGCAAACAGCAGAAAAAACTTTCTATGAGAACTATTGAAATCTTAAAATGAATTTTGTCTTTCTTATTTGACAATTCTTATTCTAACACTAGTCTCCACATGTTCCCTACCACTATGCAGGGTAAACCAGTATCCACATAACCCCCTACGGTCAGGAAGATTCAGTTAAAATTGATAACAAAGGCCTAAAATGAGTTTATTTACATACCTCGTCTATTGGAAAATTTTTCATTCAAATGGATTACACTTTCATGAAATCTATCCTTTTGATTCTTGTGAGTGCTTAGGGCTAAAAACGTTTCAAAGTCTAGCCAATAAACATAATGATAGATTTCATGAAAATGCAATCCATTTGAATGAAAAATTTTCTAAAAGACAAGGTATGTAATTATAGTCATTTTAGGCCTTTGTTCGTATTCTTAACTGAATCTTCATGACCGTAGGGGGTTATGTGGATACTGGTTTACTCTGCATAGCCGTAGGGGAATATGTGAAAACTAGTGTTAGAATGAGAATTGTCAAAAAAAAAGACAAATTCATTTTAGGATTTTAATTGCTAGCATAACCAGAATTCAGGTTATCGAAAGAATGAAAAGATTGCAAATCAATAATTTTACAGATAGTTTTTCTTTTAGTTTTCATAGATAGTTTTTTCTGCTGTTTGCAAAATCCTATAAAGAATATGTTTCATTACAATCATAAGCAAACAAGAAAATAAAAATTCACTTTTAGACAATGATTTCAGTTTTTAATTTATAATATTTAGTTATGCTCTGGAAATAGTTATTTTAAAGTAAAGTAATTTAAAAACGAACGGGTACCTAAAACTAATTGTTATACCAACAGTTCCGGTTTGCCATGCCATGTTTTCAATAACCATTAACATGTTTTATTACGGATTATGGATATGGAGCACTGATGAAGTGGCTTAAAATATAGGAAACCTAGACAAAGTAGCTGTTTTTTAATCCCTGGTTCCGTTTCTGACAATTATATCTATTTAAGTTTCTGCCAATGATACCAATTCTACATTTTTGTTACAGTTTATTATCAAATAAGATTACAGATATTATTAAATTGGTCAATAATAAAGGATATCGATAATTTTGCCACAAGTACAGGAATTCTCATGTTCCACTTTCTCGACATTATATTTTTGATTGTGTGAATACATGTACAAAAAATATGTGTAATTAAATGTAAATTAATTTAACATAAACTTTGGAGGCCCTTTTAAGCGTATTAAATGTAGTGCAAGAATAAACCAAAGCCAATATAAATTAATTTATTTATTAATGTTATATTAATGTTAAGGGTGTACAATTTAATGATTTTAAATACACGATAATTCCTTTGCTGCTTTGTTTTTTTAACGCAATCCTTTCCATGCGTCTACGAGGTGGTTAAGTATATAAAAAATATGGGCTTAGAAATTGTAATAAAATAAGTTTTGTATTCAACTACAGATTCTAAACAAAACTTTTCAAGTAAGAAATGTCCGATATATATTTTTCTGTATTTCCCGTTACCTAGAAACCTAGAATCCAGTAGCGACACTTCCTGGCACCTAAGGTTGATGAGAAATAGAGCCATTCCTGGTGGGTGTAACAGGCTGTCACACAGGGAAGTACAAGGTAGGAACTGCCACGTTGACCAACGTAATTTATCAAAATTGCAAAAACTCTTTTATTTCCATATTAGGTTGCGAAAGATTCCAAATAAGAAAAATTCATTATATTAGATTCAATATGGCGACCTTAAGGAAAAGGCAGGCATTTATAAATCCTATATAGATGAAGAATTTGTTATGTCAATAAACTACTATTACATACCAAAGTTGAAAGAAATAACCCGATTCTACAGTGCATCATTTTAAATTAATAAATTTGAATATTTTCTTAAAAAATAATGTTCGTTTTTCACTTACAATATCCCTAAAGTTTAAATTATTTCCGAAAATTTTTCCGAATTTTCTTAAAATATCATGAACGAGGAAATATTTCAGGACTTTAATTTAAGCTCGTGGGATATTCAGTAAGAAAATTTCACACCTAAATATGTATTTTTATGTAAAAGCAAATATCAAATTTGACAGAAAAATTTCTACTTATTAATTTCGTTCATAGTGCGGGAGCCCATCGATATAAGTGAATCGGGCACTGCAGTAACCGCCGATTAGTGGAGATGTTGTAGGCATCTGTAGGTACCATTTCCCCCCAACGGCAGATCACCTAACTGCGCCCTCTTCGAGAGAGAGGCAAAATACAAAGGACCGCTTAAATGTTGCCAAGAATTCTGAAAAAATTCAGGCACATGTTTTGGGCAAATATAAGCATCTTTTGTCTCTTGGTGTTTTTTCCCAAAGTACTTCCTTCTCCCGGAAAAAAAATAGCAAAAATGATTCATAGACTTTGATTAATTAGTTTAGGGTGAAGGAAGCGTTTTAGAGAAACACACCAAAAACCAGAAATGGCTTATTTTTGCCAAAAGAATACGCCTACTGGTTTTCAGAATTTTTAAACAAAAATAATTTCGGCCAATAATTTCCTTAATTTCTTTTTTTTATTTCTTCAGATAAATCCCAAAAAATTCAGGCATATTCTTTAGACAAAAGTAAACAACTTATTCCTCTTATGCCTTCTCCTTAAAGTGCTTCCTTTTCCCGTAAAAAAAATACAAAAAAACTAATTTTCTTTTTTGTTATTTTTTCCGGGAGAAAGAAGCACTTTGGTAAAGAACACCAAGAGACAAAAGATGCTTATTTTTGCCCAAAAAATGTGCCTGAATTTTTTCTGAATTCTTTGGCAACATTTAAGCGGCCCCTGGTTTTTTGCCTCTCTCTCGAAGCGGGCGTGGTCACGTGACCTGCCGTTGGAGGGAAATGGTACCTACAGATGCCTACAACATCTCCACCAAGCGGCGGCGACTGCGGTGCCCGATCTTCTTTTGTCGATGGGCTCCTGTACTATCAGGGAGGATAAAATTTGTAGAAATCTGATTGGTTAAAAAAGTGATATGTGAAATTTTCACTTAAATTACTTATTTGTCAGATCTGAGGTTTACATTTACTCAATGGTCTTCTCACAAGTTTCATAACGTAGTAATTCGTGACATTCATTATATAAGCATTCTTTGGTCCTGTATTAGTAAAATCATGTTCCCTTGAAAGCGAGTCGCATTATTGATGTCAAACAAGAATGTATTTTTTTTAAGAGAACTGTTTAAAGAATGTAATAATGTCACTGCAAATTTAATAAATTAATTTGTCAAAATTGAGGGGTAGAAAGCATCTACTTCTAGCTTCTTAGACAAGATACGAAAGGGTTCATACTTCTAAATCAAAGATACTTAATTACTGTTTATACAGTTCAAATTTTATTAGAATCCATTAAGTAGTTTTCAAGCTATCAGCAAAACATTTCCAAAATTTAACATTTAAGGTTCGTCCTAGAAGAAAATTACTTTTAGTATTATTTTAACACAAACTACACTCTTCCAAAGTATTGCTCTGTACACCTGGGACGCCCTGTATATATTAATATATAGTAATGATAGCTTGCACTTTAATGCTTTAAAATATTTTTTTTCATTATTACGATCTTATTATTTCCTCAAAAGTTATTAAAATTTTGTGCAGAAACGCAGAAAAAAGGCGTTCGTGCGTTGGCTCCTGACGTCATAAGTTTGATTCCTATTTTACGCGAAAACCGTCGTATGTACGAAGTTTCTTGTATGCTCTTCAATATTCACCAACCATAGTTTTTATATTTTTCCTATCTTAAACGTTATTTCCAAAAAGCAAAAATTAAAGTTTGACTCCATTTTTTATGTTTTTTATGTTCCGCCCACAGTGGTGTTGAAAATTTTTTTTAAATACTTTTTTACTACTAAATGATAGGGACGAGGTACGGTCACCGGTTTAATTTCCACACTCGATCAGCAATGTTAACGCACGCTGGCCGAGTCCAGCATTTGGATCTGTGAACCAGTGTATCCGTCTATTAGTCGGTAGGCTATCGACTGAAACAGTTCCGGGCTGTTAAGTCGCTTAGTAAGGCGGCGCCGATGGCACAGGGCAACTGTCTTCGCTGCAGAGAAGACCCCAAGGGCTATTGGCCCGCCAGAAAGGCGGTGAGATGGCCGGGGGTGCGTCAAAGTCGATAGCCGATGACCGTGGTTTGGAGTGCACGCAAAACTGTAGATCCCTACGAGCACAATGTGCCTTGAGGCCTAAGTGTTGTAGTAAAACAAATCCACTAATGTACTACTAAAAACTTACCAAGTTTTCAAAAGAATTGTTGTTCTCACCTTCACGTAGAGGAGTGGAAGTATAGTAATCGTAACAAATGTATTATAACGAGATCTTTAATTAGATCATATTTTTAGCTCATTGCGATGAAGGGTTGGGCTAAATAAGTGTTAATAACTAAAGTAGTAAGAGTTCTGTAACTTGGGATCGGGTGTATATCGGGTGTTTTTTTTAACCTGAAACTTTCAAATATGTACTGAGCACTTTACGAAAAAATGTTTCAAAGAAAAGTGGTAAAATTGGATGAGGGCAGTTCGGCGGTATATGACACTTTTACTTTGGGTGGAAGGATTAAGGTCATTCAAGGTCAAATTCGTTTTTTTAAATGAGAGCCCCTATTTTTTATTGCAAATTCGAATTGTCAAACTAAAAATAAGACTACTTTTGTTCGAAACGTTTTTTCTGAAATGGTCATTCTTTTAGTTATCCGGCAAGGAAAATTAAACATTTTAGAATTTTCAGATTTTTCACTCGAAAAATAAGAAGTTTGAACAAAAATTGCAAGAGGCAAAAAGAGTTTGGAATCATCCGGGGTATATTCTCAATTTTCTTTGGAATTGTCCAATGCCCTTTTTGATGCACTTGAAACTCCACAATGCTCCTTTCTGCAAAGGGCATTGGATAATTCCGAAAAAATTGAGAATATACCCCGGATGATTCCAAACTCTTTTTGCCTCTTGCAATTTTTGTTCAAACTTCTTATTTTTCGAGTGAAAAATCTGAAAATTCTAAAATGTTTAATTTTCCTTGCCGGATAACTAAAAGAATGACCATTTCAGAAAAAACGTTTCGAACAAAAGTAGTCTTATTTTTAGTTTGACAAGCCGAATTTGCAAATAAAAATAGAGACTCCCATTTAAAAAAAGAATTTGACCTTGAATGACCTTAATCCTTCCACCCAAAGTCAAAGTGATATACACCGTCGAACTGTCCCCATCCAATTCTACAACTTTTGAAACATTTTCTCGTAGAGTACTTATTTTTTATGACATCTGCGATCCCCACCACCACCTCCCACTTCATTATTAAAGGAGTTAACAAAGTAAAATTAAGATATCGAATTGAAATTTGGCACAAGTGTATATTATAGCGAGACTATAAGATTATGTATTATAATGAGATTATAAACTCAAAATATATACTAGATTATATTTTGAGCTGATTCCCTTGATGAGGGGGAGGGAGTAAATAATAAAGCAATCTAATAGGAGTCCAGAAACTTGAGACTTGATGTTTATAGTAGAAATCAAGGTCTCAAATTATTTATTTACTGGACTTAACAAATTAAAATTGTGATTTAGCGGTGTACAAGAGTAAAAAATTAACAAAGTCTTTGGTATTGTTATTGAACCCAGTAAAACGATCCCTTTGAAAAATATCCAATTTACCAAGAAATTAAATTGAGACCAAAGAATCCCATGAATATCAGCTTTGAAACATTAAAAAAGATTTATAACCACCTTTACCATCATCTCACATCAAAATCTGCGTAACAAATTATTTTACTAAAAATGACCAAAAAATTGACTGAATTTTTCGTCCCGAGGACGACGGTCAATCGCCTTTGGGCTCTGTCGTTCGAATTTTTAAAAGTACTCAAAAAATGTCAAGTTGCACGGGGCGGAAAACCGGCGGAAAACGGGCGGAGCGCCCGACAAATTTTTTGAAAGTACCACGAATTTCATTTTTTATAATCCTTGTCCAAACCACTAGAACGTACATAAAATTAGTCAAAAAATTCAAAGTCGGAGAGTCGATTCCGACGAACCCAAAATCCAGGGTCAGGCGGACATCGCCATAGTAGTCACTCGAAGGCGAGTAAACGAAAAAAAGTATATTTGGGTTCGATGCCGTTAGTACGTTTATGCAACCAGGAAAACCATCGAACTCATATAAATAGCATCCTGACAAGGATTTCAGTGCAAAATTAAAAGTGAATAATTTTCAAAAAGTTACGCATACATTTTACAATCATATCTATCTGGGAGTCTGAATCTTTTTGTACAGTCGATTGCCATAGTTTTCTCGACGCTGGATGAGTTACAATCCTACGGGAAGTAACGGCTTGCCGAGTGGTGGTGATCTCTGATGTTGTGCTATATACATTAGTTAAGTGTTGAATATTTATATTTTTTACATTTTATGAATAAATGAAAATATATTTTTAATTCGATTTCTTATTGATCCACTAATTATAAGATTGACGACCAATGTGCGATTCTGTGGCGTGACTCGGATAACTACTTACTAAGGGTCACCTTTGATCCCGTCACGTTGTTGTACCTATCCGCGTACTCATATGCTAATGCTAATTATAAGATATATTCATTAGAAGTGCACCGCCCGACATAAGATTTCGACGGAGAGAGCAGACTGTAACAATCACAGTAAGTATAATTTTGTCTATTTTCATCTTGGGAGTCTGATACAAGGAGGAGTCTGAACTTGAATCCATCCCCCTTGTGAGTAGAGTTGATAGATATCGTAGCGGCGACACGGCTCCAGCCTAAATAGTATAAAATCATTGTAGTGTCCATCAGACCCTACGATACTAGGTACATCTACAGTATCAGCGACCGCCTTCACTATGTCAGATGTCATAAAATATCTGTGGCCTTGGCTCCCAAGTTTCTGGACTTTTGTAGCCTACTTTGCTTATTTCCTCTTCTTTGTCCCTATTTGCCACCCAATCTTCCACAAGAATAAGTTCAAGGCAGGGCTGACATTTATATTTGCTTAAATTTGAAATTTCGACGTTTCACAACACTCTAAATCCATTTCAACAATAAATAATTTTGATTTGTATTTACGATGTCTATACTTCCACTGCGCCACGTGAATGTGGGGGATAAATAGGAACGACATAGTAGTTTACTGGTAATAATAAATAAATAATTCATGAATAACTACTTTTCATCAGAATTAACTTATAAGCAATATTCTGACAATGTATCATAATATAATTAATAATATTAAGACACATGTTATTTACCAAATTTGTAATATCGCATTGCTTACAATGAGAATACTAAACTCAAAGAACGCATTAATGAAAAGAAAGTAATATCGGCCAATTAACTTTTTATAAAGTTATAAGGCTGTAGTATAAGAAAATTAAAAACAAGACCGTCGTTTTAAGGAAAGGAAAGTATGCAAGAACGCAAGGAGATAATATTAAATGTACATTGGCGTCTACAACGAAAATATTTAAAGATACATGAATCAGGATTTTCACATCATAAGACTAGTAAAGAATTGTTGGTAAAGGTAAAAGTGCACACGTCGCACACTATTTTATCCAATAATAAATTAATTAATATAAATTAATATAAAAATATATTGATATAAGATATTGACTTGAAATTTGGTACACATATGTATCATGGGGAGATCTGGAACTAGATTATATTTTGCGCTAATTCTGTTGAAGGATTGGGGATTAAATAGGATCAATAAGGGAAAATAAGTAAGACGGGCTGGTAAACGTACAGGAACTTGGAATTTGATCTATGTATTAACAGTAAGGCCTCAGATTTTTTTATAACATTTTTCAACTCCTCCACCGCCCCCCACCATCACTAAAGAGATTAATAACAAGGAACTGAGATATTAACTTGAAATATGGTACACGTATGTATTATAAGGACATCTAGATTATATTAAAAGATGTTTCCGTTAAAGGGGTGGGGGTAAGTATGGGTAAATAAGAGAAAATGAGTAAAGCAAGTTGGTAAGAGTACGGTAACTTGGGACTGTGTATATACTATAGATCTCAGATTTATTATTATAATCTTTCAACCCCCCACCACGTCCACTCCATTATTAAAAGGGTTGATAAAATAAAATTGAGATATTCGCTTGAAATTTGGTACCCGTATGCAGTGTAGTAATATCTGATTGAGATGATTCCGTTGAAGGGCTGGGGGTGGGAGATAAAGAGGGAAATAAGTAAAACAAGCTAATAAGAGTCCACAAACTTCATGTTGGCGTATCTGCTACAAGCCAACGTCTTATATTTTTTTATAACATCTGCCTCAAATATTATAGTATTGTTATGAATTACACCCCCTTGGAACTGGAGATGATACGCCTATGCCTACTAATAGTGACTGGAAAGACTCTAGAAAGAGCCATGGACTTGTCTAGAATGTGGTGGAAGAAGATTCTGGTTCAATCTAGAGGTAATTTCAGAGTATATACGGCGCGATTACCGGCGCAGAAGAAGAAGTTTTATTAAGGAAGCAGTTTATAAAAGTGAACAAGTTGAAAAGTAAAAAGTGAGGTTAAATAAGAAGTAAATAAAGTTTATTTTGAAGTATTGTATAGTCAGTAAATTGTTAAATAAAATGTTAGTAGTGTTTATCTCTTGTTGAAATTATTTAGAACCCACGGATTCACACAGGGTGTTTCCAAAAAGGTGAATAATTCGCGACAGTATTAAAATTCTGTGACCGATGTTGTGATTCCTTAGGCGGTTTTTTTTAAGGCGAAACAATTCATTTGTTTAGTTTTTCGCCATTTTTATTGGCCTCTTATCTAATTTCTAAAAATTGAAAGAAATATCTCCATGTACCAGATTTCATGTGAATCTGTAAAAGTTATGTAAGTATTGCAACCCCATTAATTGGTCATTTTGAATTTTTAACTTTTGACATCAGATCCTTGTTCAGATTTCAAAATATTTATTTAAATACAATTTTATTCGTGGACTATTCGTCTTATTCGCGAATGTAGAAAACTTCTTTCCGATTTCTGCTCACCTATAGCTTGGTGAAACTGATATGGGTTCATCGTAGAGCCATACTCTATAGTTTGTAAAAGATTTTTATAAAAATCATTGAAACCAGAGAAGTAATTGAACAAATACAAAAGAATGTCAAATTGACAGTATCCATCTTCAAAAAAACTTTTAAAGTCGGCTATATCAACAATATTACCACTTGGGGATAATTTTAGAATGTAAATTGTTTCACAGTATGCAGGTCTCGAACTCGCTTCACTAGGTATGCAAAGCTAAACGCAAAATCAAATCAAATAGGAACTAATTTATTTAACACCATACATATGGTATTTCCACTGTTAATTTGAAAATTCAGTCTAAAGCGTTGCTATAAGGATAAATCATTACAAAGTCTGATGTAAATAGAATAAGAGCCGAGAACGTGCTTGAATATTATAAACGATAACGGTATACGAATATAGTTAACCAGATATGTCATGCGCTTACCTCAAACGAAAGTAATCGATTCTTTACCTAGCCCACCATTACATTATGTCCCTTATCTGCATTTGGTTCATTCTTAATATTGCCAGTAGCATAGCGGTAGGTTAAGTGATATTTATTTACTTTTATTGAATCATTTACGAAGTTGTCCATTAAACTAAATGAAATAAATATTATAAATAAATAATGTATTATACATAAACCATTTATATCATGCCCATCAGTTAATATAAAGTAGTAAAACAATATTTATTATAATTAAAAAGTTATTCTAAAAATTGTCCGTCGACGGTCATGACAATCGCTGGCGTTATGGAGCGTTCCTTTGTCAGTCTTTTTTTATGATTTTCATACTGACTTTGGATACTCTACACAAATTTTGTCCTCCTCAGACACTCGTTCTGGGGCCAGTCATACATCTACGGTGCTGGCCGCCGTAGAAGTTGAAAGACTGGACGGGACGAGACCAGGAATGGCTAAACCATGATTAATAATAACGTTATATAGCATGGTCACGAGCTGCAATATAAATATTAACTAAAATAAACATATTATAAAAGATAACTTAAAATAATTTGAATAAAAACACAAAAGACGTATGTGTAAATAAATATGACTATGCCACGCGGGAAAATTACTGACCAAAAACCCGTTTTAAGCAATTAGCGAGAGCGAGGAGCTATGCCAGACTATTTATGATTTAGAATATTATGTTTTGCAAGCTAAACACGAACCCACTGAGCTACCATTCCCTTTGACGTTCATAGTTTTATTTTGTTCTTAAACATTTAAGTATACATTTTCCAATTAAGTTAGCTACTACCCTTCCTAGTTGGTGCGCTTATGCAAATCCCCTCCATTAATGATGGCAATAGACGGACAATAAAATTTGTAGAGCAGATTTTCACCGGTGCTTGACTTTGCTTTTAGATACGCCGACAAATGATATTAACATAGTCAATCATGTCATAGTAGGCGAGGGGATCCAGGCCACCCTTGATTCTCATAGCCTCTTGATATATGACAGTTTATATCGCGCCGCGGATACGCTCGTTATGTTATGAAAACAATATGAATTCCAAACCGCATTTTTCTGCTATTCGTTTGATGTGTAATTACTTTTTTAAGCGTGCACCGTTTTGCTTTATTTGATTCTGGTATTTATTTATTGCTTCTCAAATGTTTCATAGCTTACTACTCTTTTGCGAGCTGCCTGGGTGATATTACTAATATTTCGAATTCGCTTTGCTTTGTTGTCCCGGAGATTTATTTGTGCATTATACAAGAGCAGCATTTTCTGTTATTATTGGTTTTGATTTGAAATGTTATATATTGCTTTTGGTGCAATAATGCTTTTGTCGAACAAACTTAGGTTTATTTGTAAAAGCAAGTAGTTCATCAGATAATTTAAATTTAAACCAGGATAATAAGAAATTAATAGCGATATCACTATTCGCTCAGTCAATGAAGATGTCAAGAAATCTTGGAGTATTGATACTTGGCAAACAGAGGTGTGCAAGTACAAGTAAAAATTGTACTTGGTAGCACAAGTAAATACTTTTACATGTACATGTACTTGTACTTATGTACAAAAATTACTGTTCATAAAAGATTTAGTAATATGTTATCATTGGAAGATGAAGATTCATTAATAAGTACTGTTGTTTGCCCTCAATTTAAGCTTAGATGGTATGTAGTATTAAAAGATAATGTTAGTGTTTCTATGACCGAAATTCAGAGAAAGAAATTTCAGAATCAGAAGTAAATGAGGAGCGTGCGGATTCGGATGATGGCACTTCAGAATTTTTCGATTTTGAAGAAAATTTTGACCAATTAACTGCAAATAAAAGTACAACACAACGTTCAAATATTGAGGTATTGCAGTACTTAGACAATAAAAGAAAAACCTTAAATATGTTAGATAATTAACCATTGGTGAAGCAGTAATTTATTAAATATAATACACCTTTGCCGTCATGGTCATACGCACTAGTGGAGAGACTTTTTTCATTTGCCACTATTGTGAATGCACCGAAGAGGCATGCACTTTCAGATAGCTACTTTGAACAATTAGTAGTGATGAAAGCAAATTATGTGTCATTTAAGTAGGCTATTCCGAGGGTGAAATTTTCAGGTTTTTTTATTTTTCTTTTAAAATATGATTTATTTAACTATATTTTTGATGTTCTCATGTTACATGATAATTACATGAAAAAATGTTTAGTTTCTAATATTTATAGCGTATTCAATATATTTTGTCGTTCTTGTATTACGTTGTAATTACATTATTTAGTTTCTGACTTTTCTAAAAAGTTTTTTCATTATTCAATATTACGGTAATTATTAACATACCTACATGCTGTTTTATTGTACTTTGTACTTTTCAAAAGTAATTGAAAGTATATTTTTAACTACATGTACTTGTACTTGTACTTAAGTACATTCTGTTCCTAAAGCAATTGTAATTCCGTCAAGTACAATTTCTCTAAAATTCTTGTACTTGTACTTAAGCACTTTTTTGGGTACTTGAACAGCTCTGTTGGCAGATTTGTGCAGTATTGTGCCCTGAATAACACCATAGGATTGCGACCAATTGGCGCTACCGCTAGCACCGCTATATTGTAAAGATACTCCTGCGATAAAGATAACTGTCTACAGAAAAGAGACGGTATGCATAAAAAATAATTTTTCCGATTATATGTTAATTATACATGAAGGACCCCATGGTTCAGTTTTGGAACCCCTGTTGTTTATTGTATGTCAATGACTTATTCCATATCATATTCACCTGTGTTGCATTTGCAGATGATAAATTAGATTTTTGCTGGAGGAGCTGGCGATTGGCCTTGTCTACTGCGACCAGTATAGGTCTATTGTAGTACTCCTTTTTTGTACCTTAGGGCTCCTTATCCAAACATGGTAGGTACAAGACTTCGAGTCTGTTGATAAGGAGCTCCTTGGTAAAGTTATTAGACCTTCGTTTCTATTTTCTCGCTAAGCCGTCTCAGTCCAGTCAAGGTTATTACAGCTCATAACATGGACTGACGTAGCTAAACGAAAACTCACCCATTCATGTGCTGGACCCGACCGACGATGCTTAACTTCACCGATCGAGGGCCGGCACCTAAACCATTAACCATTAACAAATTTTTATTCATTTTAACATTTTTAACATTTCAGGTGTATAACTAAATAAATGGGTGTGTGTATATATATAAATCAATAAATATATTGGACAATCGAAAAGATTATATCATCTAATTGTGATAACAATACTTCCCGACCCGTCGATGGTGTGACGAATGACCCATAACAACCTGTCGAAATCAATCCCGCTACGACCAGACACTTATTGCAACCTATGCCTGTTTAATTTTGGGTATTTCTCGGATGAGAATTAACGTATAAGTATATTGAGGTCCATGTGTGCAGAGGGTAACGCTTATTGAAATGCAGGAAAATATCATTTAAAAACCTGTTTTATTAAAAATCGATAAAACGATTGAATTTTGAACTTACGGCCTATATTGTAAAATAAACACTTTAAAACTTAACTAGATTAAAATTGTGTGGTGTGAGAGCTACGCGTCGATTGGCACCTAAACCGGTGAGCGTACAAGGATCTGTATTTTTGTTATTATTATATTTGTTGATGATGCAACCATAATAAATCCAAGTCCAGACATGAACGATCTCATGCTGAAATGTGCTGACACTGTCTCTCAAGCCAAACAATGGTTTACACCTAACAACTTGAAACTCAATGAAGACTCAAAATCTAGTCTTTTCTACCAGTCATAATATAACTAAAGGAAATAGCGCAAAACTGCTCGGTGTCACTACTGACGACAGTGTAAATTGGCCTTCTCACGTTGCACAATTAAGTCAGAAACTATCGAGATCGGTATTTGTTTTACGTAACCTAACAAGCACGTCATAAGGGAGCTATTGCGCTATTTTATTTACATATTAGTTATAGTACAATGCTGTGGGGTACCTCTTCTTACGCAGATGATATTTTCCGTCTACAAAAACGAGCTGTTAGAATAGTGACCGGTGCTCAAAATAATACCTAAACAATAATAAATTCTTTGGATTTTAAAATTTTCAATTATTATCTACCTAACTATTTAAAATCCTTTTATTTTATGAATTGATAATTATTTGAGATTTTACAAATTGTAAATTGTTCTTGTAGCTACCTACTTTTTATGTGTATTTTTTTTACTTTAATGTGTTTACAGTTGCTTGCCATCGCAGAATGCATTCGATAACTCTATAGAGAGTTATATTATATTGTTTTTCTTTTCACTTGAAATGTACTATGTAATCTGTTTAAACGTTCCGTTTCCATCGAAAATAATGTTAATTATCAACTGATAATTTACTCAGAAGAAGAAGGAGAAAGATACTGCCTTGGACAAATTGTTGTCATTTGCAAATGATGAGAAATGTGTTATGGAACAGTGATGGACACTCCGACAATCACTGAATATTTCGACGGATGGCTCCTGGTCGATCTAAGGTATCAAAACGGAAGAAGAAACGAGAACCTCAGCATAACGATCAGAGTTGTGGATTAGGCCTAGAGGGATACGTACCACATTAGAAAAACCACTCCGTTTACCGTATGAAACGAGGTGATGGTGTGGAAATTGGCACCTATTAATGATTAATAATTAAGTATCAATACATCGATAATTCATATAATTTTCAATAGTAACCGAAATACGATACGCCTCGCTGTAACTAGGAAACTATAAACATTAGAAAAAAGTTTCTAATAAAAGTTGTAGGCAATTTAATATTCTACTTTTTCTTCACAGCATCGACTTCTATGATCATTAGCTGCATTCTCATCCATCGATACTACGGACTAGTATTGTGTGTATATATGTGAGATCAGAATAGAAAATGTATTGTATTATAAAATAGTGTAGTAAATAACGTTTTATACATATAAGACAAACAGCAGGGGTAAAGGACCTATACAAAGAATAGTTTGCGTGGACTACACAGAATATTTAAAATAAAATAAATAAATTAACAAATAAGATGACTTTACAAGTTATGCAGTAACTTGGTGGCCTTCAAAATCAATTACTCTCAACTCAATCCCTACTAAGATACTCCAAGGTTTGCGATTGGTACACTTGGTACATCTTGTTAACTTCATTGATTAAATCATTGGAATTAATTACTGAAAAACTAGTGTTATGCATTACGCCCCTTAGGGGCGGGAGGCTGATACGCTCATGAGAAATAGTCAAAATTAGGTACCAATGGTCAGGCAACCAGTAATGCAAGCCTGTAATGCACGCCACCTCTGAGACACTGGTGGTACGTTTGTAGATGCGTGTAGAACTTCTGCATTGTTCTGGTATGTTGTACGAGAAAGGTTGTAGACCCTACTGGAATTTTCTAGATCTCTCTTGTGGGATATATAATCGGAATGTAAACACAAGTTGTGGTTGTTGTAAAGTGAGAAATAAAGGTTAGAATTCAAAAATAGATGTAATGAGCATCGTTAAAGATTATTTTAGGTCAGTAAAAGTGTATTTTAGTTAGTTAAAAAGTATTGTGAAGTTTTCAATAAGTTATTGAATATATGTAACGTGTGTTAGTGCGTATCCCTTATTATATTTATTTTGAACCTACGGAAATTAAAAGTTGTCTCCAAAGACGGGTGGAAACACGTGACGCTAGGTTGTGCCTAGGCACAGATCTCATAATAATATAATTTACAAGTCAATATCTTTATTTTATTTTGCTAACCGCTTTAATAATGTATGACTATGAGGTGGAGGAGGTAGCAAATGTCATAAAAAAAAATTCCGTAGTTCCAGATCTCATTATAATATATACGAACCGAAAATGTTTTGGTGTTGATTGAATGAAGTTTAGTGGCCTTTTGGCACACAGACAACATAATAATTTTTTATTTTACTATTCGCAGTTTGTACTCATGATGGTACAAAAACCTTTTTGTAAATTTTAGAATATTTGTTATTTTCATTGTTATTTTTCAATTAGGTTAAGATAAAAGCTAAAAGTATGTATGATATTAAAGTAATTAACGAAATTCATCAAATCGGCACCATATATCTGTAGCTTTTTGTAGTGTGCTCAAAGATGTGTATGTTTAATACCACTATATAACAAAAACTAATTGACTAAAGAACTATTAAATTTAGGGGCTGAATATGACTAGAATTTGGTAGCCATTTCCTAGAAAGAGATATCCGATAGAGAAATATTTATTATTTTTGGCCATAGCTTTTCTTTCTTAGTACGTATATTTAAAAAACTATAAGACTACCTAAGTAGAAATATAACCATGAATTCCACTCAATAATTCTAGTCGTTTTTAAAATTAGATTTAAAACTACGAAATAGGAAGGAAGATTAGCATTAAGTTTAAGTCTAACTATTTTGCAAACCACTGAAATTATTGAGTGAATTCATAGTAATAATCTTGTTTTGGTTTCTACTGATGTAGTCTTATAGTTATTTTTTAATATACGTACTATGAAAAAATAAGTTATGGTCAAAAATAATAAATATTTCCCTATCGGATGTCTCTTTCCAGGAAATGCCCACCATAAGAAATTGTGGTTTCGGATTGGTCCGTAAATACAAAATGACATCATTAATAAAATCTCTCAGTTTCGTAAAATTGTTTAAAAATTTAAAAAATCGAGTTTTAGCATTAACGGTTTTTACATTACTATCCCATGTTAAATGCAGTTGAATATTAAGTATCAGTTGAATACCACACTGAGATTTATTAAAAACATCATTAACCTTCAAGTGTCTAATATATGTCATTAAGCAACAGGGAGCGATGTTATCATAACGATAATCACTATGTGCTGTATCGGATGAACAAAGAGACAATAAAAAGCGCGTAGTATCCTTTATCCTTTCGCAGGGAGAAGGGTAGTATGATGCCTTTAGAAAATAAAATAGTCATTCGCCTCGCTTTTAATAAAAGTCAAGCGTGCGCATATTGGCCTCACCCCCCGGATTCCAGCGAGTTGTCCCATCCACCCCCAAACTCTGCATTACGGACATCTCTTTATACGCTCTTCTTATTTAACCAATTTATGTCGCTCTATCTGAAATTGTATGGCCCGGTATTTATTGGCCTGGCTGCAGCAGCTCGTCTTTTGTTCACTTAAAATACTTCGCCCAGCAGTAGCGCTATGATAATCCCGCTCGCTTTTAAGAGCTTAATTGCTGTAATTACTAAATTCAGTTATATTCCTTTACTAACCCCTTAGCGCGTTGCCTGCTCGGACGGCATAATTACTAGGTTGTAAATGTTATTTTCCAAAAACAGACTTTAATTAAGGATATATTTATTTTAGTTCTTAGTTCATGAAGCACAAAACAAGTTATATTTTCGTTAACGCTGAAAAATAAATTCCCATATATTTACATTTCACGTTAGTTACATACCGTGTGTCCCACCTCTCATCTACATACCCCGGTATCTTCGTAATTTTTTTCAGATTAACTTCGAATTGTCAGCTATGCAATCGCCAAGATTGATTCCGACTGAGTACTGAACAGTTAAAACATATGAATATTTAAAATAAAAATGGTTGGCTTTGTTTAATATAAAAATTATTCAGAATAGCAAGCTTTTGAAAAAAAGAAACTCCAGTGTTCAGCACGGATACGTTCGGTACCAGTAGGTTCAAGGGTCACTACATGTATTTGAGGCACATAAAAAACTTCAAAGCTTTGACGCTTACGTATAGATGGGAGATCGGGATATGTTATATTTTTGAAAAATTATAATAAATCATAAATATAATTAAATAAAATAAAATAAATAAATAATGTAATAATAATTAAAATAAATAATTAATACATACAACAACATTGTTCTCATGTAAAGTATGTTCTGACATGATTAAAATTAGAAATGAACGCAAACACACCTGTTTGAATTATAATTTCAAGTTATTTTGATATAGTTACCCAACTCCCTCCTACCGAAATTATTTTAGGATGTAACGGTTTACAGCAAGTATGCGTGTATGTATCTACTGTTATTGTGCATAAAAATTTTAAGTGGGGCTCTGTGGGATATCCCTCATGCTAAGGAGACAGTGATTTATGGTCGTTTTTATGGTCTTTTTATGTGTCTAAAATATACGTAGTGAACTATATACAGAAATCTATACTGAATAACTGTATTTCAAACTAATACAGAGACTAGTAGAGATTTCCCTAGTTGTGATAGATAAGCATTCCCTGGACGTAACCTAGTTGTACTAGTGGGATACAACGAGTTTTAGTTGAAACTAATTTATTTAAGAAAATGAAAATCTATTTATACTAACTACGAATTAATAACAAGAGTAAACATTATACTCTTCTTAAATAATATTAATTTTAGACATTTTTTGTTTATTTACAAAACATAAAAAAAACTTATTGATTGATTTTGTTCATGTACCGATCGAATGTAATATACTCTTCTTTTGTCTTTAGGAGTATAATAATGGTAAATATAGAGAGAACAAGTACACATTACATATATAACTGTAGGAGGCTGTACATACATCAATTATACATAATTCTATCGGCAAGAATGCAAAACAAGGGTAATTGCTACACTAAACAAGATACAAAACAAGCTAACCATTAGAAATACTCTTTACCGCCGATTTACTGAACTTTTTACATATTTGCTGAACATTCTATAGAATACTCTTCGCAGTTTTTTGTAAATGATATTAGTTTTAGGTAGTTTTTGTTTATTTATAAAACAAAAACAAAATTTACTTTTTTTTAAAGGACCCCGCACAAAACACACGGTAAAAGTTGAGCTAGAACTAGCTGAAATATATTCGTTGGACCATTTCAAACACGAGTTCTTATGTGCGGTAAGTCCAAAAAGTTCATGGACTTCAAGTTACGGACACTTGAAGGTCAAATAATGATTATTCATATGCTTGAAGGCTTTTAACATTCCAACTGCTATAGTAACTTAGTGAGATTTCAGAGGAATTGACCAGAACAAAAATTGTAGGAATATGAGTAAGCTACCTTGTAATGACCTTTGACTATGACCTCTAGCAATAATAATAGTAATAATCATTTATTTCCACATTAAATGCCTAGTGTTTCCAAAGTAAACAATACACAAGAAATACAGCAAAAGTCAAAATTTTACAGGACATTAAATAACATAAAAATGAAAACATGTCGGGCACTTAAGAATTAATAGAACAGTAACACATTACACACCGTATACAAAGAATTCATCTACAGTATAAAAATTTTTACTTAAAAGATGTTTTCTTAATTTCCTTTTAAAAACATTATTAGACGATGATGCTATATCATCACTTAAATGATTATAAAGCTTACAGCCAATATAAAAGAAATTTTTTTGGTACATAGTTGTTCGATGTACATTAGGTTGCAAAGAGTCTTTGTGTCTTGTATGATATTCATAATTTAATTTATGCACTGAAAATAATGATTTGTTTTTATGAATAAAGGAACATACCTTGAATATATACGTACTGGCAACTGTAAGGATGTATAATTGTTTAAAGGAGTTTCTGCATGAGTCACGATAGTTTAATTTTGCAATAACTCGAAATGTGTATTTTTGTAGCATGAATATACGATGAATGTAGGAACTATTGCCCCAGTTCATTATACCGTATCTCATATGATACTGGAAGTTTGCATAATATAACGGTATTAGAACATCGCAGCTACAATGGTTAGCTAAAAATCGTAACCCGTAACAGCAACTTGTCAATTTATTAGTTAATGCCTCTATATTGTGGTTCCACTGCAAGATTCCGTCAGTGAGCAATATGTTGGTATCGTCGGCATAGGAAACAAGGTGTAGGTCAGAAATATTTTTTATGTAATTAGCTAAGTCGTTGGAAAATATTATGAATAATAAAGGCCCCAAAATAGAACCCTGGGGTACTCCTTTATCAACTTATATAATTATTGCAAAAGACGTTATTAAGTTTAACAATTTGCGTTCTCTTTTCCAGATATGAGCTGAAAAACTTTAGAGTGGTACCTCGTATTCCATATCTATTTATTTTCTCTAGTAATAATTCGTGGTCAACACAGTCGAAAGCTCGGGAAAAGTCTACAAATAGGCATAGAGTAAAAAGCCCATTATCCAAAGCGTCAACAATTTTTTCATGAAAGGCACATAAAGCCATATTTCGGTATTTTTGTTTTTGGTAAAACCATGTTATACTTTCAAAGTCTTTTTTTTTTTTCAATTAAACCCATATTTTGCACCTTGGATTCGGAAAGAACTCATAATCTCACTTTAAGATATGAATCTTTCAAGAAAAAGTAATATCGAAGGGGCAAATATGTACCCATGAAGGTCATCTGAAAGTCAGAAAAGTCATTGTTACAAAATAGCTTAGAAATTCTGATTTAGTAAGAACTTACCCAGATAAAAGTTGTAGGCAGTCAAATAAACTAACTTCTGGTAACCTCGACGTTGAAACGTCATTAAAATATCATCTATTTTTATATAACACTATAATTTTGGATTGTTCGTATTTGATATACGTATGCTAGAACAAGCACTTTATATTTATGCACTCATACTTCAATAGAAACATTTTTTTCACGTCTGTACATCACAGTTATCAAAGATAGTTTTTCACCTTTATTTTCAAAATATATTTACGAATGAACGAAAAACGAACAAAAAAAAAAGAAAAAAAATACAAAAAATTTTAAAAACACACGTCACGTCCGCGCCGATGACTCTAGATATCGCTAAGAACGGGCTATATTCAGCAAAATGAAACAATTCATCCCAAAATAATTAGAAATTTTAAAAACTTTACGTCAAAGTTAAAGCCAAGGTAGAAGTTACTTTATTTGATTTCCTACAACTCTTATCTAGGTAAGTTCTTACTAAATCAGAACTTCCAAGTTATTTTGTAACAATAACTTTTCTGACTTTCAGATGACCTTCGTGGGTAAATATCCTCCCCTTCTAAAACTATTTCTTGAAAGATTTATATCTTAAAGTGAGATTATTAGTTTTTTCTTAATCCAAGACGCAAAATATAGGTTTTATTTAAAAAAAAAGGAGTTTACGATCAAATGAGTTTGAAAATATTGATAGAGGTCAAAGTCACGGTCATCACAAGGTAGCTTACTCATATTCTTACAACTTTTGTTCTGATCAACTCCTCTAAAATCTCAACACTCAGTTACTATAGCACTTGAAAAGTTAAAAGCATTCAAGTAGGTATATAATTCATTATCTTACCTTCAAGTGTCCGCAACTTGAAATCTATGAACTGTTTGGACCTATTGCACATGGTAACTCTCGTTCGGAATGGTCCAACAAGTACATTTCAGTTTTACCTCAAACAACGTATAACTTTTAGCGTGTATTTTGTGCGGGGTTCTTTAAATAATTAATAACAGTACGGTTCTTTCTCGAGGCAACTTGAACTTACTGTCCATATTTTAATCCAATGGACTTTTAATTCTTAAGTCATCGTGCATACAACAAACGTGACGGACGGACAGACAAACATTCAGGCAGACAGATGGACAGACAGACGGAGGGACCGAAACTATGAGAGTTGTTTAGAATTCGATCACTAATACAGTGATATGGAGTTTTTTTCTCTACGAGCGATATTACCGATCTTAGAGATCTACGGATCAAATGCAATATAGTTACTCTTCGTTTTGTATTTGCGAAGAATATAATAAGCCTGCTTAAAATGTAGGTAAATTAGAGGGAATTTAATTTATCAGTTAAAAGCTGGCCTGACGGGGGGGGGGGGGGGTGTTTCCCCCCGGGCCCGGAGATTTTTTAGGGGACCCGGCAGTTTCGAGGGGCCCGGGTTTCACTTGAAACTACAGAAGCATTTGCATTGGGCGCAATGAGAGAGCCATAGTTTTAAATGATTAGTGTTATGTAAATAATAACGAGTTTCGAATGACTTGTATTGTTTATAATAAGATAGAGAATTTCGACCGAGAAAATATTTAATGTGAAGGAATATCACCCCCCGCTTTTCAAAATTTTTATTGAGATAAATAGCTTATTATTAGGAATGCCACCCCCCGTCCTTAGAAATTTTATATCGAAGATTGGTGGGAGTTGTATCTCACTAGCCCCCGGGCCCCGATTTTCTCTCGACGGCCCTGAATAAAAAAAAGAAACATGAATATTTACAATTTTTCTTTAATCACTTACTTAACGTCGGTCTATTTCCGCTACTGAGGCCTATCATCAACTCCAGGAAATGAGCTACCGCATCCTGGAAATTTGCCGAACCTCTTCTCTATCGGAGAGTAGTAATTTTTTACTTGCCTAACATTTAATAGAGAAGGAACCGACCGTTTTACATCCCCTCTGAAGGATGGTATATCCACTATGTAGCCTCCGCCGAAAGTTACATACCTTCTACGTATGCGCTGGTATACAAGCCATTAGAAGATGGAGCGAGAACGCAGTGTTTCCCTGGAGTAGGTCACCCGTCCAAGTACTAACCGCACTTAAACTTGCTGCCTTTTCTTCAACAATAATTTGGGGACGTTTTTGTACACATAAAATACAAATCCGCACTTCATCATTCATTAATTTTAGATTATAAAAATATTTTTAAAATTCGGAAAATATCTTTTTCCCTAATTTACTGAACTGATTGGTTTGTCAAGAAAATATGATTTAACTCTAATTAAAAAAGTTTCAGTTATTTGCAACGACGGGATCCCCTGAAAAAAAATTATGATTTTTATTAACAAAGATATTCTGCGAGCACAATTTTTTGCTATATCATCCTTAAGAGTTTTTCTATAACATATTTTTCACCGAAGTGATTGAAGAGATACGCCGTGATAAAAGAATAAAATCCATATTTTTGACTATTGCTGTAAAAAGTGCATGTGAATACGTACTTCAATTTTTGTCCACGTTGTATGCTTTTGCATAGTTTTTATATGAAGTAAAGAAGTTATGCCCCTTTTTTATCGTATTGGTTTTAAAAAATTTTAAATTTATTTTCATTCATATCACCAAAAAGTACATAACAAGAACAATAATCTGAAATGAAAATTATTGTTGTAAGACTTGATACCCCTAAACAATAGACGATTCAATTTTCTACTTTGCAATTGCTTTTTAGACGTTACTATAAACATTTTAACTTGGACGGCATTAAACAGAAAGGAGCCAACCCACAAAATCTAAGAAAATTTATTTAAATGTAGAATATAGTAATGTGTTTTCCAAAGAATTTTTGGTGTGTGCAGCTGAAAAAATCCAACCCATCTTCCTTAGAAAAAATTTAATGGTGTAGTTTCAATATTATAATTAAGATGCAAAACCATTCTTTGCAAGCTTATTTCTTGATTTTAGCTGAGAGTGCTGATTCCTTTCTGTTTAATGCTGTCCACTTGAAAATTGGCTTGACGGTTTAGCTCCTCAAGGGGTATATTCTTCACAAGTTTCGTTAAAATGGTTGTTCAAGTTATCGTCAATTGTTTAGAAACGACCTCTCTCAAATGGTTGTATGTTTTACAACTTGACAAATTGACCAGCAAAATTCGGACTAATCTAGTTTTCTTCATAATTTCATTGTGAATAATTTCTTTTCTTTTCTCTATGGCGATACGGGCTATATAACCAGAGATACTTAAGAAAAACTGCGAAAAAACACAATTTTAAACATTCTTTTGTTTAAACAAAGGATTTAATTCAAAACTTTTTACTACAATTCTTGAAATGTTTATCCAACAAAAGAAATTCTATAGTAGGACAGTTCCCAGGAAATTTTAGTTTTAATACACTACTAAAGCGTAACATTTTTTGCAACACATCAAACAATTTTTTATTTTATTTAAAATGAAATACATGTTACAACGTTAAGTGTATGTCGGAGCAGATTTTTTTTTAAATTCTAATGCAATCCCCCACTAACTGACTCATTGAAATCAATATTACACGCAATATTGATAATACTAACCACATTATCAACGGATTTAACTTGTTTGACATTTATTAGACCCGTTTTCTATTGAGTTTACTTCGGTCGGTTTGAATTTGCACCCTGTTTTGTTCACCCCTCTTAATCCATTTTCGCTTCATCCTCCTCCTACCCTTAACCTAAGTTGATGCTAATTTGACTTTCCACTGCTCATTAGTTCCCGGATTTGTCCGACGGATTTTTCTCATTAAGTTACGTGTACGTGCCACCATGGGATGTTTTTAACAAAAAAGCTGGTAATTAAGCTATTAATCTATCTGAAGCGCCTTTCATGATACCTTTTTTTATATATTACTGCACAAAACAGACATTTAATCATTTTAATAACATTAAAAACGTTGATCTTTCCTGTTTAGTTGTTGGCAATGCAACCACAATTAGTACTACATTAGAGTAATAGAAAAAATACACCGACAATGTTCTAGAGACAAATAAATAATTTTAAAAAATTCAACACGCTCTTAAAAACCAACCGAAACTAATCACAAAAAATTCACTAAAAAAATAATAATGTTAATAACAATAATTATTATAATCTGTTAGTTTAAAAATTATAACCAGAGGTCGGATTTACCAACCGGATTCCAGGGATGGCTTTTACAGATATTATGAATTGTAGGCGCGTACTGAAACCTTCCGAAAGTATAAAAACAGAAAGTCATGCAACATACTAACTAAATTAATTTTATTTAATTTTGCACTAGGTATATCTACTGGCAATTTACGTCAATAAAGGCTAATCCTAGGCGTGCAGGGGAGTAATTTAACAGGATTACTCAGTCTTTCTCTGGGTGTAGATTCATTCTGATGTAAACGTGGATTTAAAATGTCACGTCGTACTGAACCGGCCGGCGCAAGCTACAGTAAATTTTTTCATTCACGATATTGCTGCTTTACACTTTGATGGTAGACCACTGCATTGCACTAGATATGGCAAAGCAATCTCCTGGTCATGTAAAACAAGTATTAATGCACTTATTTCTTCGGAAAACCATAAATCGTAGGTAGCTTTACTTACAGTGACACAGTGAAACGCAACATAATTTTAACTTAGAGTTAGTGGAATTTATGAGTGGTCGAAACTAGATAATCCACGTTTTAAACAATTTTTGTGAAAATATATTAGTGGGAAATACAGCAATGTAAGGTGCCTTCGGAGTTTACACTAAGAAAAAAATATTTATTTACGAAGTGCGAAAATATTAGACAGAGAATTTCTTCTGAGCTTAATCGGAAGTACATCTAGCTTGGCAATCAATGCTTGCGGGTGCATTGGGGAAAAATTGTGCAATGAGCGGACACTCGATCGCCTCTAGAATTTCAAAAGTAAACAGCGGATGCAGTAAATTCAAATTTACAATGCTTTTGGGGTGACAAATATGCCAACATCAGAATTTCGATTGATTCGATCTTCGTCAATATCTTTTTTAATTACAGGGAGATATTGTTGCGAGGGTCCAAAGACAATTCCAGACTGTTTTTCTAAAAAATATCGGATTTGTTACGATGAGAGGTGTAATAAACCTTTTAAACGGCAAGGAAACACCGGGCATAAATGTGGTGACTTTGCGAAAATTTAGATATTTTAACTATGCCCCAGTTACATCTGTCGACGTCGAGCGGTCCTTCTCGCAATGTGAATGAATTTTCAATGAACGACGCCGAAGTTTAACTCCAAAACATTTAGAACAGATATCAGTAATATGCTTTTATACCTGTAATCGGCATTGAAAGATACTTCCCTAGTAGCGCCAATGTTGCACCAATATATAATCCATATAGGACCAATGTATGAATATAGGACGAATATTCATATATTGGTCCTATATGAATTATATATTGATCCCATATGTTGTGCTACTAGGGTTATGTATGTTAATTCAGTGTTAAAAACGTCCCCTTATACATCCAGTTCTCTTCGAGTGAGTGTTAATAATAAATCTACTTTACCATTTTTGAACAATATTGCTAAAAATAATTTCAAGGTAAGATATTGTTTCACACATGCATGCAAATCTTTATATGCTGACACATAACCACCTAAAGCCAACCCTGGTCTTACCTCACATCCGATAGGTAATTCCAATCTCTGATTATAACAAGAGATAAACACTAACACACATTATTGAATGACTTACTGAAAAGTACTTTTATTAACTAAAATACACGTTTACTGACTAAAATAACCTTTAACAATGTTTGTTACTTGATATTTTACACTCTACTGTTCACTTTATATCACTTCCTGATTATCTAACCTCAGTTCATCAAGAACTCACCTCCCTCGTGTTTACATCGGCTCATATACTCTATAAATTGTCTCTAATGCCATCCAGCAAAGTCCATAACCTTCTCGAACGGCAATCTAGAATAATGTAGAAATCTCGATCCATCTCCAAGCTTCCAGAAAACCAGAGTCTCAGGGATACCTCACACTACAGGCGTTGATGGTACTGCAGTTTCCTATCACCATTGCTACTTAATTCCGGCTACTACTCATGAGCTATCAACATTATTATTATTGGCTTTGTGTTCTTCTTGTTAGTGCCTATTTGAACAGTTTCAATTGGTTTTTAAAAGCAGGTTTTTTATTATTTTACTTCCCTCGCTTACCAAATAGTCCAGGCTCCCATACTAGAAATATGTACCTCATAAAATACCGAAAATTAAACATATGGAAAAACCTATTAAAATTTTTGTAATCCCGTCAGACTACGGTTCACTTGTTATTTTCTATTTTAAAATTTTGAAATCAGCGAAAATAAAATACATTTGCAAATGATATTTTGATTAATTGACTGATTAGCCAGCATTGCTGCCACTTCCGGATATTCCAACTGGATATTTTTATATACCGCCAGACTGGGCTTACGCCGGATTGGATATGGAGCATGCTTGTTGCCAGCAGCGAGAGCCACATGACGCATGGGGTATTAATATAGGATGGGAAGTTTCCATGCTTCTTTTATTTTTTTCTGAGTCTTCTGTTTCTAAATCTAGCAGTGTTCATCCCCTCCCGCCCGCTTGCGTCCAGATATGGTTTCATGTTTCCTAGAAATCTACTTTTTCGCTTCAACGTTCCGCATCAGTACGTCCATTTTGTTTGTTTGCCAAGGCATGCATTAGCTCGCTGTAAGAAGCTCTTATTTATTAACCGTCCCACAGGTAAAGAGCCATTTACAGTGGAAGTGCAAAGAAGAGCCCCGAGAGAACGTTTGAGACACCCTGTAAACCGATCTGCCAGTCAATCAAAATAAAAAGTAAAAAGAATAGATCTAGGAGAACATTTAAGACGCTCTGTATATCAAGCAGACTCCCAACTTCTTTGACCTGAGACATATTTTTGCATTCGTAAATAAGCCCAATATATGGACCGTGTGACAGCTGCCAGCTGCCCTCCTGTCTTATGTTTAATACATTTTCAATTTTAGGAAATTCAATACAATTCAACAATTAATAAGGGTTAATAAACTAATACACTAATAAACTAATACTACTAATTGGAACTTATCTTATTCGTACGTGTGTATGTTGGTAGCTTCACTCTCTGTTTCTGTAGGATTCCCACACCCAGTTTCCAAAAACAGTTCTAGTTTGAACTTTATTACTTTTAAGTCACAACACAGTTGGTATGTCTATATATTGCTTTATAAACATATGTCGCTCACTTGACACTAAACAACAATTTCAAGACACATATATTTTTGCTCTTTATTGATAAGAATATACAGTTTTTGAGAAACTGTGTCTGACTCACCGATTTTGATAATTAACACCTGTCAGACTTCTTTTTATACCTTAATTTTTTATTAATGAAGCTTAAGACATCCTCTATCTATTGACATTATTCTGGCAATTATTTTCACAAACTAGAGTGCAATTATAGTCAAGATGTATTCCTTTAAAGAGACTTGGATGAGAAATCTGGATGTAGAAGTAGTGATTCCTTAGGCAGCGGTTTTTGTTATTATTGCCGTTATCGGAAGGAAAAATCGGTCAAGTTTTTAAGTTTGTAATTCTTTTATGGGGGATATATATTACTGTAGAAACCACAATAACATTGCTATAATACTATTAGAGATACAGTATCACCATTTAACAATCTGTTTGGGAGACAAAGGGTTGGTGATAATGATATCATAAAATCAATTAGCCATAACAGTTTGTGTAGTTTGGGGTGGATGTAGAGCTAATTTCGTGGCTTGCAGACAGCCTGTATTGATCCAGCAGCTAATTTAGCGGCATCATCCGACAAGTTTATTGGTAATTTACTCATAATAATATCTTGACGCTGCTGCTGCCTGTTAAATTTCAGCTTAAGAAATTAATTACTCGTTTCTTAACTTAATACCATCCAATAATCTGCTCGGGACAACTTCGTCGTTAACGTTTAATTAATTTTATGTCAAATTAAATAATTACGGAAAATATCACAAAGAGTGGCGCGTTTTTTCTACATTCTATTGTTTGGCAACTGAATTTACAGATGTGTGATTCTGAAAACGACACCTGATAAAAATTATCATTAGAATTATTAAAATTTTAAAAACTAGAGGTGACAATTGGATATACCGAATGTTCCTTAATGACGTGCTAATATTTCAGGGTATGATTCCTTAGGTCGTTTTATGAAGAAATGTTGGTATTGTTGCGTTTATTCACCTTTTTGGAAACACCCTGTATGAATCCGAGGGTTCTAAATAATTTCAACAAGAGATAAACCACTAACACTTTATTTAACAATTTACTGACTATACAATACTTCAAATTCACTTTGATTATTTGATTTCTAACCTCACTTTTCACTTTTCAACTTGTTCACTTTTATAAACTGCTTTCTTAATAAAACTTCTTCTTCCGCGCTGGTAATCGCGCCTTATATACTCCGAATTTGACTCTTTAGATCCATCTAGAAGCAATCAGGAATCTTCTCTTAGCACATTCCAGAAAAGTCCATTTCTTTCTCCTAGCTTCCAGTCACAATTAGTAGGCATAGGCGTATCATCTCCAGTTCCAAGGGGGTGTAATTCATAACAATATGAACACATGTGCGCAACGACTTAAATATTTTGCTACAATGTGTTGAATTTTTTATCGGTATTTTTTAATATCTCAAAAAGCAATTTAGATATTATTTTCAATTTTGGTATAAGTTAATAAGATATAAAATCACATACTTTAGTTAGGAGAGTAATTTTATCACTCCACCAGTGGCGTCCCTGCGATTATATCCTGTGATATTTTTTACCAAAATTGTGGAACGCCACTAACATTCTTCCATGTGGAAATTTTTGCTGATTAGCCTGGTCAATTTAATATGAAAACGGTCTCTTTTTGACTCGTCAGACGCACAGTTTTTTTAAATATAATTTTTAATTAGGAGTTATCCATGAAGCCTGGCACAAGTTGTTATAAATACGACCTAATGGGATATTAACAATTGCACATATGCACGCAGCGCATACCTATACATACCTTACCATAAACCTATCCCAAACTAAAAATCGGGAAATTATATAGAAGATCCAAGGGAGGTACGTATGAACATTCTTCTTAAATGTTTCTTAAAATGTCTTTCAGGGCATTAGACACACTAGAGTAAACTACGGTAAATGGGAATTAGGGAAAATAAAAACAAAGGTGAGACATAAAGGGAACGAATCTATTGATACACATTTATACTTTCAGACCAGACGTTTTCAAGCGTATAATGACTGTATTCACTCTGCTATCGTTTAAAGCTAATAGGTGTAGTAGATTGACTGGAATTTGAACGTTAAGTTTCCGAATATCTGGATGCAGCTGATCTCGACCAGATGTTTGTTTAACACAGCTAAAAAATAAATGATCCAGGTCGTCTACCACATTACAATCATCACAGATCTTGGTTGGTAATATTCCTATTTTATTTAGATGTAAAGCGTAGCAACCATGACCAAATCTCAACCTAATAATTATAGTAGTGTACTTCCTTGGAATATGATAAAAGTGGTACCAAGGTTCCTTAGGAATTTCTACTTGGATTTGGGTGTCTCTTGTAGGTGTAGTAAAACAATATTCGTGCCAATAAGCAGCCTATTTTTTATTTAGTCTCTCTTTGCTAATATTTACACCGTCATGCAGAAACAGAAAATCTGCAGGATATCCATGTTCGACACTGTTTTTGGCTAATATCTCTAATTTTCATTGTATTTTATGCCGCTATGAGCTTTAACCCAAATATAATATTTCCAACCCAGATATTTTTAGTAAGTAATTATAATGTTTAATAAATTTAATGAAAGGGTGACACATGCTGGATACAGAATTATAAGTATTACTTATAGCCAAAAGTACTGATTTGAAGTCACTTAGAATGATGAATTTTGAACTTGCTTATTTATAATATGTTCCAAAGTCTTGGCTATAGCATATGCTTCTGCTGAGTAAATCGACGTGTCTTGGGAAAGTTTAAATTTTGAATGCGTACTTAAGTTCGGTACTAAGAATGCACAGCCTGTACCATAATTAGATTTTGAGGCATCTGTATAGAAATGCATAACAGTAGGAAATCTTTCTAACACGTTTTGGAGGATGACTTCATTTAATCTGGCATTTTCTGAATTATTAGGGAACAATATACTCAACTGACTTATCAAGTCGAAATATTCGACCTGAGGGAGAAAGGGTTTTAGAAACCTGTAATACTTCCCCATATCCTATGCACAGAGGAGGGGAATTCCTTTTCTGCTAGAATTTGTTAGTAAGGTCTAAGATATTTAGGTGGTGTATTTTATCTATTATAGCAGGATTTTATATAGTCATAAATAAAACATTTTTATCAGAAAGGTACTCTCTCCTAAGAAATAGAGGGGATTCTTTGGACTCCACACTCAACGGTTCGATTGGGGTTGAATTCATGGCACCGGTACATGAGAACTTCATTTTGAATTACATCGATTTTATTTAGTACACACTTACTAGCGCATCCATATAGAGTGCAACCGTAATCTAGTATTGATCGAATGTACGACCTATATGAAAGAATAGAAATTTGTGGATCTGCACTCCACCAAGTTTTGAGCTTAATTTTAGTAAATTAATTCCTTTCTGACATTTGGTGATCATATACTCAATGTGTGATTTCCAAGTTAACTTCTTATCTAGAATATTAATCCTAGATATTTTATTTCATTACGATATTGGAGCGTTATATTTCCCAGTGTTATATGATCGCGTATCGGGGTTTTATGTCTTGTGAAAATGGAGACCATGGATTTCCCTTCACACAAGGCAAAACCATTGTGTTGTAGATATTTCTGCAAAGTTGTAATAGCAGTACCTAAAGAGTGTATACACATTTCATTTGAACGTTTTTGAAAATAAAGACAAAAGTTGTCTACATACTGCACGATATTGATATCGGTGTTGTGTAAATCTGCGGTATAAATATTGAAAAGCATCGGGCTCAAGACCGAACCTTGAGGTAAAACGCGGGCCTATTTTGGTGTTACCATATCTTAGATATACTTCCCTATTACAGAAAGGATTCGTTACACTATTAGCTATTTTCCCTGGGATGCCAAGGTTGCACATTTTTAGTTTAAGTATATTCAGATCCACACAATCATAGGCGCCTTTTATGTCCAAAAAAATGACTCCCAGATATTCGTGGTTTGCGAAATAGATTTGCGTATCAGTCACCAATTGAGTCAGTGCATCCACAGTACCGAAGTCAACTTTGAAACCATATTGGTTACCGAGGAATGGATGATGATTATATAACCACCATTCCAATCTGCATTTTATTAGTCTTTCGAGTTTTAAAGATACAAGACAGCAAAGAGATAGGGCGGTAAGACTCAGCGTTGTTGGGATCTTTGGCTTGTTTATGTATGGGAATTACGGATACTTTTTTCCAAGCTTGAATGTCAAGTCCTTCTATTCACATATCGTTAAATATTTCTAGCAAAAATATTTTGGCAGGCAACGGAAGGTTTATGAGCATCAGGTAGTAGACGCACCGTTCTTGATTCGAACAATTAAATTCAAATTGTTTCATTTAGCTGTATTGACTAATAATAATAATTTTTGAACACATAACTCTAGTTATCCTGGAATAAATGATGTTTTTACAAACATCATATATCGTCATATTATTTCTTCGATTAAGTGCTTCATTGAATTTATTTTATTTGTTCGTTGTTTTCATTGGAATATCTCAACAAATATGATAAATTATAGAAATGTGGAAATGGCGACAATGCATTACTTACATGATCGCGGAAGACCTCAGCAATGACCAGCAAGATTCCCTGATCTCAATAGTTTGGATTTCTTTTTGTGGGATCATCTTAACACCCTGGTGTATAGAACTCCCATTAACACTTTAAGGTTTAAGAGAGCGAATAGTCGCCTCGTGTGAAAAAATACGGAATGCGCCGGGAATATTTGAACGAGTGCGCAATTCGATGCGAAGATGGGAGGAAGAATGTGTATTAAGTGAAGGTGGCCATTTCCAACAATTTTTATAAAACAAAATTTATCATTATCGGTGTTAATAATAATTAGTTTCATCCTGAATTTAATTGTTTTAACCAAGAACTGTGCACCTAAAGAGAAAAATACATGTAGAATTGACCAGGCTAATCAGAAAAAATATCCACATGGAAATACGTCAGTGACGTACCACTTTTTTGATAAAGAATATCAGAAGACATGTTTGCAGGGACGCCACTGGTGGAGCTATAAAATAACTTTTCTAACTCAACTAGGTGGTTTTACATTCTATTAACACATACCAAAATTGAAAATAATATCTAAGGTGCTTTCTGAGATATTAAAAAATAATTCAACACCCTGTAGCAAAAACTTAAGCCGTTGCGGACATAATTATGTTCATATTAAGTTTTCTTCATAAAATGACCTAAGGGATCACACCCATGTCGTTAAGAAACACACTGTATGTCATTATTAGCCCCCGGCGTAAAAAAGGACGGCTGTTATAAGTTTGAAGCCTTTACTAAGTGTATGTTTGTGTGTGTTTGGTGGAAATCGGGTATATCGTTTCCAAGATTTTCTGGTTTCATTCTTAAACACTCTAACGGACGTTGTGTTCTAAAAAATGGTGAAGGATCTGGTGTTAATTCACACATTAAATTAATATTTATCTGAAATGTATGTAAACAGTTTTAATGAAATATCTTCAACTTAACCCATTAATGCCCAGTGATCTATTTATAGATCACAAGAAACAATTTTTTTTTAGCATGACAGTTACACATTTAATTTCTTAAAAAGTGATTTAAATTAATTTCTAGAATGACTACAACAGCAGAAGACCATTTTCTAATAATTTGTCAAATTTGAAGTATTTTTTAAAAATTCTTTAAAATCATGAAAAAAATTGTCACTTACACTAACAAATTTATTTGTTTATAAACAAAAACCCAATGAATACGAAAATATGATGTCATAATGAGTCCCTAGAATATAAAAGTTTATTATCCTATAACTCATTTTACAATATTTTCTTTATCAGCATAATTGTAAATAATTTTATTTAGCTGATCTATATTTATACCACTGGGCACATATGATATCTAAACTAAACTCTCAAAGTTCCATTTGAGAGTTTATCCGCATCAGATTTGTTAGGTCATTGTTTATTATTGGTCAGTCTTAGCCAGTGTGTGATATCAAATCTTTCAGTGCTAGTTTTACTAAAATATTATCTATTTTCGTTGTATTGGTGAAAAATATAATTGGTAAGTAAAGCTTTTTTCTTTTGCGTTGATACAGTCAAACATAATAATAAAAATTTAACTTTTTAGAGAACATGAATTCAAAGAGGGCGCTAACTATGATGATAGTGCTACTCTAGACACTATTGTTTTACCTCCAGAACCAAACTATGTGACAGATGAAGACGAAGTGGATGATGACGAATTGGGTATAGCGGAGGTATAAGATGTTCCTGGTCAGTTGGAGATACAATACGGCCATGAAGATCAAGATACAGAAGACATTGCTGAAGACCAGAGTACAAGTGCCATTTCTGAGCAAAAAGGTATGAAAAAGGAGAGACTTTCTAATCCTCTACCGAAATGGAAAAAATGCGATCCCAAGTATACTTTTACCAACACTGAGTTTGCTACTATTGAAAAAGAAAAAATAGAAGCACTGATAAAGGAACATGGAGCCCATTGAAGATTTTTGAGAAATTTCTTTCAAATGGTATAGTAGATTATATAAAGGCAGAAACTTTGCGTTGCGCTAAGCATGTAAGAAACGATGCTTCATTTGGTTTAGAAATTGATGAACTAAAGTGTTTTATAGAAATACTTTTGTTTTCTGGATATCTCCAAATTCCAGCTGAAAGAATGTACTGGTCTACAGATACACTCTTAGGTGTTTCAATTAATATATGGGTGGTGTCGATCATCATGATTGGTTCATTAGTAAATAAGGAATCCAGATTTGTAGAAAAAAATGGTTCTGGTCAATGTTCATTCGTATTCTGGATATGGCACTAACAAACGCCTGGATTTTGTACCGCGCCATGCATGGTGAGGCTATCAGCTGTCTAGAATTCCGTAGAGCGGTTGCAGTTCCATATATGAAATTCACATCCTCTGCTAAAAGGAAAACCAAAACAGCAGTGGCCTCTGAAGACGTTCGTTTCAATAGCCTAAATCATTTTATGCAATATCGTGATGGTCAGAGAAGATGCCAAAGAAAAGATTGCAAGAGTAGACCTAAAAGCTACTGCATAAAATGTGACGTTACTCTTTGTGCCAATTGTTCCCTACCTTACCACCAAATATAGCTGTTAAATTTTGCCATTATTATTATAATTTAGTGACATTTTACTGATGTTCTAATAGTAATATTATTAGATAATAAGTAAAATGAAATAATTATTATATATTAAAATATGTATTAGGTATATCTGCCCAGTGATCTATTTATAGATCACCACTTTTTTGATAAACCACTTAATGAATGTTTTTTTTGCTATTTTTTACAGTCATTTGAAAGTATTTTGAACATACATACTGAATGTTTTTGCAAAATTCAAAAAAAAATGTCTTGGGCGTTAATGGGTTTTAATAGGTTTTACTTCATCTTGTAATAAATAAAAATTGAAAGGCCAAGGCCACAAATTTTTTATTAACATTTTTTAACTTTGGAGTAGTGGGGCACCACTATTAAAGGGATTAACAAAATAAAAATATTATGAGATATTCACTTGGAATTTGGTACACGTATGTATCGACATCTGGAACTAGGTTATATTTTGAGCTGATTTCGTTGACGGATTGAGGGACAAATAGGAGAAAAGTGCAGCAAACTAATAGTCGAGGAAATGAATCTGGAAGAGGCCTAAACCCTAACATGAGACTCCGCCCCACCTGATTTTTATGCGAGTTGTTGAAAAATGTTCCTAAAGTTGTACAGAACAAAGTCACGGTCATGAGAACTGGTGCTTTTTCGATTTCTAGTCGTAAACTCTGACAGAAGTTCGTTATTTCCGGCCACCAACAAATTCTTTCTGAATTATTAAGTTGAAAGAGAACCACTGAATTTTGGACAATTATAAGCATTTTTTGACTCTTGGCCATTTTTACCTAACCTTACCCTTCTCGAGATATAAGCGTTTAAAGAAAAAAGAAATGTATTTAATTTCTATATTTTCTTAAAACTAATACTTTTATCATTAAAATGGAATAAAACATATTTTGAGCAATTCTAAGCATTTTTTGACTCTTGACATTTTTTACTTAACCTCACCCTTCTCGAGACATAGGCATTTAAAAAATTAAAGAAACGTATATTTAAGCTTTTTCTTTTTCAAAAAACCAGTATTTACGATTATTTATGGGCGTTTGTTGGGAATTAAAACATGTGGACTATATATTTTGGACAATTCTAAGCATTTTTTGACTCTTTGCGTTTTTTACTTAACCTCACCCTTCTCGAGATATAAAAGTTAAAAATCTTATATCTCGCTATGGGTGGGGCTAAGTAAAAAATACTTAGAGTTGTCCAAAACATATAGTCCAATGTCCTAATTGATAATCAAGAACAAGTAATAATCGTAAATACTAGTTTTTTTACAAAAAAGCTTAAATATACGTTTTTTTTAAATTTTAATCCCTATATCTCGAGAAGGGTAGAAGGTAAAAAATGCCAAGACTCAGGAAATGCTAAGAGTTGCTCAAAATGTGAAATCCACATGTTTTATTTATAGTCAAGAATCAGAAATACTAGTTCTTAGAAAATATTGAATTTAAATACTTACACTTTTTAATTATGTGCAAATGCAACTTCCTGGAACTATAAAGCCTCTATAACAATAGAAACAAATGAAAATATATCACCAGAAAATACGAGTAATTATTCAAACATTTACAAAATACTTTTTTTTTATATGTTTTAAACTTATCTGTGATAAGTTTAAAACATATAACCTTCTTATAACAATTATAAGAAATAAAATATGCCCATTATGATTATGAACAGTACAACTGTTATCATAATGCTATTTTCAATTTAAATTATCCTGCTCAATGAAACTGAAAGATAATCAAAACAATGGCACTGTTCTGGTAATCCTTTGATAGTTATAACACGAGTATTTGCTTACATATTTCAGTTGATTGTGAACTTTAGAAAAAGCGGCACCGAAAAGACATAGATATCGAAACACGTGTCTGTGGATGTTCTAAAATTTTGTGTTACTGCTATATCGGTAAGTGCTTTTGTATTGATTATCTTTGGGTTTCATTGAGCAGGATAATTTAAATTAAAAATAACATTATGATAACAGTTGTACTGTTCATAATGGGCATATATCTTTCTTATAATTGTTATAAGAAGGATATATGTTTTAAACTTATCTGTGATAAGTATTTTGTAAAAATTTGAATAACTAGTATTTTCTGGTAATATATTTTCATTTGTTTCTATACTTACACTTTTATCTTCATTTAAACGCTTATATATCGAGATTAGGTAAAAAGTCAAAGAATGCTTAGAATTGACCAATATATAAAGTCCACATGTTTCAGTTCATAATAAGCACCCAAAATACTAGTTTTTTGAAAAGATAAGCCTAAAAACATGTTTTCTTTTTAGAGGCTTATATATAAAATTCAATGGTTCTTTTTCAATAAAAATAAAAATTGTTTGTGACCGGAAATAGCGAACTTCTGTCCCAGTTTACGACCGGAAATCGAAAAAGCACCAGTGTCCATGACCCTGACTTTGTTCCATACATCTTTAGGAACATTTTACACCATCTCACATAAAATTCAGGTGAGGTGGAGCCTTATGATGGGGTTAAATGCTTCAGTTCCGCGACTATAGTAAGAGTTCAGAAACTTGCTGATTTGCTATTCTTTATGACATCTGTCACCCCCACCACCACCTCCAACATCCCCACCCCACTACATTATTAGAGGAGATATCAAAATTAAATTCTGTGTTAGTGTGTGGATGAGGACAAAAGTTCTCGAATAATAGTTTTTGGACAGTCCCATTACTACCTCGGGGCAGACGGTTTCAAATATTATATTATTAAAATTCTGAGCAATTATTTCCACTTACTATAGTGCAGATATAGTATCAAAATATGTTCGTTTAAAGAGACTTGGATGGAAAATCTTTATGTAAAAGTAGCGATCCCTTAAGCTGCTTTTATTTGTAGATTCTAGAGACCAATATTTTTAAATTGTTAAATTCGCTATGCTTGACTTTTATCTATTCACACCAACCGCGAGCAACTGAACAAAGTAGAACTCTCGGTAATTAAATATATTAACTTATTCTACTATCCTATCACACTACTCCACAATTTTCCACTATAGCGAATAAAGCAGCTGAAACAGTTATAAATTTCCAACGTATAATAATGATGATAAAGGCGTAGGTACCTAAAGATCGAACAAGGAGTGAGTATATACAGAGGAATATCATCTGCTATTCATTGTTGCAGTGAGTCGATAGGCCATTTAGGTCTATCTCCATCTTGCTCGCGTGTAACCCCAGTCTTTTCCAGGATGCTTTCGCTACATACAACGAACCATCGTCGAAGCCATGGAATGCGAGGTATTTCAATTAATCCGCGAATCAAAAGAGACGGAGCGTCGCTTTACATCGTGCCGCCGCCGCCACCGCCCGCCGCTTGACTTGGGCCCGTGTGCGACCCGGTAAGGGTGGAACGGCTAATATATCCAGCCACCCGATTATCATCCACCCAACGTACACTACACTGACTATTATTGTACTCATAGGGGAGCAGATGAGCTTCATTGGCCACTGGCGTTCGTCCGTCGAGGGCGTCTTAGAACAGAATTTTAAAAAAATTGTATTAATTTGGTATATCTTAAAGTCAGCGTTCAATATTTATGAAATGAATATAAAACGTGGACTCCCAATTAAATTATGGGATGTCTCCAATGAAACTCAAAATGCAAATGATCGAGATACTGAGGCGGCTATCTACAATATAAAATGAGAGTAACCTGAAATATGCTTCAGATATTTCTTGGCACCTATAGTAGGTGGGATACACCATTTAAATAGGGTGAAGAAGCGATGAGCGATACGTCTGCCTATACTCATGTATATCAGTGTATACGTAGAAAGTATGTAACTAGGCGGGGGTTATATAGCGGATATACCATTCTTCGGAGGGGGTGTAAAGTCGTCGGGCCCTTTTCTATTAAATGTTAGGCCAGTAAAAAATCCTTACTCTTCGATAGAAAAGAGGTTCGGCAAAATTTCTTTATTGGGGGTAGTTCGTCTCCTGGCTTCGGTGATAAGCCTCAGTAGCAGAAATAAGCCGACGTTAAATAAATTCAATTTAAAACAGTTTTAATTTAAAAAAATGATCGGATCGTAAAATAATTTAGGCGTAAACTATAAAATACCTAAAAAATACAGTAGGTACGTACGCTGCGCTGCGAGATTGAACTCTATACAAATTTTCGTCGGAAGTTTTGGACCTGTAGCATTTTATTTCTCAACTTCTATAAAAAAAAATTGTCACTATATCGGATGACCAGGAGACCAGGTACACCTTCTTTATCGTACAAGATAAAAATAATTTGAAATTCGGGCACAGGATATATACTTACTTTTCAGTCTTTACTTATTTTACAGGAAGACAGACAAACAAAACTCTTATTTGTAATAATAATAATAATATTAATAATAATAATAATAATAATAATAATAATAATAAACGGCCTACATCCAACGCCATAACGCGGCGTTACGGGTGCTGTACTATCATCTACGGCACTCGTACGGGATAGACCAAACACCAGTGCTGCCTTACATCCCCGGAGATATTGAGTCCGTTGTCGAAAACGAGAGGTGCCGAATTTATTGGAACTACTCGTTTCCGACAGTCAGGCTAATTCAGGCCAACAAGCCTCCTCGGCCATCAAAACAAGGTGATGTTTGTGATCGAGTTCTCGGCACCCGCTGAGCCAAACATCGCTTTGAAAGAGGAGGAAAAACGGACCAAATACCGTGATCTCCGGTACGAGCTCCAAGTGCTGTACCCAGGCTACTCGGTCAAGATGGTCGTCCTCATAATCGGTGTACTCGGAGGTATGAAGCCTACGCTGCTCTCAGGATTGAAGACCATACCGGCCTGTCAGAAGTCTGCTGATTGGTTGGCAGGCCAAATGCAGAAGGCAGTCATCTTGGGGTCCCTTCGCCTGCTTAGAGCACATGATTCTGGAATTTACAGTCACTAACCCTGCGGGATGTGGGGAGTGGCTCTGGATATATTGCTGGCGCTCTTTCCGTGTGATGTCGGAGGCCACGGAAGACTGTCCAGTGTCGGGAACCCGCAAAAAAAAATAATAATAATAATAATAATAATAATAAAGTTAAAGAAAAACATAGAAAAACTGGGCCTACCAAGCTTTCATTACGTTGTCATACAGAAAATAGCAATCCTCCAAACGTGCCACATAACGAGAAAATTCTTAAACGGAGCAGGATAGAATGAAGTTTCTCCCTGACTCTAAGGACATACCAGCTTACCAGCTCAGCTGAGACAAAGTAGTGAAATAATAATAATAATAATAATATCTTTATTTAACTACATGCATATGAAAACATATTTGTAGCAGGTCAACAGAGGAGAATACGTAAAAAATATAATAACGTATATGGACATAGAGACCTGTCGCTAATAGCACAAACAACATACATTCGGTGTATAAAATTGAGTAAAATAAATCGCTGAATGATTGGTGGTACATTACATGTCAACTGAAGAGTTAGTCAATATCTCCTTGTATTCTTGAGAGGAGTAAAAACAGTACAGCAATAAGAACTGTTTAATTCTTATTTTAAAGGCATTGTAGTTTAAAGATATTAAATTTGCAGGTAATTTATTGCAAAGATTAAGCGAGTTTCATTCGGAGATTGAGAGTTTAAACCTAGATGTCCTCAAGATCAGAGGTTGGCATGGGTCATTAATCCCAGCATTATCTATGAATCTTATGGCACGCTTTTGTAGGCGAAAAACTCTAATGGTCTGACTAGAGTTCCCTCACAGCAGCACACCATAGGACAAGTGTGAGTGGAAGATTGAGTGATAGGCTGTTAAGACAATGTGAGGACTGAGGACATGCTTTAGTTGTCTCAGTACATAGAGTTGGGTGGATAATTTTTGCATAGGTTCTCAATATGGCTTGTCCATTTTAAACCATCATCAAGGGTGATGCCCAGCAGTTTTACATTACTGCCATTAGTAACATTATTATTAGAAGAAAAGACGATTTGTTGTGTTTTCCCTCGATTTATTTTGAGTTGATTAGGTGTAAACCATTGTTCGGCCCTGTTTTCTGCTTCAGATGCCATTTGATTTAATTTTGAAATGAGACTCACTATGAGACTCAAGCAAGGAGGAGTCGTCATCAAAACATATGCATGTTCCAGGGAGTAGTGAATAAAAAATATCATTCAAATAAATAATAAATAATAGTGGCCCCCGGGCTGATCCATGGGGCACACCGTGTGTGACTTTTAAGTAGTCTGATGATATACCATTTACTACGACTTTCTGTGTCCTATTTTGTAGGTCTGCCCCTCACACCATAGAAATTTAATTTATTTATCAGAATGTCGTGCGAGACACAGTCGAAGGCCTTGGTGAGATCACACAGCGTAAGTGCTGTTAACTTGCCCTCCTCGAGGCCCATGCCAATTTGGATTTATTGGATTTTGAATGAACGTCACATAGTTTCTCGTATTTTACTTATCAAACCATTTCATTTGTTACTCGTGTTAACTGGGTTGTGAAGAAAAAGATAATCCGTTATCCTGTGGCGTTCGCCATATTGGATTTAGAACAATATTAAACAGCATATTGCATTGTCACCGAACTTATATATGTATGCAAAATTTTAAAACGCTAGCTCAAATAGAAATAGTCCAAATTTTTATTTGACTTAAACATATACACTAACACACATATACATACAAACCAAGTTAAACAAAAGCTTTTAATAAAAATGGAAATAGCTAATTAAAAGCTTTCATTTGAATTTTTTTTCATATGTTGAAGTCCATTTTTCATCTCTTGTGAGCATTTTCAGAGAAGTGTTATGCACAAGATGATAAGCATATGAACAATATTTCTTGTAAAACATAAATTCACACTTGTGTAGTTTAATATTTGGTCAATAAATCAATTCAAATATTTGATACTAGTGAAGTCACCTCTAACTTGAGTGCTAGTGAATGGATTTTGATTAAACCTAGTGCAATATGTTTGTAATGACGTTAATAAAAAAGTTGGAAAAAAGATTAGAGTAGGAAACGATCGGAAGGGGTAGAAAACACCTCTTTTGTCACGGGTTCCGTAACTTGTAGAATTAGGTCAAAAATGAAAAAAAAAATTTTTGCCTTTTTTCATCCAAAATAAGATGGTTTTGCATTGGTGAATTTTTTTGAGAAATGCTTATTTTTCAAGATATGGTCATTCGAAAGTTTTTAAAAATGGGGGGAAGGGACACGTAAGAGCTGAAGCAAAAATCTGAAAAAATTAATGTGAATGTATCATCGAAATACAAGACTTTTTTATTTGCAACTTTTCTGTAAAATGCGTTTTCACCGAAAAACATGAAAAACTACCCCCCTTTTGAAATTGAAACACTTTAAAAACATGTACTTTAAACATTTGAAAAAGTTCAGACATATGCACTGAGGTCTTCTAAACATTTTTATCTCTTGAATTTTTTTGTAAGTTGCTAATTATCCAAGTTACGGGCAGTCTTTCACGATGAATAATGTACCATATTTTTTGCAAATTATCAGTTAAAAAATACAAGAAAATTCAAAAAATTAGCGTGATTTATATACATTGTTATAGAAAATTACGAAATCTATATCGTTATACCATTTTAAAAGGTGCAATATAATTTTTGAATTGAAATGTGCAAAAATTGTAGTACATTTATCGCGAAAAACTGCCTGTTACTCGGCAAATTAACTTACCTGTTACTCGGAAAATTAACTTACAAAAAAGAAACAAGAAATGTTTAGAAGGCCCCAATGCATATGTCTAAATTTGTTCAAATTTTTAAATAACATATTTTTCAAACGCTACAATTTCAAAGGGGTGTAAATGTAAAATATTGCTATTTTTCATTTTTGACTTAATTCTACAAGTTACCGAACCCGTTTTCAACCCCGTGCGATCATTTTCTGCTCTAATCTTTTTTCAACTTCTTTATTAACGTCATTACAAATACATTGCACAAAGTTTCATCAAAATCCATTCATTAGCACTCAAGTTGGAGATTTTAGTTATTTTAGCGGTCCGTTGACTGGATAGTCATACTAGTTATGAATTGAAGAAAGATGACTTCTGCTTTTGATCACCCTGTATGTTATTACATAGAAAATAAAAGCAGCACTTTTTCTCTTTAGAATGTGTATTTCTTTATTACGATTAAATTATTCCTTCAAAAGTTACGGTTGCTTTGTAAAAGCATTTTTACATAGAATGTGTGCTTTTTTTTTGTATTTCGTTTTCAATTAGATATTTGCAACCGGAAACACCTTATTGCAACTTTTACCCTGTTTCGTAATAACCTTATTAAAAATAAATTCTAACATTTTAAAGTAAAAGTGATATCTGAACTACATAAAATTCGTTCGAATCTGACATACATGCATTGTGTATATTGTAGTTTCGATATTTCTTATATCGTAAGTATTTTTTTTTGCGTGACCAAGCTAAGTATATATTTTTGTTTTTACTAAAAAGTGTATCAGTTTTTTTTTCTTGACGAAACTACGTACTGAATATTATTTTCCCACTTCATTTTTACTTCTACATCCACGTAGTGGATTGGAAGTATAGTAATCGTAAAAAAAAATTACTTTTTTTTTCTTAAAGTAGATTTAGAATGTCATGAAACATCGAGATTTTAAGTTTGGGAGAAAAAAAATTTCTGCTTGTCGGTCTGTCTATCTGTGTGTCTGTCTGTAACTTTTGTCAGCATGTTTTCTCCGGAACGGTTTAAAATATTTACTTGAAATCTTGTACACGTATATACTATAACGAGATCTGGAACTGGATCTAGATTATATTTTGGGATTATTCCGTTGAAAGGTTGGGGATTAATTAGGGGTAAATAGTGGAAACTAAGTTAGGCAAGCTGGTAAGAGCACATAAATTTCAAATTCAGTGTATGTACTAGAAGCCAAGGCCTCAGATATTTTTTATAATATTCTTGAACATCCCACCACCCCTAATCTATTATTAAAGGAGTTGATAACATAAAATTGAGACATGCACTTGAAATTTGCTACACATATGTATTATAACGACATCTGGAACTAGATTATATTTTGAGATGATTCCGTTGAAGGGTTGAGGGTTAAATAGAGGTAAAGAGGGGGAAAAAATAAAACAAGCTGGTAAAAGTACAGAAATATGTGATTTGGTGTATATACTAGAAGCGAAGGACTCATGTTTTTTTTATAGTATTTTCCATCCCTTATTAAAAAAGTTGATAAAATTAAATTGAAATTTTCACTTGAAATTTGGTACACATATGTATTATAACAACATCTGAAACTAGATTATATTTTGACATGATTTCATTGAAGGAGTGGGGGGTAAGTAGAGGAAACGGAAAAATCAGTGAAGCGAGCTGGTAAGATGAGTACAGAAACTTTTGATTTGGTGTATATAGTAGAAATTAAGGCCTCAGATTTCTTTCTAATATTTTTCTATAATTTGCAAATGGTGCTTAAAGTTGAAAAAGTGCCTTTCTTCCGACATTAAATAACTTGGAAACGGAAACGCCTAGAAGCCTGAAACTTTCAGAAATTGTTGCTTACAATGATATAAAATAGTGTCCTAAATTTCAGCAAGATCGGTTTTTAACTTCTTACGTAATGAACGATCGATTTTCTTTTCAAACCTTAATTACAGATTCGCGCCATTTCTTTTGTAAATAATTGAAACGATGCAAAAGAGGCTAGAAAATTCAAAAAACTATTTAAATGTAATATGCCTTTAGAATCTTCGGAAAATATTGATTTTGACCGATTTTATAACGATTTCTTTAGAGTTACCTCTTTTACCCGACGTATGAAGCAATATAGCTTTTTATTTTTCAATGTAGATGATACGCTCTAGAACCATCTAGCAAAGATCATTCTATACTGTTGGATTTAGATTCTATATATTTGTCATAAAGTAAATGTTTTGTAGTATATCTTTTTTTTAATCCCATTAAAATCCGATAATAATCACGTTTTTTACAGAACTGTTTACATAAAATACTGATTACATTAATTTAGTCATACATCTGTCATTATTGAATATTTCTTCACGAAATTTGGTATTTACCTTTTTGAGAGGCCTTTGAATCCAGGGATATAGTTAGATTTTCCATAAAAAAATCGCTAACCTTCGTCCATTTTGATATTGAAAAAATCATAGTAAGCCTTGAAAATTGAAATCAATATCTAAATTTTTGACATGAAGTAAAACTCTTGATAGATACACTGACATTTTTCATTCGATTGAATTCACAACCTGTGATGAAACAAAGTTTTGGTAAATTTCTTTTCTACGATAATTAATTTAAATATTTCTGTCCTTGGTTAAATCAAGAATGTATAATCAATCATATGGAGATCATACTTCCTTATTTATCTCCCCTGTACGATAATATTGACAGGACCTAGATATTTGTAGGCAACTGTTGTTTTCTCGAAGGAAAAGCCCGTTTTTAAAAAGAAGAAAAATTTATTTCACTAAGCACTTAACAGTATGAGATACAAATTAAGACTGGTCTATAATATACATTGAAACAAAAGGTAAAGAATGCTACATCTGCAATTATTCTCTTACCTGTTCTAAGAGAGCTTCTTATCCTTTTATAAGTACACAGTGGGTGGTTATGTAACTGTAACGTCGAAGTTTCAAATATTAATAAAACAATAAAAGTTTAATTTATTATGAATGTTTGTGGTTTTTTCGTTTTGATTTATTACGATATTACAAATAACAGCATATGAAATTTATTCATATAGGTAACAAAAACAATAAAGGATATAGAGGACGCATATGAATTTTACAATTTAATTAAAAAGTGCAAAATATAGCAAATAGGAAATCTGAAATTAATCAAAAACCATCCATTTATATTTTCACAAAAATCTGAGCATAAAATAACAAACGAAATAACTTTTAACATGTATGCCCAATTAATAAATAATTTAATAACCGCATTAAATGCCTACTAATCACATCATCCGTTTCATTTCATGAAAACGTTACGTTAGCGCATATTAAATAATAAAATCATACACATAATTGAATTAGGGTGGCTTTTATAGTTGGTACTCATTGCAGCAAAATATAAGCGGTGCTCTTGGCTCGTTTAGGGGTGAAAAGGGGTGGCGGGTGCACCGCTCGCTGAACACACTCATAACACGATGTTCTTTTGTTGAAGGATCATCACAGTCGACGTGATTATTATTTGTACAATCGCAATGTATATATGACTGCGGTTTGTTAATAATGCACCACTGAACATTTTGATAAAATTAATAATGAGATTAAATTATGCTTTAAATTGTGGCTAACATGATTAATGATAAAGCTGCATGAGTTGTAAAGCAAACTATTTTAAAACTTATTGGGGTTGGGTGGCATATTCATCTTTACAATACAGAGTGTCGTAAACGCGATTGAAATTAATCAGACAATCCGAGTCAGAATAGTCGCTTCTCACTTTTGACGGCTAAGTGCAAAATCCAAGAACAAATATCAGACGAGATATTAATTAATTTTAAAATAATATAATGTATTCATTCCCTTTCTTTTAATTTTAGGTAATAGTAATATTCCTTGGCTTGGCGCTGGGAAATAGTGTTCTTATAATCGAACTGGCCAAGTTTGATAATTAAAATTGCTTATATTTAAGTTTTATTATGCGAAGTTTCGATTTTCCAGATGCTCTGTACCCCGTACTATCTTCTTCTATCTATCCAAGCTTAATTTGTGTAAAAACATTTTAAACCTACACAAAATGAATCTTAAATCAAAGACAATTACCAGTAGTTGCATTGCAGCGTGATTACTTCAGAAATAGTAAGTCCATAGATTACAAAACACTGAATGACATTTTACGTTTTCAGATATTTTCAAATATCACTGCATTCAGGTGTTTTGTGAATGATGTTTCACATCATGCTAAAAGAAAGGACTAATAGTATGATGTTAAATGTTTATTGGCGTATCAATTTCTTGTCTTTAGTTTATTATACCAATATTCATAAATCTGTCAGTGTGAAACACTGCAGTACCTATGTTTTTAGCTACTAGCATTTTTGTTTATGATTGCTATTCATCTAAATGTATGAAATAGTATTTATTTGAGTTTGGAATTGTTAATTGTAGTTATAAGTAGATTTTAAGGAGTACATGTAATATATCAATATATTTCGAATAATTACAATTATTCACTTAATAATGAAAAGTAGAATAAGAAATTTATCAGGAAAATTAAAGAAACAGTATTCAAATAATATAGAGAACAAAGAAAACTGAATAGTTTAAAAATTAAATTAAAATTAAATTTTGAAATAGTAGCTCAAAATAGAAAAAAGCAATTGAAACATTGGAATTTAATCCAATTAAACGGCTTTATATTACAAATCAGTTAATCATCGACCGCTGAACAGCGAGCAGCTAAATATATTCAGCAAAGATTAACCAACAAATTTATAATAAAAGAAAAAGAGGTGAATAATTTGAAAGTTAGAATAATATTACTATCCAGATATGTTGATATCAAAGAAACATTTGTCCAAGTATATTAAATATAAGAAGTGAGTAAACTTTGGAAGTATTACGAAGAATGTTATCCTGAAAGCAGATTTAGAAGAGGGAAGTATTTGTTAATCCAGTTAATCATAATTGATGGTGGAGAAATTCAAATGCCTATCAAGTGACAGAAATATTTCAAGGAAATTTTGAAAATAATTTGGAGGTTATAAACAAACGTCAATCTAGTGACATAAGAAGAAGAAGAAACCTTGAGAAGTTATAAAAGTCAGTCAAGCGACACGGTATTTCAAGGAAATTATCATAACCAGTTAGAGGTTATAATTAAACGTCACTCGAGTTATAAGAAACCTAGGCAAGGTAAAGCTTTATAATATTACAAATCCATGGTACATATTTTTATTTTACATAAATTATTTAAATACAAGGCCATATTTATTAGTTTTTAATTAAGTTAGATTTTGTTTTTTTAAATGTGTTAGTTACATTCCAAATTGAAATTTATTAGTAAATTAATAGTTTGTTCGTTAATATTGAGTTTGACTTATTTTGATTGGTATCTTGATCGATGAGCATTTATTGAACCGACTTCGTTGAACCTTGAGTAAGAGTCAATCTATAGAGTATAGATAATCATGCTAATGCTGTTCTATAATCTGTAATTTAACAGTTTTTTAAAAAACCGTTTGGCGTCCAATAAGTAATTTCATTTCAGTTTACTTTCAAGAAGTAAATTCGGACATATAAAATAGACGATTAATTTAAGAAAATTCGAAATTTTTAGTGGCCAAAGTTTGAGAACTCCTTCCTTGAGATGTGTAAAACCTTCTGTTGAAGGTTCACTTAGCGGAGGTCTTTTGAACTCTTTGAAAAATTAAAAAATAGCAATTTTTATATTTATATAAGCGTTGGTATCTAAATTAATAAATAATTTTAAAAAAATTAAAAAACTGGTTGTTTTTTTTCCTTTTAGTTTAGAGTAAAGTAATGTGTTTGTTCGAAAAAATTCCCTACTCGTAAAAGGCAAAACCTATTCGTCATTTTCAAAGCAACCATTTTAAGTTCTTAAATTCTGATTAAATATTTATAACCTGAGACCTTGAAAAGCCTCAGATGCCGATATTCAGTCTAATCAGACGATGCATGATAAAGCTGATCCGTAACACTGACGCCGCCATTTTAAATTTTTCAGCTTCGATAACATATTTAAAATCTGCTACCTCAAAAATACCAATTTTTAGTAGAATCGGATATTAAATAAAAATAATAAACTGTCCCCATATTGGAAACGCAATTGCATTGTCATGTGAACTATTATAGGTAGATACACACGCAAAATTTCAAGTCAATGCCCGTATAACCAAACTGTATATAACCTGTACCGAGTCTATATTAAAATCTTTACTCGACAAAGGTAGCCTACATTCTTTTGGTGCAGCGACAATACAGGTTTGTATACATTCTGGGTATAGACAGAATAAAGTCGGCATTTATCGATTCGCTATCGCCACGATATATTTTTGATTTAGATTGAATAAAGTTTAATTTATCGAATCGCTAACACGGTATGTATGGATTATTAGTTATGTATACGTCAATGTACCTTTAGTGAATTTAAGTAAATGTTGCAAGTAAAATAATAATCAAATAAAAAAATATTTGTTGTGTATATATTCTTTCGGGAATTTATGGCATATATTATTTTATAATTTTTACTGTATTAATAAACTTATAGAAACTTTCAGATATCATACACTTAATTGTTCAATGCATATTGGGATCCTGTTGGGACGCGAAACTACGACACAGATCTACCAAATAAAGTAATAGTGACTGCCGTTTATTCTACAGACAACGAAATTCCCGAATTCAATTCAAGTAATGACGATGTATTCTATCAGTAGATACATCAGGATTATCGTCCCATAATAACATTGAAGAAATTGATGAGCAGGTACTGACTCAGAATAGTACTGTTACGTGTTTTCCACCTTTTAGGAAACACCCTGTACGAATCAGTGGGTTCTAAATAATTTTAACAAGGGGTAAACCACTAACACTTTATTTAATAATTTACTGATTACAAAATACTTCTTAATTAACCAAAATAACTTTTACACTTTGTTTACTTTAACCTCAATTTTTCGCTGCCAAATTTCACATCTATAGACTTCTCCCTTTGCGCCGGTAATCGCGCCGTACATACTCTGAAATTGCCTCTAGATCCATTCAGAACCAATCAAGAATCTTCTACCACAGTCTAGAAAACTCTATCTCTTTCTACAAGTTTCCAGTCACTATTAGGCATAAGCGTATCAATCTCCAGTTTCAAGGGGTGTAATACATAACACTGCCCCCTTCTTAAGCCTGATCGTCCAGAATCATCAGTGTATTTCGCCACTATCCAAATGCATGATCTTCATCTTGGACTTTTTGCTTCGTTGAATCCGATAGACGACGTCATTAATTCGGGTAATAACAGTATATGGTCCATCCCAAGGTGGTTGAAGCTACGGTGACCTTCCTTTCTTTCGCTGTGGGTTGTACAGCCAAACCAGATCTCCTGCCTTGAACCCTTCTGAACTACCCTTACGGCCATATCGAGCCTTCATTCTGTCACTGGCTATGGTGATTTGGTCTCTTACTAACTCATGGACATTCCTTAGCCGTTCATTCCATCCTAATAGCTGTTCACAGGAAGCCGTTCTCCACCTGGTGTTTCAAACATCAAATCACACGGCAGTCTGATCTCATGTCCAAATACTACACGAGCCGGAGTCTGTTTCGTAGTCTCGTGATTAGCAGCTCTATATGCCATGAGGAAAAACGGTATGTGGAGATCCCAGTCACGTCGATTTTTATGAACGACTTTAGAGAGATGTTCTTTCATAGTCTTGTTATGTCGCTCCAACATTCCATCTGATTGCGGGTGAAGGGCTGTTGTCCGTGTTTTGTGTATTCCCAATAACTTGAAGATTTGCTGAAATACCCCTGTCTCAAAGTTTCGCCCTTGATTTGAATGTAGCTCCAGGGGTACACCAAACCTACATATCAAGTTATCTACCAAGACTTTGGCGACAGTGACCGCTTCCTGGTTCGGAATCGCATAGGCCTCCGGCCACTTACTAAAACAGTCCATGGCAACCAGTATGTACTTGTTACCGTCGTTGGTTACGGGGAATGGTCAGGCTATATCGATCGCAATCCTCTCAAAAGGAGCCCCGACATTAAATTGCTTCATTGCACCCCTACTTCTAGTCTGTGGTCCCTTACTGACTGCACAAGTTTTAGAATTACGACACCAAGCTTCAACATCTTGACGACTATTTACCCAGTAAAATCGTTCACGTACTTTATTCAGGGTCTTGTTAACGCCGAAGTGTCCACTGGATGCTCCATTATGCACCCCCTGAAGTACTTTCGGTACTCGACGCCTAGGAATCACTAGACGTATAACAACTTGCTTCCCATCTGGGCTCTCCCATGCTTTCTTTAATAGCCCGTTCATAACTCCAAGTGAGTCCCACTGTGCCCACAAAGCTTTCAATCCAACTGCCTTTTCCGAACATCCTTCCACTCTGGTCGAATTCCTTTTTCCTTTGCTCTCAGTATAGTCCAGATCTCTGGATCGTTCACTTGTTCTCGTCTCAGGGCTTCAGTCGTCCAATCATCCGGAACATCTATTTTAATAGGGTTGACTACTCCCGTGCCCTTTGCTGTTTCTCCACATGGCGGCAATGCTTGCAGTCGTCCTTGCACGGTCTTCTAGATAAAGCATCTGCGTTCTTATGAGATCTTCCTGGTCGATGCTCAATTTTAAAGTCGTACTGTTGCAGCCGTTTTATCCAACGAGCCAGTTGACCTTCCGGGGTTTTCAACTGCAACAGCCCTTTTCAACGCAGCATGGGTCCGGATTTTAATGTCGTCCATAGAGATACTTATGAAAATGGTCCACAGATTTGACGATGGCCAATAACTCTTTCCTGGTTACACAATAGTTTCGTTCTGGTTTGGAGAGCACCTTGCTGAAGTACTCAATCACTCTTTTCTTTCCGTTCTGAATTTGGGACAGTACACAACCAATCGAAGAATTACTGGCATCCGTATCTAAAATAAAAAGTCCATTCCGTTGTGGGTGTGCTAGCACAGGACCAGTGCATAGAGCTGCCTTCAATTTTCTCCATGCAGTTTCACACACCCCGGTGTCCACTGGTACTGAACTTTCTCCTCTGTTAGCCGGTGTAATGGTTTCGCAATGTCTACAAACCCTTCCACAAACCGTCTATAATAAGTGCAGAGGCCACCCACACAGCACATGACATCCCTAGGATATCCTCGTTTGGTCCCGTATATCCCAATTGAGGACAGCATTCCTCAGGATATCCTTAGGATATCCCAATAAAACATGAACAACCTGAGAATATCCCAAATGGATATATCCTAGACAAATCCTGGCAGGATGTCCTAGTAATATCCTGCAAAGATATTAAAAGCCTAACAAAATATCCACTGTGAGAATATCCTGGGCAAGTCCTAGAGTCGTCCTATTATAGGTATTATTATTTAGGAGATTTCAACAACAAAAATTATGAAAAGTGTATATATTATTTTGAGGCTATTTATTTATAGTGTCTTTTATTGGTTTGTAAAATTTGCTTCTAAAAACTTATTTGTTTGTTCTATTTGATAATCCCCTCCAGTACAAATAATTCATTAAAAATGTATATCTTATTTAAATAGCAGTTATTTATAATTTGGTTTTAATACATTTACTGATTTTTAAAAAAATTAATTATAACTTTTCAGCACACTGATTTTTTAAAGTTGTACATATCATATTCTAACCACCCTAAACTGTTGATTTTAATAATACTAAAAAATGCAAGAGATCATTTTTATGTGATATTTCATGCTTTTACAATTTTTATTTGAAACTTTTTTTACTATCTTTTACACACTTTGAGTAATTTTGAAAAAACACTTTGTTATATTTTTTTCACCACTTCTCGGGGTTGAAAAAAATTTTCCTTTCATTAATTAAAATTTTGATTTGTCGACCTGTTTCATTGGACTATACATAACCTCTATTAGTTTGGTAGATTTACTTTTAAAGCGTTATAAGCCAATTGATAGATTCAAATATGTGTGTGGAGTTGTACATATATGTATCACATTTTTATTAGTCATTTTACCTCTGCCATTAGTGACTCAGTTTAAAAGTAATGATCTTATAAAATAATATGTATTTTTTGCTGTCTTTAGAAATATCCAATAAATCCTAAAAGAACTGGGGATGTCGTATATAAAGTCCGATCAATGTCCTCAGGTTGTTCATAGTAAAACCCAGGCATAACCCATATAAGAGCTGATGATGTCCTGTGCACACTCGTACTGATGTCCTGAGGACGTGATCAGCAAAGCCCGAACTGTCCCATTTGAATATCCTACGGACATCCTAAGGTGATAATGGGATCTTCCCAGGATATCCCATATGTTCTGAAAAGTTGTCTCCAGTATGTTCTGACTTCTGAGGATGTCCTTGTGCTGTATGGGCAAGGAAGCTTATTCGTACTTTTGTCGGGGTCCGTTTGTATTCCCTCCGAAGACAACGTGACCAAGGGATTTGACTTCTTTCTGAAATAGTAAACACTTCTTCGGGTTCAACTTCAGGTGTGCATTCCTTACTCGCCCAAATACTTCTTGAAGATTTTTCAAATGTTCTGTAAAGTCTCGTCCCATAACCAGCACGTCGTCAAGATAAACCAGGCACGTCTTCCAGGTTAGCCCTCGTAGTACGAATTCCATCAATCTTCCAAAAGTGGGTGGGGCATCTGACATCAATTGACTGAGAATAGTATTGTTACGTGTTTTCCACCTTTTAGGAAACACCCTGTATGAATCCGTGGGTTCTAAATGATTTTAACAAGGGGTAATAAACCACTAACACTTTGCTTAATAATTTACTGATTACAAAATACTTCTTAATTAACCAAAATAACCTCTACACTTTGTTTAATTTAACCTCACTTTTTCGCTGCCAAATTTCACTTTAGACTTTTCCCTCTGCGCCGGTAATGGCGCCTTATATACTCTGAAATTACCTCTAGATCCATCCAGAACCAATCAAGAATCTTCTACCAGTCTAGAAAACTCTATCTCCTTCTACAAGTTCCAGTCACTATTAGGCATAGGCGTATCAATCTCCAGTTTCAAGGGGGTGTAATACATAACAGTATATTCTACATTAAGTCCTGGAATGTCCCATATTCCATACGAGCAAAAGTTTGTATTTCGAGCCGAAGAACAGCCGTGTCCAAGTATTGATATCTTTGGCTTATTGCATCGCCCCTACGGATTTTTAGAAAATGGTACTAACGGTGCTATAAAGAACACTTTATTCTAGATATACTGTGAAAAAATTCAGGTACACGTAGTTTTCGAGTAAATAAATATATTCCGAGAGAAGATGTGTACCAAGTATTGATATCTTTGGCTTTTTGCATTGTCCCTACGGGATCTTGATTTCTAGATATAGGTACTCTGAAGTAGCAGACTGCGTAGTTCTCGAGTAAAACTAGAGTATTCAAGTTATGGAATGGACCTAATTCTACACGAACGAAAAATTTGTAGTCAGTTCGCAGGTGTGGAATATGCCATTCCAAACGTGGTGTAGACTATGCTTTCTCTAGGAAGATATCTTTTGTTCGACGCAACCACAGCAACCGAACCACTAAATGTGACTTAACGGGTTCTGATTGGTCGAAAGCCGTGCGGTATTATTCCATAACAGTGTGGTGGAGTGAGAGGATAGGTACTTATTCCGATACAATTTTTAGTTGGGGAATTTGTAGTTTCTGAAACAGTGTTAGAGAAATAATTTTCCGAAAAAGTACGTGAATGAGCAATAGGCGGGAATATTGGATTAACCCCTATTTCTAAATTATGACGAATTCTGGTCTATGATGGGAATCAAGTTGAACTCCCATTGGATGCAGTAACATTACTTAAGACACATAGAGCTGTAAACATTCGTCATATGTATAATGGATATTATTTTCTTTCACCTACTACTTTGCACGTAGACTATATAGTAAATCGTAAAACGCATAACCTCACATTTAACAGTCACGCGTGTCAGTTCTGTAAAAAAACTGCAAAGGGTTCAGTAATATTGATATAGTCACGTGTTTCCACCAGTTTTTGGAAACCACCCTTCACAAAATCCGTGGATTCAAAATAATTTACAACAAGGGATAAACACTAAAGGCGCGTTTACACCAAAGTCTTCCACTAAGTTTTCCACAAGTTGCGGCAATTTGTTGCTTTTTCTACAAAATACAGCAACTTTTTCTGTCTTCCACTTGTGGAGAGACAAATCGTCCACTACATTTTGGTTTCCCGCGGAGTGTCGGTAAAGATCAAAGAAAGTTGACAACTAAAAGTGGAAGATTTGTTGCTGCGCGCTTTGCGCGAGCAACTTGTAGGAAACTAGAGGAAAACTGTTCCCCCTCCACGCGCCCCGGACGTCGCGTCGGGCGCTAGCATCCCCCCGTCAGCGCACTTATGTACTTCAGCTGCAGGTGTTGTCGGTGATTTCGTGTGTGTTTTCGTTGTGTTTGTATCAAGATGGAAGGCTGTAGTGTGAGAACGAATGGACCAGGACCATGTCACTGCCACTGTACCTATCCCTATAGCCTTCAACGAGGGTCTTACCCAATATCTTCGGGGACCTCTTGTACAGTGGCTGGCTATGATGACACAGGCAGCCGCGGCAATAATTACGTCTTCTTCGTCCGACTTCCTTGACACTACTGCCTAACCTTACGCGACAATTCTTTGACAACAAGTTTTCCACTTGTTGCTCTAAATTTGAGAAGAGCAACTTTTAGTTTTCTACAAAAAATCTTCCACTTGTTGCACTAATTTGAGAAAAGCAACTTTTAGTTGACAACTTTTAGTTTTCTACAAACAATCCTTTGTCAACTTTTAGTTGTCAACTTTGGTGTAAACGCGCCTTAACACACTTTATTTAATAACTTATTAATGGAACTTAACAATGCTTTCTTTAACTAAAATACACTTTTACTGACTAAAATAACCTTTAACAATGTTTATTACTTGATATTTAACACTTTGTATTTACTTCGAATTTCTAACCTCACTTGTCACTTTACAACTTCAACTTCTTCCGCCGTAGATCTCGCCTTATATTTTCAAGTAAAGGTATCTTGAAGCATTCCAGCAACAAAGTGTCTACGCAACTGCCGCGGCGGTTGCTTTAATTATTTACGTGACCGCCGCGGCAATTGGTTTGGTTACATACTATTTATCCTGTGTTATAGCGGTATTTTCCCTGTGGATCACTGGCCTATCCGTAACGTTATCGCGTTGTACATAACCATCAAATCCATATTTTTTATATAACCGACAGATTAAATTTAAATAGGTTTTTAATCTTAATTTTCCTATATGATTAGAATTAATATTTCCGTTCTGCACCTCTCACTCCCTAACTGTTATGATTTATAACCATATGGATAAAAAAGTAGAGATAATAGATATAAATTTGAAAAGAAATGTCTGACAGAAAAAACATTTATAAAGACATGCTAGAATATACAGGTACCCAGTCATACCAACGACACCATCATTTGTTTTTTATATTTATAAAATTACTTTTGATGTTTTATATAAAATTATATTTTATATCGCATATAAATACCTAGTTAAGCATGAGTTGTATATAGATAAATAAAATAAAGCTGTTTAAATGGAAATGGAATGGAGCAACAGGTCCCGAGTTCAACTGCTGGCCACTGAACTTTTTTTTTTTTAATATTTTGTAACGATTAATATCCTTTTTCACAAATTCTGGTTGGATTTGACGGCAGAAATAATGTTCTTCTTTTTCATATAATAATTTATCTCTTTCATGTGATTCTTTTAGGTTAAGTTAGGTGGTTGGGTTAGTTAGGTTGATTTTTATTTTGCTAAATAATTGTTAATAAATTATCAACGCCGCAGGCAGCATTAGCGTCGCAGACAGAAAGGGGGTGCGGGGGGTGTCCCCCGCCTTCCTTTTCAGAAAATTGCATAAAATATTTCAATTTCTCTGCGCGGCGGTTCAATAAGTCGTGCAAAAGATCCGCTGCGGCGGTTGCGTAGACACTCTCTATATAACTCTTTAATCTATGACACTCTCTTTCCCGTCCAGCAAACTTCCATGGTAGAAATATATACATGTTTCTACCATGCAAACTTCCATATTATTTTAGTAACATTATAGAAATCTAGATCCATCTACAAGCTTCTAGAAACGTACTTCTACTGTCTCAGAGATGGCGTGCATGAATCAATCCAGTTGAGGAGACATGGTTTTGCAGTTACCTACACCATTGCTTTTAGCTCCCTAGGGGCCGCTAACGAATAAATTATATTCGATTATAATATCATATTACTTCACCATTGTATATAGACTACCTAGTAGTATAACCTTATGGAGATTTCGTTGGATGTGAAAGGACACTAAATGTAGATGGCATTATGATCGAGGGATGCCAGCGATTTAATTGGTGGAATGAAATGATTATTATTGGTTGAAATCTCTGATCTTGACGTTCACGAATCTGAAAATACACAGGTCCGCATTTAGTTTCATTCTCCGTCCATTCATTTTGAGTAATAATAATATTCCATATGCAAAATTAGGCGCCTGTGTTAATATTTTCGTGTTTCGACTTTCTATTTAAAGATCAATTTGTCTCAAATTTAGTTGAATTTGTGTAGTTTTTAAACTGATTCGATTCGACTTTATTAGCAAGTTTCAATATTTGTACGAATTATATGTCCGTGTTGCCACATGCAAAAAAAAATTATTTAGTAGGTATAAGATATACTTATGTTGGAAATTATAATTATAAATATTACCTAATTGCGTGTAAAATACAGCTAGAATCTGGTTAGGTAAATTCGAAAATGGAGGTGAGCATAATGCATGCCGTGTACAGCTAATATATAGGGATATATTGTATAAATTTTAAAATTAAGTACCTAGTATTATTTTAAAATGTAACCACATTATTAATTTTGAATTAAATAAGAAACTTTTATCAAAATTATGGGAACACATCAAAGTTTTGTCTCGGTTGTAAATATGTCCTTGAACGTAATAAAATGTGTAGTAAATTTCTAGCTACTTGGATCCTTTGATGTGCCGCCCACCAATTAGAATTGTTGTCATCGGATAATCGGTTTACTGTAGTTTATTGGTATAATATAAAATATTCAAGTTTGGTAAATTGAATATAGATACATGTATTTTGGAAATGTTCTTGTCAAGTATGGTTTCGGTCTCAGTGATTTATATTTCTGGTGTTTATTGTGTTCCTTATAATTATTATCAGCATTATTTTAGCGTGGTGCATAATATGAGTACATTTTATATTTGTTTTACTTTGTTTTGAATGAAAACATGAAATAGGGTAAGGAGTTAGGGAAATGGCGTGCAAAATTCACGACGAAAAGTTACTGTCTGCCACATGGTAATCGAAAAGAGCATATAACTACAAACATTTTTTTCTCTGAAAATTTTTGGTATGGTGGGAGAATATGGAGAGGGGGGGATATTTTTTTAAACGAATGTTTATCGATATCTGTCCCCATAGGTAGTTAGTCAAAGAATTTATATAAATAAAAGCAGATACACATTTACAAGTGTTTTGACAACATACCTAGTTTAGACATTACATTTTATAATCATCTCTTTCTTTATGACCAAAATTACCATAACCCCATCTTTGTTGCAACCACCGTCATTTTGACGTGGCAAATAAATGTAAATATAACCTTATTCACTCAATTTGCGAAGCATTTTGATCTCTAAATAAACAATTTTCAAGTGATTAGGAGCAAAAATATGACTTAAAATTGCATCAAATAACGTTTATATGCTGTTTCTATAAAGCGACGACAATTTAAAGACAAAATATGTATCGGTTGTCAACCTATTCTAAGCTGTATACCTACATATTTATTTTCCTAAAATTAACACTTTTATTTACCATCAAACTACAGCAATACAATTAATTTGAAGGGGCCATGGATTCGGAAAAGAATGTGTACTAGAGTCGAATTAAGTAGAGTTGTTTCATTTAATAAGCCGATTCAGAAATTTGTTTACATTCCTTACGAATCAGAAAAAAAGGAAGTAATTTATAGGAAATTATGCGGCAGTTCATTTACAAGTGTGTTGACAACATACCTAGTTTAGACATTACATTTTATAATCATCTCTTTCTTTATGACCAAAATTACCATAACCCCATCTTTGTTGCAACCACCGTCATTTTGACGTGGCAAATAAATGTAAATATAACCTTATTCACTCAATTTGCGAAGCATTTTGATCTCTAAATAAACAATTTTCAAGTGATTAGGAGCAAAAATATGACTTAAAATTGCATCAAATAACGTTTATATGCTGTTTCTATAAAGCGACGACAATTTAAAGACAAAATATGTATCGGTTGTCAACCTATTCTAAGCTGTATACCTACATATTTATTTTCCTAAAATTAACACTTTTATTTACCATCAAACTACAGCAATACAATTAATTTGAAGGGGCCATGGATTCGGAAAAGAATGTGTACTAGAGTCGAATTAAGTAGAGGTTGTTTCATTTAATAAGCCGATTCAGAAATTTGTTTACATTCCTTACGAATCAGAAAAAAAGGAAGTAATTTATAGGAAATTATGCGGCAGTTCATTTCTTAGGATTTTAAGTAAATGACCCCTTATTGGTTCATTTATAGGCTCAGGTGCATTTTAGTTCGTAATAAGGTATTTGTTGTTTTCACTTCAATTCCATAACAATGAAGTACAAGTTCACTTACGAGTCTATTTAGGTGAGGATGAGGATCACAATTAATGGTTGAAATATACAAATTTTTTTATATATTTTCACAATGTTTTTATATGTTGAATACGACTTCCATGTTGACATTTGACATTGTAACAGATTGCACCAGTTCGGAAATGTTCGTTGGTTATTTCGGATATTGTCGTTATTTCTATCTTGACATTTGCAAGGATTACTTAGATTGTATTTGTTCGGATATTTACGTATTTCAGAGAAATATACCTTTTAAATTAAATTTTTCTTGCTTTTTTTTAACAAAGAACGGGGGGGGTGCGGGGGGTGTCCCCCCGCCTTCTTTCACAAAATAATTTGAAATTAATTTCATTCTTTTCTGTGATTTCTTTAGGATAGGTTAGTACGTTTTTATTGGGATATCTAATTGTTCATATTTATTTGCGCTGCAGGCACTATTACCGCCGCAGATAAAGAAAAGGGGGGTGCGGGGGGAAACCGGCTGCTCAGGTAGATATCTATACATATGTATATTGCAATTTTCTGTTGCATGTTCCAGACTCAGTAGTAGAAGATCATTTGTTTATTTTAGCTCTAACAGTTCGAAATTTGTATATATTGGTCATTAATTTAAAACCACATGAATTAAAAATGCGTTTTTTTTATCTAATGATGTTCAGTTTAATTCATGTCATGCGGGCAACGTCTGTTATATATAGCTAGCAATGTTGTAAGATAAAGATTCCTTACGTTTGCATTTGCAGAAGTTAAGAAATCATACTTTTGGGAATCGTTTTGATACTGATTGCTTCTGTTTATTTGTTTTTCAATAATGAGCGGAAATAGCATGATTCTTTGAAAGAACTGTGAACTCTTGCAAATAATGCAGCTGTAACAGCAATGCAGAGCAGGGAATTAAATATAAGTGCCGTAAAAGACAATAAAAGATCGACTGCGGTAAGCCTCAAAGGTCGCCGCTTGCCACCGGTGTCATCAGTCGTTTAAGGACGAGTATAAGGTTATCCTGAAGCGACGTTTAATGCCATAGATAAAGAATTATATATATGATATTTAATGCTCCAGTGCAAGGCAAAGGTAACTCCCGCTGAACGAATTTGCTTCACTTCGCCACGGAGCGCCGTGGAAATTGCTATGATAACCGGATTTAGCTTTTCATTTTTCTGCCACGTTGGTTTGATGATCGGCACCGGGATTGTAAGCCGTCTAGAGTTTATACGTTTCTCATTTCCCCTCTCTCGCATGACTCTCCTCTAATATAATATATACCTTATATACAAATATATATATACTTTAGATCAGGCGTTGACAACTTGAAAAGTCTGTTTTAAACTTTACGCTATACAGAGGGCCCAGTAAAGAATGTCAGGAAATTCGAGGGTTGACTTCGAAATAAATTGAAAAAAGATCAATATTCCTTACGTAATGGATTTTAACGGGCTCAAAATTGCAAATTACTAATACCAAAATTTTTAAATAAATAAAGAAATACAAATACAGGGAAAAAGCAACGGAGATTAATTGACACTTTTTCTACAGAATTCTCTTTTCTCCTAACAAATTTGAAGATGTAGACAGCCATGAATTTCTTAATACAGTTTTTGTTTATTTTGCACATTTTTATCAAGTTGGTCAATGTCAAACTCGAGGTCAACGTGTAAAGATCCGTTAATTATTGCATTAAACGCGTTTTTTTTCTCTACATTACAGTTCGTTGTGTTTTCACAAGTAATTGTTTAAATTAGTTTTATTTTTGTTTACTCTCGTCACCTTGATTGCGAAACAGTCCACAGTGGGTGACTGATATCGCTAAAGCTACAGCAATGATCGAAAATGGTCGATCTCACAGTAATGTTGCCGATATGTTTGGTAAGTGAAAATCGACAATCCATCGTATTGGAGTACGTTGGAGGCAAACTGCAGAGTGTTATATTAGGAAGGAGGAGCTGGCTGATTGGCCTTGACCAACCCTAACCCCATGGATCTATTGTGCTGCTCATATTTGTTTTCTTAGAGTTCCTTATCCAGCTTTGTCTTTGTATCAGACTGCACAGTCTTGATAAGGGGCCCTTTAGTGTAGCTATCAACTCTTGACTTTTCCTCACCAAGTAGCTGGAATCTCAGTCTAGCGAGGTTTTCACAATGGCACAATACATAGACTGAGGTTTACTCTGCCTCTTGGCAGAATCTGCATGTTGCGTCCTTTGTCAGACCCATCAGTATCAAATGTCTATTGAGTCGGCTAGAAGACCGGTTAGAAGACCCACCATTAACTGCAGAGTATGTGAGAAGACAAGGTCAAGGCAGAAAATGTTCAGCCACGACTGTAGAGGATCGATAATAATAATATTTATACTTCCGGGGGTTTCCCCCCGCCTTTTTTTCGCTAAATCGTTCGAAATATTTCCGACATTTGCTATGAATATAGATTGTTGCGCGATTTTGTATTGCCTCTCTCGGGTTTTTTTTTCTCTTAAATTTATGGTTCATCCAACAATTTTTTTTTTAATATATTCTATTCATCTTATACTCTTCATTACCATTTAGAAAATTTTCAAAATCGCGACGAACTAAAGTGCACCAGACCCCTACCTACCAACTGTTCTTAACTCCTGCAAGGCTGCTATAAATAGTGGATTGTCTAGTAAAATGGAGTTCTACCCGGCCACAAATTGTACTGAGAACTTGAGCATCTGCAAGCAGGAATGTTAAGGGGAAAGGGAATAGAACAATCGTTTACAATACTTATATATTTTCGTACAAAAGTATTTGCACTAAACATGAAAATAATTTAAAGGTTGGTGAGTAAACATGAACAGCTGTTATTAATAACTAGATGTAGACATATATGTCTATGGCGTCTATGCTACTACGCTCATATACCACGGCCTTGGACAGGCTGCAACAGAGATAGCGTTATAGGCAATGTTGTATCATCTTAGAAGGAAATGGTGAGAAAAAGGTATGTTGGACATGTTGGCAACAGTATTGTATAACTTTTACACTTTATCTCTGCTTCTATTTATATAAATTCTTTGTAGTTAGTATATGTACTTCACATGCCCCAGTTGCACCGGCAGACGAAAATTCCGCTCGGTGCGCGATAGAGGGTATTTTAAAAATAAATTTTTCTTCTCTTTAAAATCCCCTTACCTTATAGCGTTCAATCTTAGTACCTATATATAATAAAACGTTGTATTTCTCTTAATTTTAACAACTGTCTTGTGTTTTAATGTATGTATACATATCACTTTACTTTTATTTTACTGTTAGCTTTAAATTACAGATACGTTCTACATATTTTGGGTATTGTATTTTTTTGTACACGTGAACTAGTAAAGTTTATCCTAATTCTAATTCTTTCAAATACTTTCTTTTGAGACAATCAAATTCTTCGTTGTATTTCTGCAACTAAACATATTTCTAGCACATATCTTAAAATTTTTAAATTCATGCAACTAAACTTCTAAAAACTTGTATATTTTACTCATAAAAATTTAAAAACTTTAAGATGTGATAAAACAATTTTTATTTGTAGAAATGTAATAAATAATTCTGTTGTAAAAATAACCAACCAAAAGTAACTTTGTTAAATATCACTAAATTTAGCAAAGTAACATTTGTTTTCGTTATTTTTAAATTTCCGATTACGCATTTTCATTTAGCTTGCACAACGCACAGTCACCTGAAAAAACCTTAATTCGTTCCTGACTCGATAACTACTAGTTCAAAGGAAGGCTGCATAGGGGTCACATCTGCATAGGTTAAAAATCCATTACTTTCATTAGGTCCGTGTAGATGACGCTTGACATCGTATCCAACAGTTGATACACGCGTATTATACTACTAGGTAGTCTATATACAATGACTTCACTGTAATGTTTCCCCCACTTCCCAGTTCCCACCCTGTAATTGGTTACGTGTTGGGTGGTGTATCTAAACAAATAAATAAATAAATGATTCAACATCAGTTGGGACTTTCTCCATTTAAACTGTTCTTGGTTAGCTTCGTAATTTGTTTGTCTAGTTCTATAGTAGAATTTACATGCAAACATACAAGAGAATCTTATCTTACCTTTTAAATAATAGCCACAAAATGAGAATAATTGATTCCTTTGGCATACTTCTCACGATACGTGTGCATGGTAAAATAGGGTGGTAGAGATGAATTAAGTGTTGCCGGTACATCCTATATCAAGTTATTTGAGCATTAATGTTTTAATACGGTCTCTCTAGAGCTTTAAAAATCAGATTCTTATATAACCTATACCAAGTGTAACTGTTTGCATTAAAAATATTTAAAAAAACATTCTTTTCTAACAGTTTTATTCGAAAATTTACATGACTAATGTGTACATAATGTCTTACGTGAGATAATTAAAATCACAATAGACCCATAACAAGTATACAAACATAAACCATTCCACAAATCTATTTGGCTACGCCAACTAAAGCAGGTCTTATAACTCTGTCGTGTAATTTGTACCCAATTTTTGAAACAATAAAAACGGTGCCAGATTCTTTTCCTTCGACATCCTAAAATATAAATCAAAATCAGTAGGTATTCAAATATTTGAACATTTTAAGTAGTGATAATAATAATTATATGGCATTGCACTTATGATTTTGTTATATCCAGCAATTCTAGATGCTGCCACTACTGAATGTACAATGCCATGAACAATGATTAGAGAATTACAAAAAAAAAAAACAACCGAAAAACCTTTGGTCTTTTAATAGTGGCGCCATTGACCTTGCCATTTACATTAGAGTTATCGAGCAGTTGCCACAATGTGTCAATCAGACGAGAACGGTAAAATTAGAGGCAAAGGCCAACTGTGAAAAATAATATTATTTAAAAAAATATTTTTAAGACAAAGCTTTTATTTTAAAAAACTGTACTAAAAAGTAAAAAATTATTTTTTAAAATTCATCTGGAAACCAAAAGCTTTGAGGACGGTCATATAGCACTATTGCATAGTTACTTTGCTCAATTGACCGACCCAAAAGCTTTTGGTATCCTGGTGTATGAATTTAAAAACATAATTTTTTACTTTCTAGTAGTTTTTTTTTTCGACATAAGCGCACATTATACTCTTGAACGGTTTTCATATTTTTTGCCCTACTCATCTGTATACTATTAACTTGAAGTCATTCTAAATGCACCTGTAATGGTTATCGGACATGCAATAACTGTTGGCGGTATTTAAACTTTGGTTGTGCAACTAAAAAAAAATTTTCGGTCATTTTTTACTTTATCCACTTCTCACTTACAGACAATAGGAAGGTACTAAAATACTCTACAGAACCCCAGAAACACATTCTACACCTATTATATGTTGCACAAATGAATATAAACACATTAAATTAAATATTCTTACAAAAAAATATACAACCAAAGTTTCATCCTCTTTTTACGGTAAATGGAAAAATAATAGAATCCACTGAGAGTATCAAATTTCTAGGAATAACAATAGGCCAGAAACTCACCTGGGAAGGCCATATAAATACAATATGTTCAAAATTAAGTAGCATATGTTACATAATAAGAATGCTAAGAGACACGGTCACAATTGACACTAAAATTGCTTTTTTATGGTCTTGTACAGTCTGTGTTACAATATGGACTGATATTCTGGGGCTCTTCCCCTTACCCTAATAAGGTATTCGTAATATAAAAGAAAATCCTAAGATGTAAGCCAATATTTAAATCATATAATATCCTCACGTCACCGAGTCTCTACCTCTATCAGTTGATAATGTATGTGAAGGAGAATGAAACATCCTTCTTAAAGATAGTGACACGCACTCATCTTGCACACTAAACATGGAAAATATACATCAACCATATTCTAGACTCACGATAGGCCATTGTAATCCAACTCACATATAAATGTTACAACAGGATAAAAAGTAACTTAGACTTTGATAATGTATGCTTATTTAAGAAAGAATTAGACGATTTTTTAGTAAATGATTCATTCTATTCTGTGGATGAATTCTTTAAAAAGCAAATTTTTCTAAATATGTATTTTTATGTATTTTATTTATTCTCGTCTTTATGTGTTTTTTAAATAACAGGTTATGTATTTCACCACACTTTTTAACTTGTTTGTCTTGAATTTAATTTAATTTAATGTGTATCCTACTAGTAATTTTTCTTTTAGTATTTAAGTTTCTGTTTTGACTAGTCCGATAATTGGCGCTGTATGTATCAATTTTGTGATGAATAAAGATTTTGATATCTAAAATTGATATTGACACTCGGTTCCATCAAAACAATGACGGCATTTGGTTGTCAAAGTTGTCATTATTTTAAAATTTTCCAATAAGTTGTCAATGTTGTTAATTTAATAATTCCAACGAGTGTTCATTTCTTTATAACAAACTATGTGTTCGGTGCCATCAACATCTAGTGCCACTCTAGTGTCTGTGCCAAGTTCTGACTTTAATTTGTGTGACAATTGCGATTTTACTTTCGCTACTTTTTATAACACCAAAGTGTCGCAAGAAAAGCTAATGAAATTTAATTTTCGGCACGACGTTATTTCGTGCTATTAGAAGTGTCCAAATTGCAGTTCCACATTAGTCCCCACTATTTCTGGCAATCTGTCTTTATTTAGGTGTTAAAAACTTTATTCGAAAAAATCTAAACGAAAGTGCAACACTAACATAGATATTTATGCAAACGCTTTCTTTCCCAATATTAATCAATCAAGTTAGTACTGTTAGTGAATTAATTTTACTCTATTTGACTGAATAAGTAAATAAATAAGTAAATGTTAATGTTATTATGAGGAGAGTACGATATCTGCGGCGCCGATGTTGACATTTGTAGCCGATAGGTTTTTTATGCACAAAAATAATCTCACTATAAAATGGGGTGGGGCCCAGGGGCGTCGGCGGCGTCGCTCCGGGGGGGTTTAGGGGGCGAAGCCCCCCACCACGTAAAAATAAAATGAATACTTTAACATAAATTGATTTCTCAATAAAATATTTTTTTTATCAAAATAATACATTTTTTTGGATTTCTATACATTTGCGCAGCATTCTATTACTCAAAACCACCTAACAAACATATGTTTATAGCGTGTGTACAAAAAAAGAGGTAAAAATCAAGAAGTGGACAAAGTAAAAAATGCTTTGTCATCGAAACTGAATCAACGTGTAAAATTTCAACTCCGTAGGATAAGAGGAAGTGGTTCTAATTCAGCTTGGGAGATTTGACCTAAACACCCTACACACTAACATTGCAAATTAAATAAAAGCTTTTAAAAATCAACAACACTGTCCTAATAAAACGACCAAACTCAGCTGATTGTCAAAACCCAAAATTACTAAAGAAACAGGTCGCTTGGTAACATACGTCACACGAAGCCTCAAGCATTTCTAAACCAATAATTTTGAAACATTTTTTTCGATAATTTATTTTATAAAATGACGAAAAAACAATCACGTGGCTGTCTTGGTCAAAACCATTTAATGTGTACCTGACAAATCCCGAAACCGTTTCTGCTGGATGTCATGTCCTTTTAATTTGAAGTTAACAACTATCCTCATTTCTTTCGTCTTTTCTTGTTAATTCTCTACTCTTTGCCATGAGTACATACCGTCTATATGTGGGATATTAGACAATTCACTTATGTCATTACTCGTTATGTGATTGAAACAAAGTGTGTTTGAGAAGTCTTTATGGTAAACATCTCAATCGCAGGTTAGTTTAATATAATGCATATCTATGGTTTCTTCTGGCTTATCACATCAGTCACTACATAATAATAATTATTTTATTGTCGTAAGATCGTATAAACGATATTGACAGTCAATTAACTAATTGTAGTTATACACATAGGAAATAAAATAAAAAACAATAGTGAGTCACACAATTAAGGAATTTGAAGAGAAAGTACACAACTTAAAATATCTATAAATGGTGTATAGTTCAAATTAATTACAGCAGCAATAGTCTTGGAAAGAGCAAAAGCAGTTTTCTAGAAGGTAGCGCTTGATGTGGTTTCTGAACATGCTTATTGGATTGACATCTTTAAAAGAATTGAGCAAACGATTTGATTAAAATTATAAGTGCAAAAACAGTAAGGACTCTTTCTATACATTGACAAGTTAAAATTTGAAATGTGAATATTGGTGTTAGACCTGGTATCATGCATGTGCATGCACAAAATTATTTTGTGGGAATTTTTCTTGATTTGTTTTAACGAAAATTAGTGCTACATAAATAACTATACACGGAAGTGGTAAATTATGATACTTTTTAAAGATCAATAATTAACTATAAGATTAGCACGTCTTTCCACTCTATATAGGACTTCTGTATCTTTAAGTTCTGTCCGACTCATTCATGTAGATGATAAGCAAACTCTTTACCCCCACTACTACTTACTGCTGTTGTTTGTGCTGAAGATGTTAGGACAGTGATGTATGCGTCATACACATCAAATCACATGAAACAATAAATTATGGCCCTTCAACTAATTTTTGTACTTTTAAGACATATGGCAAGATGTTTAGTACATTGCACAATATTATCTATAATAATTTTAATTCGTAATACCTGTTGAAAAAGTGCTTCATGATAATTTGGATTAAATTTTTCATTAATGGGGTTAACTTGTTCCAAACCATGTCTTTTAAAAACAGTTTTTAATTGTGCTTCTGTCATTAGCAGTCCCTCATAAAGGCTTTTTAAATGTGGATTTTTGTCATTAACTTCTTCTTTTGGAACGGTCTCAGTTGCTTTGCTTAAAACATCAGCTACGTCTAATAAATCTTTACAGAAACTTTGGATTCCAAATATTTTGGCTTCTGAAATTTGCTTCATCAATCGGTTTCTTAAATTTTCACTATCCGCTAAGGCTCGTTTATATTTATCCTAAAAATCTAACAATGTAAAAATACATATACTAAGAGTGTCACCTTATCTACCAATATCTCAGTATTTTGTTCTTTAAGTTGAGTAATTTCTTTATTTAACTTTTCCAGTTCTTCATTTTTTTCTCCCTGAACTTCATCACCCACATTTTGCGCTCGTGATTCTTCTTTCTTCTCTTCAGCAGTCGTATTTCTTCTAATATTAGTTACAGCAATACTTCTAAAAGAAGACTAAGTTACAGCATAACCTCTAATCTTTGGCATTACTATAAAATTAACAAAAAATATATATATTTTATGTACCTACCTGCTATTAATAATCAATGATTCATTTATCATTTGCCCACATTTCAGCAGGCTTTTCAAGCTAATTAAAGCCATCTTTATTTAAATATAAAAGCAGATTTGAACTCTTACAAGTTAGAGGTTAGGTTAGGTTGACGTTCAGTCTACCGTCATTTATTTAAAGATAAATTCATAGATAAAGAATTATATATGTTTATAAGTTTTCAGTTCCTTCAAATTTAATGTAGTCACGTAGTCACTACTAGTCAGGCAGAATCACAGAAATACCAAAATGCAGAATGCAACATTAGGTGCATTCCTCTCACCTCCTGATCATATCTCATTTTGAGCAAAATCAGTTCATTGTTTTCGATTGGTTAAAGCAGATTAATCTGTAGTTAAGGTAAGTTACTGCTATCAAACATTCAAAAAGACTGCAATACGAATAACTCACATTGAAGTATTTGTAGTTTGGATTGATTGTTGTTTGGATTTACTTTGTCTGATATATGAATAAAAATACAGAAGCATACAGAAGTCTTCTATTATAATATACTAGAGTAGTATTATTATGAGAGGATGCTTGCAAAAAATGATGCGCAGAAACGAGTTTGTGTACAACCATTGATCTAAGCCAATACGAGCGATTAGCGTCATATTTGACCTCGAATCCAGTGGCACCGTCAACCTGAAGTCACAGGGTCTGCGCTGCAGTATACCTGTTGTGTTCGCCGTTTCTGATTGAATTAAATGATATAACCGTATTTTCAGTGAAAAATGTCTTCATCGTAAACACCAGAGTGTGACGAGGTTTTAATCTACTGCATTACACAGCTCCTCGACATCGAAAATTTGATTACAATTATTATATATCCTTCTACCCCAGATGATGCTGTCACTGGTAGAAATATTCGCGCACGTTGGCTCCGCCCCAAGCATCTTCTCATAATAATACTACTCTATCATCGTATCACGAAAGATTAGTTAATTCTCTAATCTTTGGTATCGCGCCTTGTATCACTGACCCTCATTAACTTTATAATGTTCGTGCAGTGGCCACAGACCTTTATCTTACATCTCTGTCTTTGACAGAATTTATCTATCATATATATAATTCTTTATCTATGTTATAAACTTAACCTATATTTTTTGGAATAATAATGGATGAAGAATTAATTTTAGAGTTTATGAAAACTGTCCAGAGAAAACAAGCAGTAATTACACTACAAGTCTATTTAGAGCTTTGTGAGATAAAAAGATATTATGATATAAAATATTCCTTTAATTCTACTTTAAATAAAATTACCATAACGGCCAAGAAGTATAAAGATGGACCAACCTGTGTATTTATACCATTAATGGTAAATGAAGATTTAAATTATTTGAAAATACAAAATATATTGAAGTCAGTTTCACAAGAAACTATATTTTTGGTAATAGTTCACCCGGATTCATCATGTGTGTACTACCAGATAGCAGACGGTTTATTAGAACCCACTGATACGACAGCAAAACATTTAAAAGAAAATAAACAAGAAAAACTAGATAGCGATTTAAAAAAGAAACAAGGTCTGCTTGAGCAGGCAGCCCTATTTGGACTTGAAGTAACAATTAAGAAAGAATAAAAAATGAAATTATATAATCTCGAAAAACAAAGACCATCAGAAGGCGATAGCATTTGGCAGAGGATAGAATACTTCAAAGAATATTTATAATTGTTTACTTCATTAATAGCAGGTGGAGATAATAATATCATGACCTGTAAATTGGGTTAACTGATGACGACTTCTTTATTTCATTAATTAAATTGAACTCTGCCTTTCTTTTCATTAATGTACCGATATGGGAATATTGAAGATACATAACAATAGTGTACAGCTCATTACTATGGACATATAATGACTTAGTAATGAGTGGTAAAAATTGATCAAATTCCAGTAGAAAATTGGGTAAAAAAATATATTTTTTATTGCATTAGTTATTAAGAACAAACAAAAGTTGTTAATTTAAAAATATCCAAACCAGACTTTCTTCAGGTAAACAAACATGCGCCCTGGCTTCTACCTCCTTAAATGATAATGTATAAAGTGGCGCAGATGCTCTGTTTGCAACTGCAATCACTTTATTATCTTTGTCCACAAGTCCCGTTCCATATTCAAACACCACTCGAAAACCATTTGTTTCTAGTTTACGTATGGACAAAAGATTATATTGAAGTCCTGAAACTGACAGTACGTTTTTTATCATAATTTGATTTTCATGTCCATCCACTACACTGATGATTTTGACATCTCCTACTTTTTCTGCGTGTAAAAGTACACCTGATTTTGCAATCGTGATTTTTATTGGTTTATCCAACTGACGTACATTTTCCAGTTTTACTTTTTCAGAAGCTAAGTGCTCGGACGCCCCTGAGTCCAAGTACCAGTTAAGTATCTTTGAACTACATCTATTACTCACGTACGCTGGAAACAGTATTCTTCATCATTATCTTTAACAAAATTAGTCGCCATCCTTGCAATTTTCATGGTTTCTTGTTTATTCTCTGAACTATTGTTACCAAAAAATTTCTTCTTGCACTCAGTTTTTTTGTGTCCCTTTTCACTACATTTGTAACACTTAAAAGGAAAATGCAATTTTTGTTCTCCACTAGTCATATAGTTTCTTCCAGCAATTAATGGCTTCCGATAATGCGACACAAATGCAGTTGACGACTGAGATTCCTCATTGAGATTCCTTTTTTATGAAACCCAGTGTCAACTTATCCATTGTTATATTGTTTGCTGGTCTACGAAGTAGCAACCAATAGTCTCCTTGTCATCCACCGAAGCTGAATGTATTGCTCTTTCCACAATAGCAACAGAACTACTTTGGCTTATGAACCTACTGTCCGAACTGCAAGTGAACTATCCGATTCCTGTCAAGATGTTTGATGACAATCAATCCTGTATTCACTTAGTGAAGAAATGGGAGCACCGACGCCTTAAGCATATTGACGTAAAATATAATTTCATTCGAGATCTAGTTGAACAACAAAAACTGATAGTGGAATATATTAATTCTAAAGAACAAATAGCCGATATACTTACCAAAGCCTTACCGAGCGAACAATTTATGAAGTTACGCTTAAAGTTAGATTTAGCAGACATTTCAAATGCTTTATTTTAATTAATTTATTTTGTCGGAACCTATCATTGAGGAGTGTTGGAATAAACAATCTAGTTCCTTTTGTATATTACAGTTGGACATTTTAGAAGTGTTTTCCTGTTTCTGTCATGTCATCAGTATATTGTTTAATTTTCCGGTAGACTAGTTATATTTAGCTATATGTATTGAATGTTCCTGTTACTGAATATATTACAGAAGTGTTATTAAACCACTAGTTCAAAGTTCTTTTCCTTATTAGCCACTGTATAATTCTGACAATAACCTTTTCATCACTACTTAAATATTGCAGTAGTGAGTACTGCTTGTGAAAGGTCATACTTTGTATTTGTTAGAGGGAGCTTAGAGAATCTGAGCGTATTAAAAAAAAGGGCTTGTATTGAGTGGGATATATATAAAAGAAATTGCTAAATTGTATAAAACTCGGCTGTATATATGTTAGCTTCTGGTGATAGACTCCAGGGATATACTGAATTATTTATCACAATGGCACATTTTACCCCATGATTTGATTTGAGGCATCTGCAGTTTCCCAATAGGCAATGTAGGCAGCTGCCTAGAGCAGCAAATTCTTTGAGGGCGGCATGTAGGCCTGCCGAGAGGGGGTGGCAGGGGTGTTTCCCCTCCGGGCCTGGCGGATCTTGAGGGTGCCCGGGTTTCACCTGAAGCTGAAGATTAGCATTTGCATTAGATAAAACGAGAGAGGGTTTAAATGTTTAATAATAATAACCGAGTTCCGAATGATTTGTATCAAATTTAATCCTAAGGAATATTACCTCCCGCTTTTTAAAATTTTGATCGCGAATATGAATATCCCCGCCCCCCATTTAATTTTATGGAATGTTACCTCCCCGCTTTTTAAAATTCCGACAGAAAAATATTCAATTGTTGGAAATACCCTCCGCCCCGCGTATCAAAATTTTTGTAGAGATAAATAGTTTATTATTATGAATGCCGCCTCTTGCTCTTTGAAACTTATATTGAGGATTGGTGGGAGTCGTATGTTTACTACCCTCCTGGCCCAGACTTTCTCTCGACGGCCTTGACGACTTTTAAAGAATAATGACAAAATAATTATTATGCATTTTATGATTTATAATGAAAATACACACATAGGTACACGTTTAAATACCCACTTAGGTTTTTGTCTGAAAAAGAGCGTCAGATTTAAATCTGCCTCCTCCCAAGTGTCTTGTTTTTTAAAAGTTATCAAATCTAATAGAAAATTAGTATTTAATAAGGTTCATGGAGGTTCATCTGAATGAAAATATTGGAATGTAGAAGGGATTCTGGTCTCATATTTCTCTAGCATTTAGCAACTCATTAAATTTGTACCTTTTTATGAGCCTCAACAGGATAGTGGGTAGTTTCCATTCTAGGTCTACTTTTGGTCAGTCAATGAAAAGATTATTTTAGGCCAATCTGTTTTGAGGTTTAGATGTTTATCATTTACCAAACCTCTCTCAGTATTGTTTACAACAAAGTGAGCTATTTATTCTCCTTAATTTCTTTTAAATAATAGTAAAAACTAGTGCATTAAGACCAAAATCAGTCATTTAATCTTAGAAGGGTCAAAAGTAAATAATGAACAATAAATAAAATCATTAAAATGTGTATATAAATAAATACAAACAGTCAACTCATAAAATGACTAGGATAATTTGCACTTAAAATTATTTTCAACAATTTTTCTTCCCATTTATTTTGCTTATTTTGTTTCTTGAGACGTTATTGAAAAATAACAACCCAGCAGCTCGTTCGATACTCTCTGGGGGAACCTATAACAATAAATTAAAAATTATTGGAAAAGAGTAAATTATATTTCCAACTTTCTTATTCTCTATCTCTCAGTTCAAAATTAGAATATACATTTTTATATTCGAAATTCTAAGTTGGTCAATATTACAGCCTGTTTCGATAAATTGTTAATAAACAGTATCATTTGATAAACAATAATGTGATCATCATCAACTTCAATAAGAAAGAAATAGATTTTCCATATCCTGCAAAATAAAACCAGTTTTTCACATAAATTGTGATTATATTTTCATTTTCAACTGATTTCTGATATTTTTCTAAATAGTTATAAATAATTTCCTTCCAATATCATTTACTCCACAACTTAACATGACTTCACTTGCCCACAATATTTTTTTGCAAAGGAACCCGCATTTTTCCAAATAAAACCGATTTTCTTCAAAATTCCTATACAGTAAGAAATATAATATATCTTCCAGTAAATAAATTGCATAAGTGATTTTTTTGGAAAGAAGTTATTTCTGTATGTGGTCAGCCCAATAAATCTGTTGGTGGCACAGAGAAAAAATGTGGAATAATTGCAGGGTGGTGTAATTATTTTTCAAATTATCAACTAGAAGACTATATAGACAAAAACGTGAACAATTTCATTGTTTGTAGTTTAAAAAATATATTTCATTGATTTTGAGATCCCCACTTCCAAAGTTGTAGTTGACAAGTAGTCTTCGAACGGATATTTACGTGAGGCCGGAGGATAGGTCAAATGCTGGAAGCGGATGTATCCACCCAAAAGAGAGACTAAAACACACATGTTTCTAATTCCTCTGTGCATTGACTGCTTTAAGTGTGAAGTCTATGTTTTGTTTTATTTTTGAAAAGAATATTGTATTGATTATTTGAATTTATATATAAAAACCAATGCCGGAATGGAAGGGTTAAGAACTATTTCGCCTTGACATATTTGCTCGTTCCCTAAAAAGAGTAATTTCAAAATTTTTCAAAAAGTAGTATTGCTACAGCGTCCGTTATAATTTTCATTAAGAGTAATAACTATAGTCTGTTTTTAAACCAGGAGGAGTAAACATGGAAGTTCCATTCACACCATAGAAGTAACCAGAAAATACACTAAAACCTTATTAGCATTTTGGGCAACCAACAATATACGACTACAGTGTTTTTGTGTATATTTTATTACATTATATAATGCATCAACCTCTATTTGATCGCTAGGTATTTTATACAGCATCCATACCGTTTACTCAATATAAAGGCACCAAGTAATTGGCCACTTTTACCTTCAGATTTATACAAAAGGGATTAAAAACTGATATATAATGTACAAACGATAAAATAAAAATTAAAACCAACATGAAATTAAAATTTTTACAATATGTCAAAATTTACGACTATTGCCTTGTGTAAAACTGGCGAGGGCGTGTCCAATCACAGATGTATGATTTAGTACGTTAAATTTAAAACACTGCTCCTGGTTTAAAAACAGGCTATAGGAATCTAGAATTTTTTCAGTTTTTGCACCGACAGTTAAAAACTTAGATTTCAGTCAGGTTCATTATGGAATGATTTACCTACTTTTGTGTACGAATATTCATGTTTTGAGTGTGAATATGTTTGTTTTTTCGATTTTGGGCTAATTAACTCTAATAAATTCCTTGTTTCTGTCTGCAGCATCCAAAATAGTTCTTTATAGGTGATACTCCAAACCTCTTTTGCGATGTATTTATTCAAATGTATTTCTTACTGTATACAAAATCTTAAGAAAATCCATCACCCATGTTTTTCTATTTTACATAGAAAAATTGTGGATTGCTTTTTAAAAACATTTTCAATTAATTATTTGAATCGTTTTGCGTCTTAAAATATGGTGAATAAATAAATGATAAAACAATATGCTCAACAATTTACCCACCTGGAAACTAGTTAGAGGTACTTCATTATCTATAACTTGATTAGGCATAACATATGATTCCATTTCTAGTTTTCCATCAGGTGTCTCACCTACGACTATTTTATAAAAATGAGTAGGAACAGCTACATGATTGGCTCCGATTACCTCATATTTTACATAATTCTTTCCATTGGCCTCTTTCCTATAAATTGTAAAATAAAAAAATACGAATTAAATTTTTACAACAGTTGGCCAAGAACTTCGAAAAAATACTAAAAAACAATCTCAATCAACATGTACAAAATAAAATATCAAATTATCAATTCGGGTTTCAAGAAAAACGTTCAACAGTGCATCCTCTCACAATTTTAGCTTCTAATGTACAAACAGTGAAACTCTCAGGACAACACAGTGTTGCAATCTTTTTAGACATTAACAAGGCCTTCGACAGTGTGTGGCATGAAGGTATATTATAGAAACTATACAAACTGTCCAAAACATCTGATTCACTTAATAAAAGACTATCTGAATAATCGCAGCCAACAAGTTAAAATTAATGGCAAATATTCTAACAATTTCTCAACGCAGCAAGGAGTCCCCCAAGGCTCGCCACTTTCACCCCTCCTATACAATATATACTGCTACGATATATACAACAATAACAGGGCAAATCAAAACACATTTAATAAGGACCTCTATATCCGCGATTATTTTATTAAACGAGGATAGATGCGTTTCTAATTATTCAATAGATTTTTGTACTAGTTGGTTGCCCATCCTTAGAGACGAAGTAAGTAAAAATAAGATAAATATAATTTAATGTCTCACGTGACTATGGAAATACAAAAACAAAGAACTGTCATGGTTGACGGCCAAAAAAGTTTTGAGAACGGAAGTAGATTCTCTTCCGAAACGTTAACTACCTATAGCTTTGATTTTCAGTTTTTAGTTTATAACATTGTTCTGGTTTATATATTTTTAGGTGTGAGACTTTTTGAAACAGTCAAGTACTCAAGAACCAACCTCTGTCTGATCCGTTTGGCGCAGAGGTTTTTTCATTAAAATTTTTAAATATTTTTCAGTGGCAGAATACCCAATAAAAAGTAAGAAAAACACCCTTAGATATTTATACGTACCTACCTAGGCAAATAAAGTGGACCAGTACAACAATATACGTCTGTATAAACTTTAGTTAATTTTCGAACATGCTTCTCTAGCCTATTCCATGAATCTCTATTAAAGCCTACTCCAACCTGCGGAGCCATATTTGACAAATAGAAAGTTTGTTCTACATGCTTTTGGTCATACTTATGATTTCCTGCCGCTGCTAAATGGCCTCTATCGTAACCTGAACCCTTATAATCAGAATTTTCAGATCTACAATAAATTGGTAATAAAACAGGTACCTAATTTATAATACTGTTATGGTATTTTATAGTTATAGTTACCTAAAGAATTTATGTATGCTCTCATCAGGCTTAAAATCACATTTTGATCTGTCTACGGCATCATTTCTCTTAACACTCTCAGCAGTCAAATGCTCAAAAACCCAATGTGCAACTCTGTTACGCCGATCATAGCTTAAAATAAAATCATCAAAAGATCTTACATTATCTAAACCAGGAAAACCATATTTCATAATTTGGGATACTCTACTAACATTACTTTCAACCGGAGCTGGAGCAAATGGGGTAGCAGCAGATACAGTTCCAAAAACTGGAAACGCAGGCAAATTTTGCAATTCTTTTAAGTTAGAGTAAGTTGACCATATTTTTCTCTTTTCAAAATGTATTCCTGCTATAAAACTGCCAGCGGCCAAAGATCCAATCGTAACGTATTTTGCCAATTTTCTGCTGGCCATTGTACATATATAAACAATGCAACTTTTGTTTACTTTTTATAATTTATAGTACATGTAAAGTTTCACACAACTATCCTTCTATTTTCTTCCTGTAATGAAGTTAACTAAGTTACTGACATTTAAATGCCAATCACTTTTTATCAACGGTACACGCAGTACACGGTACAAAAATAAAACCATAAAACTGATAAAAGTGATAAACTTAAAATAATCTAAATTCTAGTTTATTTTAGTTTAAAATGGAACATGTATCCTTGTATCTGATTGGTACAATTGCAAACCAAGTTTACGCAGGGAAAATTAGTAAATCATCCTGTAATTTAAATTAAATAAATTCAATGTATTTATAAGATCGCCAAATGTCAAATGTAAGTGAATTTTAACCGTTAATTTTTATTGTCCCATTTTTATTTGTTTGTATCAATGGCCTTGAGATGGCCTCGATGGGAATTCCACTTACTTGGGCCCATGTGATATATAATTCTTTATCTATGCCCATGTGCCTGTGTAAACTGTTTGGGACTGCCTACTAGGTGAATATTATTACAATTTGCTATTGGCAGCACTGAACGACTGAACCGCTCGACCTGATAAACATAACCTAAAGAGGTTGAATCACGCTTTCAACTGTGTAATTAATTCAAATACAAATGGATTTTATAATTGATACTGTGGGCGAAACTAGTGAGGAAGTTGTTCAGAAAGGAAATGCAGAAGGTAATAAGAATGGAAAAATTATTTACAGTTGGGTATCTCTACTAATATTTTTAGATCATAAATCTTTTCTTTTGGAGCTATTCGCAGATTACAAAGAGTCTCTAGTCGAAAAGAAGCCTCCAAGCCATAAAAATGCAGAAGAAAAAACATTGATAAAAGAAATGCTGGACGACTTCGGTCGGAATAGTAAATGGAAAAGGAAAAGAAAACGCACAGAGACGATTGTAGAATTTAACAATAAGAGTGAAGTTAGAGACGCTTTAAAAAAATCTGTTGTTTTAACGCCAGAATTTGAAAAACTTAAAACTGTTCCCCCTTTTGATATATCGGAGAAGAAATTGAAAGAGCAACGCAAAGTATGTCAAGTTAAAAAATGATTCTCTCGAAGTGTCCAACACTGTGACAAATTAAGTAGTTAATTCATACATCACTATGAACTTTATGCTTTTTTTTGTCTTTTGTAATATTTCTCATCTGTACATCTACACTTCATTGCACAGCGTTTAACAGCTTGAACACAATATTTTTATGTTAACAGTAACTAATAGTTATTTATTTACCAAGGGATAAGTGTGTTGCTTTATGGCCAAGAGTGCCGTAAAAATACCTGAAACAGTTACAATCCATTGTACATATTATGGCAAAGTAGGATAATTTTCTGATGGGGTTTCTCCACTTGTGAACTCTTTTTATTTGAGTGGTGGTGACATTTTTATTTTTGATATTTACATGAAACTTTGTCAGTATTTACGACAAATAGGAAGTATTTTTCAAATTATTTAGCATAGTCTATTTAGAAATGAACGAGAGTAATAAAAGCTAATCCTATGGAAACATAGTCATAGGGTGCTTATTAGTAATTTCGTTCTTTATATATTATATTGATGGGCTGTATTTTTAGAGGAAGTTTGTTCAAAATACGTGTACTACCACATTTATACCTGCTCCAATTCAGTCTCTGGCGATCTATCCTTGTCTCTGCCGTTGTAATCTGGCAGTCGATCTCTCTCGTAACCTGTTTAAAATTATTAATTGTATTATGGAAATGTTTAGATTAATTAAACAAATGACATTTATTTTATAACTGTTATTTGTAAATAGCATTAACAGACTGTTATTTCTGTTCAGAAATAACTGATAGCAGTAGCCAAGATACCTTCTTGACTATTTTCGGTTGACGTCACGCTGTCATCGGCGCCATTTTGTGTGGAGGGCAGACAACTCATTATTTTCATTTGCATTCCTGTGTTATTGAAGTGTGAATTTTATAATAGCTGCTGTTTTCATTTACAAAAATTACGAAAATGCCTTTGTTCTGTTCAGTAGTGAATTGTGACAATAGACGAGAAAGAAACAACGTTCGTTACTTTAGAATTCCTGCTATTTTAAAGAACCATGGAGAAAATAACAACAAGGTGTCCTGTGTAAAAGCTGTGAGTTAAGATTAGGTAATTTATCATGTCCATTATCCCAACACTAGCTAAAAAATCTAGGTCCTTCAAAAAATCATCGGAACTATTGGGTACCATCAAGTATTGCCACTTTTTCGCCATAACGACACCCGACATCAGCTTCTAACGTTGAATTATACTCACTACGAGACATTGTCAAAATAAACACTTCTTTACTTGAAGAACTAAATAAAAATTCGAGACATTCCGAAAACCATCTGCACACAATGATAAACAAACAGTAAATGAGGTTTTGCATGCCCTTCAAACAGCTGCGTCAAAGTCACGTAACCGAAAAATTTGCAAACTACAAACTACGCACTGCGGTATACGAATGCCAGTACTTCTCAGCGATTTATTATTTTTAAACTGTTATTTTAAAACAGCAGAAGCAGGGTAAACCTGTTATTAAAAAATAACAGCTTTTACCAATCTCTAGAAAACAAAATGAGTTGTGTGCCCTCCACACCGACAGCGGGACGTCAGCCGAAATTGGTCTAGAGTAGTAGCACCATATGACTAACATAATCTCAAATTTTACATTTTTGTAAGTCTATCCTCATTTTTAATGTTTTTATTCGCATTTCTGGATTGGGTCCATTCTAACATTAATAAACTCGGAAATATTATACACAGAATTTATTAGTAGTAGTATAAAGCTTTATTGGAAATTCCAATTGGCTAACGACCGAGGTCTTCCAGTCCATGTACAATATATTATTTTACAATCATTGATTTTTATAACAAATATAACACTTGTGTAAGAGAATTTATTAGTATTGTTGATTTTAAGAAATGTGCTCTTGTTATTTACAGGATAGAAATCCAACCTATAATTCAGCTCAGTGGTGCAATGCTAAGGTGTTTGGCTTGTGACCACGGAGTCCCGGGTTCGAATCCTGGCCAGGGTGTGGGTATGTTTAGTGGCATTTTTAATGTGGAAATTGTAGCAGTGAGCTAGACCTCTGTTGGGTGGCACAACATGTCTAGTCGTAGAGTTGTCTATCCCGAGTTCGAGTCTCAGCTGTAGTAGATGACAATATCGCAGGGAGTGGTTGTTGTGTTGATGTTTATGCGTACGTGTCCTGGTTGTGGTGGAATAGCATTAGCTAAACTCCGCCAGGACGTTAATATAAATAAGACAATTAAAATAAAAAAAATTGAAAATTCAACGAGATTAAATAATTATATTTATTCTATATGAGAGAGATTATAAATGTTACACTGGACCCAATCTAGAAATGTGGATAAAAACATTAAAGATGAGGATAAACTTACAAAAACGTGAAATTTTAGGTTATGTTAGTTATATACTACTCTTTTGTCGATTTCCCACATTTCCATCTCTTCTTTTAGTACATGATTTTTTGCCAAATTATCAAGCGTAAAACTAAGAACTGGAAATAATTGAATCGATTAATGTAATAGTTAATTTTTTGGGACAATTTCCATAAATGTGAAGAAAAATAGTAGTACGCCCATGGTTGATCTTGAGTGATTTATTACTCTCTGTCTTCCAAACAGTATAGTTATTTTTTAGGCCTATTACTTATTTACATTTAAGAACAAAAATATAATGATAGAAGCTGGGTATGCTTTTCCAAATATCTACATATTTAAAAGTGAATTATTTTTTGTGTGCTTATAATTATAATAAACCACATTCTGTATAGGATTTGACAAACAATAGAAAAAACTATCTGTCTACAACGGCCTGCTGAAATAGCCCTACTGGGGCAATTCTGTCAGCCATGACATACATTATTAAAATAAAATTAGAAAATATATGAAGTTCAAAAAAATCCATCGCTGATTAAATCATAGCTACACATAAAGCCATTTGAAAAGACAAAGAAATAGAACTAGAAAAGTCGACAATTGAACTAGCGACATCAAGAGGCAGCATTTGCTAATAGAATAGCCCCACCTACAATATGTTTTTCGTACAAAAATAATAAAAAGAATTAAACGTTTTGAAATAATGTTGTTACGATGACGGTTTGTAAGTATTTCCATCATATTTGTCAACAGTCATATCAATATTCAGCGATTCGAGAGAAATAACTGGGATTTTTTGATATGGTAACATCCTTTCATAATGGCCACTTATGATTCTTATGATACAGTAGCAACAAAAGTTACCTAATAGTATATTATTTAACAAGCGATAATGTAAATAATAACTCACACAGACGAAGTTTGCAGCAGGAGCCATAGGCGAGTGCTGCAATTATCACAAGTGGAATACTATACGATTTTAACCATAAATGTTAACATAATAGTTCATCTTCACTAACCAAATTCATAATTTTTGACACAATTATTACTTAACTCGATTTGACAACATCCAAACTATTCAAACATGTCAAATCACTTTCCTCCCCTCAATAGTAATGGACCATTCTATTTTATTTTGCGAGTTACTTCGATTGGACAGGCTAGGCATGAAGTTAAAGGTGGATTGGCTGTACGCAGTGATTTATAATAAATTATGCTATTTGTTTATGGATACTATTACTTGTTCAGAAGCAGTTGATTAATTAATTTACATATATGCTAATATGAGTAGATAAAATCTGTTATTATTACATAACAATAGCAATAGTTAGACCAAACATATTACTGAATTAAGCACATAGATAAGTATTGATAATGAATTTTTTAGAAAGAAAGGGAGAAGACAAAAGGGAAACAATGGTATGGTTTACCAGCTACTGAAATGACTGAAGAAATAAAACGTGATTTAGAAATATTACAGATGCGTTCGGTTTTAGATCCAAAACGTTTTTACAAGAAAAATGATTCAAAAGTTTTGCCAAAATATTTTCAGGTAAGTACAGAATTATAGAAAGCTAACTCGAAATTCACAGATCTTGGATCTGTATCTTCACTATTATAAGGATTCACAATTATTGTAGGTTGAAATTTACAGATGTATCTCAAAATTCACAGATGAAGGAATTTCCACAAACGCTTAGCCCTAGATACACTCAAATACTATGTAAATGGATGAGATTGGATGAATTCCTTGAATCATGACATTAGTTTGTTATAAACACAACATGCGTTATTAAATTTATAAATTCCATTACCTGGAAATGATTAAAATTATTATTTTCTTAGTCCTATACATTTTTTTCTCTTTTTTATTGCTATTTTTACACATATATATATAACTATAATAGCTTAACATGATGTACAGCTCGAAGTGGTTAAGTGGAAAAGCAACCATGTTGAACATGCCACCTCTTTTGCATAATTTATATTGTAAATTTATCTGAAGTCTAAATAAAAGGCTCTATTATTATTATTCCAAATTAAATCTCTGATAGTGGGTACACAAACAAGTATCGGCTGCAGCAAGATACTTGTGATTATGGTGTTAAATTTAGAAATGAGCGGACGATTGGGGTAGTCGATAGGATTAAGGCTTTCTGGACTGAAATCTTGTCGGCTATTCCAAGCTTTGTTAGATTGGCAACAAGAGTTTTGGGGACTACTCCACTCGTCGAGATTATTAAAGGGATTACCGCCACACTCTCTTGATGCCACATTTGTTGAATCTCTTGCCCGAGTCGCTGGTATTTGCCTTCTCTTTCAGCAAAGTAATTTTGGATATTGATTATTAGGAATCCCTACATTTGTCAGACAAGCTTCCTTTTTGAGTTTCTCCAACAAGACATCTGGTCTGTTGTGGAGAGTTGTTCGGTTCATCAGCATGGATTATTATTATTATGCCAACAGAGTTGGTAAAACATGTGTTTTGATATTTGTGGAAACTATTTCATCATCTGTGAATTTTCGTGTTAACAAATCGGCGTTTTCAGATATTTTAAAATATTTTTCATTGGGAAAATCAGATCTAATTATGATGAAAGATGCTTTTCACAACCAGTTGAGTAATACCTCAAAATAAGTCTGTTTAAATTTGAATTGAAATTTTACTGCCAAGAACACGTTATCAACATTATATTAACTGCATTGTTGGTAAATAAATGTCGTGCATTATAAACACATGTTATTTTGTGAAGTCTTACTGTTTCACAATAGAAAATAAATGGTGTTTTATGCCGGGATGCAAAAACATACCTGGAAATGTTTTTGTGAATTATCAGAACAAAACATTGTAAAATAAAGTAGTTTGAAGTTGCCATGTAGACAGAATCTACCTACAACAACAATAGTATTTTACTGCTATGAGGATCATTTTAAAGTTAATTATTTAAAGCCTTGGGTGATTATTAGGCTAAAATGGTGAAAATCTGTTTTTTTTTAATAAAATTTGTGAGCTCTAAGTGTTATAATAATGGTAAATATATATTAGTAAAGATACCTACTTGAAGTTGGTGAAGAAACAAATGCTGTTTAAATAGAATGTATTTTCCCAATCATTCTTTGTTTACATTTCAAGTCTATGAACAGCGTTTGTAAGTTATATGTAAATGTATACAATATTCATAATATAGGAAATAATGTATTATGTTAATACAAACTCTGTACACTGCAAAAATGACTGCTCTGAACTTTTTGCTTGCTCTTTGTCAGTAGGTGCAGGGGAGTGAGGTGAACAATGCTTACTATGTTCGAGTGGTAGAAGCAGTCTTGTGATCTGGTAAATTCAAATTGAAATTTCACATCGATGTTTTGTTGAGGCTTTTTGCTTGCAATGTTATGAGATTGCAAGCAAAAACCCTTAACAATAACAATGTTTCCAGACTTCGAGAACGATCCAAAAATACCCCTGTCAGCATTTTCTGTCGTTAGGTTCAACCCTAGGCCGTACTTCCGAAAATTTCGGAAAGGAAGCCCTCGGCCATATGGTGCAATGGTGAAACTTCAACGAAATTTGAAATATATCTTAAACGTGGTTTTTCTAAAGCTTAGCTGCTTTTGCCAGCATTTTTTTTGTCACCAAAAGAGTTAATATGCAAGGGTTTTGCAGCTTGGTCAAAATGGGGTCAAGAGTGTAAAATCGGAACCAACAGTCAAGAATAGGGTTTATTCCTCTAAAAATGTTTGTATGCCTCTTAATTAATAGTATTACCCTTGCAAGCATTTTTTATGCTGGCAGTAGCACCTTAGCTTTAGAAAAACCACGTTTAAGATATATCCCAAATTTTGTTGAAATATCTCACCATTGCACCATTTGCACGAGAGCTGTTTTCCCAGGATTTTCGAAAGTTGGGCTTAGGGCCGAACCTGACGACATATAACACTGGCAGGGGTATTTTTGGATTGTTCTTGACGTCTGGAAATATATATATCACATTGCTAGCAAAAATTTTAAACGAAACATCGATGTGAAATTTCAATTTGAATTTACCAGGTCACATGACCGCTTCCACTTCCAACATTCGTTGTTTTTTTTTCAGATATGTGGCATTTATAAACACGTTCACAGCTATGGTAAATTTCTAGAAGGTTTTATAAATGTCACATTAGCCATTATTTATTTAATTACATGTAAAACGTAAATACAACGAAAAATTAGCTGTGTTTACCAGTTCAAATTTTACTTATTTGTTTGTTGAAATTTTGATTTATATTAGGCGATAGAATGTTTTTTAAATATTGGGAAGTGCTTTAATATATCAAGTACTTAATTTAATGATATCAAAAAAAAGAAATTTGCATATAGTGAAAATACTACTAATTGTGAATTCCGAGATACAATTGTGAATTCTGAGATACAGTCTTGATTTCTGAGTTATAAAAAAATATACGAACGGCATGGCTTTTCTACACTTTCATCAGTTAGTAGGGTTGTTAAGAATTATTTCTAATTATATGAAATATATATTTTTTTAGATTGGAAAAGTGATGGATTCGCCCCTTGATTATTACAATAATCGATTGACCAAAAAAGAACGCAAAAAGACATTAGTAGATGAATTGTTGGCAGATGCTGAATTTAATAAGTATAACAAAAGAAAATATAAAGAGATTATAGAGGAGAAACAAAAAACACACTACAAGGCTTGGAGGCAGGCAAAGAAATTAAAGAAAAAAAAATAACATTTGTATATTTAAAACTGAATATACATAAATTATATAAAAATTAAAGCTTATTTACCAAATCCCATAGCCTTAACCACAACTGATTCTGGACCATTTTGAAGAAAATTTGGATACAAAGTGCATATTAATAATTATTAATATATACGTTTTTTAAATTTAATTTTAAATGAAATTTAAACATTTAATGTGATTTCAATTATCTACAGGAAATTTAATTATTTATTATTTAAAAGATTTACATTTTTCTTGTTATGAGGAATTTGAAAAACTTACAAAATTAACGTTAATTGTTTTGAGGCCTTGTCGTGCAGGTTTCCTTCAGCGCAAATATCTATTTTTATGTTCCTGTTAGTTTTAAATATATAGTATGTCCCAAATTGAGGCTGCATATCCCTTTCATTTTGTTGATCATCGTTTAAACCATGGATATGTCTGGTTTATAAATTTTAAAAAAATTGAGGCTGCATGTAAGTGATTTGTGGACCAAGTAAAATTAATTTTATATAAGCTATACTACATCTATAGATGCATGGATCAAAATGTCATCTCTATTGGTAGAATGTATCATCATACATACACGGATGGAAACATTGAGCTTGTATATATTGGTAAGTATCCAAGTATAGTAGAGGTATATGCCATTCTACTGTGTCCAAGCGAAAATCTGAGAGATTTTGTACAGAAGCATATTTATATATTTACGTAGCAATAACTAGGATCGAGGACGCTTTAATCAAACACGGTGACCTAGAAGTGAAATCTCAAAATATCTTGACTCAGTTTGTGTTTGTACAACTAGGTCAGTTTTAATTATCTGCCGATGATGCCAAAGTCATTGGGCGAAACGCTCGTCGAGTGTTAATGTTCGAATGTAGTGTTCAAGTGATTTAGTGTTTGTGGAAACTACTTCAGGCATCAGTCAAACTTGTACAGGTGCCTGGACACAGTAACATAAAGGGCAATGAAGGAGCAAAAGGCAGGAGGAGCAAAGAATCTTAGCCCTGAGTCAGCCTTCAGTTTGCCAAGAAGTCGGCTTCGGTCAGTGCTACAAGATGCCATGGCACAGTTCGACAACTATATTGAGTTCTGCTCCCGAAATGGGGCAATCTATGGCCTTCAACTCTACCAAGAATGTTTTAAGCTCTTGAAAAAGTGTACAACTTACTCAAATTTAAAATGAATCCGTTTTTAAATTCCAGTGATACAGAGGGTGTACTCATGAAAAGTAAAGCATAGTATATATACAGGGTTCAGACTCGTATGGAAAACCTGGAGAACCTGGAAAACTCAGGGAATTTAAAAATCTTCAAAAAAAACCTGGAAATATCAGGGAATTTCATAAATTGTATAAAAAATCAGGGAATTCTGCGTCTCGATATGGAAAACCATAGAGTTCTTAAGAATTTTCACTGATTCAATTCAATTCAAGGAATTATTTTGTCAAATAAAAAATTACTTCACTAAAAAATATATGGAAATTAATATTTTTGGTTATGGAAAACCTGGAAAATTCAGGGAATTTTTTCAGCTTCGCAAAGTCTGAACCCTGATATACTAATCTTTTTATATATAAGTTGATTACTTAATGTGCTTTTAAATTAATTTAACCCAAAGTGAGAACAGGTGGACCAAGAGTGAGACAGGTGACATCACTGCTTTTACACAGTCGCGGATCGGGAAAGACCCCGCGACTTTCAACGGACATGGGGAAGGCCCGGGAAAAACTCCAGCGTACTTCAGTAGCTTTTGGAAATACCCAGCGGAGCACAAAGACTTGTGGTAAAAGCCCCAGCGTGTGAAAATGTAATGACGGGTGATTAAAAATCTCGCATAAGACTCGTTTTCTTAATATAAATACACACAGTCATGGGCCTTTAATATTCAATGTTCAACAAACTTTCAAGAGACGTAGTAAAGTACTCGGTGCTCAATAAGTTTTTAAGAAATGTATGTGTTCAAATGATGTATGTTGTGCACCATTAGGAACTAGGTATAAGCATCTTGAAAGCCAATATTTCCTACTGGAGTAACTACAGAGTTTGCCCTGGAATACACTGGATTTTTTTTAGAAGATTTCACATATAGCGAATGTACAATATGGGTTGCATATCTTTCGAGCTGCTTAAATACCGAATAATAATAAAGAAACCATAATAACCATATTTACCCAATAATGTTGCGAACCACTGGGTAGAAAGTACTAGCCATTTGTTAAACCTTAAATAGTACTAAAATAAAAATTGGAATTATACAGGGTGTCCTACGACTATTGGGCAATACTTCAGAATACATAGTTTGGGTCGAAATGACACTAAAACTATCTTTACATTTTTTTCCTAGAGTGCCCGCTGTTAGAGCTATTCACCCTTGGAGATAAAATTTTGAAAAGATTTTTTGCTGATAACCTCTAAATTGCTTTATCACTTATAATAAAATTTGGGGAGTACAGATAGTAACCAGGTATCTTTGATTCAGAATTATGGCGCTTTTCATATCTTGTCTCGGAAACTAGGGATGGGACACTCCTAATGTTTTTTACCCCTAAATTTTGACAAATTAATTTTTGAAACTGGCAGTGACTTTTTTAAATTCCTTAAACAGTTTTCTTAAAAAGATGCTCGTGTTTGGCACAAATAAAGTGACCTATTTAAGATTTATTTCGGTAATAAGGACAAAGACTGACATCTTCCTATTCGAAGAAACTCTGTTAGGAAAATGTTCCGATAAAACCATTTGGCCTCTAAATTTCATTACAATTGTTCAGATAGTTTCCAAGCTATCAGCAAAAAACATTTTCAAAATTTAATCTTAAATAGTGGAAAGCTCCGAAAGGGAACACTCTAGGAAAACAAAATTATAGGTACTCTTGGTATTATTTTATCCCAAACTATACGCTTCCTGAGGAGTGCCTCAGAGTCCTGGGACACCCTGTATCTAGATTGGAAAACTATGCTATTAAATATGGAAGTGCAACTGTCAGATTGTCTGCCAACATTTCATAGGGTTGGCTCCTTATAGCTACCAAAGTTTCATAATTTGGACCCAGTATCCATTTCTTAAAAATATAACTGCAGTTTTGTTAAAATCCCCCTGTAACTTCAATAGAAGCTCCAGTTATATAAGAACTTTTGTCTGAAGCTAAAAACGTTATCACCTCGGCCACTTCTAAAAATAAAAACGTTAATCTTATCAAAATGAAAATGTTTATAATAATTTACCTTCTGGCGTTCCAAATCTTCCTAACGATATCGTTTGCAAAAATTTAGCTTTGACCTTTTCAGGAACTGCTTCAGTCATTGGAGTGGAGATCAGTCCGGGCAAAACTGCATTGACTCTGATTCCATTTTTTCCCAGTTCTTTCGAAGCAGTCTTTGTTACTAATTCTACTCCTGCCTTACTCGCCGAATAGTTTACTTGTCCTATGTTGCCATATTTTCCTATTATACTACCAATATTAATGATTGATGCATTTTTTATTTCACGCTCTACAATTGCATTTGCAAACGTTTGAAGTACTAAAAACGTTCCCTAAAAAGTAAACCAATTGAAAGCGATGAACAAAGTACAGACACCAGTAAATTTACAGGAAAGGAGGTTAATTGGCATTTTCTCTACGTAGGGTATAATAAGGGACGTAATTTACAATACATCAAAAAATTCAATCAAAACAATATACAGCGAATTACGAAAAAATGGTAGGATTACTATTAGCCAGGCAACATTATCATTTTATCAAATCAAATCAAATCAAATCAAATCATTTTTTTTTTTTTTTTTTTTTTTATTGGTGCTGTTAACATGAAGATGTTTTACACAAGTCAGTTTGTAATATGACAAAAAAATAATATATACATATATATATATAAAATACGTGTCACGATTATTCCATAAAATACACTAATGCTTACGATAATTATTACATTAAATATCACGAATATCACATGTCTGAAACGTCACAATTTAAAAATTCGTTTATGTTATAAAATGCATTTTTGACTAAGAAATTTTTTATTATTTGTTTGTATTTCAACTCTGGGAGGTTTCTTATGTATACCGGGATTTTATTAAAGAATATTGGGCCATAATAATTGTACCCAGTATCACTGGATTTTAACCTATTATATTTAATTTTTATGTTTTGTTCGTTGCGAGTATTGTGTTTATTATTGTCTCCTTTTTTTTCGAACAAGTGTACATTTTTATGGACAAACATTAAACATGTGTATATATACAATGAAGGAAATGTTAAAAGTTTGAGTTGAATAAATTTTTGTTTAACCTCGTCTCTGTAGCCCAAGTTGGTGATTATTCTAATTGATTTTCTTTGCAAACCAAATATTCTAGTGGATTGTGGTGCGTGGCCCCAGCTTATCAGACCATAAGCCATTTGTGATACAATTAATGAATGGTATGCTATTATTAAAATATTTATGGGTACGATATTGTTCAGCATTCTTAGGACAAATATGTTTTTGCTCATTTTATTTGCCAGAAATTCTATATGGTGGCCCCAGTTTAATTTGGGATCAAGATAAACGCCGAGAAATTTAACTTTATCTGGGTTATTATAGTTCTCTAATGGTCTGTGAGTAAAAATCATATCTACTGTTTTGTTTTCATTTAAGGATAATTTATTACTAGAGAACCAAGTGACGGCATTTTTATGTGCGTCCTCCATAAGCTGCTGAACTACTCTTAAATTAATGTCTGATCTTAGTAATGTGGTGTCATCTGCAAATAATACCAGGTTTGCGTCTGTTACGGACCGTTTAAGGTCATTTATGTAAATTAGGAATAAGGTTGGGCCCAAGACGGACCCCTGCGGCACACCACTCTTCACCTCCATAAGCTTGGAGTTTCTATGATTTACACTGGTGTATTGCTTACGGTTTGATAAATAAGACATTATGAGTTTACAACTGGTTTCGTCAACGTTCAGGTACTTTAATTTTTCTATTAGCAAATGGTGTGAGACACAGTCAAAGGCTTTTTGAAGATCACAAAAGGTAATCCCAACATACTCTTTTTTTTCTTGACCTTCTATAATTTTTTTGGTAAGTTCATATATTGCATCGTTTGTTGACTTTTTGGTACGAAATCCGAACTGATTTTCGTCGAACATGTCATTTGTTTCAAAATGATTTGTCATTTGATATTTTAAAATGTTTTCAAATATTTTTGAGATTATCGGTACTATTGATATAGGTCGGAAATTATTATGGTCAAGAGATGACCCGCCTTTATGAATTGGGATAACTTTTGTGATCTTAAGATTAGTAATTAGTAAGGTGGATTTCGAAATTGGGTTTTAAATTTAAATGATAAATAAGCATTAAAAATATTTAATTTCGGTTATCAGTAATATACTGTTTATTAATATTATTTTTGCTGGTATTGTACTATAAAATCTTCATAATAATATCTTTAACACCTTAGGGTATCTATATTTGTGACTGGCTAAATGGTCCAATTAAAAGATTTAAACATTATTTTAAACCACTTTCATATAACTATAATTAAAACTAAACGTCTACAGTGTTAAATTAATAATTATTTCTTTTAACACTTCTCTATTTGATATAAATAATTAATTATTAAAGTATCAACCCATTAGATAGTTGAGAAGAACTTTTGACCATTTAATGATCAAGAGAATTTACAAAGATTTTTTTTAATAATGGATGTCCTCCACAAGCCCTTATATGACTTCAGTCGTTCTTTTTCCCATACTTATGATGACGTTATCGAAATTCGATGAGCACCCCTACAATTTACTCTGTCTACAGGCCTATGTTTACAATTAAGGTGAGAATAGTAAACAAGAACAAAACATAAATTTAAACAATTACCTATGAAAACACAGCGAACTTTAATGTAGAGTAAATATGTGTTCTAAATGTAATGCAACCACTAATGGATCTTTATACACGTTGACATTGACTAACTTGACAAAAATGTGTAAAATTGACAAATGTAGTAAGAAATTTATGGCTGTCTAGACCTTCAAATTTGTTAAGCGAAAAGAGCTAGGCTACCTATGTAGAATGCCAATTTATTTCCACTCCTTGTGTATATGCATATATATTTACTTTTAAATTAACATTCAGCACTTCATCAAAATCTTCATGTGATAATTTTAAAATAAAATTATCTCTAACTATTCCAGCAGCGTTAACTATTATCGTTGGTGGTTTGGTGTATTCTTTTATTATTGTATCTAAAGCTTTCTTTACACTGTTAAATTCCCCAACATCTAACTCTAGAGCAAAATGTTTTTGGTTTGATTCTTTTGAAGTATTTATATCATTGATAGTTTGCTCCACATTCTTTATATTTTTATCTGCCGCTACTACTGAAGCACCTTCTCTAGCTAACGACTGACAGGCTGCTCTACCTATTCCAGAGCCCCCTCCTAAAAATGAATAAAAATATTCAATTAGACTTCTGCTTATTTAATATAGATCTCTGTTTTATTATTATTGTTACCATTCAAAATTTCAAAATATACCTGTAACAAAAGCTAATCGACCTGCTAGTGCCATTACTATATATTCAATTAAAAACTTTAAAATGTACTTTGACCCCTGTAAATGATTAAATTTATAATCTAAAGTACAGAAATATAAATAAATATTTATTTGATTGTTGCAATCACGCGGTTAGGGTTATATATATTTCCTTCCACATCATTTACCAATAAGCCATTAAGAGTAAAAATAATTCAATTTCGTTTTCACCATCTCAAGATTAAAATCATAGATAAACTACAAATTAAAAATTGGTTTTCCTTTCACATAAAAAAGAGGCTTCTTTGTACCTATGTCGACTACAGTGCTGCCAGTCATAGAAGAGCAAAATACCCGCAGCCAGCGCCTAAAATACCCGGAAATACTCGAAAATACCCGATAACGAACGCGTCTGAAAAATGCAAAGAAGTTAACCTTTTTTAGGCAAGAATTTTAAAATTTGGCGCATTTGCCGTTTTTCCGCTCGCCACGTTCTAAATTTCATGAATTTCAAAACACTAAATTAATTGTGGTAAATTAATAGAAGTATAATAAATAAAAAAATATATTTAATTCTAACACTCAAATGTTAACAAATGGTATAAAACTTAAGTTTACTTCAACGATAACAAAATAAATAATTATATTTATAATTAACATTTTCTAATTGTAAATAATTTAATTGTCGCTTGTTTTTATCCAAATATTGCACTTTAACATTTCAGTCGTTGGTGCAAAGAAAACACAACCCCCAGCATTATTTACTCCCTCCTTGCTCATTAAAATGGAGAGCATTGTATCAGTATTTAAGGAATTCCTTTCGCAAGTTTTTATTTTATTAACAGAACTGAAAATTCGTTCAACACTAACATTTGAGAAAGGCAAAATTAAAAGAAAACTAATGACTTTTTTCAAATTCGGAAAAAGGCTTATCTCGCCTGCATTCCTCAATTGGAAAACTCTTCTCCAATATTCCTCCACTTCTAGATTTGGGTGCAAATTAAAAGATTTATGATCCAGAAGGGCGTGTCTTCGCCATTCGTTGTCCGCTGCTTGACAATCAATATCATTGTTTAAAATAGGGAATCTAATAAAAATTTCACTTAAGGATTTTATTTCAAAGTTTTGTGCGATTGACGGGTTCACGACAGATATAATTTTATACAAAGAGTCAGAAAAATCAAATCTTTGTTTTATCTGCGAGACTAGTTCTATATAAAACTCCAAGCACGTTTTAAGAAATTGTTCTATTTGGTCAGGTATATTCTGAATTTTTAACTCATTTAAACTTTCGGTTGCTGGTATTCCTATATATAAATGTTCCAATTTAACAAAATTGTTTGGGTTTTGATGGTTTACATGAAAAATATTTTTATTTTTAATGCAGGATAACTTAAGGAAATTACTACATATATTTTTAAGCAATTCGTCTGTAGTTGGCTGTAAAATATACAATAAAGGTGATTCTCCTTGAAAAGTCGTATTAAAATCGTTTAGCATACCTAAAACGTAGGACATGAACTCAAGGTATATTATAGTAAATTTATTGTTCATAGTCTCAAACATATCTTGTGTTGTTTTTGATGGATCATCAAATAAATTTTGTTGTAGGTAGTGTTTTAAGGGGACGTACTGTTCAATAACTCTATTGACATATGCTTGTAATGAAAGCCATCTGGTTATTGCAGGAGACAATATTTTGTGGATGGCAGTACGAAAGAATTCCTGGAATTCTCTGAATTTTTCCACTCGCAAATAGCTTCTATTAAAATGTGCACCTAGGTTTCTAAGTAAGTCTTCTACTGATCTGGGCAATTTTAAGCAGGCTTTGGATGCACATAAGTGCATCATATGACACGAACACTTTACAGCAGCTATATCGGGTACATCTTTTTTTAATAGAGAAGAAACTGAATTAAATTGACCAAACATAGTGTTGCATGTGTCTGCTGAAAATCCAATTAAATTGGTAAATGGAATTTGTTTGTTTACAATTGCAATTTTTAAACATTGGTAAATATCTTCGGCAGTTCCAGATGCCAGTTCCACCATATCAAATAACCGTGTTTCTACCTTCTCTTTATCGTTTGAATAATAAATTACAACAAATGCACATTGTTTTATGGTTGATCGGTCTGTGGTTTCATCCACGATAATAGAAAAAAAGCTCCCTGGTTTTTTAAAAAAATTATAAAGCTCATTTTTAAAAGTTTGCCCTAAACTTTCTTTAACTATATTCGTAGCCTTCGTTCGTTTTAATGACATCTTCCTTGCAATTTCGGAGTCCACAAATATTTCTTTACACAATGAAGTCAGAGTATCCATTAAGGCAAATGGTAAATTATTAGTAGCTAACATTGCACATAACTTTATTTCTGCATTTTTTATTTTGCCATTTAGAGGTGTTGATTGCAATAAATTACGAATATCTGGGATTCCTGATATATGAGATGAATTATTTTGGTGTTTTTCAGAAGTTTGATGACGTAAAATATCATTCTTATGGGCGCTAATGTTTGATTTGCAAATTTTGCAGAAACCTAATTCATTTCCACCCCTGGTGTCTTTAGACTTAACTAGCCAGTCTTTAAATTCTTTAATAGTCAACCATTTATCGTTAAATTTATTTAGACATTTTTGACGCTTAGACTGGTCACTGTTTTCTACTTTTTTTTTCTTTGGGTTTTGTATTTCCATCTGCAATATAAGAGCCAATTTAGGTTTTTAATTAGAAAATCAATATGGATCCAAAGTAACTTACCAACAACAAATCATCCACATCTTCCTGAATATGACGTTTATCAGGTTGATCTAATTTTTTCACCCACCTGTCCATATTTGAGTTGAATGAAACACTACCTATTTCTTATAATTTTTTGTCACACTGAACTTGAGTAAACCTAAAAAAATAAAACAAAAATTATATGCATTTACATTAACTTTAAAAAAGAAATTATTAACCTATACCAATACTTTTCATTTACGTTTGCCAAACATGCCAGGAGTCAGTCCTAGTTTTTACATAAAATTATTTGTGAGAAATGTTTTATTAATTGTAATTTGTAATTCATACCTATTTAATTATTAACATACTTTTCTGTTCATATTGATCACTTCATATAGGTACTTATTAATTATAATAGGTATTTAGTTCACATATTTGTTAAAACTAAAATATTCTACACCGGTATTTACGTAAAACTGTTGAGGTTTAACTGGTTTAAGATTAAGATTTGCTGTTTCCGACAAAATTAACAGTTGTTGTGAAACCATTGGCTAATGGCTATGGTGAGTACAATTTAAAAAAAAATTTAATTTACACCTTTCTACGTCATCGGGTCAGCTGTTTTGTATGACTGTTATTCATCACGAAGTACCAACCTAAATAGAAGAGCAAATAAAATGTAACCACATACATATTTAAAGTTCACCTCAAGAAATATAAAAAATTGTAGTTTCAGGTTTCAGCATTGAAATACCCAAAATATTTAATACCCGCATTTTACCCAGCAGTACATCGAAATACCCGAAAATCGGGTAAATACCCGGAGATTGGCACCGCTGGTCGACTATCGTCTAAACATAGATAGTTAGATAGATCCACAGAACATATACTCAGATAGATCGCGACTTTGTTGGGTCACCCTTGCTTAGCAATTAACGATATCACATAATATATAATATTTGATCTGTGGATATTATCACACCAGACACAGTGTGTGATCAAAGAATTTATATAAATAGAAGCCGAGATAAAGTGTAAAAGTTATACGATACTGTTGCCATCATGTCCAACATGCCTTTTTCTCACCATTTCGTTCTAAGATACAATATTGCCTATAACGCTATCTCTGTTGCAAGTACTCCAAGACCGTGGTATGAGTGTAGCAAAGACATATGTGAAATTTAGTCATTTAAGAACTGTGTCTGTTTTAACTACTCTAACCTCAAAATTATTTTCGTGTTTGGAAATTTAAACAATTATTCTCGTTGAATCGTAAAAATAGTGAAAAAATGTGTTGTTTCTGGTGTAGTTGAGGATAAGAATAGCCTGTTGTCTTACATTTATTTGTCATGTTAAAAACAGTAGTCCTGCAACAAAGATGGGGCTATAGTAATTTTCATCATAAAGAAAGAGATAATTATAAAATGTAATGTCTGAACTTGAGTACGAGATGTTGACAACACACTTATAAATGTGTATCTGCTTCTATTTATATAAATTCTTTGTGTGTGATATCGTTAATCACTGATAACGAAATTGAATTATATTTACTCTAATGGTCTATTATATAAGTGATGTGATGGTTGCCTCTGACCGTGTGTGACTCCAGATAATATCACTGATTTTAAAGTATAACGCGATCATGACGAAATTGGATATTTTTATTTATAAATGAAACATTAACTTTTAAGCGGGCCCACGTTTAGATATATAGTTAAAAATAAAAGCCAAAGTAGTCTCAAAGGGCCCAAGCGGAGTAAATGCGGCAAGTCGCGATAACGTCGACTTACGGAAGCATTAGTTACAGTTCATACCAGTGGTTTCTCAACTTCAGTGATTAAATCACAGTTCATGAAATATCGCCTGTCACAGGAGGCAACCAACAATACACGGCTGATTTCTGTCATGTGTCATGTAATCTAATTTTCTTTTTCGCCTGTTTTTCGAAAACAGAAATGCAAAAAGTGAATTATTCAATATTTACTATGAATAAACGGGGCAATTTTAAAAAATGATGAAGAGTTCGTATTGTGTTAAATGTATTAGTTAATGTTTTTAGTTCATCTACACTACAGTATTATCCACTACAAGGTATTCTTCATTTTATACAAATACCTACAGCAAATTGTTATTTTTGCAATAAAAGAAATAAATATTTTCTAATATGTGGGTATTTGGTTATGGTTCATTGGTATGGAAAGTAGATTTTCCATATGAAGAAAAAGTTTTAGGATATGTGAAAGGCTACGAAAGAAGATTCTATCAATTTAGTACAGATCATCGAGGGACCCCAGAAAATCCCGGTCGAGTTGTAACGTTAATCCCCGGGGATGATAGTTCTAAAGTATATGGTATTGCTTATAGAATTAAAAAAACTGATATAGAGAAGGTCGTAAGTCATTTAGATTATCGTGAGAAAGGAGGGTATGAAAGAAAAACCGTTATTTTTTACCCCAAAGATAAAGAAGTGGAACCGTTTGAAATGACCATTTATTTGGCAAGTAACATTAATTGTAATTATGCAGGTCCGGCTAATATTAATTCCATAGCAGAGCAGGTTGTCAAATCGAGAGGTCCAAGTGGCCCAAATATAGACTATGTTTGTAATTTAGCTGAGTCTATGAGACAATTGTTTCCAGATGTAGAAGATCATCATTTGTTTAAATTAGAAGAAAAAGTGTTAAATTTGTTAGAAAAAAATAAATTCAAATAAACGGTTTTAATAGGTTCTGAAATAGTTCTTTATTTTTACCCGACTGAACCAAGCAATAAGAGGAGGTCTTGTGCCCATGTAAATGTTTGTGTGGCTATGTATTTTACTTTGTTCCCTGCTAAGGCTTGAAAGGGGAATTACAGAGTCCAATATAACTTACATCAATCATGTTTGTGCTAGTGTGAAGCTTCGACTAGTCATAGAACTTTAAATTTCTATATGAGCTGACTTTTATTACATCCAGATAATAAAATTGTATTGTTACTATCTGAAAATATATTTAAAGCAAATAAAAATGTTGGAGTACTTGCATGATCGTTACCACAAAGTCAAAGGCGCCGACACTTTTTATGTGCCTTAAATTTATGAAGAGAACTTTATCAAACTTGCCCGTGTTTCAAAACATTTATGTGGTTGTAGCATTTCAAATTAAAAAACAATAATTCATAAAAATCTTGGTATCTCCTTGTAACATGTTAGAAACAAGAACAAATATTGAATGCAAATGTTACACATATAATTGACGACGTTTCAATATACCGCATTATGATGTAGAAGGGACCCCGCACATTTCATAGGTACACTGGCTTTCTATCAAATTGTTTGAATCTGCAGTTTGTTGCTTCATAACAAACTAATCCGATTTTATGTACCGTTTTTGCTGTAGAAGGCAGTGGTGGCCTGTGGCTTTTAGCTGTAGTTGGGCACTAACAAATCGAAAATAAATATATTACCTACTTCGAAAATGAAACGTTGGCGAGAAACTATGATTGTAAAAGAAAGGGAAGGGATGAGGCTGGCAGTGTCTACATTCCACCCACAAACTGCAAAGCCCGGTATCTATTTGAATTTGCATTTCATCATTTACAAATAATATTATTTTCAGAATAATAATCATAATGTCTTTTTTTGCTATTTATCAAATATCAAATTAGAAATTAGGTACACAATTAATATTCTCATAAGATTAAGAAATTAATTAATCAATTTTAACACGTTTATTTATGAAATAAACATATATTCTATTCTATAATTCAATATTCATTAATAAGTTTATTAAGTTTTCTTTAGGCATGGCATGCCCTCCCTGGATATTAATTGCCTAAAGATGCAAGACATAGACATACACCCCTTTTTGACACGTATTGCAGGCATATAAGTTCAAAGAGAATGACCAACATATGTGTAGACGTGGTATAACACAATTTCAGTGTCCACTGCCCACCCTGGTTACTAGTGGTTAGAGTTTAGGTTCATGCGCGTACTATATTAGCGGCAAGCGACTTGGTATTAAAATTAAGCGGATTCATATGTGAACTTGGCGGAGGTGGATTAATATGTAGTAAAATATTAAAAATGTCGTAAATTTAATTTTATAATTTTTATATTAAAATTAATTAACGGCAAAATTGCCTAATCTGAAATCCCTGACGGGCTACCACTGGCAGGCTTTAAAGTTGATTTTTCACCCTTATTTAGTCGTAGCGACATTATATATACCATTTCATGTGTGTTCAATGTGAACAAACAGTAAGATATATGCATGTAACAAGTGTTTAACGGCTGTTTGATACATTGTTCGTGAATTAGGTACTATATGCATACATTAATTGCATCAGTAAGAACAATAAGGCCTCTATATATTTGTTAGTATGAAACCAAAAAAATATTTTTTGGGTTGCTAAGTAATTTCATACCATATTAATATAAATATACCAGTAAACACAGAGCAATTTGTTGTTACTGCATGGTGCAATGATTGTATATAATACTCAATTCACAAACAATGTATCAAGTACCTGTTACATAACTCGTCTATACATGCATATTTTATTATTGTTTGTTTACATTATACACACACCAAATGTTATATATAATGTCGTAATGACTAAAGAGCGAGGAATTGACTTTTAAGACTTCCTACAATAAAAATGGTACATAGGATTGGATTGTGTCCATAATAATTGTTGATCAGCATGATATGAAATAGTGCAAATTTCAACAAAATTTGACAGTCATTTGACCTAAGAAAAGTGTGGGTTCTTTGCTAAGAAACTTACTATATACTATATCAAACCAAAAAAATGTGTATGTTGTATGGTTTAATAATTGCATGAGAATAAAGACACTTGGCCCATTTCAATTGTTAGTAAATATAGTAATCACAATATTTTTTTCTATTACAAGCAATTTTGCTCCCCCAGTAGACGCAGTGGTGGAAGAACAGCAAATTTATATTAAGTTTAATAATTTTGCAGATTTGTTGTTTGAAAAGGGCTAGATTTTTATGATTCCTGCAGAGGTGGAAAGTTTATCAACGATTGTGAAAAAGTTCGACTTAAAGTGTGATGTGAGAACACTTTTCGCAATAAAAGCAGTAGGGAGACTGCTTTTATTGCCAAAAGTTGCCAATAAGTTATGGTAGATAAATAAGAAAATATTCGATGGGAGTCAAATAACTGAAAAATCGCAGAAAGATGTGCAATACAAAATTAAAACAATCATCACTTGCTGCAGCTTTCTGCATGATATTGTATTTTATTTTTTTAATTGAACACGTTCAAGTTAATTTTTGACAAACGGAAAGAATTTCTAAATGAATCAGGCTTTCTAAAGGAATTTTATCATTTATAAATATTTTTGATGTTTAAACGTTCTGTGTAAAAGGTCATTTAAGAGGTTTATTTCATCTTGTAGAAAGACGAGGTGGATGAGACATTTTTTGGAAAAAACAGCCAGTTTTAAAAAACTACTCACTACATATTATTAAATAAAATTTCACTGTGGCCCGGTTAATCGAACCTTATTGCCTAATATCCATATTGACAGATTTAAAAAATAAGTTGTAATTTTATAATTTCATTTTTACAGTGGAAGTACACTGCAAATGTTAGTAAGTTCTCAAAGATGCAACAAATAAACAATTTTACATACGTTTCATTTATTTGGCTGTACTATACTAATTAACCTTGATATTAACCATTATCGAATGGAGCATAAAATGTGGATTTATAATGGAGAAAACTGCACATTTCTATTTAATAATGGTATATACATATAAGTAGTTTTGCATGGAAGTACTGAAACCAAACCTTTTAAAAAGATTCATTTAGATAGATGAACGATTGATATTAATAGAAAACATATTTCTCGTTGAATGCACACAATAATGTTAACTCGATTTTTCGTGGTTTTATCGGTATTGACTAGACAAATTTCAAAGGCTAGTATTAATAATCAAGTTAGGTTAGAAAAAGCAGCTTTATATGAAAATAATTTAAGGGGAAATTGCACTAACCAAATTCCATTCCACAACCTTTTGGCAAAATATGTGTTGAGCCAGTTTTAAGTTGTAGCAGAATAAAACATTCAGGCAAACAAAGATTTTGCTACATTGGCAAAGAAAAACATTATTATGTGCACTAATCTTATGAAAATGGGGTTTCGACCATATTTCTTCATATTGCAGGATCTTTTAGGTCTTATTGGGGTCCGTATTAAAAGTCTTCGTGGGTACATTGCTCCAAATGCCTTACTTCTGAGTTACAGATGCTTGAATGTTAATAATGTGCATATCTTCGAATTGTTTTGAAAAAACCATAAAATATTTTTTATATAACAGTATTTTTTTTTATAAGAAACTAATTATATAAGCAAATATTTTGATTTGATAAAATATTATTCATAAGTTTGAGTAGTATTTAGAACTAGAAATATATTAATTATTGTGTATCTGTAGATCGAACAGTTTTATAAAATTTTATATTTAACGTTAGTCACAAAAATTTATTTTTTGAAAAAGTTTAAAAAATAATGAACTGTCCCTCATTAGTGTCAAGCACCAAGAACAACTGCTACTGTGTTTGAGGATCAGGTTTTTTTATACAAGTCGAATAAATTCTGTCGGTAACTTTTTTTGTACCCCCCGTTTACTCTGGAACAGTTTAAGAAATTACTTCAAACTTAACACATATACATATGTATTATAACGAGATCTGGAACTAGATTATATTTTGAACTTATTGAAGGGTTGTGGGTAAATAAGCAAATTAACATAATAAGAGTACAGAAACGTCACGCATATACTAGAAAGTCGAGGTCTCATTATCTTATGACATCTGCTACCCCCACTACATTATTAAAGGGGTTAACAGATATTTACTTGAAATTTAGTACACATATGTATTATAACGAGAACTGAAACTAGATTATACTTTGCGCAAATTCCGGTGAAGGGTTGGGAGATAAATAGGGGTAAATAACTAAAACAAGTTAATAAGAGTCCAGAAACTTATACTCTGTCACCCCGCCACCACCTTAACTCCATTATTGACGGGGTTAACAAAATAAAATTAATTTTGTGTATGAGAACAAAAATTCTCAAACATTGTTTGTATCAGCCACCCCAAGGCGGTAGCCTGGGGAAAATTTCTATGAGCAGTTATTTCTACATACTGGAGTACAAATGTAGTATTGAGATCTTTTCGTTTATGGAGCCTTAGGTGGAAAATCTGGATATGGAAGTAGTTATTCCTTCGGCAGCGGTTTTTAAGCATTATATATGTGCTTCAGACAATAGTGGATACTAGTTTTATTATAAACTGCACCCTAAGCACAGATCAGAACAATCTAATTGAAATTAGACTCCGAACTACAGTCCTCGGCTGCCAACTTCCCTCACCCCCACTTCATCCCACCACCTCTCTGATGGGTTAATGGTCCCTCAGTTATCGAAAGTCTCGGAACAAGTGATCATACCTTGTTCGCTCCGAGCTTCTATATTAGAAACCACTCGTAAGTTCCCTATTTAGAACACTACACAAAGAATATGATTATATATAACTCCCTGTTAAAATTACACCCCTACGAGACTGTTAACTCGTTGAACCCGTTGCATAAAAATTTTTTTGATTTGTTCAGACCGGATCTTGATTTTCTTATTAAATGTTAATATTTGTAGTGGTCCTTATTTCTATGTTTTTAAATCAAAATCAATTTGATCAAAATTCAAGATGATTATCGCTTTGATTTTTTTAAATCTGGTTGGTACAACTAGTGAAGGGGTACTCGAGTACAAGAATCAAGTTAAAACTCGATTCCTGAAAATACTCGCTATACACGATTAATCGCAATCGAGTATTCAAATACTTTCAATCTTTTGCAATTGGTATCAAGTCAATTTGAAATATCAATTATACTACTATTGAATGAAGTTATGGTCATTGCTCATAGAATCGACTCAGTTACAGGCAGTATTAATGAAACTGTAGGAAATAAAATATCAACTAGCTAGCAGACTAACGTTCATTATCAAGTCAATGAAAGTACAAATATCCTTCACTTTCATGACGGTCTCGGATGATTAGGGGTCGAGCTCTGCCCATAAAAGTGAATAAGGCAACCCACAATCTACAATATTTAGGGACTTTCCGATATGCCACTAGTATCTATACTTTTTATTCAATATCAAGTACTTTTGTACTCGATACTTTTCGTTATTCGATATTAATTAGTTATGTACTCGATCTCAATACGATACTTTTTAGCCGATTTAGGTATTACTAAAATAAGTGATTATAAAGTGTGGAAGTGTAAGAAAATATCCCCCATCTTCAAAAATTTCCAGAGAAATATCAATAGTTTTCTGCCGATATGATACCAGTATTGATACTTTTCATTCGATACCAGTAGCGATACTTTCTTTCCGATATAATACCAGTATCAACACTTTTCATTTGATACCAATATCAATGCATTTGAGGTATCGGAACGTTCCTAACAATATTCATTTCAAATCAGCATTTTATGCATGCACCATGCATTGGGTTTTTATTCAAAGTACTTTTATTAAATCAAATTTAGTAGTCTGCTTTCTATAATTGATTTTTTATTATTCTAGTGATGTACTTAATTTTTAAAAATTTCAAATTAATCTTCCCAACACTGGTACAACCCATCCCAACATCAGTTGAATTTGAGTATCAAACATTTTGTTTTCAAAATTATTTTAAAACAATTCGCTATAAATTCGTATTCGTAAAATCTTTTAAATTTCAATTGCTAAAAAATACAGATTTCCCCCAATAAATAAAACATCGGAATAAATTTGGATTTGATATTTATTAACAAAATCGACGAAATAGAATAACTGTAATAATTTCATTGAACAAACATTAAAAACAGGTTTCTTTGGTGAGTTAAATCAGTAAAAAAGTAAGAAAAGCTTTGTCTGCAAATAATACTGGGCTTAAAAAAACAACGGAATGATTAATCGACCTCTTCGATGGTTGGTCCGGCACCTCCAGCGGCACCGCCTGCACCTGGAGCAGCACCCGCTCCTGGGAATCCTCCGGGGACACCACCTGGAGCACCTCCAGCACCCTGGTACAGCTTAGTGATAATTGGATTACAGATGTTCTCCAACTCCTTCTGTTTGTGTTCATACTCTTCCTTGTCGGCCAATTGATTGGCATCCAACCAAGCAATCACTTCATTACATTTCTCCATGACGGTCGTCTTGTCGCTCTCGCTGATTTTATCCTTGATCTTATCATCCTCCATGGTACTCTTAATGTTGAAACAGTACGATTCTAACGCGTTCTTGGCAGAAATGGTAGCCTTCTGTTTCTCATCCTCGCTGCGGTATTTCTCGGCATCGTTGACCATGCGCTCGATATCTTCCTTGCTGAGACGTCCCTTATCATTGGTAATGGTGATCTTGTTCTCTTTGTTGGTGGACTTTTCAATGGCGGTTACATTCAAGATACCATTGGCATCGATATCGAAGGTTACCTCGATCTGTGGTACGCCACGAGGTGCGGGAGGAATGCCGGTAAGCTCGAATTTACCTAGAAGGTTGTTATCTTTGGTCATCGCACGCTCACCCTCGTATACTTGGATCAACACTCCAGGTTGGTTGTCGGAGTAGGTGGTGAAGGTCTGGGTTTGCTTAGTTGGAATGGTGGTATTACGTTTGATAAGGGCTGTCATGACACCTCCGGCCGTTTCGATACCGAGCGACAAAGGAGTGACGTCAAGAAGCAACAAGTCTTGCACCTCTTCGGACTTATCACCATGCAAGATGGCAGCTTGAACAGCAGCTCCATAGGCCACAGCCTCATCGGGGTTGATGGATTTGTTCAACTCTTTGCCGTTAAAGAAGTCTTGGAGGAGTTTTTGTACTTTGGGGATACGGGTGGAACCTCCTACGAGTACAATGTCGTGCACTTGGGACTTGTCCATTTTGGCATCACGGATAGACTTTTCTACGGGTTCCATGGTAGAACGGAATAAGTCGGCATTAAGTTCTTCGAATCTGGCACGAGTGATAGACGTGTAGAAGTCGATTCCTTCAAACAAGGAGTCAATTTCGATGCTTGCTTGGGTGGATGACGAAAGGGTACGCTTAGCTCTCTCACAACTTGTTCTCAAACGACGGAGGGCACGTTTGTTGCTGGTCAAGTCTTTCTTATATTTACGTTTGAATTCTTGGACGAAGTGGTTGACCATCCTGTTGTCGAAATCTTCACCACCCAAGTGAGTATCTCCAGCGGTTGATTTTACTTCAAAGATACCATCTTCAATGGTTAGGATGGACACATCAAAAGTACCACCACCCAAATCAAAGATAAGTACGTTGCGTTCTCCTTGGCCTTTCTTGTCCAAACCATAGGCAATGGCAGCAGCAGTAGGCTCATTAATAATACGAAGGACCTGGAGTCCAGAGATGGTACCGGCATCTTTCGTGGCCTGACGTTGAGAATCGTTGAAATATGCAGGTACGGTAATTACTGCATTAGTTACACTCTTTCCCAAGTATGCCTCTGCAGTTTCCTTCATTTTGGTAAGTACCATAGAACTTACTTCTTCAGGGTAGAAGGTTTTTTCTTCTCCCTTGTAATTAACCTTAATTTTTGGTTTACCCCCATCATTCGTTACTTCAAAAGGCCAATGTTTCATGTCAGCCTGGATAGCAGGATCATCGAAACGACGCCCAATAAGACGTTTGGCATCTGTAAACAAAAATTGAAAAAAATTAGCAAAGAAAAATAAAAATCTTGAAACTATCATATAGCTTATGAACTTCAGTTGGTTTTGCTAATCACAAAGTAGCTCATAAACTCTAGTCTGGCATGACTTTAATCTCATCATATAAATATTTAGGTCTTATGACAAACCATTCATTTCATTTCATCCCCTAGTCTATTAATCGACAAGTATGGAATAGTAGGGCAGTCATACCATACGGCTAAACCAAACATTAGTTGGTATTGATGGGTAGAGTAGTATTATTATGAGCAGATGCCCGGGGCGGAGCTAACGTGCACGAATATTTTTACCAGTAACAGCATCACCTAGGTAGAAAAATATGTAATTGTAATAAAATTTTCGACAGGAGCTGTGTAATGCAGTAGATTAAAACTCATCAAACTGTGGTGTCTACGATGAAGACATTTTTCCACTGAAAGTAAGGTTATGTGTCTTAATTCAATCAGAAACAGAGAACACAAGAGTACACTGCAGCACAAATCCTGCAACTGCAGGTTGATGGTACCATTGGAATCAACGTCAAAGATGACACAATTTGCTCTCATTGGCTTAGAATAATGAATACACAAAAATTCATTTCTGCTCATTGTATTTTTCTTGCGGGCATCTTCTCATAGTAATACAACTCTAACAACAATTGCTGAACTTTTCTCATTTCGAGAGTATGCCTCCAATACAAAGTGATATTGCGTAGTCTGTCTAAATATCAAATTCACAGACCTTTAGACATTGCAAATATAAAACTGATATTTCAAAAACATTACATTCAACATTTCCAGTAAATTCTTAGCATAGTGCAAATTCTTGAATCATTTAATGCTATGACTTTTAAATATAAAACAGAGTGTCTGTATCTTGTCATAATCAATGGTGATGCATTTTTTTTACTCTCTAGGATATTATTTATCTGCCAGCATTAGCATTATTATATATCAACACTCCATACTTCGAAGAGGAAAGAAAGCAGTAAACGCAAGACGTTTTGAAAATCAATTTTACTTATTTGCAGAGCGAACATATCTGCAGGTAAAAGCTAGTTATATAACAAATTCAGGAAAAACCACAAATTAATAAGTAAACAAGAATGTTTATCTGTATTTGCAATTCCAAGAAATCAGAGGAAAACCACATGCATTAATAATAAATTTCCTTTCAATAATCAATACATAAACCATATTTAATCTATATGGGAAAACTCAAGGACATACGCATTAGTCAGCACATTATAAAATATTTTAAATTCAAAATGGAGGACTTATATCCATCAAAGTACTGAATTTTTCAAGAAAAACTTGCGGTTTACATATATCTTACTTTTTTTTCATTTGGTTTCTAAATAATACTTTGAAGCATAGTAAACACATTTTTATGTGCCTTTACTATTCGGTAAAAAATCTCAACTCACCAAAAATTGTGTTATTGGGGTTCATGGCAACTTGGTTTTTGGCAGCATCTCCAATGAGACGCTCTGTGTCCGTGAAGGCCACATAAGATGGGGTAGTTCGGTTTCCTTGGTCATTGGCAATAATTTCTACTTTTCCATGCTGGAATACACCCACACAGGAGTAAGTTGTACCCAAATCAATACCTACTGCTGGTGCTTTTGCCATCTGAAATAATAAAATTAAAATTAAACCTCAAACCCTCACTTACACATTCATTTTGCAAAATTACAATATACCAGAAAATTGACGATTTGAATTACTAGTCTGGCGTGGCTTTACTAGGATTTTTTTTTAATATTTCGTTACCTTCACGTAAATTATGTAATAAAAACACGCCCTCTAATCAATAAACGTTTGTCTACAAAAAAGAAAAAATTCACTGGAACATTTAAATAAGCCGCGACTAGTTATATCGAAATAATTTATAGAACGCCCATTACTTTATCCAAAAAAATGCAATTCGTTAATGGATCTTCAACACGCCCTTCAACTTGAAGTAAAACTTGTCACAATATCAGAAAACAAATGCAATTAACAAAATTATATATTTTCCATGAATTCAATTAGAAACTTACCTTAAATAATTATTAACTAGTTGCAGGCAATACTTTAACAACTTCTTTACGTGTTCACTATCTCAACGTCTGCAATCAAATCGGAATGAAATAAAGCAATGGCCGGTTTTATACAGGGGTCAAAGAAACTTCCAGAATGTTCTACAAACAAACCAATGAAACGTCGAATTCTAAGTACTCGCTGCTCTGTGATTGGTGTATAAATATAGTCTCGAAGCTTCCTTGGAATCGTTAGGAAATAATTACATTTTTTTAAAAAGCATAATCATGATTTTGGTTTAGCGTTCGTGGTAAAAGTTTTAATAATTTTAATTTTCAACTGCCATATTGCTTTTCTTTAAAATACTCTCAAATGAAATATTAAATTTGGCGGTATATAACGATCATTAATGCGCGGGAAAATTGACCAGTATCTGATGTGGCCATCTTGTATCTATTTTTGTAATATTGAAATGAGTAGTCATATTTAAATTATTCTTAATTAATTTTTGTATATATCTTATTTTTTGCAAGGTTAGTTAGTTCTTCTTTGGTTTACTCGATTTGTTAAAATCATGAGGTCAAAAAACGACAAAGGAAGTACAATGAACACGTGTGGGCATAAAATCAAGGTTACAACTTATTAATTATAGAAAAAATGCATAAATTCATTCTCATACAATGACAAATATCTGCAATATCTTTAAACAAGCCAGGTGGATTAAATTTGATAAAATTGAAGCCGGAACTATGCAAGTGTCCATATAGGTACCTACATATGTCATATGTATGCCCCATAGAGTTAATTAACTTTAAAACCTTAGCAAAAACCAGGAAACTATACCTACTATCAAGGCAAAGGAAATAGACTCAATTTATAAAAATTGCTTTTAGTTAGTCATCAAAAAGTAATTGAAACACCTTGGTAAATCTTTGTAGATAATGGTTTTGTTGCTTTGTGAGTCATACCTAGAATTCCTACAAATGATCAGGTACAAGAAACAATAAAAAATATTTCGTATTTTTTTTGTAATCGTAATTGATCTGATTTTCGTGAAATTAATTGGTATTTCTGCGCACATTAGTCCTACACATAATAAAGTATACCTACCTATATACCTATTAAAAATGAATTTAAGCATAAAAATCGCAAAATAATTACTATGGAATATTCTGGCAACAATTTTTATTTTAAATATCTATACAAATACTATACTTCTTGCTCTTTGTTGGGTATTATGCCACTTCTGTAAAAATATACTTTAAAATGTTTCCAGAAGTGGCACCTATAATACCCAATAAAGAGAAAATATGAGTATGCCACAATAGATATTTGTGACAACTTATTGGAGAAGGCAAGAGAATATATTAGGTATGTCTGTACAGGTATATGGTATACCTACCTCTTGTTTCGTAGATAACCGTAAGGCTTTTGATAATGAATTGAATGGGGCAAAAGGTGGGCTGTATTATTGAAGATGCGAACACCCATACATATCCAGTACTTTATTACTTGCCAACTATATTTGAAGAAAACTCATTTGCTTTAATGAAAGTGGACAAGATTAACACTGATCAATGTAAGGTTGGAAGAGGTATCAAACAGGGCTGTATTATTATTTGTAACCAAATTTTATTTTTTATTTTATTTTAACGTCTTATTTATTTTAACATCCTGGCGAAGTTTAGCTAATGCTATTCCAAGTAACGGACTCTCCTGGCGTTGCTTAACTTCGCCGATTGAGTTCTCGCCACCTAAACCGGCATCGTACCTCGCCTCTTTATGTATAGTGGACATGTGATGAGATTTGCAGATGATGTCAACTTGTACTTCATTTTTCATTTCATTACTTTCGATACACCTATTTCCGATCCGATATACTTTTCATTCGATACCAGCATCTATACGTTTTAACTGCTATCGGTATCACTAAAATAAAAAGAAAGGCGATTACAAGATGAGTACGAGTGCCATATTCAGATATGGCACTCATACAGTTGTACTTCAAAAATCCAGTTTCTCCTTTGAAATCTCAACCCCACTTCAAATCTGAGAAGACATGAAACAGGTCTTTCCAAACCTGTACAAATTGGCTCGGCAACATATCGTCACTGTGGCAACATACCGGTGCCGGGTGAAATTTTTTATTTATTAATTGATTTTATCCAAAAACAAACTAACCATTATACTCTTCGCAGACCTTTTTATATAATTGTTGCTCATTCTATTGGATACTCATCGCAGTTTTTTTTGTAAATAATATTTGTTTTAGATATTTTAGTTTAATTACAAAACAATAAATTTTTTTACTTATTTCAAAAATAGGGGTTCTTTTTCTAGATAATACAAACTTACTGTCTAAATTTCAATATAATCGGACTTTTCGTTCTTGAGTTATCGTGCTTACACGAAATGTGACGGATGGACAGACAGACAAACGGACGGACGGACGGACATTTTGAAAGTTGTTCAGAATTCGATCACAAACACAGTGAATCGAAATGTTTTCTCCACGAGCAATATTACTGGTTTTAGAAATGTGCCGATCGAATGCAATATACTCTTCGTTTTCTATTTGCGAAGAGTATAGTAATAGGGTTCTTCCTCTAGCTAACATTAACTTACGTTGCAAATTTCAATACAATCAGACTTTTCGCTCTTAAGTTATCGTGCTTACAAGAAACATGATGGACGAACGGAAATTTTAAAAGTTGTTCAGAATTCACAACACAGTACGAAAATGTTTTCTCTATGAGCAATATTACCAGTTTTAGAAATGTGCCGTTCAAATGGTATATACTCTTCGTTTTGTATTTGCGAAGAGTATAATATATCTCTTATCATTATTAGCGCATTGAGTAAGAATAAAGTACACACCCAAAAGGTTATGCACCATCATAGAAAAGATGTAATAGATAAAAAGAACTTTACAAATCTTGCAAAACTTTAAGTTGATGAGAACCACATATTTCTTTAATAGTAAAGAACCAGAATAAAATTCTACATTGTGGAAGTAAAACTTAAATATATTCGAAACTCTTGAAATTAGGAGAGCCCTGCCCTGAGTTAATAAGTTGGTAACAAAGAGCAATATTGAATTCGGAAATATTCCGAATAATATTCAGTCAAGGTAATAATCCATAAATCCTAGGTAATAAACTAGACAGGTAATCCATACATAAATATAAAACTCAGTGGTGTTCCATTTTAATTATATTTTTCACTGAAAACCAACTCTTAATTATACACAATTAAATAAGTAAGTATATGATATTATTGCCAAATGAAAAGGATTTGGGTTGGGGATTAGAAGGCTAAATGATGTTTATGTTTGTATTAAGAAAATTAGTTACTAGAAAAATATTATAGCAGTTCATAATCAATATTTTTCTGATTAATAATAGAAGGAAAAAAATATTTAAAAATGTTGAATTGTTACTGTTTATTTTTTTGTTTCGAGTTTGCAATGGAATTTTTGTTAGATAGCTTTCTTTATGTTTATGTAACAGGATTACCATCCTGTTACATAAACAATGGTAACCCCAAATTTGTCAAACATAATTTGACAAAGCTATATTGCATTTATCAAAAGCTAGAACATCTCAAACAACCTACAATATCCAAGATCCCTCAGTACTTGAGCTTTAAAATTGGTTAAAGATGACAGAAAATGAATTTCATGTACTAAATAAGAGTCTGGCAAGAGGTTTTATATTAGTTGCAGGATCAATAAAGAAGTTTTTGTGTGTGCCTGTGACCACATAAATATGACCATAAGGCATGTATAGGCAATGTCGCCAGAGTACTCCCTATAGATGTTTACAGAATATGACTTGGTGATCCTCCGATCGAGATCGACCTTGCTCCTTGCTGATCGGACATCTGCTAGCATAGTTGTAGACTATAAAGCAAGTCAGTCAACGATTTGCTTATTTGTTACGATTCAATATATTTATATTACATTTGAAACTGTTTTAAATATGCACGTAATGCATGGAAAAAAGATATTTGCGTTATAATTTTTTTAAATAAAACTTTCAACAAATAGGTACTTACAAAAACAAAATTTACTGTATCTTAAATTAAAATGATATTTATGACTTTAAAGAGAAAACGAGAATATTTCCTTTGCAACATAACAGGAATATACAGTGTGTGCACGGCTGGGCTTATAGTTGTAAACATTTTTATTTTTAATTTTTAGAAGAAAAATCATTCATAATTTCTTTCGCTTGTTATATAAATATGATTCAAGATGAGAAACTTTCATTTTGTCGTACAGGGTGTGCAAAAATATTAAAATGTAGATTCTCAAACTTTTTGAAGCATTAAAATTAAAAGGCTTAAAAGAAGTATAGTCGAAAAGCCAAATGCATTTTTTTTATGGGAGTTATTGTTACTAAGATATTTAAGTTGGAACCTGAGAGATGAGCTTTATTCGTGAAAAGAAAACAAAAACAAACTTAATTTTTACCTGCATATTATTTGTTTATTATACCTTGGATACGGTTGCCATAAACACGCTCCTTATGACCACGGGCATAATGAACAGGTGTAATGAGCCTTTAACGCCCTGTTATTTGAGAAGCAAAGAAAAAGTAAATGTTTCATATTCCTTATCGTATAATGGTTTGGATTTGACCGGAATTACATTTTCTGTGGCTTCTCATGCATTGTTTTGGATACTTTGTGGTATTTCCATACTAATTTTTTCTATAACATCAACAAACGTCAAAATATCAACTGTCAGATACAGTTAATAAACATCAAGTATCAGCAAATGTCATAGACTACTAAATGTATTTAAAAAATGAAGTCAATTTTTCATTAGAAAAATTCATTTTTCTTGAAAAATAAAATTTTGTATGCACCACGAGCATTATTAGATTATAACGCCCATCAGGCAACACACATCCCTCAGGCCAAAGGCCCTCTGGCTGCATCATGTTGCCCTCTGGGCGTTAGAATCTATATAACGCATTTAGCGCATAAAATACAATTTTATTTTTTGGTTAATTACCAGAAAAATTTGCAACTGGAAATTTAGATAACTATAATTTCAACATATAGTCCATAACATGCAAAATACCAAAAAAGACATAGATTAATTTGGCAGTTTTGTTATACTTCTATGTATAATAATTTGAATACATATATGTAGTTATTATTAATGAACAATAAAATAGTTCCATACTAAGTTAACCAGCTTCAATTCGATACACATAACCTACGCTTTAATTTCATGAAAAAAAAAACACAAAGTTTTACAATAAAACATTTAATAATCCGATATTGACTTAAAGTTAAATTATGAATTAGACAATGAGGAAAATGGACAAATCACACTGAAGAGAAATATGATTGATAAACGAGTCCTACCGAAGTTGCGGCAAAATATACAAAACAACACCACCACGTAGAAAATCCAAATAGCCCTCTATATATGCTAGTTGTGAATATCTAAAACAAATAAAATTAAGTTAGTGAAACACACACCAACAAAGGAACAGAGAGAAATTGGCATTTTTTTCACATGTTCAGAGCAATAAATACTTTACCTTCATTCTCCAAATTACTTGAAAAATTAGTCTCCAATTAATTTTCAGTTTATTTAACTTCCAATAATATTATGCCTAGGCTACAATTAGGTTTTACACGGGGACATAGCACTAGTACGGCTTTGATTAAAGTAGTGAACGATATTGCCAAGAGCATGGACAACTCGGAGATTACCTTCGTATTATTATTCGATTTGGCAAATTTTAGGCTACTAGTTTCAAAATTAAATTATATAGGTATAGATGTTGTGGAGTTACAATGGTTAAAAAATTATTTAAATCATGGATATCAGTCAGCAAAGTTTAACAATGAATATTCAAATAGCACGTTTACAAAAAATGGGGTACCACAAGGCAGTATCCTGGGTCCTATTCTGTTTTCAATTTTTATGATCGATCTACCACCAATCTCTAGATTTTTCCTCATTACACATGTATGCCGATGATATATAGGTATATATATACATCATGTAAAGTGCGTGAGATCAGAGAACCTATTAATAATCTTAATTCCGATTTAGAAACCTTTTTTAAATGGTGCAGTGAAAATGGATTACGTATAAACTCCGAAAAATCACTTGCCATATGCATAGGCAATGAAGTTCTAAAAAAACTGATGGATATAGAGAGGTACATGAATGACATCATAGTAAATAATGATGTAATCAAATATGTAAAACAAGTAACAAGCTTGTGAATAATTACTGACAGCTCACATAATTTTAATTCGCATGTAAATAATGTAACAAAGCAGTCCACTAAAGGCACTATATCAATTCAAGCATAGTTTATCAGAAGATATAAAAATGATCTTAATGAGATATTTAGTCTATCTGAAAACAGAATATTGCACTAATGTCTATTTTAATTGTTCAACAAAATCAAATAAAAATAGACTGCAAAGGATACGAAATGCTTCTATACGGTATAGCTACTGTATTAATATTAGAAAACATATATTACACCCCATCTTAATAATATTAACAAATTAAATGTCAGAATGAAATATCTATTTCCAGTATTTACATTTATTACATAAAACAGCAACTCCGATACATTTGTATGAATTGTTGACTAAACGCTCAGACATTCACGTTAATAATAAATATAACATTCCGCAACATCATACAAGTAAGTTCGAGTGCAGCTTCATATATATATATGGCTGCAGTAGTACTTCATGAAAATTTTCAGCTTCTCCGTTTAAGCGAATTTCAATTTAGAAACAAAATAAAAGGAGTTTTGTTTAATATGCAATTATAGTACATTTTTGTTGTTGCTTTGTGTTTATACTTATACTTGACCTTGACTCCCAGTGCTTCGCATTGCACTATTAGTATCATTTTCATTACCCAATCTTATTTTTTGTATTTGTATTTTGTATTTATTTATCATTTTATATTTTATTAATGATTTATTTTGTGTATGTAAGCTATTAATATTATCTATATTACAATTAATTATTTATTACTTCACAATAATATAGGTAATTAGAAAAAGCATTTATCGTGATAATAACTTATTTGTAATTTTTTATTATGTGAAGGGAGGTTTGAAGATCAACTATGTTGAACCCTTACCTTTTGTGTAACTTTGTAACACAATAAATTTTTATTCTATTCTATATTCTTCTTTCTCCTAATTTTGAAGATATAGACAATTTTTGTTTATTTTGCCCATTTTTACCAAGTCAGTCAATGGCAAACTCGATGCAATAGTTGTTGCATATTATATTTGAAACATATATTTTGTCTACATTAAAGTTCATACTTTTGTCTTTACTACAGTTGTGTTAATTTTTATACCTGAGATAATAATTACTGTAAGGACCCCGCACCAAATACATGGGAAAATGGATTTCGGTGAAATTCTTTCTAACTGGGGGGAATCAATCCGTTATTTGATGCTGAAAAAAGTTCCCAATACAACTTGGGTCTGAAAATCCCGGTGTCAAAAGTTACAGCTTATGAAAATCGGCTATTTTCTGCCAATTAACAAGCAAAGTGCAATGTATACCTGCACTCCTGAAAAAAATCAATAATATAAAAATACAAAAACATTTTTATCCCATAAAAATAAGTCCATTCTCTCTTCTTACAACCCGGCGATATATACATCGAAAATACCTTGGTACCGCCGGCATTAGCATTACTCAATGTGCACCACGAGGAGGTTGCGCGGTCGGATTTCGCACATCGTGTGGCCCTGAAAAGGGCCGTTTAAGGGTTGATAATCCACTCCTTCCTATTATATATACATATATATACATACATATCAAACATATCTCCAGGGATCCATACATATTGCACTTTGCTTGTTAATTGGCAGAAAATAGCCGACTTTTATAAGCTGTAACTTTTGACACCGGGATTTTCAAACTCAAGTTGTATTGGGAACTTTTTTCAGCATCAAATAACGGATTGATTCCCCCCAGTTAGAAAGAATTTCACCGAAATCCATTTTCCCATGTATTTGGTGCGGGGTCCTTTCTATTGACAAGTTTCATTTATTTAGTTATTAATGATCACACAGAATTTTTTGTATTGTATGTTCGCATACGTGCAACAATTCTATTTGTATTGAAACATAGTCTTTATAGGATTTTGCAAACAGCAGAAAAAAATAACTATCTATGAGAACTAAAAGAAAAGCTATGGGTAAAAATATTAATGAAATCTTTACATTCTTTCGATAACCTAAATTCTGGTTACGCTAGCAAATTAAAATCCTAAAATGAATTTGTCTAATTTCTTATTTGAAAATTCTCATTCTAACACTAGCATCCACGTTCGTTCCTTATGGCCATGCAGATTAAACTAGTATCTACATAACCCCCTACGGTCATGAAGATTCAGTTAAAAATGAAAACGAAGGCCTAAAATGAATTTATTTAGCTACCTTGTCTTAAAAATGTTTCATTCTAATGGATTACATTTTCATGAAATCTATCGTTCTGCTTATTGAAAATGCTTAGCCTTTGAAACGTTTTTCGCCCTTATTCTGGAGCTCATCAGAAAGATAAAGCCACTGCTGTTTGCAAAATCCTATAAAGAATATATGTTTCAATACAATTATAAGCGAACAAATAATAATTCACTTGTACTATGCATATTTTTAAAATAGGGCAGAAGATTTCATACCATCTTCAAGTTTTCCAAGGTAAGATGAAACTCCGCTGCCGTTTTTGTTATTGTTTCCGTATCATCTTCACCCTTAAATAGTTCTATATCAGGACTTGCGTTGCCTGCATTCAAAGGACATTCATCTGGATTCAGGGGTTCCTTAAATAATCCACTCCAGCTGTAATCCCCTAATGTTTTATACATGAGCGAGAGATAAAGACACATTATAACTGGAGCTATATATTGTAGAGTAACTACACAAAGGTAATAAAAGACTGCAGCTATCTGAAAATATACAAGAAAACAATAAACACTAAAAACTTCAAAATTTAACAAGTGGAATATGTGTATGTCCAATGTGAATATTTATTTGATTAACATTTTGCTTAAATACGACAATTAACTTTTCTATGATGCCACGAAGATTAAGTAGAGTCAAAATCTTTATCTTTATTACTCAAATAGCCAATGATAGACTGTAACTTTCATTCATTTCATTTAGTCTTATTAACCACAAACATTTTAAAGTAAAAGTATTGTCTGACTTATGTAATGTTTGAAGTAGTTTCTTCCGGGTTTTGCCGCGGTCGTCAAACTTGACTTGACGTTTCGCTGATCATGCTGTCAGCTTCTTCAGAAGGGTTCCAAAGTCTTTGGAACCCTTCTGAAGAAGCTGACAGCATGATCAGCGAAACGTCAAGTCAAGTTCGATGACCGCGGCAAAACCCGGAAGAAACTACTTCATTGGACAACGGCCGTGAAAACCTGCATTGCACTATGTAAAGTTTGTTCGAACCTGAAAGATACACTGTATATTGCAGTTTAAATATTTTATACATCTTCGTACTATTTTTGTGTGCTTAATCAGAGCCCTGATAGTCTAAGAGCTGGCTACAAAAATTAAAAATGATAAGGTGCAGTGAACATTTTTATGTAAAAACCCTCCTTACTAGCTGACAAGCACATAGCTCTGAAGCCAGAAGTCGCTCTCAGGGAGAGAAACGTGGGCGGGAGGTAAATTTAAGGTCCTAAAATCTCCCCATTTCGTCCGGATTTTCCAGTTATTAATGTACAACTGACATTAACGAAACAAAAAACAAATTGAATTCGTGAAATGTCAAAAAATGCTATTTTTTGTTCACTTCTGTCAGCTCGAATTTTCGATTTCACCTATGCAATTAATGATGCCGTGAAAATTCCAATTTCGATCTTTCAATATCGACATTAGGAAGCCTTCCTGCCGATATATTTATTTAGTCATGAAGATTTAAAAATGTCATGTTTTGCTTTTTCTGACGAGAGTAATTAAAATTTTCAAGTCCACCCCGATCATAGCACATCAAGCGACGACTTCCACAGCGGATTTCTCAGTTCGAATCCTGTAATTCTTTAATCAGTTTTGAATTTTTGGCTGATTTTTCTTATTCTAAAATTACATCGCGTTTTATTTCTACCATCAATAGTTAGATATTATACTAAATAATGAAGAATCTGAAGGTAAAAGTATTCAATACATAACTATATACATATACATAACTTTTGCTGTACAACAGTTTTTATAAAAATGTTACTTTATATTTTAGATGATGAAACAGATATTGATTATACCAGCAACGAGGATGTAGAGATCAGCTTGATTATGAATATTAATAAAAATCCTATTTTTACTCCGTAGCGAGAAAAAGCTAATTTTTAAGTAATATAAAAAAACGAGTTAACACAAGATTCTAATTAATGCAATATTTATACTTCTCTGTTATTTATACTTATCCTCTGTTTTGTCTACTAGTAATTTATTTATAATTCATTAAAAGTTTAAATAATACAAAGACAAAATTGCATAAATTTATTTTAGATTAAAAAAAAAATTGTTTTACCGCTTCAGAACTTCTGGCATTATTATCATTTTTTATATACTTACTTAGCAATCATTTTGCCTTCTGGCAATTTATGTACAACTTTTTTAAGCCACAAATAATATAAAAACGAAGTCGCCAGAATTGCACCTTTACATTAAAATTTGAACAATTTTCTCACAACTTCTGGCAGCGTTTAATTCCCGACCTAGACTTCTGGCAATAATTTTATGCAATTACTACAGTTAAAAACTATATCTCCACAAAATTTCAGAGCTGCACTAAAATGAGCTATGTACTTTTCAGCTAGTAAGGAAGGCTTTTATATAAAAATTTTCACTGCACCTTATAATTTTTATTTTCGTAGCCAGCTCTCCCCGTCCATTAGTAAAATTGCTATAAAATTATAAAACGTAGTGTTATTATAATATAATGCCATTTTGGTAACATCTAACACGTACCAAATTTCATCTCAATCTGTTAAAAAATATATAAATGGTGGCCGGAATGTGACCTCATTGACATCCAAACTTGCAAGTTTATGTTCAATAAGCAAAACACAGACAAGGTAACATTTTTGTCCTGATTCCTGCCAAGAACAAGATTTTCACCTTTTGTTAATAATTGCATTGCATTGTGTCATAATTTTAAATATAAATACCAAAAACTAGAAAATTTAATAACTATTTCCTATACCTTTTTTTGAAACTCGATATTTGTGATTCTACCAGCTTCTTTCTTTTGATCCTCCAATCTATGATAAGCCATATCTAGATAGGCTTGTAGGTACCATGGCATTAGTACCACTTTAAGACACATTGTTACTACAATGGCAATAATTCGAATTGATTCAAATGCATGTTCCGTTAACCTACAAACATAAAAACTTTTACTTTTTTACAGAACTTTAATATCAGCATCTATTGTAGTATTTAAGGAAACAGAAAATTAGATTCAAAACATGTAATAATAACCCTTTCAGTACAGGCAAAGTAATTTTATGCTCGGATAGGTGTTTTAAGGCCTTGCATGAAAAGTCATCTCCCATCTAGAGAGACAAAAGGGTCACCTAGTTGTCATCCTTCGTGCCAAAGTGGTCGTCAAATTCTCTCCCTTAGAGCCAATAATATCTCGACTTGAAATATATTCTTTATAGGATTTTGCAAACAGCGGAAGGAAAAACTATCTATCTATCTCATATCTATGAGATAGATAGATAGTTTTTCCTTCTGCTGTTTGCAAAATCATATAAAGAATATGTTTCATTACTATAAGCAAACAAATAATAAATAACTCACTTTTAAAAATATGTCGACTTTTTTCAAGCTTTAAAATAATCATTCTTCAAGGTCATTTATCATGGATATATTAGCTTGATGTGTCTTCTGAGATGTTAGTTTAAATAAAAATTATTATACTTTGTTACGTTTCGATTTATTAACCACCTTTTGAGAAAATTATCACTATTATTAAATTTTTCTGCATTATTTTAACATTTTAGATATATTTTAGTTGACAGTTTTGAAGCAAGTTTAAAACTGCATTAGTTAAGAAATAATTAACTTTTAGATTTAAATAATTGCAAAAAAATATAGCGCAATTCATAAAAAGGTCTTCAACATATTGTTTAGCACATTCTGAATCATAAATGTATGGATATTTGAAATATTACAAATTAATTATTTGAAAACATGTTAATTAATTTGGTACAAGAACTAGAAAATAAAGAATTTATTATATTTCAAGCATTACAGTAATTCTAATCTCTTTATATTTGGTGAAATATAATTTTTGTTTGCTTTTTACTACTTACAACGGCTCGGATCTCCCTGAAAATATTCTGACTGTCAAATAATCTCTCGATACAGGTTTTATCCACAATACGACCAAAATAAAAGGCAATGCAAATGCAAAATTCAGCAAAACCTGCATTAATTTTTTATCTCTAAAGTACCTAAAAAAGGAGAAATAAATTTTTATAAAAAGCAATATTATAATTATTAAAACAGTGTCTTAAAAAAATGTTTTATAACTATGTATTTGTTTGTAAACAAAACATCTGTTGCAAGGGTACAAAATCATCGATATTTCATGTACGTTCATTAACTTACTTAATGAAATTCTCATAATTTTTTAGTGTATGAGAGGAAAGTAATATAAAATACTTTAAATCATGTCTTATTAAAACCAGATTACTGTCTGATGTACATTCTCTTTTATATTAATATAAAAACTAACTTCAAACATATTTAAAAAATATTTGTTGAAAATTAAATAATTGGTGGCGCTCTATATTCCTGTGTTCCCTAGAGAAAATTGATAATATGTACATGTACGATTATAATATTTTATAAATATCAAAAATATATTAACATTAATATATTGTTTGCAAAATAACTCATAAACATGTTTAAATTAAAATAATAATGACATAAATTCATGAATGTACTGCTGGTTGCCTAGGTCAATATTATAATCAGAGAGTGTACATATTACACACACTTGAAACAATTAGGTGTTTTCACTATGTGCAAATTTGCTTTTATGATATTATTAAAATGAAGTACTTGTTATACTAAAGCACTTATTGATATTTAAACAGCATTCTATCATCCATCAAAAATTTCAACAAATAAATAACATAAAGTTGTAATTGAACGAGTACGTAAAACACTCAGTGACGTCATCGGTAAGTAACGCTTACCTAATACGGGATTTTCAAAAGCTACTTTAGGAAATTTATCTGCAAAATAACTTGTTTATAACACAAAATGACACTGACAGTATAACTGATGACGCCATGAGTGCGTAGTGAATTGAGGTAGTCTTTTTGGCGAATAAATTTCAATACAAAATTAAAATGGCTTATTTTAAGGTATTATTCGACTGTTTCTCAAAATTCAACTATTTTTAACTATAATAAAGCATTATCTTCACAGTGAAAGTGAATTTGAAATTTGTGAAAACACCTAGTTACACGGATTATGAAGGTTCTGTGCGTAGGTTTGTTCATGTGAACACAGGGTGTCAGCCATTTTTATTTGCTTTTTGTTTATAAACATAAATTGGACCGACGAGGTGGTATAAATGAGTAAATTACAAAACAAAGAGTATATTGCATTCGATCGGCATATTTCTAAAACCGGTAATGTGTTGTTCGTAGAGAAAAAATGTTCATTTGACTATGTCTTGGTGATCGAATTCTGAACAACTTCCAAAATGTCTGTCCGTCTGTCACATTTCTTGTAAGCACGATAACTTAATAATGAAAAGTCCGAATGTATTGAAATTTGGATAGTAAGCTAGTTTTAGGTAGAGGAAGAACCCTATCATCGTCTTTGAACAAAATTGATCAATGAATAAAAAAAATCATTAATTTTTTAAAGAAGAATTTTTGTCATGTTTTGCAATTAGACTAAAAATGTCTAAAAGTAATATTATTTACAAAAAAAAAACTTGAAGAGTATCCTGTATAATTCTCCGCATACCGAGAATATGCCCAGTAGATCAGTGGGAAATGGGGCTGTGGTCTCAAAAATAAGTGGCACTTCACACAAGTGCCACACGCATAAAAGCATGCAGCAAATTTTGTTTATAAATTGACTTTGTGATTCATTCACAAAACCTACCAAGGTTATCAGTTGACTTAATTTAGTTATTATACATAATATGATGTTAAATAAATAACTTGATATTCTTACTTTATAGAAAATAATAACATACTTTAGAAGATCCCAATGCATTTTAGCTATTCTCAGGCCAGGGAATGTAAACAGGGAACCTAAGATTCCACACCAAACGGCAATACAAAATTTCACCACTATCTTCGATGCAGGCCCTCTAAAAATAAGTTGAATAAAATCTCGCATTAGGCTTTATTTTATCAACGCACGTTGAAGATAGTCCTTGTTTGGCTAAAAACGTAGAAGCACTTTGATTAAAACTGTTATAGGCATTCTCTAGGCCAACTTCTAGAGTTCTCTCATCCACTATTAGTACCATCATTGATATTAACAAATAAATAAATCCCATAACTATACATGTAGATCTCTCTCCCACCGATTCCTCTCCTTGGAAATACTGAATAGTCAGACCTAGTAAGAGTTTCCTGTTTAAAGAATTAAGGATGCAATATTGATCTGTTATTCAACAAAAGTGACCTAAGTGAGTGGTTAAAGGTGACGAGTATATAAGAGACATTTATTTTTCTTGGAAGTAAAGATTTTTGTCTCTTCTTCTGTTAATATATCAGAGGGGGGGAAATGGTTGTATCATTTATATTATTACAATAAAATGATATGACTATCTTAGTCTATGCTGGCAATTCTTGTGTATTCAAAGTACTTATAAAAATATCAAGTCAATTTTTATGATGAATCATGAATAACATTTTTAATGGTTATCAATTTTCTGTTAAAGACAGATACTTCTATATGTATAAAGCACTTCAGACATTTTCTATATGTACAAAACTATTAATCCCTTCATAATTATGGTGTTTGTTTAGGCCATCTAGTTTTTATTAGAAGGTATCACTTAAGTTTGTATTATTAGTAGATATTCAATAGATGTCACTAGTAGTACAAAATCAAATATTCATATAAGATATGGCTCCACAGATGCGTTATTCGTATACAAATGTTTGCTATTTGTAGAAATGTACGCAAGTGTGGATGGAATGTTCGTGTTTGTGCACAAATATTCGAGTCGGTAAACAAACGCACAACAAAGGAAATGAATATTCATTGTGTTGAAATTTTGCCGTATACAAACAATGATGTTATGTGTGGAGGGGGTGTTCGCCAAATATTCATAAACGAATATGAAATATTCATAGACGCATGTGTGGAGCCGGCGTTACAAAAAGAAATATTCTTTACTTTGTGTGTTATCTTTAGCCTTAAAGTGAGTAGACTGACACAAGTAAAATGGAATTTTTAAATATGAATCTAACAATGCATCACAACACATGCAGTATTAATCCACATTTTGCTTTTCAGTTACTGTTAAACTTGCAATCTGAAAATATATCTAATATGCCTTAACAGATTGAATCATAACAAATGAATAATAACGAAAGTTGTAGAAACTTTAATTATCAAGTATAATCTCGACTCGTTAAGAAATAAAGCAATGGGGGTCGGAAAGTGATCTCGCGTTGACACCCCCTGTATTATTGTATAAGTGCAAGTTTAAAAAAATATAGGAACAAATAGATATTAAGTACATACCCTAATAGCACCAATGTTGCACCAATATATAATCCATATAAGACCAATATATGAATATAGGACGAATATTCATATATTGGTCCTATATGGATTCTATATTGGTCCAATATGTTGTGCTACTAGGGTATCTTTAAGTAGATTTTCAAATAAAAACAAAAAAGGATACATCGCAAATAATATAACCAGGAAACACCATATCATACTGAGATTCACTTCATCTTTTAAAGGAAACCAAGCTTGATAAATCTGAAATCAATAAAATACACACATATTTTAAAATACTTATAATGGTACCAAAGGTAAAAACTTTGTTTTCAAAGTTAACATCTACAAGACACAAGACAAGTAAATATTGTTAATATTTATGACTGGTTTGATAAATTTAAATTAATGACCTAATACCCCCTAAATATATAATGACACAAGTTTCGCTCCATTGCCTTTTTGAATAACATATGTTCAAGAATTGAAAAAAAATGTTTGAAATAAAATAAATAAACAAAAACCATTTGTTAGTGGCAATCGCATGCAAACCTGGGTAATCATAATTTATTCCTAATTTCTTTAATGCTTCATGGAATACATGAACCACCAAGATAAATCATGATTGCTTTATTTACGATGAACAAAAACAGTGTGTTGTAACAAATTAGCAGCAAGTTTACAAGAGTAGAGTTTTCGTAAAAAAAGAGAAACGTTATGTAGGTAGGTATATGATGTCATTTTTAACGATCCCTTAAATTTCAAATCTTATTACAATTAAATTGTCATAAATCTGGATAATAACTTACCTCTGTTACTATATACACAACTGCGGCATATATGGAAAAATCCAGGAGCCATTGATATTCTGTATAATATCGTAAATGTATTACATCTAAATTAGTAACTTTGGCAGTTTCCAAACTAACATCTAAAGATCTAGGGATATGAAAGGTATCTGTCGTATTTCGTCCATTAGCTTGTGTCTTAACATTCTTTTTAAGTTTTGACTTATCTTTTGGGATATTCGCCAATTGGCGTAGTTCACTATCAGTTGGGTATAGATATCTAATTAGACCTGTAGAACATAAAAGCCATCTTGCCAAAGAAAAATGTGGTCCTAGTTTTTGAATAATACTGATCATAACAAGTGTTATGACCAACTGAGCCCCAAGAAGAGCCTAAAAATATATAACATAATATGAATGAAATATTATATCTAAATATGACTTACCATTTTTAAATTTATATTTGCTTAAAAGTTTTAGTCATTATCTAATGAACTCCATGCTTTAGGAGTTTTATTTATAGAAAAAGAAATAGAAAGATCCAATTTAGGTGACCTAACCTAAAAATAACTTATTTTTAGTTTATTCACTAATTATGTAAATGATGGGAAAATTATGCCGGCATCAACTTAACATATCTATAAACAATCAAATAACATATTTTTAATTTTAAACATAAACTCGATTTAGGCAAGGGGAGCAAATCTACTACATTCCGTTGCCAAAGCCAAATTGACAGTTTTAAAATTGTAATCATTTTAATCAAGCGGAAGAACGCAAGAAACATCCAACTTAAGTATCCTGTTTATTTAATTACGAGTATATAAACGTCTTGAATTAATGTAGCATGTGATAATTATCGTATTTTTGAATTAGGTGTTATATATTTACAATTTTAGGATAGTATAAAAAGTGAGGTTAAAAATGTCGTTGAGGGCAATAAAATATGAAAATAACTCATTAGAAATTCTGGACCAGCTTCTTTTGCCGGCCCAGTCCAAATACATTCAAGTTAAAGGTGTTGAGGATGGCTGGAAGGTCATTAACAAGATGCAAGTAAGTTTTGGTTCTCAAATTCAGACTGCTTATTCAGCACTATAAATTTCTTATACTAGGTTAGAGGGGCCCCAGCTATAGCAATCGTAGGATGCCTAAGTTTGGCTGTAGAATTAAGAGATGAAAAGTTTGATTCTAAGAAGCAAATGCGGCAAGAAATCGAAGGGAAATTAAACTACTTAGTGTCGTCGAGACCTACTGCAGTAAATATGAAGATTGCAGCTGAGGAATTGATCGATTTAGCCAACGAATTAAGCAAAAACGAGGCTGTTAGTTTAGATGAAATGAAAACGAAGTAAGTTGTATTTCTATTGAAAATATTTACTTAGTTGCACATGTTAAAGAAAAGTACCATTTTATGTAGATTTGCTCTCTGTAAGTATAGTACTTAGGTACAAGTAAGGAGATACTCAGTTTGTTGCATTGCCTATACAATTTATAGATGACCCGCTACAAAGTAGTCAAAATTAATTTTCGTTTTATCTCATCAGATAGAAACCGCTTCATGTACATTTTATCAATAGCGCACAAAAAATACAAAATTAATTGATATCAGTTCCCAGATTCCACAATAGGTAGCAGTTCTAATGCTCATGCCATTTTTATATAGTTTTCACATTTAGAAACATTTTATTGAAATAACCAAAGATAATATTTTTTGTGTATTTATTGCTTAATTATCTGATTAGGAGGTAGGAAATATTTATCTCATGAAAGAAGATATCTTAATGCCTATATATGTCACACCTCAATCTTAATTGAATTTTTGAATAAAGATGATAGCAAATAATTTCCTGCCAAAAAAAAACAAACGTTGAAGTGTAGATTTTTAACTAGCTCAATAATAAAATGAATAACTAAATGAATAACTTCGTTATACCTACCTTCATTACCAGAGAGTTCTAAAATATACTATATTTTTCTTCAAATATTTAGCAAATTAAATAAATGAATGTTAATAAAGAAACGTGAAAACTGTGTTATATATAATGTAATATACCTATACATAATTTGATTTAGTCAGGAAGATATTTGTCCTTGATTTATTTTTAAAGTATCTCTTTTGTTTTTTTAATATTATGTAGGTATGTGGCCCCCAGGGAAATGTTATTTGTTTAACTGATAAAATAATACTTTTATTAATTAATCTTTAATATTGTGAAATTTTTGAGACTTGCCAGCCAGGATAATGCATTCATTTATTTTATCATTTTTATCTCACCATCAAATAATTGTTAATTGCCAAAAGATTAGTACCTACTTAAATAATTAGCATGACAATTATATTTTTTTGTCTGTTCACTTGTTTTCATTGATTTATGTGCGCCTTAAGGAAGATCCTAATATATATAGTATAATCTAATTTAAACACACATTGTATAAATAATGCCAACATCACGAATTGATCTCAATTATGATTAAAGCCAATACTTGCCATGCAATAAATTTATGGCTATAAGTAAAAATACTCCAAAGCGCTATGATATGATTTGCTTGTGATTGTAACCTATAACCTTCGGTTGACGTTGCCTCCGAAGCAGTTTCCACAAATATCAAAAAACTTGGTTACTATGCTTGAATACTAATACTAGACGTGCTTTCACCAGCCTTGTAGACATCATCTGGAGATGATTAAGACTAAAGTATAGCAAACATGTATGTGTTTGTCTAACGTAATGCAACACACCTAATATTCGATGAAATTATACCAATTGGCCCTTGCTCTTATGACCAGCAGCGGTATATAGTATGTACTACTGTTTTGTCTGAAAATAAATACGAATTTTGCCATTTTACCAAATGTTGCATCGTTTTTTTTTTAAACAAAGAAATAATTCTACAAACATAAAATTCATTGCCAAGAAATAAATGAAGGATTTTAAAAAAGAAAACTAAAAATTAAATTTAAATAGAAACTATTAGATCAAATGCTCAAAAATATCCCTTTTATGAAAAAGAGATTATTCCAATCTATAATAGAAACTTCTGACATTTGATGGTAGTACAATTTCTCTGTCATCGTCAGTGACAATGTGACATTGTTTTGTATGTCCGTATTACTAAAAATTTTGAAGTACTCTGTGCGCTGTAGACAAATAAGGTACAGGCCTATTTGCAAATGTCATGAGGTCAACAATTGTCTTATTCTCCTCATCTTATTATTCATGTAGTGCCATTTAATTATTTGCTTTCTTCCTTCTAAATTATAAACTTTAATTTTGCTTGGAAACTAATTTAAAATTTTTAACTCGCCTGCTCTTTTTCTTAGATCAAAATGAACAGTAACGTTGCAGCGTGGTGTCAGCATAACCACTTTTTTCACAAACCTATCTACTAAAACCTCTTTCTCCTAAATGTGGTTATGTTGCACATGAACACATGTTGATATTCGCTGCTCATCGGAAATCATCGTATCTTAAATCGGTTCTTGCCAGTGTGGATGAATGCCAACTGGACAAACTGTATACATGTTCGCATTTGGCAGACGCGATCTGTAAATGTGATAGAGAAATTCTACACATTTCTCTGTCACGTAACAGTTCATCCTGCCTCTACTGCTCTACTGTAATAACACCACTGTCAGAAATGTGTAGAATAATAGCTACTTATTGAAGTGGTTTAGTTACTATTCCAATACCCATAGTATTCATTTGGTATTATCTATTCTATTTTTATAACTGTTTAGGTTCCTACAAACTATAGAAGACATGTTGGCAAGAGACATAGCCGACAACAAAGCAATTGGTGATTATGGTGCTAAAGAAATTTTGACACATGTTTCTGGTGACAGTCTGGTTAGGATTTTAACTCATTGCAACACGGGTTCCTTAGCTACAGCAAATTATGGAACAGCACTAGGAGTTATTAGAACTCTTCATTCGATGAAGAGATTAGGTAAATATTTATTTATTTTTTTAATCACATAAATTTTTTATTTTTTTTTTAATGGGCCATCTGTCATGCTGACTCCGAGGGCACTGCAGTCATATAGGCTTATTGTACCACTTCCCAGTCTTATCTATTAAGTGCCGGTCATTCCATATAGACCTACGAGTGTTAACTATAGGTCTATAACCGGCCCGTGCGAGTCTGTAGTGAATTTCCTCACATTCAGGCCAACAACGGTTTTGGCACACAGTGTATCTCGATGGCCCGCTCACCAATTGAAATGGTATCCGCTCCGGCCGTTGCTTAACTTCAGCGAGTCTGTCTAAGTCGGACTTAATACAGATCTGACTCCTCACCTAATCACATACATTAGTAAAATAACATTGTAAGACATAATAATGTTGAGTTCTTATTTTTTACAACATATAAATCTTACGCTCATTTCTATTAGTGGAATCAGGAATTCCAGCTATTTGGATATGTTAATGTGTACTTTAACAATTACAGAGTAGCAGTACTTTGAACGTGGCAAGTATTTGTAATAGATTATTGTAATATTTTGTTAAAATTGTTCAATTAAATACCGAATTGATTACATTTTCTAAAGTGAATTGTACCATGTAGTTATTCTTAGTAGTGATAGAGTTGTATCTCATGGGTCTTGCGTTCTTTTTTGTATAAAGTGTAATAACAAATTTCGATGTAAAATTTTTATGTGTTGCATACAGGGTGTTCCAGAAGTTCTTGTCAATAATTCAGGGGTGTGTAGATGGGATGAAAATAATACACTACATCTTTAAACTGACCAAGGTGACTAGATTAGTAAAAAATGTTGCATATATATGTCACAAGCGACTATTGTAGTTATACCTATATTTATTTTCTAGTCTGTACTTTGCACTGCAGTGCATATCCAAAAGGTCAAAGTATTACATCATATTGGAACAGGGCACACCTCTTGCTTTAACGGGCAGCAATATAAGAGCGGTCCGATAATAGATCCATTAACAAATATATTCACTTTTTGGGGGGGTTTTCGTAAATGTGACAAAATGTACAATGGGGGAAGAAGAGGTCTCTTAAAAAATGAACGTTCTCACAAAGAAAATGATATGAAAATATAGAATTTTTTTTTTAAAGTATTTTAAATGTAGGGGAGGGGAGTTTGCAAACGAAAGTTTGTGTAAGGGGTTTCTCAATCTATTAAAAGAGCATTACATCAAAATGATTGTTATTAATAAATTGTTTTTGGCAAATTGGCTGATGCTATTAAATTGAAAAAAATATTTTCTTGTAAATAAAAGAATATACAGGATTGCCGAAGAAAATTTGTTTATAAGGAAGATCTCTCTTCATTTGGCTCCTTGCTTTTGACTCGACTTATCAAGTTCTTGCTTAATATTAAACTTGTGAATTGTTAATATTAAACTTGTGAATTGATAATGGTTTTATTTTAATAACTTCTAAACTACCATTTACAATTTAACCAACATATGAAGTGAGCTTTAGTTTAACGATCCCTTTGTGAAATCTTTCTATCACGTTCGCTCCACCGAAACTCGATAGGGTTCAAATCAGGGCTCTATGGCAGCCACCGTAATGCATCACAATGTTTCTCTCTTCCTCCTTCGTTCAAATATTCATTGCCGGTCATAACTCGTTTTAATATTCGGCACTCTGCAAGAGATAGCAGTCATATGAAAAAAGATTTCATAAAAATAATAATTACAGCATGGGGCACAGCAAGTACTATTTGATGAGTTATGGACAAAAGTATGACTGTCAACACGCTTTTTGACCTTTACCAAAGTTATGCTGCTTGATCTGATTGCTGTGTAGACAAATAGTAGAGTTTGCTTTTATTTATTGTAAGAACTACCTAATTGATAATTTTGCACCACATAGTCATGTTGGAAATATTACATAGTTTTTTCTATGTGTCACCAGCAGATTTATTATACTGACAGGTCGAATAATGACTATTTTCAAAAATTTATTTATTTCAAGCTATTGTTTACTGATCAGGAAATATAAACAAAACCAAACAGGACCTGTTTTATGTAGACAAAGTGGAATCCTTTTGGTGATGTACATAGTAAACGAATATCTTGAAATTTAGCTTAAGTTCATTTGTCTTTTGGAAACTCTAAATATGAACTATACTAAAGGGATGGCACCCCAAATTTTGAGAAGAGTGAATGGACGAGATGCAAAATGATCGATTTTTACAGAAAATCATCATAAGTCGACTTATTGATATTATTTTTTTTTGTTAGGAAGACACAATAGATAATTTTTTATTTTTTGTTGTATGTAAAGATTAACTATTCTTTTACCAAAATATATAGAATTTTCTATAATTGTCAAGTTGGATTCTTAGTCGAAACTTTAAGCGGATTCTCTATAAAAGTGTAGCTCCCCCAGCCAAGTTTTTGTATAGGACTTTCTTACTTACCTCCGATTTCGGCAAAATCTACGGTTTCTGAGGGAAACACTTTTATTTTGTAAAGCAGTAACACTAACAAATAAAAAATTGAGCACAACAGCAATAAAAAGACAACAACACTGAATCAATGCAAATTGTAGTTTAAGTTATAATTACAAAACCATTTTCGGCTTGTAAATGTCAGGGCTTGGAACTCAGTAACCGAGGAAAAATATTTTTTTAACATGAACTCGTGGACACCCTGTATAACATACAGTGTGTTGTTACTTCAGGCGAATAAAAAATTTGTTTTACAGAACACGTTTATTGTACCGAAACGAGACCTTACAATCAAGGAGCACGTTTGACTGCATATGAACTTGTCCATGATAAAATTCCCGCAACTTTAATTGTTGATAGTATGGTAGCAGCGGTTATGAAGCATAGGAACATAGCGGCTGTTGTGGTAGGAGCTGATAGGGTAAGAGAGATATTCATCTTTTAGCTTCTGCCATAGTGTTAACTAGGACTTCCAATCATAAACTAGGAATTGAACTTCTGCAATTTTGGATCTAGAGCTGTACGTACTCTCAAACTACGGCGAAAGTTTTAATCACCTTATTTTGGTTTTGTTTTATCATATAGGAAGGCTTTGAAGTACATATAGATATTTTAACATGCATTTTAGCATATTGTATTTACATCATGGCAAGCTCCCTTCACACAGGAACGTTAATTGTCTACTTTCTGTGCTTCACGGCCAATGGTTGGTAATAGATCTTTGATAACCTTAAAAGATCTATCTACGTGATGTGATATTCTGTATATGCACAGTCAAATTCATGAAATGAAGTGATTGAGGGGGTGTATCAAAATCAAATCAAAATATACTTTATTGTCCAGTATTATTTACACCCTTTATAAGAAGATTTTCGATGTGGCGCAGAGTGAGATTGGATGTCCTAGTGTTAACAGACCAGAGTATTAAAACTGTTAAAGGTGATGTACATAGTATATCTTAATTTTTTACTTTTAATTCTTAGGATGTAAAATTTTTAAGTTCAAAATCAGTATCAATATTATGATAAATGTAAGTTGTATGAATTATTCCTGGGATCAATATATTTCCAAAGTTGTTTTTTTTTTACATAATAACTTTTGTGTGTTTTTATTTGTACTCCTTCAAGAAAACTCAATAAGACCAGTATATTTACTTTTTGTTAGTATGGAAAAATTATGTGTTCCTGTTATGTGGTACACCCTGTAGGCAAGATTAACTATTGTGTATCTGGATTGCTCCTAGTCATGTTATTATGTGCATGTCTCCGTTACCTTTTTTATTTATTTATGTCAATTCTGTCCTAATATGCAATAACGGTATGATTTGACAGATGTCTCGCCAATTTGCAGAAAGTAAAATTATTGTTTTTTCTCTTAACCTGTTGAAGAACCTTTTATTTTTTATCGATTTATAGTTACTTGTCAGAAATATTCCATATTTGAATATTCATCGGATATTCGCAGGAAACTGTGTTATTATTTGCCTTATGAATGGAATAACCACCAATATATCTGTATTTGCTTCACGTGTGAAATAAACCATTTAAGGATATAAAATACTCAAATGTTTTATTATATATATTTTTAAATGATCTAACAGTCTTAATGTTAGGTTTAATAGGTAGTTTGAAAAAATAATCTGGATACATTATAGTAAATCCTGTTAGTTTATTCAAGACTTCATAGAAAAAATAAATGCTAATGCTTTTTGGAATAAGTATCATTATTTCATGTTTTAATTTAGCATAGTTTTAAATTTAATTAGAACAATTAGTTGATTAAGTTGTTATAACAATAGTTTCCATGCATTTTTCCATTTAACCCATTTTTAAGGAAAAAACACATCATGGACACAATTTTCATATGACAATGATGGGGTTACAAGGTGGTAAAGAAGGTATATATGTATAAAACAAAAGTAGTGTTAAGTACTAATTTTAGCTAATAGAGTTAATATGAAGTACGTGACTAATAAACCGAATCTGTAATACAGAAATTACATTCCTGTAGAAGACCAGGTCAGATTTTTTTGTAACTATAAACTATGAGCATAATACACTTGTTGCTTACATTTTCATTGAACTGAGAACCAAGGCCAGTTCAATTTTAAGTTCTTTTTTGTTTGGCTGTATTAAATTTTTTACCGTTGGGTAAAGATTTTGACCTAAATAACTATAGCCGCATTTATAAACAAAACTGTATTTAGTGGATATGAATTATTTTTGCCCAATAGCTCATGTGCATCGAATCACCCTCAAATTTTTGGGTCTTGTAATTTTAATGAAAGTTTTATGGTTTATATTCATTTTTAAGATTGCAACAAAGTATACTTAAAATCTCCAAGGAGAGTAATGCATATACTAGGGGAGCCCTGAACCAGGATTTTAGCCTCATCGTGACCTGAAGATTTCGATTATTTTTCAATAGTTTATCACTCCCTGAAGAAAAAGTTTCGTTACTACTGACATGCCTGACGATGCAAAAAGGATGAATTCTTTTATCGAACATGTAAAAATAAATGATCCATTTTTTAAATCGTGGCACGTCAATTTCCTTGTTTCTCTATTAAAAGTAATGTTAGACAATGTAGGAAAAATAATAACTGACATTTCCCGCCTCGCCTGCACCTCTACTGGAGGAAAATTTCCAATTTTCCGACAGACACTTGGAAAATATTGTCATCACGGTACATCAGTTTCCCACATAATTACATGCTTTTGGTGCCAGAGAACCTACGAAAAATAGTAACTGCAATAGCAATGGCAGATGAATCGGACAATAAATGATAAAATGTGTCCGGCTAATCGTGCTGCAGTTTTGAATATCCCAATTTTTTAATGGCCTTATTTATATTAACGTCCTTGCGCAGAGTTCAGCTATTGCTGTTCTACCACTCGACCAGGACACGTACACATAGACATCAACACAACAACCATTCCCTGCGATATTATCATGTACCGCACTGCTCCACTGAGCTGAGCTTTCAATTTCCTATTCGTAACCTGCTACTTCAATAACCCCCACATATCGATTTTCAGCGGAATCAGGCAATAAATGATAAAAATCGTCTGCCATTTTGTCGCCGCCATTTTAAATTTCTCATTCCGATATCATATTCGTAATCAACGTCGAAAATCCGCGCATATCGAGCGGAATAGGACTACAAATAACGAAATTATTTTAATGCAATTTCCGGTAATTTTTCCACGTCCTGTATATGGTGTAGATGTGAGGATTTTTCAGGACTGGCCGGTAATTTGAATATTTAAAAACATGGGTTTTTCATTCATAATTTAGTGAAAATGTGGAATGGAAGGTCGTTTTAGGTCTCTATGGAAAAAGGAAGGTTGTCGTTTTATAATCCGGCTTGCCACGAACAAAGGGAAAATGGCGTTTCTCGTAAAAATTGGAAAACATCGATTCTTCAAATATTCGTAACTAAATAAATATGTCGAGTATGAGGACGTGCGACGCCTCTATGGAAAGAGGAATATTGGCGCTTTATCCTAATACCAGATTGGACCAGCAAAATCGGAAATTGGGTTCGGCAAGAGTGAGCGAAAAAATTCCTATTTGGACCTATCAGAAAATGTTGAAATTTAACCTAAAAAGTTGAAAAATAAGGAATTTTCAAATGTTCATAACTAAATAAATATTTTGAATGGAAGCTCGTTCAATGTCTTCATCGAAAGAGGAAAATCGGCGATGTGTCGACATCGTAAATTGCAGGGTCAAAATCGAAAATTCAGGTCGACACGAAAGAAAAAAATGGGTATTTTTGGCGTGTAGTGAATTTTGCGTGGAATGAAAGCGACTGAAAATGAATTTTCACTTTCACTCCTTTCTCGACTTTGCTGCAAGGAAAAAAGTTGTTTATTTGGTTGGGAACTAAACACTTTTCATGAATTTAGCCATGTCACGATTACTCGAAATTGTGGTCCAGGGCTCACCTACTAATAAGACATATCACTATTATTAATTACTAAAAAGTAATTATAGTCATAGGTTCGGTTTCTAACCAAGATAAAAATTCTTAAATACGTACATACATAATATTAATACATGCCTTGTTTTTATTGGAAATTCTTAGTGGTGTCAATCATAATAAACAAATAATTGAAAAAAAAAGAAGAACAAGCTTCTAAAAGCGAACTGAAACTTTAAAAAATGTAACTAGAAAGAAGATAATGTGTAACTGGTTCTAATTAATAAAAGTAAAAATGTGTGTGAGGAAAATTTTCTCTTTTCTAAGTATTTTGAACGCCCCATGCTTTTACATTTATTAATCAGAGCCAATTAGAGCCAAAGTTTCATTAAATTTACAAAAACCAAAGTTAGGTTATGAGGTTATATATGACATGTGATTCAAGTATCCTATTATAAGATATAATATCCGAGGTGGTTGATAATTGCTAAATAATTTTATTACAGTCCCAAAAATCACGCTAATAATAGCAATAGCCCAATATCATAAGCACAGGGCTATTCCTTTGAATGAGGTACGGTCCCCAGTTTAAATTCTGACATTCGATTAGTGAACACTAATCACACATCCACACTAATCAAGTCTTGCATTTAGATGGGCGACCAATTATCTCATCTAAGATCAGTAGGCTGTTAACCGAGACAATCCCGGGCAATTAAATTGATTAGTAAGGTGATGGAATGACCCATGATCTGTCAATCATGGTAGCCTCCGGGCCATTCATCCACCAGCAAGGCAATAGGATGGCGCAGGGTAGGTCAAGTTGGTAGGTGCAGACTGTGGTTTCAACTCTACTCTGAAGATCCCTAGATGAGAGGGGCTCAGTTGTGGCCTAAATGCCTAGTAAAAAGGTATACTATCCATCTATAACTACCTCAAATAAAGGTGGTTCAAAACGTTGTGATGAAATTTCGAATTATTTATCGATTCCCGAAGGACATTCGATTGGAAAATGTTTTCCAATTCTAAATGATTTTTTCAAAACTTTAAATTGAAAAAAAAAATTAGAACAATCTTGGACAGTAATTTTTTCATGGTTACAATAAAAGAAGTACAAGATTGAAAACATTGTTGAGTATTGAAATAGGTGCAAACATTTATTTAGCTTAAAGTTGAATTATTACATTGAATAACAGACTGACAGATAACAAACGTGACATAATATGTACATAGTTATCAATAACAAAGGAATGAAGATGAATGGAGCTAGGTGACACATATCAGAGTTGTTTTCCAGCACCCCCACTCAACGAAGCTTCATCTTATTCTTTGAGGAATAGTTTTTCTCGCATGTCTTCAAAAGATGGTCTTGGTAATTTTATTATAGTGTCCATGATCATATCTTTTCTAGGACAATATATTAGCTCCACTGTCTCATTCTTGATTAGATTTTTTATGAAACGATGTGTGACATCAATGTGTTTAGTTCATGACCCATATTTCTGTGACTAAGACAATATTGTTGCAACTTTGATATTCTTCATTGAATATTGTTGAATAATCTTAAGGATAACCCATGTCAGTAAGAAGTTGTCTTTTCAGATTATTTCTTGATAAGCGGCAGACTGCAACGTATTCACCCTCGGTGTGGCACCGAGACCTGCTTCCTGCTCTACAACGAAACACAATCGTATAACCATTTATTGATTACTTGCCCAATCGGCAACTACATATTCAGTTAGTGTCACTGGTTATTTAGGATATAAGCAGAGTAAAGCTTTCAATAATTTAGGTTTTTAAATATCGCACTATCTTCTTTGCAGCTTCCCAATCTGCTCAGCTTGGTTGTTCCATTTTTCATAGACATATATGTCTCGTCTTGAATGTGTTGGCAGTTATAGCAAAGCTCCAATTAATTCTGGAAAGTTTTTTATTCGGTTTCTGTTTTTGAGCTTCTGGATGCTTATGAAAATCAGAGTCATTTATAAAAGGGCTGTGCATTACTTAGTCCATACGTTTCCACAGGATACCTATTCAGCTGTAGTGATATTTAAAAAAAAAAATTTAAATGCACCAGAGGAGAAATTGTTATTTATTAATATGAATTATTCCAGGTAGCTGCGAACGGAGATACAGCAAATAAAATTGGAACATATCAGATTGCTGTCCTGGCGAAGCATCATGGAGTTCCGTTTTATATTGCAGCACCTTTCACATCTATTGACATGACTATACCTAGTGGTGATCATATTGTAATTGAGGAACGTCCTGATAGAGAAATGACCCATGTTGGGGAACACAGAATTGCTGCCAAAGGTACCTTTATTTATCAAATAAATTTAGTAGAAGCTTACATCCAATAGTTTAATATATTTTTTTTTAAATTGTACCCAACTTGAATTCACGAAAAATATCTAATATAATTTCTTCTAGGAATAGCTTGTTGGAATCCTGCCTTTGACGTAACCCCCGCATCACTGATCGCAGGAGTTATCACAGAAAAAGGAGTTTACCGACCTGACCAATTGAAACAACTTGGACAGACTCACTCCTAAAGGACCTCTATAGTTAAAAAGAAACTTTCGAATAAGAATACTTAACTATTTTTGGATGATTTTACAAAAATTTGTTTTATTGTGAAACTTAAATTATTCTACAATTTATTTTTACAATAAATTTATTATATAATAACGCATCTAAAATAATAGTTTTTCAATCAATTTTACAATTTTACAAATTCCACCAAACATTTTTTATACAGTTGATACTTAGTTTTTCTTTTGATTTGTGCCATTACAATTTTTGTTTTCATTTGAAAAAAGATAAAATAAATTTATTAATTCCAAGGCTGTATTTTAATGCAAGTTATAAAACGAACAAATCACGAATGTTGTCGTTCACGTCATCTTTTAATTTAATCAAATCGATTCAAGATCCCAGAGAATGGCACATATGGGCGTACCATTTGAAAGGAGTTTTCTGTAAAATAATAATGTAATCGTTGTTATATAATTTCAGCTGTCTGAAAGACTAACTACAAAATCTACAAAATCAACTACCCCACAGACATACTTTCGGAGTACATGTTATAAATTCTATACTTCACATCCATCTTCCTTGCCTCCACCAAGTCCTTAGTTTTGTTTTTGTTTCTGGGTCCATATTTTGCCACAGTAGTGTTTGGGGCCTACTGCTCCTCACGGGTTTTCTTATAGACGGAAAGCTAGCTACGAACATTAGAAATGATAATATGCAGTGAAAATTTTTATGTGAAAATCATTCTTACTAGCTGAAAAGTACATAGCTCTGCAGCCAGAAGTCGCTCCCTGGGGGAAACGTGGACGGGCGGTCAAATGCGTTAAGTTTTTAATCAAAATAAAGTCTTTGAGTGCAGCTCTAAAATTTTGTGTAGTTATATTTTTTAACTGTAGAAATTGTGTAAAACGTAAAATGGAATAAGAAATATCAGCCAAAAAGTTCAAAACAAATTAAGAAAGCACACCCATCCAGGATTCGAACCTAGAAATCCGTTATGAAAGTCGTTGCCTAACACGATGTGCTACGGTTGGAGTGGACATGAAATTTCAATTAGTCTCGTCGCAAAAAGCAAAACGTGAAATTTTTAAATTTTCATAACTAAATACATACATCAGCAGGAAGGCTTCCTAATGTCGATATCAAAAGATCGAAATTGGCATTTTCACGGCATCGTTAATTGCATATGCGACATCGAAAATTCGAGCCGACAGAAGTGAACGAAAAATAGCATTTTTTGACATTTCACGAATTCAATTTGTTCCATTAACTTCACTGGTACGTTAATAACCGGAAAACCTGGAAGACTAGGGAGATTTTAAATATAAAAACAAAATCGCCAGATCTTCACCTTGACATTAACCTTTTAACTTCTCCAGACGTATAAATATAATATACGTTTCTCCCAGAAAAATTATTTAGAGCGGTAGACTGCTATAAACATATACATTCGGTGCGGTGCCATTTTTGTGGGAGGAGTCTAGGCCGACAGGCTTTCGCAAGTACAGATGTATTGTTTTGTGAATAAGTAAAGGATTGCAGTGTTGAAATAGTAGTTTTTTGGTTTGTTACAGTTTTAAAATTAAAAAAAAAAATTTGACAGTTATTTCCTAATTATTTCAATAAATAAAGCTTTTTGGGCAAAATATTGTGTTTTAATTGATTTATGAATAAGTAAAGTGTTTCTATATTATAAGTCTAAAAAACAATTTGAATTGTGCTCTATCTGTAAAGTCCATATTACTGTACTCTGCTCTGGGCATATATATACGCATCGGTCCAGAACCTGCTGTACAGTGGGCATGGTTCTGGGAGGTAACATCGCAGTGAAAGGGTTAAAATTTAAACAATTTTTTACAACTTTAATAATAATAATATTTATTTAAGTAGGAAGAAATCTTAATATACAAATGTTTCCTAATCAATAATTTTCTACATATACTTACATAGAAGGATAAAAAGATTTACCACTTACTCACTAATTATAACTATATACTAAATATAAACAAGCTAACCATTATATTCTTAGCCGATTTACTGCACTTTTTATATAATAATTGTTGCAGATTCTGTAGGATACTCTTCGCAGTTTTTTTTTGTAAATATTAGTTTTAGACATTTTTTATTTATTTACAAAACATTAAAACAACTTTTTTTAATTTAAAAAATTAATTACTTTTTTATTTATTGATAGATTTTATTCAAAAACAATAGGGTTCTTCCTCTAGCTAACACTAACTTATTGTCCAAATTTCAATATATTTGGACTTTTCGTTCTTAAGTTATCGTGCTTACAAGAAATGTGACGGACGGACAGACAGATAGACGGACGGACGGACATTTTGAAAGTTGTTCAGAATTCGATCACCAACACAGTGATGTGAAATTTTTTTCTCTACGTGCAATATTACCGGTTTTAGAAATCGAATGCAATATACTCCTCGTTTTGTATTTGCGAAGAGTATAATAACGGTATTATTACATCTGCAGTGAACATTGAAAATTACAGTTTGTTAAATAATATTTAATTTACATTTGTATTTATATATGAAATAATATTTTGTTTGCAACTATTTAAGCTATTACAATTTTTAATATTCTTCTGTAATTTATTAAATTCACTCAAACCCCTAAAAAATAGTGATTTCATCGACTTTCTATGTCTAGTTCTATTTATGTGGAAATTATTTTGATATAAGGAACCCAATAATAGCAACTACAAGAGCTAGGCTGGAATTGTTCAGGAGAGGACCATTGTCTACCGTAGTGCGGTTATACAATGCTCTGCCAAATAGGTTAAAAATTATAGAACCACTAGCTTCTTTTCAAGCAGCAATTCTTGCCTACTTCTGGGATAAGGCTTATTATAGCATTGATGAATTTTTTAATGAAACGGAATAGCTTGTACGTGATGGTCATTGTCCTAAATTTTTAAGTTCATAACTTGTATCTGTTATTTTATATTTTTTTACATTTTCTGTGTTCTTATTGTAAGATTTTTATTATAATGTACTACCCTACTAATCTTTTGTATTGACGTGGCTGTGACAATTTTCTTGTACAAAAAGCTGAATAAATTATTATTGTTATTAATATTATTATTATTCTTGTTTGATATTGATGTATAAAATTGCCTCTTATTATGAAATCAGCACAGTAATTTGGTAGTATAATTTTTGAAAGTTTAAAAATAAAAGTCATACACATATAAAATATCGTTTGTTCAACAGAGAACCAGTGTAACACGTGAAGCTTGAAACTTTACCGACTTCTGGCAACGTTTGATCCCCGACCTAGACTTCTGGCAATAATTTTATATAATTTCTACAGATAAAAAGTAACTACACAAAATTTCAGAACTGCACTCAAAGATTTTATTTTGATTAAAAACTAACGCGTTTGGCCGTCCGTCCACGCTTCCGTCCCCGGGATGGACTTCTGGCTGCAGAGCTGTGTACTTTTCAGCTAGTAAGGAGGGTTTTTACATAAAAATTTTTACCGCACCTTATCATTTTTAATTTTCGTAGCCAGCTCTTAGATCATTACATGTTCGTTGCACCGTCTGCATACAAATACCAAGTACGCTAAATGAAAATTTAGTTTATAAACATCAGCTTATATAAATAACGAGAGAAAATAGAAAAACATTAAAATTCTGGAGAAGTACTTGTAAAATATTTATATTTCTATATCTATATTTTTTTCTCGAACAAGAAAGAAAATATAAGGATAGGTTTTTAATATTATCAAAAAATGTTTATTCTTTATAAAGTTACAATATTTTGAAATTTTATAAATTAAATATCAGCATAAAATAAAATTTCAAAATGATGTAACTTTATAAAGAATGAAGACTTTTGGATAAAATTAAAAACCTATTGTTATATTTTCTTCCTTGTTCGAAAATAAAATACACTATAGATGTTTTACAAGTACTTTTCCACATTCCAGGGTGGGCACTGCACTTTTTGAAAAAAAAAATTTCGCAAATTCCAATCAAATATTTTTTCCACAAAACATCTCGATTTGCCCTTGTTATAGTGATCCATTAAAGTTTGGCATGGGTCCCATGCTCCATTAAAAAGTTATAGCTTACCAAAATTTCACGGGCCGCCATAGTTTTGTACACACACCTTTACTGCATTTTCTTTTTTAATAAAAGGAGAATATTTTTCTTTAGTTCGACGTTCGTAAAATAGAAACATATAAATAAGTTGAGGTATCTTTGCAGTTGTCATCAAGAGGATGCTGTCGATCACAATTGTGTTATTATTCTCTTCGCAAATACAAAGCAAAGAGTATATTGCATTCGATCGACACATTTCTAAAATCGATAACAACTTTCAAAATGTCCGTCCGTCTGACTGTCTGTCTGTCTGTCCATCCGTCATGTTTCTTGTAAGCTCGATAACTTAAGAACAAGAACTTGATTATATTGAAAATTGGACAATAAGTTAGTGTTAGCTAGAGGAAGAACCCTATTGTTTTTTAACAAAATCGATCAATAAATAAAAAAGTTATTATTTAAATTTTGAAAAAAAAAAACATTTTTTTGTTTTTTGATTAAATAAAAAATGTCTAAATATTATTTACAAGAGAAACTGCGAGGAGTATCCTATAGAATGTGCAACAATAATTAAATAAAAAGTGCAGTAAATCGGTGAAGAGTAAGAGTAATGGTTAGCTTGTTTTTTTTATTTTCACAGTATTTCGAACCATAAGAAGGACTCAGGAGTGTACTTGAGGTGATAGATAAGGTACAGTCCAACATAGAAGTTGCAACCACAACTTCTCAGCGGGGTGCTGAGGAAGCTATGAAAGAGTAGCAACCGGTTAGCTCAGGGGTTGGTCGAAGGTCACTCTGTGGCGAGAAGAGTTATTTAATAATTTGAATGTTACAAAACAAAAATAAACAAAGAAACTGGGCGCCAGCGTATTCATACAACTGATATTCCTGCAACTGTTTAAGGAGGAAACAATCAAAAACAAAATTTAAACAAAATAACAATGTATTGAAAAAATTACAAAAGAAATTTTTACAAAATCTTTACAATTAAATATGAATTTAAAAAAAAAATGACATAAGTTAAATTAAATAGCTAGAGAATAAAATTTTGTATTATTTAAAAAAGAAAATCTCTACAAAAAAAAATTAATTGAAAAGATCAACTGGTTTAACAATTATAAAAGTTATCTTCTGACCAAAAAAAAAAAGGTGACAAAAGAGAAGAGACACGGTGAATGTAGCTTACGTAACTTTGGCGGTGGGAGTGGAGTTCAACGAGGTCGAACCCTGGAGATGGCCACAGGTACCTGGGAGAGAGGACTTATTGATCGTGTCCTGTTCAACGATGATGTTCCAGGGAGACGCTGCGTTGAGAAGATGTCGAGCCAGTTACAATTTTTATCCAGTCAATAGCAAATCCACCGTGTACTTGGTCCAAGGTTGGTCGATCCAGATTATTACATGAAAAACAGTGGTAAATCAGGAACCAGTTGATACAAATTGAGTTAAATTACACAAGAAAGAAAACAAATGATTTAGATTTAAAATGACTCTAAATAAATTATTAATTAACTTTAAAACTTATTAAAAAAAAAAAATGATCTAGCAGAATAAAAATTGAATACTCTTGGTTAAGCCAAGGTCACAAATTTTATAGAAACTACAAAAATCGGTATTAGAATTTGTAAAATTTAAGCAATGAATCGAAAAAAAAACAAAAAAACTAAACACCAATAAAAAAAAACTCTACTACTAGATTATCACAAAATTTTGGCCCTGAGGCTGTGAATCAACAAAATTGTTCTAAATTATGATGAAATGGTTAAAGCAGCATAAAAGAAATCGATATTAAGATATGACATTAAGAAAAAATTAAATAAGAAAATTTAAAATTTTGGAGATAGTCTCCGTACTATTATAAAAATTAATTTAAACAAATTGACTTTACGTCTCGTACTTTAATAAATTCAATAATTAGTATACTAGTCGTGAAATGAGATTATCTAATAAAAAGTTTTAGAGCGACCCTAAATACCAAAAAATATATATATATATGTAAGTATATAATATAAACTACTGGCAAACAAAAATTGTTGAAACTGTTAATACATAAACATCCAGCAGGAACTGTCCCAAAATGACAAATAAACTACTGCTGGGGCATCCACTAACAAGTGGTTTCTTATTAACCACCAAGGTTAACCTCAAATATATTAATAATTTTATTAAATGCCAGCTTAAAATTTAATATTAATTCAAAATAACTAGGTTATTATTTAAGGAATTATAATTATAAAAGTAAAAATTTCAACAAAGTATTGTAGGATGGCTCTAATAACTACAAATCTTTTAAGAAAAAAAATTAGAATAGTCTCACCTCAGCGACGTCAAGACGGAAAGTGCCGGTTTTCAATTCCTGTAAGTCCTATCTCTCTCTAATATTCCGCCCGCACATGCTCAGTTGCTTCTAACTTGGTTTTTATTCGGTTATTGTAGCACGGTCGCTAAACATGAGTTTTTGGAACAAATTGAATTTATTCTTAGTACGGGTGCTGAATGGAAAATATTTGGCAACTAATTAAATAATTAACAAGTTGCGGAAAAAACTTGTTACACCACGCGAACTTCCGAAAAAATTTTTTTTTTTTTTTTGGAAAACTAAAAGTTTGAAAAAAAAAAAAATTTTTTTTTGTAAAAGGAAACACCCGGTAAATCACGCTATTATCGTATAGTTTAACTAATCGAGGCGAGACAGAAAAGACTAAGAGAGAGAGAGAGAGAGAAGAGAGAGAGAATTAGAGAGAAAAAAAAAATTAAACTTGTATGATACCTAATTATACAACATACCACAAGAAAAGTTCGTTTTACCACTGGACAAAGTCATCAACATCACCAATTCCGAGATTATTCAACAAAAGTCCACGTATAGTCAAAAAGATATGAAAAGATAGAAGGTAATTTGACTCACACCCATTCTGCGCTAATTCAAGTTGCATGAAGAGCCTCGATAATGAGTGTTGCTCGACAGCACGCGAAAACCTTTGAAAATCCCACTCGGAAGAGATAATGCTTCGCCCAGAGTAAAATGAAACTGAAAAAGAGAATAAGAAAAGGAAAAGATGAAATGTTTTAGGGGAGGACCTCTGGGGATCAGTCCCCACAGACACTGTGGTGGAATGCCTGAGCAGCGTTGTAGCGGCTGCCAGTGCTAAAATTGGTAGAGGCATAAGCACACCTAAACCACGATACAGGAAACAAGTTACCTGCCTAGACACAACAGTAGGAGAAATGTCCTAACTGTTAACAAAAAAATTGGATATAGCTCCAAGGGCTTAAACTAGAAGTACGTAACATCAGAGGAAAAAAAAAAAACTTTGGATATAGCTCCAAGAGGCTTATACTAGAAGTACGTAGCGACTAGGTGACAAAAAAGACCATTATTTGGGAATACTCCTGCTTCCGGCGCGATGAACAGTGCCTCGATCGGGCGATAGATCAAGGGCTGAGGTGAAGCGGGGAGGAAGACCTATCTCTCGAGGAACGTCAGACGACCTAGGCCACTCCTGACTGACAAGCCCCCTTGCCTACGTGTCCGCTCGACCCTCCTTGACCCTCTGTCATTGAAGACAGCCCGATCGAAACTAGTTCATCCCCATCCCGAGGCAAGTTCCCTAATGGCAACTAAAATATCCTACTAAATAGGATAATGTTAAAAAAAAATTTACCTACTAGAGAGTAAACATAAAGCAAGATAATAATTGATGCCTTAATTACCCATCAAGACAACAATAGTGATATGAACAACAACTATACCAAACGAAAATAATTACAATCATGATGACGAAAAAAAAAACAAAATGGGACAAAAATTTCTCAGAACACTATATAAACAAGATAAAGATAAAAGATAATAAACAAGATAAAGATAGAGTATTTTCGCAATTTACCTAGCTGAAGAAACAACAAGTAGCAAAAACACAAAGTTACTGATTTTAAATTCAGCTATTACTCAACTAAATGAAAGCGAGAAAGGAAAACTACCTAAACCACTGCTAAGTACGTTGTACTATAGCACAGCGACAACCTGTTTAACAAACGGCACACGCCATACAGGAAAATATGTTCCCATGAACAAATTTCCTGCAAAGATACGTGGAACTAATCCACAAGATAAGCAAAATATGTGGACTTAACCCACAAACCAAAATACGTAGGACTTAACCCACAACTAAATAATATATCTACCAGACCACAAATTCAAAAGGCACAACTGGTAAATGATATATTATAAACAAAATCAAAAACAACAGGTAGTAGTTTCCATATAACAAAAGACCAAAGCCTTCCAGAAAAATTCTAAACATTAGTTGAAGAGTACTCTAGCAAAATTGTCAAAAAGCTACTTATAATACAAACGACTAAAGCAGTCAACTAGGCAAAAGTAAAAATAAGAGATAGTGATTCTAGAGAAATATAGGAAAATAGAACATAGCGATAGAAAAGAGAGAGACAATCACAAAGAAGAAGAATGACGTTGTTATGTCATATTTTTGACATCAACCATGCGCAAGAAAATTCACCAAAAATGTCTACTAACTATAAGAGACGAACCTGTATTATGACAGCGAACTCCGATAAACCACAATAAACCCGATAACAAACGAGAGTGAGTCGTTTGTCTAATAACTACTTGAAAAATTATGAATACATATTACGACAGCAGATTCCCAACAAATTCAAAAATAAACCGATAAAGGATGATATTGGATCATTTGTCTAATATTTTACAAAAAAATTATTATTCGGTAGTCACAGGTATCATTTTCATTAACACAAGAAAAGAAAAACTTGGTGAATTTTCAACCGCGTACCTGAAATCAATTGCTTGATTATAGACACCCAAGACGTATGCAACCAACAAAACGTGGCTTGCAAACGTCTGAAGTGCATACAATCCGCAAAAAAGTGGCCCACCCTTCAACCCTTGAGTAACTGTTGTTACCCAGCCGGAAAAGAAAGAACATAAAAGAACAAAAGAAGATAAGAGACTTTAAGGTTTCGTAGGCCAGTTGGTTACTACTAATATGTCACGATCCCCGCTTTTCGAACAGGGGTATGTACCTAATAAATGTGCGGAAACAAGTTGAAACGGAAAATTTTTATTTTGGCATAAACCCTTTAAACCAACTCTAGGTAAATTTGGGCTTTTATCTGTTGCACAAACCTCACATTTTTTAACATAGAGGTACACATCTCTACGAATACCGGGCCAGTAATAAAGCTCTAAAATACGAGAAAGAGTTTTGAAAACTCCAAAGTGTCTCGCATTTTTGTCAATATGATATAATTTCAAAATCTCAATACGATTAGCAGTAGGCACAACAATTTTCCATTTTGACAAATTATTAATTTTAGATGGATGAGAAAAAATACGTTTGTAAATAATATCGCTCTCAACACGAAAAGCACGGTAAGACTTAGGTTTTTCTTGAATTTTCTTAAGCATATCAATATACCAGTTGTCCCGTTTGAAACTTGAGACATCTAAAACTGAAATGTTTGGAACAACATGAACTGCATTATTAAAATTTTTAACCTCAAAATCGGAACATAAATCGTGAGCTTTACCCACAAAAACAGAGTCAATACTGTTTACTGACTTGCTAGAACGATAAAATTTTCCAACGTTGTTTACCCAACTGTCCCACTCTAACCGTGAAGTTTCAACCTTAATTTTGTTAAGTTTCTTCCTCTTTCTTTTACGCTGCCTATGCTCGTGCCTTTGACTTGGTTCGAGCCTGTGTTGCGTAAAGTGAAGACAACATATACTGGACTTTAAGCCACTGTGACGAGGTCTAGTGTTTTGCCACCTGGTAACACGAGGTTTTGGATTACAACGAAAACATTTTGGCTTTATTACCTTTTTACGACCGCAACCATAACAAAAAATATTTTTTGGCTCTTTACAAGTATTAAAATGATGGCCAACCAGATTACAATTCCAACATCTGATTGTGGACATTGCAGCAATATTCGAAGAAAAATTTGTTCTAGAGGCATTAAGATGACGAAAATTTTGAAATTTAGGAGAAAAATGTTTACTTGTATTAAAACTACTAGAGACATCTTTATTTACATCAAAATTAAAAGAAGTATTATTGTTGACATTAAAATTACAAGATATGTTTTTATTTACCGTAGAACTAGAATCTGCAAAGGTATAATTTAACTCAGGTTCTAATAAATTATTTTCCTCAGAAGGAGGAGGCTTATATCTGTCTGACATGGTATGTGCTTCCTCTAAACGTTTACATAATTCTAAAAGTTCTAAAACAGTCTGAGGTTGTTTTAAAGCTAGACTTTCGATAAAATAAGGTAATAAATTCCTACGAATTTTATTAACTTTCATAATTTCGGAAGGTTTTTCAGACAGTCTACTAAAAAGATTTTCCATTGAAGCAATGAAAATTGTGACTCGTTCGTCATAGCCTTGTGTTCTATTGTTTATTTCGAGCCACAAACTATCGTCATAAAAGTATGGGAGAAAATCCTTTCTTAATTGTTCACTTAAAGTATCCCAATCGTCAAATTTGTGTCTATTGCTACAGAACCATGTCCACCCGTCATCTCTAAACAAATCACAAGCCGACAAAAATAATTCTGACTTACTTACACCTCTAGATTCACGTAATATGTCTACTTTTTCCAAAAAGGAATTAACCGATTCTTGGCTCGAGCCACTAAATTGTAAATTCCATTTATATGGAGCAACATATTTTACCGGAAGCCTATCTGGTGTCATATATACTGTAGCAGTAGCAGTAGTTTTTACAGCTATGTCATCCTCTAAACCCAAAACTATAAGTTGCAAAGTCTTTTTAGTACCTTCTTCAGCTTCAGTATCAGCTTTTAAACGCTGTACTCTGCCCGAAATGTGGGTTAACCTTGAGGAAATTACTTTATAATCCACATCAGCGGTGGTACCAGAAAAATTTTTAATAGCAGACTGCAAATCAGTTATTGTCTCATTAATTTCTTTGACATCTGACTTATGATCAAAAGAATTTACAATTTTACCATCGTTAAAACTACGTTTGGCATTTTCCTGATGAAAAACCCCCCTTAAAATTTTTCTCTTTCTATCGGCATCACCTGAAGGTTCGATATTTCTGATCATTAATTCATAAGTAATTTCTTTAAGTCTTAAATAATTCGGCTCCATTTTGGGTTTATAAGTTGACAAAATTTAATAAAAGATATGATACGGTAAACTTTACGATAAATAAATTTAATGCAAAAAACTATACGGTAAAATCATGATAACGCTATCAAAAATTTACTTTTAAATTACAAGTCAAAAAGCAACGTGAGGAGAAACTTCGCAAAATACGCAGCAAAATATCGGCAAAAGATATAGCGAAACAGTATATCAAAAAGATAGCAAAAAAATTAAGTTAGGCATAAATAAATTTTCAATATCAAAAACAAAAAGATAAATCAGATAACTAGAAATTTTCTAAAATAAAATATTGTACACCGAATACGCAAGTGTGACAATATCAAAATACAAAATATTAGAAAAATATCGATAAATTTAGCAGAGTCTTTCTTTGGTCAGAATTTGATTGTTTGTTCCTTGAATTTGCAAGAATATCAGTATTAAGGAAAAAGTAATAAAATTCAAAAACACAATTATTTAAAAGTAATTCAAAATCTCTAACTCGGGCCACACACGTTGGAGCGCCAATTTGCAACCACAACTTCTCAGCGGGGTGCTGAGGAAGCTATGAAAGAGTAGCAACCGGTTAGCTCAGGGGTTGGTCGAAGGTCACTCTGTGGCGAGAAGAGTTATTTAATAATTTGAATGTTACAAAACAAAAATAAACAAAGAAACTGGGCGCCAGCGTATTCATACAACTGATATTCCTGCAACTGTTTAAGGAGGAAACAATCAAAAACAAAATTTAAACAAAATAACAATGTATTGAAAAAATTACAAAAGAAATTTTTACAAAATCTTTACAATTAAATATGAATTTAAAAAAAAAATGACATAAGTTAAATTAAATAGCTAGAGAATAAAATTTTGTATTATTTAAAAAAGAAAATCTCTACAAAAAAAAATTAATTGAAAAGATCAACTGGTTTAACAATTATAAAAGTTATCTTCTGACCAAAAAAAAAAAGGTGACAAAAGAGAAGAGACACGGTGAATGTAGCTTACGTAACTTTGGCGGTGGGAGTGGAGTTCAACGAGGTCGAACCCTGGAGATGGCCACAGGTACCTGGGAGAGAGGACTTATTGATCGTGTCCTGTTCAACGATGATGTTCCAGGGAGACGCTGCGTTGAGAAGATGTCGAGCCAGTTACAATTTTTATCCAGTCAATAGCAAATCCACCGTGTACTTGGTCCAAGGTTGGTCGATCCAGATTATTACATGAAAAACAGTGGTAAATCAGGAACCAGTTGATACAAATTGAGTTAAATTACACAAGAAAGAAAACAAATGATTTAGATTTAAAATGACTCTAAATAAATTATTAATTAACTTTAAAACTTATTAAAAAAAAAAAATGATCTAGCAGAATAAAAATTGAATACTCTTGGTTAAGCCAAGGTCACAAATTTTATAGAAACTACAAAAATCGGTATTAGAATTTGTAAAATTTAAGCAATGAATCGAAAAAAAAACAAAAAAACTAAACACCAATAAAAAAAAACTCTACTACTAGATTATCACAAAATTTTGGCCCTGAGGCTGTGAATCAACAAAATTGTTCTAAATTATGATGAAATGGTTAAAGCAGCATAAAAGAAATCGATATTAAGATATGACATTAAGAAAAAATTAAATAAGAAAATTTAAAATTTTGGAGATAGTCTCCGTACTATTATAAAAATTAATTTAAACAAATTGACTTTACGTCTCGTACTTTAATAAATTCAATAATTAGTATACTAGTCGTGAAATGAGATTATCTAATAAAAAGTTTTAGAGCGACCCTAAATACCAAAAAATATATATATATATGTAAGTATATAATATAAACTACTGGCAAACAAAAATTGTTGAAACTGTTAATACATAAACATCCAGCAGGAACTGTCCCAAAATGACAAATAAACTACTGCTGGGGCATCCACTAACAAGTGGTTTCTTATTAACCACCAAGGTTAACCTCAAATATATTAATAATTTTATTAAATGCCAGCTTAAAATTTAATATTAATTCAAAATAACTAGGTTATTATTTAAGGAATTATAATTATAAAAGTAAAAATTTCAACAAAGTATTGTAGGATGGCTCTAATAACTACAAATCTTTTAAGAAAAAAAATTAGAATAGTCTCACCTCAGCGACGTCAAGACGGAAAGTGCCGGTTTTCAATTCCTGTAAGTCCTATCTCTCTCTAATATTCCGCCCGCACATGCTCAGTTGCTTCTAACTTGGTTTTTATTCGGTTATTGTAGCACGGTCGCTAAACATGAGTTTTTGGAACAAATTGAATTTATTCTTAGTACGGGTGCTGAATGGAAAATATTTGGCAACTAATTAAATAATTAACAAGTTGCGGAAAAAACTTGTTACAAAGTGTAGAAATGTGAAAATGGGTGGGAGGGGAGAAAATCACTTGGAAACGGATGTCTCCATTTAGAAAAGGTATATTTATGTTCACAAATAAGTTTCCAGTGAATTTTTTTTCAAATCAGAAGGTGGCTGAAATCGGGCTTTATTGACCCTCCTCCTTTCGCTTGCCGAGGCTATACTTTGAATTAACTGTCAAGTTACGTATGAAACCACTAAATAAACTTGGTTTAATTCAAATGTCAACGAGCACCCTCACTTTGGTAGACTGTCAACGATCATTTTTTATATATAAAATTATAATAAAAGTAAAAAGAAACAAGCTAACCATTATACTTTTCGCATTCTATTGTAAACAAAAAATTTTGTTTGTTTATATTATGGCCTTATCTAACTCTGAGATGAATGAAATTCGTTAAAGCTTATTGGTCCATAATCTTATCGCATTTGTGACAGATTTATTGCTAACATTAGCGACTATTGCCTAATCAGCCAGTTTTGCAATGTAGCAATAATATTATATAATATGAAGTATGAATCTACTACATTTAAATAATTAATCACTTTTTTATTTATTGATCAATTTTGTTCAAAGGCAATAGGGTTCCCTAAGAACAACATATTGGACCAATATATAATCCATATAGGACCAATATATGAATATTCGTCCTATATTCATATATTGGTCTTATATGGATTATATATTGGTGCAACATTGGTGCTACTAGGGTTCCTTCTCTAACTTACACTAACTGACTATCCAAATTTCAATACAATCGGACTTTTCATTCTTAAGTTATCGTGCTTACAAGAAACGTGATGGACAGACAAACACACAGAAGGACGGACATTTTGAAAGTTCTTCAGAATTCGATCACCAACACAGTGATATGAAAACTACGAGCGATATCACCGATTTTAGAAATGTGCCGATCGAATGCAATATACTCTTCGTTTTGTATTTGCGAAGAGTATAAGCTGAACAAAGAGAAATTGAAAAAATCATTAATATTCCATGTTACTTAATAGTATGTTAAAATCATAAAGTTGTAAATAAAGATTAAAGTTAATAATTGGTTTTAACTAATAAAAAGAAACGAGCTAACCATTATACTCTTTGCCGATTTACTGCACTTTTTACATAATTGTTGCACATTCTATAGGATACTCTTTGCAGTTTGTTTTGTAAATAATATTAGTTTTAGACATTTTTAGTTTAATTACAAAGTTTTTTATTCATTGATAGATTTTGTTCTAAAACAATAGGGTTCTCCTTCTAGCTAACAGCAACTTACTGTTCAAATTTCGGACTTTTCGTTCTTAAGTTATCGTGCTTACAAGAAATGTGATGGACGGACAGACAGACGGACGGAGGGACGGACATTCTTAATGAAATTCTTTTCTCTACGAGCAATATTACCGGTTTTAGAAACGTATATACCGATCGAATGCAATATACTCTTAGTTTTGTATTTGTGAAGAGTATAATAAATGAAGAAATGGTGTATTCATTGCTTATTTATTAAATTACTCTGTTACATATCCATGTCTGGACTCATAAAAATTTCTTCCCCTCTCAAAATTCATTGCAAGTGTGCTAAAACTAATATGCCCCATAAGCGATTTAGTTAAAGTTGGAAATTGCACTGCGTTATAATATTAACAAAAATTCTGTGTTTAACATTTTAAAAAAGTGGAGAATAAACAGTACGATTAGTAGAAATCCTGGATTAGGGCGACGAAGGATATGAACTCAACATCAAGATTTGTAATTGGTAAATAAATTAGTAGAAAATCCATATTTCACTCAGTAATTCAGGCTGCTGAAGAAACGAATTTTCCTGGATCGAGTAGTACACTGGTCGCTGGCAAGTAAGAGAATTGGAGCTACGCTGTTATATATCCAGCAACACAGAAATACCTACTTAATGCTGAACATAAAGAAGCTCGACTGGGATTTGCGCTTGAATTTTTAGTGCATGATGTAAATTTTTGGAACAATGTAATAGCCTGAGAGGCAGCGACAGATTTTTTGTGTTAATATCTATAAAGCTAGATTTTTTCCCAAACAGAGTTCAGATAGTATCTATAATGAAGGTGCAATTCTACCAAACTCTTAGTGGTGCATAAATTAGTAAAAAATTAAACAAAAAAATAGATGGACGAAAATTTCGTTTCTCGAATTGTCAAAAGATGACGATTTGCCTTATCTCCTGCCGGCCCCAATTTTCGATTTTCACCTCGAGATTCACGTTGTACAGTCATTGCCGACCTTCTCCTAGCCTGCGAGACATAGAACGGGTCTCCGATCGCCGCATTTCAGTTCTTACTGTTATGAATTACACCCCCCTTGGAACTAGAAATTGATACGCCTATGCCTACTAGTAAGTGACTGGAAGCTAATAGAAAGAAATGGACTTTTCTGGAGTGTGGTAAGAGAAGATTCTTGATTGTTTCTAGATGGATCTAGAGAGTCAATTTCGGAGTACATAAGGCGCGATTACCAGCGCGGAGGGGGAAGTTTATTAAAGAAGAAGTTTATAGAAGTGACGTTCGGTAAAAAGTGAGGTTAAATAAGAAGTAAATAAAGTATAAAGGTTATTTTGAAGTAAACAGTAAATTATTAAATAAAGTGTTAGTGTTTATCTCTTGTTAAAATTATTTTAGAACCCACGGATTCATACAGGGTGTCTCCTAAAATGTGGAAAATACGCAACATTACATTTGATAAATTGACTTGCTCCCGTGCTAATCGGCGACTATTTTTAAGCGGTTTCCCGAGTTCGAATCCCGCCCGGGGATACTTTTTTTTTCGTTTTCAATTTTTCGGCAGATATTTTTGATTCTATAAGTACTTGCTGTTCGCTCCGTTCTATTGCATTTCTCAGAGAAGATTTATATTTTCCGCCGCGGAATACGTATACCAAGCTGAACCCTTACAAAAGTAGTCTCCATGGGCACAAAGCTCCAACTATATTTCCGTGACTTCTACATTCTACAACCTCTGGATTGGAATTAACATACTACGAGATTTTCATTATAACTACGAAACAAAGTATAATATATTAATGAACTAGTCAACACCCCCAAATACCTTTCAAATTCCGAGGGCTCGGTAACAGCCGTTCCCTCTCACGAGAGACGAAAGACGCTCCCGGGAGCCTACATGCCAGCGAAGAAAGAAGACCAAGGCAGAAGAGCGCCAGAAGAAACGAGCCAGCTGGCAGGGTCCAACAGCCAGAACCAGGGGAGGTTTGCTAACATCGCCTATACCGTCCGCATTTGCGAGAGGGAAAAAGCAGGCCCACCCCTTACAAGGCCGGTCCAGGTCTACAGAGATGATTGGGGCAAAGAGCTTAAGCTCGACCCCTAATCATCCGAGACCGTCATCTTTGGTCAAGAATATTGGCGCAGGCATAGATTGTCTTGTAGGGCACTGTATTCCCCTTATTGTCTCCGCGCTCCGATCAAAGAAAACACAGTTCTTAGATGGAAGGCAAAAACCGCGTTTTAGGCACCTGACGTCACTATTTTTTCGCAACTCCTTGCATAAAGAGCTATTGTACGGCTTTTAAATATGCGAAAATGGGTCAATTTGAACTTTAAATTAACAGGAATCAGAATGTTTAAATTTGGTCTATATTTAAGAATTTTCAGGTCACTCTGAAAAAATATCTATTATAAAATTGTCATCAAGGCGCTTACGCGTAATAACATAAAAACAGACATTGCCAAGTGTGTCAGTTCGTATGCATTCATGGAGAAATAATCGATTCCATGCCAGTTAGAGGAAGAGGGTAGGTTATTTATGAATATACTTTCGGAACACGTATATTATTACGAATTACGATTAAAAAAAATCACATTTATCTGTTGGAAATGAGTGTATAGTTCTTGAAAGAAACAAGGATTTAAAATTGCTAAAAAGTGTGTATGTATCACAACTCTGATAATTGAATACAGATCATGAGATCTTATTCATAACTTCTTGTCAGACATTTTATGATTCATGAATTATTCTATTTGGCATCCGTTCGCTGTGTGGAAAGTTTTACAACATCGTGTCATCTTTCGTGGTTGCCTATTAAGCAGCGTCGCTAAAACTCTTTCCTGTTAGACCTTCGGTGACATCTGCAAAACGTTTTGAAGGGCACCCTCTCACCTCTCGCTACCTGGTTTTCCCTGAAGTATCAACCGTTCTATATTGTTCTCTCTCCTGTTGATGTGGCCTAAAAATGAAAGAGTTCGGGTCACTTTTGGGAACCTATCTTAGGAGAATCAAGCTATTAGTGCAATACATTGTTCACAAAAAGAACGGTTTCCGATTGATGTGCTTTCTACAATTAGATTTATCTTTACTATTATTTAATATAGGTTTTTTCTTCCATATTTGAAAAAAATATGTTTTGTTTCCAAAACCATTTTGATGAACTTTATATTTGTCATGAATCACATAATTTAATATCTTCGACGTGATTTCGATTTTTCTAGCATTAGGGGCCAATTAGAATAAATTGGAACATGGCACACTTAAATGAAAAATGAAAAATTAAAGTGAAATAAATATTGACGTTTCAAATATTACTTACAGTTGATATCATGAATCTTGTCGTTCACGTCTTCATCTTTTAATTTCCGATTCAAATCGACTCAAGCAGGCCACACAGAACGGCACGCACGGGTATATTTGAAGGATACAGGCTAAAACGGGAGAGGGTCACATGTTAGTTTCGATAAAAATTAATTTTAGAACTTAAAACCCCATATCGTTAAACTATATACAGATTCGGAAAATGCAGTTAAGGGTATAGGAATAACAATGTAATTGACCGCGCCCCGCTAATTCCATAAATCGTGAAAGCAGAGACACAATTAATTGAATTTAGTAAGGCATGAACTAAGGATGGATGCGGACGTAGGTAATAATTTCTATACGAAACGAGAAAATATCTCTTCGTCAAAAGCGAAGAAGTTATTTGTCACATTTTTGACAAATAATTTATTCTATTGAAAGCATGTCTGCAGTTTCTTTTTTAGCCGTAGATGCTATGGGAATAAAATAATAATTCTCATTAAAACCGAAATGAAAATAGAACATTAAAATAAAATTATATAACTCGGAAACTAAAATCAACTAATAATTATCAAAAAATTAATTATTTTTATTAAATTACAAAAATAGAACATTAATATACTCTACCTTAATAGCGGACCACTATCAAAGAAGAATTTAGAGGTGGGAGAAAGAACAGCCCTTAGGAGTATTACCAAACTACGACACCCTCGTAACCATCTTCACAATATATCAAATAATGAATTATACCGTAAAACAAAAATAGAACCAATCCTAACACGACTCACTAAGCTACAAACAAAATTCGCCATTTCCCAACACAACATACAAAAAATAGATGAATTCTGCACTGTACGAAATCTCAACATTAGAGCTAAATATAAGACACCAGAAAATACCCTAATTGAGAAGATAAAACAACTACAATAAGAAGTCAATCCTAATTAATATAATTTTTTTTTTTTTTTTTTTTTTTTTTTTTTTTAATATCCTATATAGTATATGAACATAATGATTGTACACAATCTAGAATAATAATTTCGTTAATATTGTATCACTTTACGGGCAGAAGGACTTCGGTCGATAGCCCTTTGGATCTTTCCAATAAAGAACATATTTATTTATTTATTAGAACATTAAAATAAAATTAAATAACCCCCAGAAACTAAAATCAACTAATAATTATCAAACAATAAATTAATGAAGTAAGGATTCAAAAAAACCACCTTCTTGTGCCAAACAATAGCCAAACCGATTATACAATGAACCTCTCATATCATTGAGTTGATTTGGAGTAATGCTTGCATAAAGTTGGATACGTTTTTCCTGTAATTCAACTAAATTATTGGCTCGTTCAAACACATGTTTGTACGCGGTTTCCTTTAAAAAGCCCAACAGAAAGAAATTATGGGGTGCTAGATCAGGTGACCTGGGGGGCCATTTTATCATTCCCCTCGTAGCTAATAAACGATCGGGAAATGTTCTTTCCAGAAAATTAATAACAGTTAAGGAATTGTGACTTGGGCAGCCGTCTTGTTGAAACCAAATGTCGTCAAAGTTGACAGGAAGATTTTGAACTGCAGGAATTATTTGGTTTTGTAAAAGCTCTAAATATTTATTACCATTTAAATTACCATCGATTAGCAGTGGGCCTAGAATATGATTGTCTAAAATTCCCATCCAAACGTTCAACTTTTGAGGATACTGAGTTCACACAGCAACACTCAAATGTTTATTTTTTCGAGACCAATATCGTACTACGGATGGATTGTGTTTCCTATGTAATGAAAAGGATGATTCATCTGTAAACAATATATTCTTTAAGAAGTTTCCATTCTCATTCACTTTCTTTATTTATCATGATTTCACAAAATTTCGTCCGTTTGAAATTGTCCTCGGGAAATATTTCTTGCGTTGTTTGAACTTTAAAACAACTGTACCCATTTCTTTTCAAAATATTTCTTACAGTTCTTTCCTTCATGTCAACTTCATCATCAATTTGTCTGTTAGAACAAGGTTCACTAGTTTCAACAAATGCCCAGACATTAGTTTCGCGAATTTCACGTTCTTCGCTCATTTGGTGATGACGGTGTTCGGGTTGACAGCATTTTTTACAATAATTCACGACACACCCGAAATTCTCAAATTTTTTAATAATGTATGAAATTATGCTAGCTGAGGGGATTGGTCTGTCTTGATATGCCACAGTAAATAAATTTATTGTGTCATCAGTGGAATGGCCCCCGAAGTACCACTTCACAATTTGCACTTTTTCTGCAGCTGTATAAACACACGGCATTTTAATAACGAAATTGAGATTAATTAATTTTATTACCACGCGTCTAAACATCTACGCTATTAAAAGCAGAATGGGTGCGCTCGCGCTGTTCTCAACTCGTCGCGGTCAAGCGATGGCGCTATTGTTTTATACCAATGCCCTGCATTGTTCTACGACAAGGCGTAGTTTATCTGCGCAGAAACAAGTTTACGTACCTAAAACTAAATTTGCTGAATCTGTATATTTTCATGCAGTGAAGACTGTGTGTATTTATTTCTAGATAAACCACTAATTATTTATATTGTCTCAACATCGGCTTACGGAATGAAATTGGAAAGGGGTTATGCACGTTTAGACAGGGGAAAAGGATATCAGACGCGACTTTCTGTTATTTATATTGTCATACACTAGTATTGCAGCTGATAGAAAGATGTAATGTCTTTGATAAGTACATAAATTGATGACGTGAACGACGATTCGTGATTCCAACTATATGTGGTATCATTGAATTCAGAAAATTATGCAGAATTCAAAAAATGCAATGGTATATAGGGTGTTCCATTTGAAAATCAAAACTTAGTGCCACTTTAGGTGAAACCGGAATTTAAAAAAAAATCATTTATATGTTAAAAAGTGACGTTTGTAGGATGTTCCAAATTTCAAACATTTGTCTTCAAAACTAGACGGAACAAGAGAGTGTACCGTGATCATGTTAAACCTGGTATATAGCGACTTCTTTATTGTTATTAGTATTTACAATATTAAAAACGATTATATAAAGGTTCAGATAGTAGGATTGTTGGCAAAATCTATTTCTTTCATTTAAAACTCCAGCAATGAAGTATCTTCATGTTTGACGCTTGGCTTCGTATCCAAAAATAAATTTAAATAAAACCGACCAAGTACAAGTCGTACTTGCCTAGTTAATGTTCCGTATCATCAGTTGTTTTTAGATATAGATTTGATAGGCCTATACAGGGTGAACCATTAATCATAATTCAAGGGCACATTCTTTGGACCAAAATATGAGGATATCACCAAACATGCTTTATAGTACGGCCTAAAAGTGTAGTCAGTAGAGCCAGGGGCGTACTGATATGCATGAGTTACCATATGTCTTAAATTTAAAATATTTTGCTTAAATCTAGCAACATTATCTCCACGTATTATAGCAGCGCAGCCGCAAATATTTGTCTGTTGCATTGAAACCGCTACTGTTGTAAATATATATGTGGCGCCACTGAATGCGCTAAGTTAGTCTCGTGAAGTTCGTTTATCAGACTTACGCCAATTTTACAGTAGTTGAACAAATTATTAGGTATAAAGGCACCACATTCAAACGTTTATTCTATTTCGTCGATTGTACCAATTACACATAATGACCTAGTCGTGGTTTTTACCCTGGTAGGCGAATAAAACTTAATATATTTCTCTCGATTACGTGGGATTATATATAATAGCACGAGGTGCTGCTTAAGTATTACATAACAGCTTTGAGCAGAATGCCGCTGATTTTTTGCTCTATTGACTACACATTTCGGCCGTACTGTAGTAAATTGTTGCTGTGGAAAAAGTTAAAAGGCGTCCAATTTGTATTTTTTTCCTTTTTTTTTTGCAATATCTCAAGTAAGTACCTCTTGACCGATCTTCTCCAAATTTGGTAAAGAAGAATTTTTAATTATGTATCATATCACGCCCGTCCGTGGAGAGCACCTCATGAGCTATACCTGATGATGAATATTTTTACTCTTTCTTTTTCGAAACGTAGAGGCATTTTTGACTAAAAAATCTCATGCAGAAAGCATTTCTACATAAAAAAGGCACACTTGAGAGAACCTGATAATACCAACCGTCTTCGAAAAAACTGCAGCAAAAGATTTCAAAAGTTAGAAAATGCATAGAAGTAGGTGGAGGCCACATCGAGAATTTATGGTAAGTTGCAACAATAGTCCAAAAGTCAGTGAATATGCGTAGTTGTCACTCTTTAGTTTTTACTTACGTTGTGTAATTTTTTCAATAAATACAATTTGTCCTTGTCAAATTGAGTTTGTTTTCAAAGAATTCTTGGAATCTTTTGCAGCAGTTTTCTCGAAAACGGTTGGAATTATCAAGTTCTATCAAGTGTACCTTTTTAATGCAGAAATAACTCCGGCACGAGATTTTCTAGTTAAAAAATGACACATTTCGTAAAAAAAGAGGAAAAATCTTCGTCATCAGGTGTAGCTCATCCACGCATAATGTGATACTTAAATTATTGTTTTTCTTAGCTTAAGAAATGTTTCATTACCAAATTTGGAGAAGATCGGTCAAGAGGTAGTTGAGTTATTGCAAACAGAAAGAAAAAAAAAATACAACTTTGGTACCCTGTATTTTTTTCCACAGCAATAATTTACTGTTTGGTCATATCCTCATATTTATGGCATGTTATTAATGGTCCCTCTGTATATATTATGCTAACAGATAGACACATAGATAATCCTTTATTAGTTCCCGTAACAAACAGTTACAATAAAAATCTCATCGGGTGTGGAACATTCTTACCACTAACATTTTTGTCTATATATACATATAAAAAACAAGCTAACCGGTATACTCTTCGCCGATTTACTGCACTTTTTATATAATTGTTGCACATTCTATAGGATACTCTTCGCAGTTTTTTTTGTAAATAATATTGGTTTTAGATATTTTTAGTTTAATTACAAAACAAACAAAAATATGTAAAAATTTTTTTTTCATTTAAAAAAATAACTTTTTTATTCATCGCTCGATTTTGCTCAAAAACATTAGAGTTCGTTCTTTAGCTAACACTAACTTACTGTCCAAATTTCAATGCAATCGGACTTTTCGTTCTTAAGTTATCGTGCTTACAAGAAACGTGACGGGCGGAAAGGCAGACAGAAAGACAGACGAACAGACCGACAGACAGACAGACAGACGGACGGACGGACATTTTAAAAGTTGTTCAGAATTCGTTCACCAACACAGTGATATGAACATTTTTTCTCTACGAGTATAATAATGTCATTACCTATAGCTGACAATGAAAAGGACATTTAAAAGACAAATCATGACTATTAAAACTTATAAAATTACATATTTTTACTTAGATCAGTGATCAGTTTACCATTATTCTATCTATTTCCCTGTTATCATAAAATTCCTGTAATGTATAATAGGTTTATTGAAAAGATAGCTTTTTAATGAAATTTTAAGCTTGCTCTTTTTGAGACTTCTAAAATTTATTGTATACTTTTATTATACTAAACTGTACATTTCTTTGAATATATGCATATATTTACATCTATCAGCTATTAAATCATTTTTCAGTCTTGTATTGTACTCATATGTTTTCGGTCACAGTTCTCAAAAAGATCTTTATTTTCACTCACAAATATCACAGCTTCATAAACGTACATAGCTATTATTGTTAAAAAAAATTATTAATGAAAACTTCTTTGCAACTGTCAGTTTGCTTCATTTTGCATATGGATCTTAAACACTTTTTTTGTAATATTAAAATTCTTTGTACGTCACTAGAGAGCGCAGCTTCTGTACTGACATTATTTTTTATTACTCGCAGTGCATAAGAGTATCTTGCAATATTTTATGCTATAGTGAGTCAATATAGTTATTCTTTCGTGATTTCTATTGCCAAAAAGTTTTTCCAACATTGAGTAAAAGATCATTTGCAGAAAAATATTCCTGTAACGAGTTCACTGTATTGACATCTATCTGTAATAAGATATTTTGATCATTTTCACTAAAAATAAGTGTAGTATCATCGGCATATAAGACCATATAATCATTTGATACAGTTGGTAATTCATTGGTATAAATTATGTAAAATAAGGGTCCTAAAATTTAACCTTGCGGTACACCTTTTTTATTCTAACCTTTTCTGATTTAAGTAAGTTTCCATCTTTATCAGTTTTTCCCACATACTGCACTCGATTTGCTAGATATGATTTTACAAGCCGTAGTGCAATATCTCTTCCAGTCTTTTGCAAAGAAGTTCATGATTTACTGAGACGAAAACCTTCGATAAACCTATACAATATCACGTTATCATTATTTAATGAATTTAATACTTTGGATATAGCTTGATATATTGCCCTAATCGTTAACTTATTTGTCCTGAATCCATTTTGTTGTTATGATAATATAGGTACTTTTTTTTTTCGAAAACTAATATAAATCTCTTATAAATAATTTTCTCAAATATTTTGTTTATATTTGATAGAACTGACACCGGCCTGTAATTTTTTTCGTCATCTTATTCCCCCTTTTTATGTGGCTATTTTTAACGAAACCGGAAATACACCTGTACTTAAAGAAAGATTAATTTTAATAACGAAACATGAATGTGATTTTCTCCTACTGTTTTCTTATCTTTTAAAACCTTTATACATCCTAATACTTCCAATGGATTTGTTGGATTCATAAAAATTGATTGTTCACATCTTACACCTGTTTCTAGATTAACATCATTATTTTCATTTACATTTGGACATGCATTTATAAAGCACTTATTGTTAAATGTGAGTCTCCATAAAATTGTATGTGCTAATAACATTTATCTGTTAGAGGTATCAAATCACAAAACAAAGTATGTCGTCAAGTTTTCATTTATGCACCAAAAAATAATGCAATCCTGATACTTTTTCGTTTTTCCTAATTTTTATGATTTCTTTCAGATTTTTCTGAGCAATACATTTGAAGATAGGGTGAGGACGGCGATTTTTAAACATTTTTTCGGAAAAGTGTTTTTTTCAACTTTCCATTTTACCCCTTGAAACTAACCCCCAAAATCAAAATTCTACCTTTTGTACTTCACGTCTATGATAGGGCCACAATTTCGTACAACTGTGCCAAATTTTTGCTTTCTACGTCAAACAGTATCCGAGAAAAATATTTGTGACAGACGGACGGACGAACCGACACCGAGGTGATGCCATAAGTGTTCCGTTTTGCCAATTTTGCCAAGGAACATTAAAAATAGTAATTTTAAAAATCGACTGTAAAAATAAAATAGAAGAGAAGAAATCTGTTCGAAATTTTATCCCTGTATATATTTTAATATATTTTTATATATACTCACTCATTCACTAGTTCACCAAATCTCCCAACATGATAATTTGAAGTTTGACGTGGATGTTCTTTTTTGAATTTGGGCACGAGATTAAAAACATTTTCTCCAAACACTATGTTTAACGCTTTTACAAACATCATTTTCGCAAACAATATTTGTTCACATAAAGTAAGTTATTGGTGTTCAAAACCGTCTCATCTTATTATTTTTTCGACTTTTAGCGTTTCATTAAATTTATTTTCTTTCTTCGAATATTGAGATATTGGAAGAAATAAAATATGATGAATTATAGTAATGCGGAAATGGCGACAATGCATTACATGTATGGTCGCGGCACTGGCGGTCCTAAGGGGGGGGGGGGGGGCATGGGGGCCAAGGACCCTAGAGAAAATTATTGATGACTAATAAAACATAAATTAAAATACAGCGTGTCCCGTAATAACGTGCAAAAAAATTAACTAATTCCTTATCGAAAGTGAATGTGGGTTCTCCATATAAAATTTTTCAAAATAAACCTTTCTTGTCCAGCTACACCCCCTTAAGATGGTGTGCAAGAAAACGGTATTTAATTTCTATCTCAAAATGACGTAACCGGAAAAAGACGAAATTTAGCACATCTCGGTTAGTAATGAAAAGGCATCTAACGAAATTATTTCATCCATCTAGCGTGTATGCAAAGTGGTAATATTAACTACCCTTCTTATAATTTTGTAAATATATTTCTGTCTGTTATTTTTCTTTGATTTAAAAAAAATAACTTAGAATTGTGATTCATTTAGAAACTTCTTTACCTCTTGAAAAAATATCATAAAATCGACAATTTTTGAGAAAAGGAACTAAATTACATCGTCCTATTGTGCATTCGTGTGGGATTTTCTAGAAGAGTCCAGTGTGCTCTACACAAAGGACAGCAGTCTATTCCATGGTTGATCCCGTAATTCCTCCGGCTGTAAAAATTGCCTTTGGAGATACTTATACCTTAACGCACCTAAGAGTGTGCAACTGCATAGGATATGAGTGGTGGTTTAATGCTCCACTCCACACATCCTACAAATAGTGCTGTTCTATGAAGATGTTTCTTTAGAGGACAGTGTCCTGTTAACAAGCCTACTATCCGTCTCATGTTTTCTCTCAGTTCTGTCAAAATATTCCGACAGTTTAAAACTAGCCTTGAGGTCACTTTGTTTGACACAAGGGCCCTCAAGGCTGCCTAGCTGTCGCTACATATGTAATTATGTTTGTTGGCGAAACCTCTCCTAAGATTCCCACTTGCACACACCAATATGGCATACTTTTGTCTGGAATACACTAGGATACTTTCCAAGTGGCACCGATATACGAGCCCTTGGTTTGAAGCCGTGTATGCCAGCACCAGTTCCCTATTGAAACTTAGATCCGTCTGTATACCGCTCGAGAACTTTGGGACTAAGATGACGATATTCATCGCGCTCCAAGTCCTCTCGACTGGGAAACACCGCCGAGTATGGGATAGTGAACCTGTAGACAGGGAGACACCGGTCATCTTGTGCTTGGGTGATGACCCGGTCCCTTACCAGCAGATTCAGGGCCTTTGTGTGCCCCCATCCCCGGCCAGTCCCATTCCACATTTCATTTTTGAACAGGCTAGTGGCTGCTTTTTTAGCTTCCAGTTCCACCTCGATATGGAAGGGAGTGAGTCCAAGAACGGCCTCCATTGCTATCGTAGGAGTGGTTCTGATAGCTCTTGTAATTCCAAGGCAAGCTGGTCTTTGAACTTGACATAGGCAAGCCCTAATTGTGCCTAAGTAACCAGTCAAAGGCGAAGAGCCTTATTAGTCAAAACATTAAGTAGGCTAGTGTCAAATCATAATTTGGTAGCATTATGTACGGATATGATCATTTGGTACTTATAAATTTATAAAGCCGTTTTTTTGCAGATCCCTCTAAGGGGTACAGCTGGACAGGAAAGGCTTATTTAAAAAAAATTTATTTGAGGAAAACAGCCTGCATTTTCGATAAGGAATTGGTAGTTAGATTTTTGCCCGTTATTACGGGACACCCCCTGTATTAATTTCTAATCTTCGAAATTTTCTGATTACCTACATTCTGAATATACCTACAAGAAAATAAATAGCTATAGGATGAATTCACGTACAAAACACCTATCTATAAATATTTGAGGTACAAAAGACACATGCCTTGGAGTCAGTCTTCGTCAATCAACAATCAATATCTAATCTTTGTTCTAACATAATAGCCGACATTGGTTCTGCAAGGCACCAAAAAGTTTTAAAATGAATTTGTATTCAAAAAATACTCATCACTCACCTCTTCCACTCGCCACCTTCAAACATTTTTCGCCATTATAGTTGTGATTTTAAAAATTTAAAAGGTTTTTTGATAGGTATTTTTTTGTACATAGATTGATTTTAAGCTCTTTGTGTCCTGCATAACCAGATGGCGTTGAGGCTACCGTTCCAGGAAGCTAGATTCCTGGGGTGCCAAATTGGTAGCTCATTTTTTTCTTAATTTCATAGAAAAAAATAGTAACTGTACCTAAGCTAGGACTGGATTTTAATAAATAAATAATAATTATTTATGGGTAGCATCTTGAACTAAGGTCAATTTTATGATCCTTTTTAAAATGTATTTTAGCAACAATTTTTTTGCCATCGTCACGTCAAATTTAGAGAAAATGAAAATGTGGAATTTCAAAAAATCTAGAGCTTACAGCAAAACTACCTACAGACTTCAACTAAGCCTTTAAATTAAGTAAAGTAAAGGAGAAGTTATAGAGTTTTATAATCTGCTACATTTCATATTATAATAAGGAACTTTCAGAACAAAAATCATACCTATCAGTTTTTGAGGGGTTAAAAAATTTTGGTAGATATTTTAATATGGATGCCCCCCTAGAAGCAAAGCGTAGGACCACCCTTGGGTCGCGGAGGACTTCGGCAATGCCAATGGCCAGCAAGATTCCCCGATCTCAATAATTTGTGGGGTCATCTTAAAACCCTTTATTCATGTCGTGTATCAAACTCCCATTGGATTTCTTGTTGTGCGCAATTCGACGCGAAGATGGGCGGAAGCATGCCTATTAAGTGAAGGTGGCCATTTCCAACAATTTTTATAAAACAAAATTTATCATTATCAGTCTTAATAATAATTAGTTTGAATTTAATTGTTTCAATCCAGAGACCGTTTTCATGTATAATTAGCCAGGCTAATCAAGAAAAATATTCACATGGGAATATGTCAGTGGCGTACCACCTTTTGGTAAAAAATATCAGAGGACATGTTCGCAGAGACGCCACTGGTGGAATGATAAAATAATTTTTCTAACAAAAATATGTAATTTTGTATCCTATTAACACATACCAAAATTAAAAATAATATCTAAAATACTTTCTACTTTGAGATATTTCAAAAATAACGGTTAAAAAATTCAACACCCTGTAGCAAAAAATTTAAGCCGTGACGGACATATGTTTATATGAACTCTTCTTCATAAAATGACTAAGGAATCACACCCTGAAATATTAGCACCCTGTGTTTTGATTATCTAAGGTGTACCAAAAAAGCTGAGCAATAGGAAATGTTGAATTTTCTATAAATAAATTACAAAATAAAATACAGCGTACTGCAATCAGATCGAAGACACAATCAAACGAATCGTGCGAAAAGCTATCATTACTCTGTAAACCGATAAAACGGTATATGCATGTCGTGTACGTCCCGTTACAAAATAAATGAAATTATAACCTATCTTACGGGAAGCTGTATTACATATTACGTCGACTTATACACTTAAATGGAATTTTTATTTAAATACAGCGTTCGTAAATGAATAACTTGACATATGATCAGGGTCGCCGCGCTCAGAATGTGCATGTTTACTGACCCTGTGTAAGGCAATAAAATTTGCATTTAGTAATTTACTTTAATATTATGTTCTAAATATCATTTTCATCGTTTTGTAGCGAATACATTAGTCTTAAGCAAAATTAAAATCGTTGGAGAAATCAAAAGAGCACACCTCGCAAGTCCAATGAATTGGTAAATTTTTTTCACATATGTTTTTTTCGCAAACTGCTCGTCCTATAAAAAAGTTTCAAATAAAAAATTGACTTTATCCTTTGTCTTTATTCTTTTTCCAATATACTTGACATCTATTTCGAAAGATACAAATATTTCCCGCTTGCTAATATACCACTATGAATTATCACATTGTGTCGACGTTGCCGTAGAAAAAAAATTTAGACTTATTATTTGATCATACTTCCACATTTTATTAACTTCCCAGCTTATAGGGAAGTTACTGTAATGGATCCGAAAATCAAAATATAAATTTTGATGTTTCAAGGTCACTACAATATTTTTCAACTATTTTAGAAAAGAAGTATGTGTGTATGTATGTATGTACGTGGGCATTGTTTTCGGTACGAAATCTCGCGAATAAATAATGATATCGACTTCCTTGTGCCAATCGAAGCGTATTAACGTTAATATGATCTGAAATAAATTTCATCAAGTTCGTTTTTTTGTTAAAACATAAAGAGTGCAAAAAAGTGTATTTTTGGATTTCTTGAAAAATGTATCTATGGTAAGACGACCGAGCACCATTTTTCAAGTGGTTAGTGCGATAAAGTAAACATCTGGCAATATAATACATTATCAGTGAAAGGCAACATACTGGTTGCTAATGAGAGGGAAAAGTAACATAAGCAAAGCAAAGGATGGAAAGATAAGTTTTAATATAATAAGTTTTTAATTTGTTCTGGTGGTAATCGATACTATGAAACTGTATTTTTATACAACCTTTTGAAAACTATTCGGGCCATTACATCCAGAATATTTATATCGATAAAAAGGAATAAAATAAAAGTAAAGAAAATACAATTTTCTGTGTTATTATTATTATTATTATTATTATTATTATTATTATTATGTGTTTCACACCCTTAAACTGTTGATACAGGTTCTACATCGAGAGTAAGCCATACTCCTTAGATGTAGTCCTTCACTTCACAGGGCTTTTTTAATTATGTGTGCTGTGTCTAAGATTGCCGTTTGCTGCAGTCCATATGTGAGGTCTGCTTGATCATTTCCTGGCATCTGCTTTAGTTTTTCTTGTTCTCATTTGCTGGCTCCTGTGGCGCCGATGATAATTGGAATTATTGTTGTTTTATGTCCCCATAGTCATTGAATTTCTATTTCTAAGTCTTTGTACCTTAGAATTTTTTCTGCTTCTTTTTGTGGGATCTGTAATCAAGACAATGTCTGTTTTGTTTGTCATTCAGGTTTATTTCCAGGAATGTGCCTATATGTTTGTACTTGTTTCTCCCACATTACTGTTGCCGTTTCGTTGTCTATAATGCGATCTGATTTATGTTCGTACCATTTTTCAATAAGATCAAACCCTTATATTCTTAGTATATTGTAGTGTAGGTGTTGGCATACTTTGTTATGGCGTACCAAATATTCGGTATTTGCTGGTATTGGGCAAGCACTGACTATATGATGAATGTTTTCGTCGTAAATTTTACAGTGCCTGCACTTTTGGTTGAGATTATTTCCAGAAATTTACCAATAATTGCTATGGACATTGTAAGTTGGAAGATATCTACATTCTGTTAATAGTACGTGCGAATACATATTTAACAATTCCGTGCTAGTGTAAGTAGTATATTGGTTTTAATAAGCTTTTCTTCGTATTTCTCTACATTTGAATATGCATACATATTGCTCATACATAAAATACAATATACATTCCATGTAGACTCTACTCCACACAACCACAGAGACAGAGTTCCAGGCTCATTTTTTTTGTGGTGCCCTCAGGAGGTATATTCCACGATTCTTTTGCTGCTGCTACTCTGTGATTTTTTACTGCGATCTTCGAGTTCGTTTTTGTCTTCGTTCGATGTTGTCCATTTGCGTATCTCCGCATTCATCCTAGTCCTCTTCGGTTTCTTCGGTTCTCTTGTTGTTTTCAGTGCTGATATTTAAATTTAACACGTAATCGTCATCGTATTTATCTTCGTTAAGCTCTGTGCATGAAATCCCCTTTTATTACAAGGTCTTATCTCACGTCAGATTAAAATGCCCGAAAGCTCTAAAATTCGTATGATTTACTTAGATAATGAGAAAGTAAAAATACCGTACCACACAATAATGACAGTATTAAAGTCATAATAGTGCCAACAATTAATTATTAACTTTATTAACTTTCTAAACATTAGCCTTTACTAACGTTATAAAGTGATAAAATGATCGCAGAATGGCTAAAATAGTAAAAGCACGTTGCAAATAAACAATTTCATTAAAAAAATTGTTGCCTTGCAAACGCTTGCAGTTAAGACGAAAGTTGTGGTGCTCGAAGCGCCTTCCACGCTGGTATCATCGCTCTTGTCGTAGCTTATCAATAGAAGGCGAAATAGTTGCAAAACAATTCTTGCACCTGGGACTTAAAAAATATAGAATATTGTGCATTTGGGATACCGGGAGGGGCACTCAAAACGTACGCAAAAAATCAGCGAGGTAGGTATGCTCGTCACAATAATTTACTATCGCCTGGGCTATAATCCGTACCATTACAATGTAGAAAGTACAACTAAGTCAGTTGATTTCTAGTATACGTACACTTTGAAGAACATTTAAGTAAACGTTGAACAGGAAGTTATCGGCGCATATTATTAGCATCTACATCTAATAAAATCATTTTTGTTCATCAGCCAAAGTTCTCGTTATATATTTGAAGTAAATAACATAAAGCATTTTCTACAGTTCGAACCTTTTTTTATTAGAGATCAAAGCCAAATGGGAGTGGCATCTATTTTCAAATGAAATCAAGATGAATGATATGTCCAATTGTACAATGGGAGAAATTAGGTTGCAAAAATATAATACGATAATTTTCAGGAATATTATGTCAAACTCAACCATCTTCATTTTAAATTTATATTGAAGTTGACAAAGATATGAATCAAATTTCCAAAAGACTATGTTCATCTCGCAGCTTCATTAATAAACCAAAAATAATAAAAATAAATAGACTTCTCTTTTATATGATTGCCTATATTTCAAACTGTCATGAAGGCTTCCACTTTTGTACAGATAAAATAAAACAACGCCTGGTTCGCATTTGAGAAATTAAGTGAAACAAAACAAATTTAAAATTATCACCCCACACAGGCATAAAATGTGTATTACTGCCAATATTCGCGCATCCTTTGTTTTTATTAACAAAGTAGAACTTCGCGGTTTAGTTCACAGACGATTTCTATAATATCTATGACATTTTACTACAATATACAGTGTGTCCCTGGGTTCGTAGGTGGTTGAGATGGGGGCTGTCAAAAAACAATTTTTTCGACCAAAAATAATTTTTATCTGTACCTATAGTCGAGTCAATGAAGCCTAAAAATCGTCAAAACTTCTTAATTGTCAGCAAAAGCTCCGATTTTGATACATTTTTTAAATGCGTATTTTTTTAAATATTATTAAAAATGAGAAACATCCCAAGTGGCGCAAATAATTATTTATGTTGTTTAAATAATAATAACAATATTTACAGGAAAACATATTTAAAAAAAATGTATATATTGATAAAACATTGAGTTGTTTTTATGAAAATTTAAGTTCAAAAATGTTTGTCACACTCGGGGTTGATAATATTTTGAAATATTTCCAAGCTAATAATTATTTATATTGTTTAAACAATAATAGTGACATATACAGGCAAAAAAATTGTTCATGCTATTTATAGAAAAGTGAGTGGGTTGCAAAGTCGACTTCGCATCTCGATATCTGCAAAACTGTCCATTTTCCGACCTTGTGCCCATGAGAACTTTTGCTATCGTGACAGATTGAGCTTTAATATGTATTTGGTTTCATCCAATTTGACCGAAAGTAATTCCATTTTCACAAAAATGAATAAATGAGATAAAATTTTGAATTTCACTTAGAAATGGCTTTTAGGGGGTTTTAGAAGTCAGAGATTTCATACATGAAGTTGAAAATTCATAAAAAATTGATATTAGCAATTTGGCAGCAAATCAGCAACCATTTAACAACAAATTAGCAAGAAAAATGGATGAATTTTTACTTGGGGAAGAAAAAAGTATATCAACAAATGAACAATAAAAATAAATAAATAAGATTTGCATTTTATTTAAAAAAAATATAATAAGTTTTAATATTTATTTATCGATCTGTTTCTTTCTATTTCATCTTCTTCTCCATCGTCCACAAAATTTTCCATACTTGGGGGAGCAACTACAAGCTGATGTCGCAGAACATCCTCTCTGGCAATTACAAAATAGTAATTTCAGAATATTTTGTGAAGCCAGAGGCTAAGTCATTTTAATCGGCGTTAGAATATTTTGATTATATTTTGAACTTATAAATAGATTCTCTTCAAATGCTCAGCTACTGAGTTTTTTGTGGGAGTTAATGCACTTAGTTGGACCCCCTTCTTGCTCTTCGTTTTTGAGATTTCTGAGTTTAAAGGGTTCGGGGAAGGTGATCCTCGCACTCAAATGCGGACTTAAAACGGTGATATCTCAATTAATTTTCATTCCAGAGAAAAAACGACATTTTCTGCAAAAATACTTACATTTTTATACTCTTGCATTTTTTACGTATCTTCTTTAGTCTTTGAGTTACTGTGGCAAAAAGTAAATTTTAAAAAAATTTCAAATATCGTTTCAAAATTCAATCGAACTGCTTTCAAAATCTAGGCACTCCAAACCGTTCAAACTTCTAAAACATACAGGTATTACCAAATTAAAGGAAATTGTAAATGGATTATGTTTAATTTCAATTCTTGCGGTTAAGCTACTGGTTTCATTGCCGATTTGTTCTCCTAAAAAACGAGACAACTATTTTATTTTCATCATAACTTTGTAGATTTTTTTTAGATTTTACTCTCAAGGAGCTGGCGATTGGCCTTGCCTACTGCGACCTAGAAGGTCTATTGTAGTTACTCCTTTGTACCACCTCCATAGGGCTCCTTATCCAGACATGTCCTTCCTAGACTTCGAGTCTGTTAATAAGAGCCCCGGTACAGTTATCAGTCCTTGAGTCACCCATCTATGTGACGGACCCGACCGACGTTGCTTAACTTCGTAAGTTTTTATACTAATTACTTTTACTAAAGCTCATTTTACAGGTCTTTTCAAGTACCTTAAAAAATGTCTAACAAGTTTTCCTCCAAAATTTCGTCGTCTTTCCGTTATTTAAAGTTAGACGGTTCGCATTTCAGTTTTCGTCGATTTCTGGTTATTTTGAGTTTCGTAATTTCCACCCCGAGAAGGAGGTGGCAGACAGCCCCAGGGTAAAAGCATACATCGGCACTATGTAGACTTTGTTCCTTGAGCCATTCCTTACTTACTGTCCAAATTTCACGTCAATCGATTTTTTCCGAAAGAATTCTGAGCGAAAACCTGTCAAACACAGGACTAAACTCATTTTTCTATAAATATAACGAAAGACGTAAAAAACAGATTTCTCCTGTAATAACTGTTATTACTGTTTAAACAATATAAATAATTATTAACCCCGACTGTGAGAAACATTTTTGAACTTAAATTTTCAAACACAACTCAAAGTTTCATAAATATTGTGAAAAATAATGTTTTAAATCTTTTTCCTGTAATTACTGTTATTATTGTATAAACAATATGAATAATTATTTGCGCCGCTTGGGGTCTTCCTGATTTTGAATAATATTAAAAAACACTTATTAATAAAATGATCAAAATCTAGTTTGAATTGATTTAAATAAAGTGTTAGTGGTTATCATTATCTAATTTATTTGGAACCTATGGAAATTGAAGGTGTGGTTTCCCAAAGGGGCAAAAACACGCAACAGTACGTTGTACATTATTTCTTTGACGGCCTTTTAGCTCAAACACCTTTGAACCCACTACGACATATTCTTGAACAAAGGGGTTTCTAAAGGTGCAACTGATTAAGAATAACTTCCTGGTTATTTTCTAAAAAAATCAAGAATACTGTTCCCTAAAGACTTAATAATAGGTATTGCACTTGGGGATTTAAATTTAGAAACTAGAATTTTGTTGGGTTGGCAATTGCCACACTGGATTTGGTTTCTTGGTACCATATTCTGCCAATTATCTTTTGAATTCGTTGGTGGGAAGTTGTGTGCAGCACTTCGAAAAACACAAAATTGGTTATTTGGAGATTGGGGCTGGACAAGTGACTTCCGTAAATAGTACCTGGCATTTGGGTAGTTCAGAAGCTTCTGAGAGTTTTGCTGGCTGTGGACAAGGGTAAGTTGTTGGCCCTTTATTTTAGTCTTCGAGCTTTATCTGCCCAGGTGCAATTTGGGGTACTCATATTTATTTGAATAATTAATTACAAAAATACAGTCTACAAACGAACATTGGTTCTTCGAGCTCAGATATTTGCTGAATTAGTATTAATAATTTGTTAGAAATTGCAATACATTGGTTTGTCTTGAACTTTTTATACCCAAGTTTTTTTGAACTGGTTAGAGTTTTTATACTTGTGAAATTTTTTTGATATGGTAAGAAATCATAAGATAACTTCTTAAGAGATAGTGAGAAATCAAGTGGTTCTTCTTCTGCCAGGTAGTTCAAATGTACATTTGACATTTGTTGTTGTTTGTTGAATTAAAGAATTCGTCAAGGTGCATTTATTTAACAATAATATTTGTCATTTATCATATTCAGATTGTTGTTTGCTATTAAATCGATATGGCAGATAAAATAAAGTCTTTGCAGAAAGAAATGACAACTATTTTGAACCTTGGGGAAAAGCTCTTAAATTTATGTATTACAGCTGAAAGTTCCGATAATCTGGAAAAAATAGAAAATTGTCTTATAAGAGCGGGAGATTTTGTAAGCAATATTAAACAATTTGAGCAACAAAATGCAACAATTGGAAAGTTGGCTGTTAAAGAAAACGTTTCTCTTGCGGAAGATTATTATGAATTAGTAGAATCTTTCGACAATATTTCTTATTCTGTTAGAACAAAAGAACGACATTTACAGCGTTTGTTTGACAAAAAGGTCCAAGTTGATAGTGTTCAAACTTCTAGCACTCCACCGATAGCTACAGGTTCTCAGGTGAAATTACCGTTGATAAAATTACCAACATTTTCGGGAGATATAACGTTATATCAGTCGTTCATAGAGTTATATAACAGCTTAATACATAATAGAACAGACTTATCCGAAGTTGATAAATTTCAGTACCTTACTTTATCTTTGGAGGGTGAACCTCTCTCATTAATAAAATGTTTGAAAATAACTCCGGCTAATTATTCAATAGCTTTAGAAACTTTAAGTAACAGATATTTGAATATTAGATTGGTGGCGAATAGTTATTTACATAATATCAATGGGTTGGGTCCAATGTCGGAGAGATCCTCGCAGTCTTTAAAGAAAGTATTGGATCAATTTAGGGAAAATTGGTCTGCCTATAAAGCAGTCTTAACTGAAAAGGAAGATCAACTTAATTTGTTAGCTGTAAATATGTTTTTACAAAAATTAGACATTAACACTCGGGAGCAATTCGAGTTAAGTATCGTGGATGATGGACAGCTGATTCCCTCGATAGAAACATTGTTGAATTTTGTTCAGAAGCAGAGTTTAGCTTTAGACAATATAGGTTGTGTTTCGAATCCAAAGATGTCTAAAGTGGTAAAAAGGGATCCAAAGCCCAAGGTTAAACCGTCGGCGTCGTCGGTATCATTAGTCGCAAATTCGGCACTAATTTGTCCATTATGTAAGGCAAGTCATGCAGTTCTGAAGTGTGACAAGTTTCTCACTAAATCGCCATATGAAAGATTTAAAACAATAAAAAATAAGAATCTTTGTTTGAATTGTTTGAGCAGTGCGCATTTGGTGAAAGCTTGTGATTCATCCAGACTGTGTACTACATGCAATAGGAAACATCATGATTTGTTGCATTATGCAAAAAATGCTGGTGCAGCGGATGATACTCAGACAATAGATATACGGTCGGTCCCAACTGAGACGCAGAATGTTGTGGCTGATATACCTGGGGTTTCATCAGATCACTCCGTGTTTACAGGTATGGTGGCATCGGAACCTACCATATTGTTGGCGACTGCCATTGTTAATGTTTTAGATGTCTCAGGGTCACCGGTTCCTGTTAGGCTTGTGGTAGATTGTGGTTCGCAAGTGAATTTTATTTCGGAAACTTGCGTTCAACGTTTAGGTCTTACTCGCACTTCATCATCTCTTTGCATTCGGGGCTTGAATCAGCTACCGTCTATTAGAAGCAGAGGTATTGTGACTTGCACATTGCAATCTCGGATTGAAAATAATTCGAAGCTAGTGTTGGAAGCACAGGTTCTTTCTAATATTTGTAGTGACATGCCTTCGGTGTCTCTAAACACAAAAGATTGGCGTCACATTACAAATTGGAAATTGGCAGACCCCTTTTTCTATCGAAAGCAACCCATTGACATGCTTATTGGAGCAGAGGTATTTCCTCAGATCTTATTAGGCAGGGTTATTTCAGGAAAGGAGGATAGGGAACCAGCAGCTATTGATACCATTTTTGGTTATATTTTGATGGGAAGAATTCACACTGGAATTTCTGTAGATCCCTCTTGTTTATTTCTAGAAACGTCTTTAGAGGACGTAGTAAAGAAGTTTTGGGAATTAGAACAAATTCATCTACCTGAATTGAGCATTAGTGATGAACAGTGTGAACAACATTTTGTAGACACTCATATTAGAAATCCAGAAGGAAGATATGTAGTATCGTTGCCCTTTAAGGAAGGTTATCCTCCTACATTTGGGGATAGTTATTCCATTGCATTGAAATGTTTGAGGTCGTTGGAGAATCGTTTGTTAAAAAATCCTAAATTATATGAATCTTATTGTGAAGTCATGCAGGATTATTTAAATGCCGGGCATATGACGATCGCTCATCCAGCATCAAATCCAGACCAGGTTTATTATATCCCTCATCATGGAGTTATGAAACCGGACAGTACGAGTACTAAATTGCGCGTAGTTTTTAACGCATCTTGTAAATCTTCAAGGGGAATATCTTTAAATGAAACCTTGTTAGCTGGTCCTAAACTGCACACAGACATTACTACAATCTTGCTACATTTTCGACTGCACAAATATGTCTTAATTGCAGACATAAAGCAGATGTATCGACAAATATTCGTGAAAAGGGAACACTGGGATTTTCAAAGGCTCGTATGGAGGTTTCATCCGGATGAACCGGTACAGGAGTATGTGATGAATAGGGTCACATTTGGTATTTCCTCGGCTCCATATTTGGCCTTAAGAACTCTGAAGCAGCTAGCATTAGATGAGGGTTCTGATTTTCCCAAAGCTGCGGAAGTATTACAATCAGACATTTATGTAAACGATGTCATCACAGGGGGTAACTCTGTTGAGGAAACCCGCAATTTAGCTTTCGACCTCATCCTCCTCTTGAAAATAGGTGGATTTGATCTTAGGAAATTTGCAAGCAATGAACCAAGCGTGTTGAGTAGTCTTCCCATATCCGTCCAACAATATGTTTCATTTGACAAGGAGGAACCTTCATTCGTTAAAGTGTTAGGCTTGCAGTGGAGTCCTGCATCTGATAGTTTTGCTTATAATATTTGTCCTCAATCCAATCTCTGTACGAAACGCATCATTTTATCAGAGTTGGCAAGGATATTTGATCCTTTGGGCTTTTTGGCCCCATTAGTTGTGTTTGCTAAACATCTTATTCAGAGACTTTGGATGTTAGGAATAGAATGGGACCAACAGCCTCCGGTAGACATTGTGTCACGGTGGGAAACATATCAGGCTGAACTACCTTTGTTGGAGAATATAGCTCTTCCTCGTTATTTACCAATGGATGAATCTACGATATGTGAGATACATGGGTTTTGTGATAGTAGTGAAATTGCATATGCTGCTGTTGTTTATTTTCGATTAAGTCAACCGAATGGAGATATTTCTACTATCTTGATTTGTAGTAAATCGAGAGTGGCCCCACTAAAAAAGCTCTCAATACCTCGATTGGAGCTAAATTCTGCAGTTCTTCTGGCAGAGTTAATAACATTTGTTCGAAATGTTTTTGCACAGAAGATTCGATTCTCCCATATATGGGCATGGTCGGATTCTCAAGTGGTTTTGGCGTGGATAAAGTCTCCTTCATATAAGTGGCAAACGTTTGTTGCAAATAGGGTGGCCTTAATCCAGGAGCAATTACCTGGGAACCATTGGCATCATGTCTCGTCGGTGGATAATCCGGCAGACTGTGCATCACGAGGTTTACTTCCGTCCCAGCTGCTTCATCATCCCTTATGGTGGGCGGGGCCCAAGTGGTTACAAGAGTCTTCACATCATTGGTCCGTGCAACCTAGTTTGTCTGACACTGCTGAAGAGATTCGAGAAACAAAGTTGTGTCTCAATGTCACGGTTGAAAATAATTTGTTGTCACTTATCGAAAGGTTTTCATCTTTATCGAAGTTACAAAGAGTTGTTAGTTATTGTCTTCGTTTTACTTCTTATTGTCAAGGCAATAGAATGTTTACAGGATGCTTCACATCAAAAGAACTTCACAATTCACTATTAGTCCTGGTGCGACTAGTGCAACAGGCTGAATTCGGTTCTGAGATTAATCGGTGTAAACAAGGTAAGGTTTGCCATAGTCCCCTCAGAAAATTAAACCCATTTTTGGATTCTGAAAATATTCTAAGAGTTGGAGGTCGTCTTCGAAACTCATCTTTAGGTTATGATTCCAAACACCCAATCTTATTGCCCCGTAAGAGTACGCTTACACGGTTGATTATAACCCACGTGCATAGAATTTATTTGCATCCCGGTCAGAGTACCTTACTAGCCTTACTTCGTCGTCAGTTTTGGATTCTCTCACCTCATCGAGCAATAAAATCTGTTTTGTCCAATTGTCAAACATGTTTTCGAGTCAATCCAACTTCTAATTTTCCTATTATGGCAGATTTGCCACAGAGTCGATTGGCAGAAGTAAAAGCCTTCAAATTTGTTGGAGTGGATTTTGCGGGTCCATTTAATATTACTATGAATCGCATTAGAGGTGCAAGGACGTTGAAGGCTTATTTATGTCTATTTGTTTGCTTCACCACAAAAGCTATCCATTTAGAGTTGGCTTCGGATTTGTCGAGTGAAGTATTTTTGGCAGCATTTCGACGTTTTTTGTCACGTCGAGGTCCTTGTGTACGTGTTCATAGTGATTGCGGAACGAATTTTGTTGGCGCCAATCGTGCTCTGGTACAGTGTATGCAGTCCGTAGTAGAATCGGAAGGTTTTAAATGGCAGTTTAACCCTCCTGCAAGCCCTCACATGGGTGGCCTTTGGGAGAGCCAAATTAAAGTAGTAAAAAAGCATTTGTTAAAAGTAATAGGTGAATCTATTCTTACATTCGAAGAATTATCAACTGTTTTTACCCAAATTGAAGCGTTGCTTAACTCGAGGCCGTTGTGTCCTAGTAGTTCTGATCCCAATGACTTGGAGGCAATCACGCCAAGTCATTTTCTAAATTTAGAGCCATTGGGTACCTTTTTTGAAGAGGATTTTTCCGACATAAATTTAGCCCATCTGTCGCGATGGCAAATGATTCAAGCTTTGCAGCAACAATTTTGGCGGCGGTGGAGTCGGGAATATTTGAATACTCTTCAACAACGCAATGCTTGGAATAATACTTCAAATCCAATAACCGTGGGCAAACTAGTGCTTATTAAAAATGAGTTAACTCCGCCATTACAATGGAAATTGGGTAGGGTGGTAGAAGTATATCCAGGTGCAGACAACATTATTCGAGTAGCAAAAGTGAAAACATTAAATGGAGACTTAAAAAGGCCAATTGTCAAATTATGTTCTCTGCCAAACCAATGAATTGCAATTAAGTTTTAGTTGAGTTTAGATTAGTATAGTTTTTTTTTCTTTTGTTTGGGGGATTGTAAAATTTAGATTAGTAAAATTTAGTTTAGTAATACCATTTTGCTCAGTAAATGGTTGGTTAGATTTGTAAAATAGTCATTTTACAGTGGGCGGAATGTTCCCTAAAGACTTAATAATAGGTATTGCACTTGGGGATTTAAATTTAGAAACTAGAATTTTGTTGGGTTGGCAATTGCCACACTGGATTTGGTTTCTTGGTACCATATTCTGCCAATTATCTTTTGAATTCGTTGGTGGGAAGTTGTGTGCAGCACTTCGAAAAACACAAAATTGGTTATTTGGAGATTGGGGCTGGACAAGTGACTTCCGTAAATAGTACCTGGCATTTGGGTAGTTCAGAAGCTTCTGAGAGTTTTGCTGGCTGTGGACAAGGGTAAGTTGTTGGCCCTTTATTTTAGTCTTCGAGCTTTATCTGCCCAGGTGCAATTTGGGGTACTCATATTTATTTGAATAATTAATTACAAAAATACAGTCTACAAACGAACAAATACTTTTTTTTGAAAATCGACTCCCTTTTTCCAACCTGGAATCAGACGTCGAAAGACTCACGAAAATTACGAAAATTAACGGAAGAACTGTCAAAATCGAATTGCGAAAGAGTAACGTAGAACGAAAGGCTTAGGAACAGGATTCATGCCCAGATAATTGTTTAATTCAGATCGTATGATACTAGAACCATTGTGCAAGTTGCGCCTTACTTGCTGTTCCGTCCAAACATAATCTGGCGCCCAAGGTGGGGCAGCAGATTTTTAACATCCTTTAGAGCTGATTACAATTTACACTATCGAAAGTTGGTAACAAAATATTGCTGTAAGACATTGAGTAATGGACAAGTATTAATATTGAGTGAAAAAATCGGCATAAAGAAATTAATTTGTTTATTTGTTTAGTAGGCGTTATATCACTTGATTTTTACAGAATTATGAAATGAAAGGTTTTTGTGATTTACCCAACTTATAATGTTTACCTTTAGATATCAGCAACATCCTAATTTTCCATTTCAGTATACACTTGCTTATAATTGCTTGTGATGTGATATTTAAAAAATATGATCTTTTCGTTAGATTTAATTTGTCTTTTTTAATAGTAAGATCCAATTGGGTTTCCACAGTCTCTTTTTTATAGGGCCGATTTTTCAGGTTTGTCCACATTATCATTTTTTTATTTAACAATTTTAATTAAAAAGGTAAGCATTGTTGTCAAGCTATTTACTATTTCAAAATTTCAAAATATTCGGATGTCACACAAGCCAGATCTATTAAGTGCGTTACACTGTAGATAAATTCAAGATGGCATTTCTTAAATGGAGAGTTTATTGTTATTTAATATCTGACTCTATTAAAATTTTATATCTGAGAATTCTTGAGGTCGCAGAATTCAAAATGGTGATTTCAAGACGACGAATAAGGTTTTGTCATTTATGGGTGTCATATAGGTGTACTAAGAAGAAGACATTTTAAAAAAATTTCTAACAGCTGAAATTGTTAAAAGGCTAAAAAGGGGAAAACATTGTTAATAATAATAATAATATTAATAATGTTAATAACCGTAAAAGCGTACGGCGCTTAAAATTCTTAGATTATTCTAATAATTTTAAGCGCTCTACGCTTTTACGGTTATTAACATTATTAATATTTTACTTTACTACTACTAACTTTACTCATCGAGCGCCTCACGCGGTTCAATTAAAAAATAAATAGTTTCCAACAGACGGAATGTGAATAAGATGAATATGATTAAGCAAAAGGAGGAGCCGGAACCATTTAACGATACGGCGAAATGAACGGACGATGACGAAATTATGAGACAAAGCACACGTACCTTGATTGTTAACTTCTTTTGAACTGAATTTGCTAACATTGCTATAGTATAATATGTGTGTACATTTTATATATTGCAAAATTTTGGCCAATCACCAAAAGACGTGCCAGAAGCTATGAACTTTGGATCTATAACAAACAAGAGCTCGCGCCTTGATACTACAACTTGAGATTACCCGACATACTTTGAATGTGTTATTTTTGTAGTATATCTTGTATATAATTCCTGTAAATATTGTTTAGAATCAATTTCCCGTGGAAAATACTCGTTATTCACTGTTTTATTTTGGGACACACACCAAATTTAAAGTTTTCCCTTTATACTTTTTCTTATATACCTGCTTGTAAAAATACAAAACCAACCAATTTAATATGTTTCTTATGTATGTAGGATATAGTTACAAAAACAAAATACGTAATTAAATTGAAACATGCAAATATCGTCCATTTAATTTAAAAAACCTATCAGTCTGAGTCTAGCCTTTGACACTTGAAATAAATCGCAGTAGCGCTTAGCGTAGAAATAAATGATTGAAATATGTGTTTTTAAATGAAAACACCGAAACGAAAAACGCTTGAAATGCATCCGCAATAATCTGTACGTGAAAAATTTAATTTATAGCGAGTTTGTTTGTTTATCTTTGGAAGCTTACTCCTACGCGTTCCATTCACTAGTCTCAGTTAAGTTAGTTATAATTTTTGCTCATATCTCATTAGAAGTATCTACTGGAAATGTAAATGTGAGAGAAAACTTGTGAACGGTTACTAGACCTGAATGTAGTAGCATCGTAAAATTAATTAGCAAGGAAGTGACTAATGAATTCGGTTTTTACTGCGGAAAGAATTATATAAAAGAAATATAAAAAAAGATTTTATTTCAAAAAAATTATTATTTTTTTTTAATTCATACCTCTGGAAACCAATAGCATTGGGGGCGGTCAATTGAGAAAAGTAACTGCGCAGTAGTGTTATACGATCGTCCCCAAAGTTTTTGGTTTCCAGATGTATGAATTAAAAGATAAATTTTTTAATTTTTAGTAATTTTTTTAAGTAAAAGCTTTGTTTTAAATATTTTTTTATGTAATTTTATTTTTTACTTTTTAGTCTGTATTTATTTTACGGACAAACAAACACACAAACCCCTTCATTTGATACCCATGTCAATGGGAATGTGAAGATAAAGGCAATCTGCGATCCTAGGACGTCCGCCATATTGGATTTTGAATGACGTCGCACAGTTTATCGTGTTTTATCTGACAAGCCCTTTCATTTGATACCCATATAAGGAGTTGTGAAGAAAAAGGTGATATTGGATTTAGAACGATATTTGATATACTATATTGCATTGTCACCGGACTTATACACGTCTCCAAAATTTAAAGAACTAGTCGAAATTTTGATTACAAGATTTGACTTAAATATACTAACAAACAAACACGTGATGTTAAATAATAGTATATTGTCGCGTATTTTCACCCCTGAAACCACCTGTCAGGATCCGTGGGTTCCAAATAATTTCAACAACGGATAAACTCTTTATTTAATAACTTACTGTAAAGTAGTTTGCAATCTTGTGTAGACAAGATTTTTATTAACAATAATACACTTTTACTGGACTAAAATAACCATTAACAATGTTACTACTTGATATTTACACTGTCGAATTTCTAACCTCTCACTTGCCACTTTTCAACTTCTTCTTCTGCGAGTTTACATTCGGCTTATATACTCTAAAGATGCTTCTAGAGTCCTCTAGAACCAAATCGAGAGTCTTCTCCCACCACACTCCAGAAAACTCGATCTCTTTCTACACATTTCTAGAATATCTATTGACTATTACTCATGGGCGTATCAGTCTCCACTTTTTAGAGGGTGTAATGCATAACAATATTATTTAACAAGCGATAATGTAAGTAATAACTCACGCAGTTGAAGTTTGCATCATCAAGTGTGTTATTATCATATTCGAAAGTTGAATACCATGCCATATCGACGATGATAACAATAAATATCAATATAATAGTTTGACAACATCCAAACTTGTCAAGCATGTCAAATCACCTTCCTTTCCTCAAAATAATGGACCATTCTATTTCATTTTGCGCCTTACAACGATTGGACCGACTAGGCATGAAGTTAATGGTGATGGAATAAAAATAAATCACTAGGGAGTTATAACACATCACGCTATTTGTTTATGGATACTATTACATGTTCAAAGGCAGTTGATTAATTAATATGTCATCTAGATATAGGCTTTTATCAAAGCTGTCCTCTTGTTTCAAAACCTGGTATTTGCGAGATGGTTCTTAACCATGTTTGTTAAAATATTAATATTAAATTAATGTTTATCCGAAATGTATTTTAAGAATATCTTGAACTTGATAGGTTTAAATTAATCTCGTAATAAAAAAAATGAAAATTAGAGTGAAATTAAAAATTTTAAAAAACCCCGACGCAAAAAATAAACCTAAAAAGGAACAAATAATAATTTATATTCCCTGGACAGAAATATTCGTTTTTCTGTAAATTTATTGTTGGGCCATGGATGAATAGATTTCAGTTAGTATTTATTTATTTTATCTATTCATTTATTTATTTATTTACTTATTTATCTATTTATTTATTTACAGTTTATAAAAAATTACAAATGTTATAATTTCAATACTATAATTTACAATAGACAATTGGTTTGACGGGAATTGGAATATCTGTACGTGCCTTTATAAATTTCCACTGGCTGTATTATTATACTTTTCGCAAATACAAAACGAAGACCGGTAATATTGCTCGTAGAGAAAAAAATTTTATATTACTGTGTAGGTGATCGAATTCTGAACATCTCACAAAATGTCCGTCCGTCTGTCCGTTTGCCTGTCTGTCTGTCCGTCTGCCTGTCTATATGTCCGTCCGTCCGTGCGTATGTCTGTCCGCCCGTCACGTTTCTTGTAAGCACGATAACTTAAGAACGAAAAGTCCGATAGTATTGAAATTTGGACAGTAAGTTAGTATCATCTAGAGGAAGAGCCCTATTGAACAAAATTGATCAATAAATAAAAAAGTTATTAATTTTTGAAATAAAAAATAACTAATATCATTTACAAAGAACTGTGAAGAGTATCCTATAGATTCTGCAACAATTATGTACCAAGTGTAGTAAATCAGCGAAGAGTATAATGGTTAGCTTCTTCATATTAATTTTGTGTGGAATACATTACCTAAACTAAATCTATACTAAAAACAAGCTTACCGTTATACTCTTCGCCGATTTACTGCACCTTTTATATAATTGTTGCACATTCTACAGGATACTCTTCGCAGTTTTTTTGTAAATAATATTAGTTTTAGACATTTTGAATTTAATTTTTAAACATAAAAAAAATATGTAAATTTTTCTTTTATTTGAATAATTTCAACTTTTATTTATGGATCGATTTTATTCAAAGACAATAGGGTTCTTCCTCTAGTTAACACTAACTTACTATCCAAATTTCATCCGTTGGTAATAAGTTATATAGGTAGATAGGTACATAGTCTATTAAAATTTTACATTGACCTTGCATTTTGGGAAGTAAGATTTTTTTCTTTGATGTGTAGGGGGGTGGGAATACAAAACTTGGTCTTTGGGGTTGAAAGCACCCCCCCCCCCCATTTGGCCGCCATCTTGAAAAAGGACCGTTTTTCGGCGATATCTTGAGAACCGCAAATCTCACAAATTTTACTTTTAAGACTTATTATGCAGAATTGAATTCTCTACAATTTTAGTTTAGATACTTCTTACCGTAAAACTGAAAATGAAAAAGTTATGATTAAAAATAGACTAAAATTTTCAAGGAAAATATCATTCAAGGGTTATAACTTTTTTTCTATTGATTTTATTGAAAATACACATCACATGTTTTCTGTAGACCACTTTATTATGAACAATTTTTTCTAGTCATTTTTAAATTTCTTTTCTTTGGAGAGGTGTTAGGACGCTGCAAAGGGATCATACCAATACTCCATTGAAAAAGCACGAGAGGGTGCAGGAAAGAACACCGGTCTGAAACTACTTTGATTGTACGTTCTTTGAGTCGCTGATTATGAAAATCGCCGCGCAATCCTCAAAGTTGGGGAACACCCCTAAAAATGCAAGAAACACCCCTGTTAGAGGGTTCTTCGTGATGATATTAATAAAAATCAATAATTTTTCCATGCCTTAGAGAGCCCATTCACCATTTAACGCAAAAAGTGTTTTTAAAAATTTTGTTTGGATTCAGGGGTGGTTTAACCCTCCAGAAGGGTTAAAGAATAAATTTCAAAACTTCTTTATCAATATTTCATCAGAACTAAAATGAAAATGCAAATAAAAAATTTAACTCATTTTCCAAAGTCTGCTTCAATTTAGAAGTAAGGGGGGGGGTAGATTGCCCCCTTAAGGGTTGAGAATAATTTACTTTTGCCCGGTAACGCATATTCAACCAAATTTGAAGCAAAAAGTAGAAGAGCATTTTTTACATTTTATTAAATTTTAGGCCGATATAGGGGTGGTTTTAACCCTTTGTGATTATCCCTAATCATATAATTCGGCTATATTTGGTGTAAAACAACCACCTTTGTACATTAATATTAAAAGAGGGGATTTCATAAGATCCTTTTTGAGTCTTATTAATTAATTATTGGGAAGAACCCTCTAAAGGGGAAGTTTTTTCTGTTTTTAGGGGAGTTCTCCAATTTTTAGGATTTCGGAAGCCCGATTTTCATAATCAGCGACCCAAAAAACACACCGTCTAGTGTAGCATCCTATTGTGCGCTTTGAATGGTGTATTACATGGGTTTGATCCCTTTGCAGCGTCCTCACACCTCCCAAAACAGAAGAAATTTGAAAAACGGGTAGAGAAAATTGTTCGCAACAACATGACCTCTACAGAAAATATCTGATATGTTTCTTCAATAAAATCAATAGAAAAAAGTTATAATCCTTAAATGATATTTTCCTTGAAAATTTTAGTCTTTAATTATAACTTCCTCATTTTTAATTTTACAAAGTATCTAGACCAAGATTGCAGATAATTCAATTCTCCATCAAAAAATGTTTTAGAATTTGTGAGACTTACGGATCTCAAGATATCGTAAAAAACTGTTTCCACCTCCTTATTCAATTAAATTTTGTAACATTTCAATGGACTAACATTGTTTGTTTTATTACAGGTATTACAATTATTCGAAAAAAAAAAAATCATAATTCCGTAATTTTATTATCTCAAACTTTTTCTTTCTTTCTAGAATTGGCATTTTTCGTTTGTAATTTACATGTAAAAAATTTTACCAACGAACTACAGTCATAAACACACAACTAAAAGGGGAAGATTTTCCTAGTGGCTGTTCTTACTCTTAACCCTAACTTATTTATTTACTTACGAATTATTGAGAATAATTATTAAGAAATAAACATATTTAAGGTGGCCATTTTCAAGAAAGAGACATCCGACAGGGAAATATTTATTATTTTTTATCATAACTTTTTTCTTACTACTTATATTTAAAACAAACTATAAGATTACCTATGTAGAACCATAATAATACTATTACTATGAATTTTCACTTAATAATTTCAGTTGTTTGCAAAATAGTTACATTTAAATTTAAAGATTATGCTAATCTTCCTATTTCGTAGTTTTAAATCTAATTATTTAATAACAATAATAATAATAATAATAAAGGTCTTTATTTTCCAATAGAATAACGAACAAAGTATATAAGTAACAATAATACAATAAAATAATTATTATTCCAGGAAAAATGCCGAAGAACAGGTGGTCATGCAAGGAGCATGACCTCTGGATTTAATCTTAAGCAGAAAAAAAGAGTAAGAAAGGTAATACAATATTAATAAAAAGAATGTAGCAAGAAGTATACACAATATACACAAATATATAATATATAACTTATAGCTGAATATGAATTATATGGGCACATACAGACACATACAAAAAACTAATAATAATTAAGCTTACAGTAGTTAAATTATGTTTATATTATTATCATCAGATATTATCTTCTTTTTAAACGCTCTTTTAAAGGATGGAACAGATTTGGTTAATATGCTTGGGGGAAAATTATTATATATATTTGTTGTTTGATATGAAAATGACCGTTTGTAATTTTGGAAACGACTGGAATTATTGAGTCAACATTCATAGTAATAGTCTTGTTACGGTTCTACTTAGGTAGCCTCATAATTTAAAAAAAAATATAAGTAGCAAGAAAAAAGTTTTGGGCAAATTTTCTTGTCGGATGTATCTTTCTTGGAAATGGCCACCTTAAGTATGTGTATATGTACAATTTTTTTAAATATAATAGAAGCATTTTACTTCATTATGCGCAATTGAAAAAGTGCACCTCGTATAATTTTTAGTATCGAACACAAATTCGTGTTCAGTGACATTGAGAACCCATAGTCACAAAGTGTAAACCACTATTCAATTTAACTCATGGATTTTACATGCATTTTCGCTTTGAATCGGCCATATTGAATCATTTTGGATATATTTAAGTACTTTTTAATTTATTGATTAATGAGTTTTGGCTGATTTATCATTTTAAGTCGGCCGTATTGAATCCACTAGGTTGTAAATTTTGAAATTCAGATATCATGCACGTGTCGATCGATCTCAGATACCTATAGCAGCAATAGCTATCTCACTATTAAACTTCTTCTATGAACTTTGTATGAGTTTTCATGTTAAGTCGTCCATATTGAATTTGTCATTTTTAATTCTAAATTTTGAATATGAAATTCGATTTCAATGATGTCATAAAAATATAAATATTGAAACAATGCTTTTATAGAATTTTGCAAACATCAGAAAAAATAACTATCTATGAGAACTAAAAGAAAAGCTATGTGTGAAAATATTAATGAAATCTTTGCATTCTTTAGATAATCTGACTTCTGGTTATGCTAGCAAATTAAAAATCTTTAAACGAATTTGTATAATTTCTTATTTGAAAATTCTCATTCAGCAACTAGCATCCACACAGTCCCCTACGGCCATGCAGATTAAACTGATATCTACATAACCCACTATAGTAATGAACGTTGTCTTAAAAATTTTTCATTCTAATTCGATTACATTTTCATGAAATCGATCATTTTGTTTTTGGAAATGCTTAGCCTTTGAAACGTTTTTCGCCCTTATTCTGAGCTTATCAGAAAGGCACAAAGTCACTTATAAAGATGTTGCATGCAAAGCCAAGACAGTTTCTATGAATAAGTATGAAAAATTATATGTTTTAGTCTTTTTTAATTTTACTGCCATTTTGAATTTGGAAGTTTAGATATCATACACAATCACATGTCCACCTACCTCAAAGACCCATAACTGCAATATTTAAGCCACTTTTAAAACATGCATCTATCAATAATTTTGTATGAGTTTTCATTCTAAATCGACCATATTGAATCTATTTTGACTTTGGAAATTTAGGTATTATATTGAATTACCTCATAAGCCTTCGAGTGTAAAGTTTCGCGACAAAATTATCCGAATTTTCTGAGATAAGTCATAGTTTCTAAAAACCCAAAAAAGATGAAATGTTTTTAATAGTTTTAATGTTTTTGAATTATTTTACATTTAAAATATATTGCAAAAGGTCTCAATCAAGTGCATTAACTGAGGATTCATTCGGAAATAATACAATCTACTAAACTGTTATTATTTGACTAAAAGTGTGATTTCAAGCAAGTGGATGTTCTGAGATAATCACCATTTCAGTTGCATATGACAATGTTAATAGGATATCACGTTTTTTTAAATGTCTAATGTAAAACACATCGCATAAATCTTTTAAAACAATTACAACATTTCGTATTTCCACAAAAACTTTTTTTATAATATACCGTTTAAGCCTGCGGCTATCGAATTAAAAATAAGTAATCCGTCTTTCTCGCCGACACTATGTTTAACATATTTATCACCACATAATCATCAATCAATCAAGATTTGTTTATATCCCGCTCCATTGAAAAAGAATATTACTAGACTGTAGTATTTTTTTCAGTCATTATGCCACACTGTCGTCGCTAGACTAATGAAAATATAGTAGGACATGGTATAGTTAAACTTCCGTCCAACGAAGAAAAGTAAATTTAGCCACGAGTTACTTTAGCAAGTTTAGTCTTCAACGCGTTAGCATAGCGACTAGGTCGAAATCGAAGTAACGGCTGTAGCCGGTGTGTCCCTTATCGTGTGAGATTTCAGTGGAAGAATTGCGTGAAGCATGGCTGAGACAATAGAGGAAACCTACGAGCAGACGGTCCGTCGAAAGATCGTCCGGACCAAGCTCAACATAGAGGAAGTAAGTGGATAATTTATCAACTTTATATAACCCACAACCAGCTCACGTGCCATTTAAATCGAACACTTATGCCATAACCGCAAATCAAAAACTGTAATCAATGGTACCTATACGGTTAGCTCTTAGGTATTTACTAAAAAATAACGTGCTTACTAGGAATTCATAGTATCGTAATTACTGACGCCAGTCATACGTACGGATTTAAGTGAGAGATATATTTGCATTAATTTGAGAGACTTTTGAATGGCAGTGAACTTACTGTCGTCACTCACGAACAATTTTTACTTTTAATATAATTTTAAATTATAAATCAATTGTTTTCCACTATTTTAAAACACGTGTTATCCCCACACGTGTATAATTTATATAACATAGGTGTAGTTTGCTCAATGAATATTGTTTTAGGCTACCCTTTTAAATTTTTTTGTTGACAATAATGGAATGTCAACGTCAGTTGTAGATCAGAGTGACGGATTGGACAAAAATAGATTCGTGTAAATTTGTATAGCTAGTTACTCAAACACAAATTTTAACTGCTGAAAATTAATTCTATTTAAAGTTTGACTAATAAACAAACTAATTTTGTAATAGTTTTGATGTTTCTACGGGCACATTCGAATGGAAATTAAATAAGTTTTATATCATAAAGCAAAGCGCTAATGATAGCATTGAGAAAACATAGAATTTCGATTATTAATAGCTGAACATGTGGGATGTAGAAAACGTGTATAGTTGTGATCCCTTAAAATAAGTTTCCTTTGTGAAGAGCACGATGACTGTTGTAAATTTTAATGCAAGTCTCACAAACACAACCTGAGCATAATGTACCACACAAAAATCTAAAATTATTAATTGTTTGTATTCAAATAAGCACTCGCGGGATTGTATTTAAAAGTGTAGAGGAGGATTTTTATAAATTGGCCAATAGATGGTGATACTCCTACTAATTTTAGACTTTTATTTTCGATGTCTACTTGAGATTCGGTAATTTATTAAAAATGTTTGAATTGTTTAACACAATTAATGTATTTAGAAGTGCCTTGTACTGAAAATACGACTGAATTATTTAAAGGTTCTGCTAATGTTTAATCCAGACAATTCTATTTTTAAAGTTACTTGTGGTTGATGTTATTTTGTTTTCCGTTGTAATTGTAGCTACATCAATAATTTCAAAGCAAGCTAGATCGGGACGTACGCCTGTCACTAGCAATTCTTTGTGAAATGTTGGGAAAAGACAAAGACGAGTAGAAAGCTTTCTATTTAGTCTATTTATATTATGTGTGTAGACAATAATGATTGTTTGAATTAGTATTTTGACTTACATGTAAAAAACCGACTTATTTAAATGATCCTAGAATTGCGCGCTATAAATATCTTGACGATTATGGTTTAAAAAAAATTGCAAGGATTTTAAGAATGTTTCTCTGTCTTTGTTGATATTGTCATCGTTGTCAGTTACATTTCGCAAACTTGATTCTTAAAACTAATAAATAAAGCCATATTTATTACAATAGTGACATTTATAAAAATACAGGAACATTTTTGGAACCATTTTTAAGCATAAAATACTCAAAAACACAACATCGAAGTTTTGTAAAACATTTGTCATTTACAGTGTATCCACCCTTATTTATCACACCCAAGTTCAAAACTCCAAATAATAAAAGACAGTTTCCCCCTTGGTTTAACGGCGAAATTATACAAAATATAAAGCTAAAGCATAAGAAATTGATATTATTTAAACGCCATGGTAATAATGAATCGCTAACTGAATTTCGTAGACTTAGATGACAACTCAAGTCGGATATTAAAATTGCATTTCAAATGTATACATATCGAATTGAAAATAATATCATATCTGAACCCAATAACTTCTGGGCGTACATCAATGGAAAAAAAGGGAAAACTAGCATACGTAAAGCCATAACTTATAATAATGAACCTCCGGAGATCCCGTCGATGCATTTGCTAACTTTTTCGGGCAATCTTACTTCCTCAACATCTCGGATGCCCCAGTAACTAATTCTAATAATCTTTCGTTTGACTACTTGGACATTAAATGCTTTTCCGAGGCTGAAGTTTGCTTGGCGTTAAAAAGAATTAAACCTAAACTTACTGTGGGCCCAGATGGAATTCCAGCATTTCTACTGAAAGACTGTGCCATTTTTGCATATCCTCTCTGCATAATTTGTAATTCATGTCTTAGGAAATGCTATTTTCCTGATATTTAGAAATACTCCGAGGTGTGCTGTGTATAAAAAAGGTCAAAGAAATGATTTTTAATGATTTTTATAGACCGATAACAGTTATATGTAACTTTAGTAAAGCTTTCGCAATCCTACTGCATTTATGCACATATTCCACTGAAAATATCTACCCAACAACACGGTTTTGTGAAAGGTCGTTCCACCGTAACGAACTGCGCTACTCAGTACATTGCCGAATAAATTGATTCTCGCATACAGGTAGACTCGGTCTATACTGACTTTTCTAAGGCGTTTGACAGACTGAACCATAGGAAACTTCTCTGTAAACTTGACAAATTTTGATTATCTGGCGGTTTACTTCAATTTCTTGAGAGTACACTTGACTGATAGAGTTCAATTCGTATCCTATAATGGATATAAATCTGTTATATACCGAGCCACGTCAGGAGTACCCCAGGGATCAACACTTGGACCCCCCTTCTTTAATATTTTTATTAACGACAACAGTGCTCACTTAGACGTGTATTTCTTAATTTATGCCGATGACGTCAAAATGTTGTATAGGATTAATGATTTTAATGACTGAAAAACTTCAGAACAACTTAACCAAGTTATCGGCTTGGTGCGATGAAAATAATCTTCACCTAAATGTTGGCAAGTGAAATGTTATGACTTATACAACCAAAGAGTGCCCAATTATATATAATTATCATGTTAATGGCAACACGCTGAACAGACCATCTACGTTCAAGGATCTAGGTGTAACTTTTGATAATAAATTAACCTTCACTAACTATATTTACGCTGTAATTTCGCATGCATACAGAATGTTAGGCTACATTTTACGTAACAGCCATGATTTTAATGATGCGAAAACCTTGAATATGCTTTATTTTGCTTTCTTTCGATCTAAGCTGGAGTATGCTTCACTTGTCTGGCAATCTGGGTATAACACTCATGATGATAAATTGGAAAATATTTAGCGCCGCTTCCTGAAATTTTTAAACTGGAAAACTGAAGGTACATATCCACCACTTGGTGCTTCTTAAAATCAATTACTTGAAAAATTTGATATTACTAGTCTTCCCGAAAGGCGTGAGTCCTTTTCTTTGCGTTTTCGAGATAAAACTATGCATAATAAAGTAGATTGTAGTGAAGTATTAAGCCAACTGAACTTTTAAGTCCTACGGATTAATTCTCGTCATTCTCATATCTTTTGTGTATACACTCCTAGATCTAACGTATTAAAATTTTCTCCACTGTTTAATATTTGTACTAGTTATGAAACTCATTGTAGTGAAATGGACATATTTGCCTAGCAGCCAGAAATTTCATCTACTGTCGTGCAGTCTAACCGCCTTCATAATTTCTATTTGTACTTCTTAGTTAGGTTAGGTTAAGTTAGTTTAGTTTCCATCATATAAATGGTTTTGTACTGTTGGATGATGTATGACTAAATAAATAAATAAGATAAAATAAAAATAAAATTATCAGGAAGATTTTGAAGGGTTGTAGATTGTCTTCTATGCACTGATCAGTACTCATAATATTCATTAATGTATTAATAGCCAACTTTCTAGTTCTACTCTGATTATCTGGGGACGAAATATGGCAATTTTTCTGTAATATTTTGTACGCCTTATGTATATTAACATCCTGACAGAGTTTAGTCATAGTCACTCCATCAATCAGCCAGGATATGCACAGACTGACAACTACTCAACAGCCATTCCACGCGACATTGCCATCAGCCGCAGCTAAGACTCGAACTCAGAAGAGATAACAGCGACTAGTTGTGTTGTGCCACTCAACAGGGGTCTAGCCCATTGCTACCCGCTCGGTGACAGGTTGAAAACGCCAATAAATATATCCTAGCTAGGATCCGAACCCGAGAAACATATGAAAGCTGAATCTTAGATTTCCCGTATAGTGCTCATTCTTACACATAGAGTAAACGTTACTGGTCTTGAATTTACTTATTAATTTAGAAGGTAATATTTGTGGCTGTGCATCTTTCTTCCTTTACTGCAAGTAAATATAAGATTTCCATTGTAATTATTCACTGTACAGCAAAATTTCGATGCACTTTTCTCTAAGCATAATATCCTTGGCAATAAGTGTGAATGTGAAATTTTTTTTTTGTTATACTACTAGTGAGTCTATATCCAAACCCTTTAGATTAGTCCTCTGCTTCGAAGGCTAATATTTTTTAGTGATAATATATATCTACCGAAAGTGGGTTACAATTTCTTGAATGCATAATGGTATTTTTTGTTATTCAAATCATTTTGATAGACGTTTTGTAATTCATGCATTCTTGTAATTGGTCCCTCTTTGCTGTATAGCACGTCGTCAGATCGTCTGTCGTGGTTGCCTGTTAGGCGTACGACCTCATCAAAGTTCTTTCCTCTCAGTTCTTTGTATACTCTGCGCTGTCCTTTCACTATATGCATTCATCGTCTTCCGTTTGAAATCATAATATGAAAGTATGAAAGTCGTAATCGACAACCTTGAAAATTCCTGTTTAATTTTTGTTTACAATTTAAACATTTGAATTATTTGAGTTTAGAAATATTTTGTGCAATTATATTGATTTTCTTCAGTTGTTCCAATTATTTTTCTTCCTCTTCAATGGATAAACTTTTAAATTAGTCGCTTTTAGAGTACATTGCAAATGGTTTTAATCATATTCGTTAAGTCCTAAGTATTTCCACAATAACGCACCTTTTTCATCTAATTGCTCTGGACTATTAATAAATAATTGCTTTTAACATATGACCTATTTATATATATTTTTATTTTAAATTGCACATTGTGTTGTTTGATTTTATAAGCGGCCTGCTTCTGGCTGCAGCAGTGTCTACTGTAACAGGTCGCCTTCGGTGTCGCGACTAAAATAAACAATATAAGATGTTTTTATAAATTATTTTTAGGTTTACAACATACTAAATTAAATGAGATCTAAGAATATGTGTTTTGATTTTATTTATTTATCCGATGGAACATATACCGGGTCATCTAAACGCATTTCCAACAATAATATGTGCTTTCTCGAAGTGAGCTTTAAACAAAAAGAGAACGCCGACTTCTGTTTGTTGTATCAACATGGGCATTTAATTGATGTCAGCATCCAGTGCTCCAAAGTTTTTGACATGTAAATCAAATAATTTCAAATTAAAACAACAAATCAGTAAAATTCATTATCTAATTATTTTTTTGGGGGACACGTAATTTGGATTTTGCATCTTAGTACTAGTGAGGTGTTGTACAGTATGCAAAATTAGTCCAAGAACGAAGAGATGTGAATCGCAATATCTTAAAGAGCTTCGTTAATTTCGAAACAACCCCTGAAAAAGTTAAATGTTGAAATATATTTGGATTATGACACCACCCATTTCAACGATAAAGCGTATCGACTATAACGCAACATTAAAATATATAATCTTTCACAAGAATTGCAAATACATAGAACAGAATATTGTCACAAATTTGGGTGATATCATATTTGGATGCTTAATGGAAAAACGTTTTTTATGTTTCTCAAACACGCAGTAGAAATCCATGAAAATTAAAAAATACTGAAATTCCTAATTAGATTTGATCGGTAAATTATCCGAAACTGGTCAGTATAAATACCGGTAACTCTTCTGAATTTCAGTCTAACCGTCTACTCAATTTTTAATGTTTTTTTTGTGATACTTGACATTCGTTATTTAACGTCTTTTATGTATCTTATTTTACTCTAAACATAGCTTTTAACTGTTGAGTCTGCTGATTTTTGTTTTAGAAATACATGCCATTAATTGAAAATGGATTTTCGCCTACTCGAATATGAATTAGTTTTAAATCTAGTTGTACATACTGCAGAATATTATGCAGAACCTTTATATTTGGACTATTTAGAAGAGATAGTAGATGTTCAAAAAAATGCAAATTATTTTAACTAGACAGTGCACAGTTACTGAATGATCAATTTAAAAGCTATGTTATGATAAATAGGAATACGTTTAATGCGTGTAAAAATTAGAAATTCGGTTATAGACCAGTGACTTTAATTTATAAAAGTAATGTTGCCGTTAGCACGCCGACTTTTTTGGTACAAATAGTAAAAAATTAGCCATATTACGGGAAAAATACTCTTGATGTAATTCACCCACCGCTAAATTTGTTATTTCAAAATTACAGCAAAACTCATAATTGTTTATAAGCCGCTTTCTTCATAACTTCTGTTCTAATCATCTGATTTGAACTTTCCGAACCTCATTTGACTCTGGAATATATGTACTTCTAAAGGAAATTCGTTCCATTATGCTTGAATAATAAATACTATTGTTACATAGCAAGAATTGGCGAATTTTTGCAAATTTTGAGTTTCGTATTCAAAGTTGCATAACTATACGAATTCTTCAGTTACATTGCTCAATTTTTTTTGCATACACTTCAATGGCTACCAAATAGACTCCCGTGTCCGTTTTATCATAAGTGCAAAAAATTAATTTGCATGTAACTTTAGACCAAGGCACTTACTTATCATAGCCAAATTCTATTTAGCTTCCCAGCTTTACCAAGTGCAGCTGTTTGGGGCAGGTGAAGGTGGTAAAATACTTCATTTTGACTTCACAAAATATTGTTCCTTGACAGTAGTTGATTGAGTTTCTTAAGGTTATGTTGCCTGTTTATGTCTTAAAAGTTTACGTAGACAAAAAAAATGAAAATAGCAGTCAGCCAGTTAATATTTGATGACTTAACTCCATGTCTATTAGGCGGACAAATAGAAAATGTGTAAATGGTATCAAGACAGCACACTAAAATTTATCATAATTATGTACACACCATTCCTTATATTTTCTATTATTCCAGTCTCATCTGTTATGATTAAGGAGATACAATTAATTTCCATCTTAATATTTTCCATTTTCTTATGGTTTATAACAACAAAGCCTAACCTTAAATCTTCTGTCATGTCTGACAATGTGTCTGACTAACCCAAACATACCCAACTGCGGAGTTGGTACAGCTTAGATAGAGGAGGTAACCCGGGTGAAGCAATACGTCATCGGGGCAGTTATAAGAATTACTGCGCGGATGCCCAGGGCACCTGGTAAGCTAAATAGAATTTGGCTCATGATTTTTTCGGGACACTAGATGATTTGGTTAGTACTACCTATTCTCATTAAAAATTATTTTTAAATTAACATTATTAGTAGAATAAAATTAATCATTAGTCACCTTTTATTAAATGTTGTTAACCTATAACAAAAATCAATAAAAGGTAGATCTCTGGGATTTAACTAGGTAATAACCTGGAAAGTGAAATGATGCATTGTTTGCACTTCCAAGTTCAGAGAAAATTTAAAAAAATTTGGAAAAACTTCTTGATTTTCGGATTTGTTGCTCTGACAGCCAAAATAATGAAAATAGAGAAAAAGTTTACAAAAAAAGTTGTAGCTCGTTTCCTTCTCTACAAATTTTTGTCTTACTTAAGACGTTTAGAAAATAAATCGAGTTTTCCACTTATAGTTTCGAGCCGTTTCGAAATGTGCGAAAACGAGAATTCTCTGGGAGTTTCGTACGACCGGACTCATCGATCAATAATTGTTACTATTTAGAGCCACTAAAAAAATTAAAATAACACAAAATGTAGAGAAAAGTCTCAGCTTTAGTGTGGAACTAATCACAAAATTTTAAAATGAGCTTTGCAAAGTTCAAATCGGACGATTAGACCGAAGTTATAAAGAAAAAGGCTTATAAACAATTATGAATATTGTAGTAATTTTGCAAGAACAAATTTTGCGGCGGGTGAATTACATCAAGAGTATTTTTACCGTAATGTGGATAAATTCTTTACTATTTTTACAAAAAAAAAATCGGCGTTCTAAGGGCAACAATACTTTTATAAATTAAAGTCACTGGTCTATAACTGAAATTCTAATTTATGCACGCATTAAACGTATTCCTACTCCTTATAACATAGCTTTTAAATTGATCATTCAGTAACTGTGCACCGTCTAGTTAAAATAATTAGCATTTTTTTGAACACCAATTTTCTCTACTAAATCGTCCTAATGTAGAGGTTCTGCAAATTGTTCTGCAGTATGTACATTCCCTAGTAGCACCAATATTGCACAAATATATGAATATTGATCCTATATAGGATCAATATTCATATATTGGTCCTATATGGATTATATATTGGTCCAATATGTTGTGCTACTAGGGTTGTACAACTAGATTTAAAACTAATTCATCTTTGAGTAAGAGAAAATCCATTTTCAGTTAATGGCATGCTAAGAGCAACAGCACTTTTGATTTATTTTTTGGTCTAAAGTCACTGGTTTATTAACAATTTGACTTTTACCTATACATGCATCTAAAGCCAGTACTTTATTTCGTATCTTTATATCTGTACACAGATTCATTATACATTAAAATTCGTAAATTTTTTTAAATTAAAAAAAAGCCGTGTGATAAGTCTTCTGAATGAAACCAATGGAACTTCTAAGTTGAAAGTTTGGACATTGATGTTAATATGATGAATATGTTGCCAAGTCGTCTACATATTTATTCGTTTGTACCAGCCTGTAATTATTTCAATACAGTAATCGTTTCTTTTGTTCACTTATGAGGTATTTATTTATAGGATATCTCAGAATATACACGAAATGTTACTAAGTATTTTGTCTTGCATTACCTGCTATTATTTCTGCTACCTATCATGGTTATTAATATATATTGATTAAAATTCCAAAATTGAATCATATTTTTTCTCAATAGTGATAATATGAGTAAATATTGGCAATGTTGCTTTCCAAAAATAAAGAGATTCCTCCTCAAATGCATCAGGTCTCCTACTCAGCTTGAATAAAACAAGTCGATTTTCAAGTTAAGTTAGTACGCCATAGTACATTTTGCTGGTGGTGAGAATTCTACAAACGACTATATGTTAGCACTTATTGGTATTACACGACTGATTTTCACTAAAGATACTCTCTTTTGTGAGAACCTGAACAAATTCAAAGGACATTATCAAACTCCACTGAAAAAGAATACCGTATTGCGTTTGTGCCTCCAATTTGAAATATAAAATTAATGTATGAAAAGATATCGGGTGTCAATTAAAATAAGAAAATTAATTCCACTTCCAATAAGCTATAATGCATTTTCCACAAATTAATATTTCAACGTTTCTCAAGCATACGAGAGAAATGGTTTTTACCATAATCCTGTTGATCGGTATTATTTTCATATACAGGAAGAGCATTTTAACAGGATATCTAACAGGTTATTTTCCTGCCAAAAAACAATTGCACATAATCGAAAAATACCAAGGCGACCAAGACAGCAGATTATGTGGAAAGAAATGGTGGATTACGTTGTATTAAAATGCGTGGCGTTGTACAAAGAGTCGTTTAGCAAATCTAATAGAATACTTGTTCAAAAAAATTAAAAAGCAATAGTATTTTAGACTTTGCTTACGTCTATTTGTCATTTTGACCAATGAAAAATAAAATCTCGCATCGCTATCGATGTTAGTGTCCACATTAAGTTCACTGTCCAGCGATTTTAGTTGTTTTAAAGCATCTCTATGTCCTTTTTGATTATTTTGAGTATCCTGGTGTCATACTGGTAATTGCAGTGTCTGAAGACATAAGAAGATTATTTAAAAACTTCTTTTCGATAAATTTTTATACTATCGTCCACTAAAACAAAACAAAAAATCATTGATATGCAGCTGTAAGTTGCCACAAAGAAGCTCTCTTGTATGAATTTTCACTCAGCTGCCTATGTTTAAAAACTGTAAGTGAAGGATAAGAATGTATAGACAAAAATACGTGCTTTCTAAGAGTGGGTCTAGAAATATTTTGTTAATTTTTCGTACTTTCTACGTAATTTTTAAGCTGCCGCAATCTTTAATATACTGCTTACATCTCGAGACAATATATTTTAGCTAATGAGAAATAATTACGTCATTAAAATAATGCACTAATTAATTATGTTTTACTGGGTAGTTCAAATGACCCATTATGGGTTTACAGACAACAGTTATGAGCAAATTCAAACATAATAGTAGAGCGAATCGGCAGGAAAAAGGGGGGCATTCCAACAATTTTTTTTTGCCATTCTTTAAGTTTGTGTCACGCAATTATTGTTTGAAAATAACTTACGTCTCTTACTCGATAGGGGAGGGGACATATTTGCACACAAAGTTTGCAAAAACTACTTTTTCGGCGATAAGTCGGAAAATAAAGCCCGTATGAGAAAAAAGTCTAATTCAAAGTTAAAGAGAATTTGAAAATGCGTAAGCTGAGCGTTTGTCCAAAATTATTAATTAGATCTCGAGTGATGGGAAATTGAAGAATGCGCTGAAAAAGTTTTTTTGCCGGTGGTTTCAAGTGTCAAACCGATTATTTCTTTCAGCGCATTCTTGAATTGCTCATAACTTGAGATCTGATTAATATTCTTGGACAAACCTCAGATCAGGTATTTTCAAGTTCTTTTTAACTTTGAATTAGACTTTTTCTCTACAGGTATTATCGCCGAAAAAGTAGGTTTTGCAAACTTTGTGTGCAAATATCTCTCCCGCCTATCGAATAAGAGACCTGTGATTTTCAGAGAATAATTGCATGACTTAATCTTAAAGAATGGCAAAATTTACTTTTTCATCATTCTTTTTTTACATCGATAGCCCAAGAAACACTTTTATTTACACGAGTGACAATATCATGCGATAGAGGTTGTGTACCAGGCTGCAAACCAAACTGTGACAGTTCGTTAAAAAATGACAAAGTGGCAGTTTCGACATTTTCTTTCCGCGAAGATGAGGAACGAAAGAAACCTTGGATTCGGAAAATTCCGCGATAGAACTGGCTACCACCAACTAGTTCTTCTGTGTATATCAAACACTAATGAAGCTCATATTATTAGAACTCAAAAATATAAAAATTCAATTACTGGTGTAGTACAGCAGTTATTTTTAAGTCACCCTCAGTTGATTGATAATGCAGTGCTCCAGATTTTCGACCTCCTGTTTATCTCAAAAAGAGGTCGTTTCTCGGAAAGACCCCAATGACAGAAAAAATTAAGCAATGCAACGCCATGTAAGAATGGTGAAAGCTCTCTTGGAGAATGACTCCATTAAAGACCATGAACATTTTTTAAATAACTTTCAAAAAAATTTTATTCCACTCTGTTACTGAACCTGTTAAATAAATGCACTAAAAAGAAGACACTATTGTTATGTATTCCTAACCCTTATAACGATTGTGAGGACACCAAAATGTATTGTTACATTAACCATATACACACGCAAAATTTTAAGTAAATATGATATCTGAAAGTGTCATATCCGAGGAGAAGGGTCATCCTAGTGCAACTATTTTAAAACTTTACCATTCCTATTTTTCATTCCTAATATATTGGTTTAAATATTATTTACATTTAATAGTATTTCATCGCATTTGGCAACAGATCTGATAAATGACATGAAAAATTACATGACATGGAAATATGAAGTGTAAATTAACGTATTGAAAATATTTGTACCCCGACCATAACTTGGAAATATGACAAGTGCTAAATAAGGCGAGTAAACTCTTTTGAGTTTTTAGATTTAACCAAGCGTAGAACTGTCATGTGTAAGAGGCCAAAAACCATTAATTTACTTTCTTGTTAGAGCGAAACAAGGTCTGTAGCCTGAGAAATGATATGAAAGCTTTCAAAAACAATATATCTAAGATTCATCTGAAAATTAATCTCAATAATTTTTAAACGCATTTAAATTCATCTCCCATGTCTGGTGACAGGTATTTTATTTATTTGTCACTTAATTTTTTCGTTTTGAAAATGTATTCAAAGCAACCTTCCTCTTTCCACGTAGTTGGAAAGCATTTTCTGAAATTGGTGACAATACTTCTTTACTATAACACTGAAGCCTTAGTAATAACTTTCTTTTAGGGTTTGGATATAAAACCTCAGCTATTATCTATAATTACTTATTTGTGGCATATTCAGATTTTTTTTACTTTTTATTGGGTATTCTGCAACTGCCACTAAAAATATTAATGAAAAACCTCTGTGCCAAATCAGACTGAGGTTGGTTCTTGAATACTTGATTGTTACAAAATATCTCACACCTAAAAATATATTTAAACTAGAACAATGTTATAAACTAAAAACTGAAAATGAAAACGAAAGACGGAAGATTATCTACTTCCGCTCTTAAAACTTTTTGGCCGTCAAACATGGCAGTTCGTAGTTTATGTACTTCCATTAAATTATATTTATCTTATTTTTACTTACTTCGTCTCTAAGGATGGGTAACCAACTAATACAAAAATCTATTAAATAATTTGAAACGCATCTCATTGGATACTGTGATTTTAGATTTTTTTAATTTTCCCTTTCTAGCGTAATTTCTATGTTCACCAAGCCTTACGTTGAAAAGGCCCAGATGGTTCATCTACGTAATATTTTCCGCACTCACACACAACACTATAAATACAATTTTTAGAAATTTGAACCATATTTAGAGGTTTGGTTTTCGATAATCCCGATCTTAGCGTGGAGTCCGTTTGAAAAACCGTTCGTAAAGAAAATCTCTTCCCAACTCTTCGCAATTTGTCCGATAAACCATGTATATGTGGAATTGATGTAGACCTAAAGAGCTCAAAGTGTAATATGTTCTCTCTCGTTCCAATGTTCATCAACTGTCAACATAACTCTCAGGATACATAATGTGAAGAAATTATTTTGGCTCTGTCATACAAACACTTAACAACACCTTTCTTAACACTAATTTGTAAATTTGAATTGAAATTTAAATATCAGTTTGTGTGTTTGTTTTCTATACACACTGGTTTGGTATGTGTTATCTAATTTTTTAATTAAAATATCTAAGAAAGGTAATTAATTATTATTGTCTATTTCTATCGTAAATTTAATTGACGATTCTCTTTCGTTAATCTGATTTTAAAAATTACCTAAACATTTTTTACTATGAGGACATATTGCGAAAAAATCACAGATATATTAATTTTATTTTTTACATAATAGACATGCCGTTATCACAGGTGCTCATTGAACACAAAAGAGGTTTCAGCTTGGCTGAATCTGCAGAAGCTGTACAATTTAAATCATGTTGATGCATTTAGAACAGGAATATAAATTGGTGCGATTTATTATACTGCTTTTTTTTATTAAGTTTGCGTATAAACTCGCCAAAATAGAGATTCCCAAATTAGCCTATTGTGCATGCCAAATTATTTATCAACACACTGGAAAATTAAGATAGTCCCTGTGTGTTATTTACGCAGAGCAATTCGTTTTGTTCTAGTAGAGAACAGAGAACGACGCATTTACTATACATTTATCTTTATAGTTATTGATTGATTTTCCGAAATCTATGTTTATCGTTCGGGACGAAATAAATTATTTTTAGAGGTTGTAACCTCAATATTACGTACATATAATTGAAAATGTACTATTCATGCATGTAGCATCTGTAGCTTATCACCGGCGTGCTTTTATTAATACTGGCTTTTAATGCATTCCGGCCACAGTCAGTTCTGTAAGCTTTTTGAATTTGGTTTATTTCTAAGTACGACACAATCAGACGTTTCTAGGGAACAATTTAGAAATGTTTCAGATCATAAAGTTTTTATTTAAGTATAGTTGTATTGGCTACTGTCAGCAGCTAAAGCGTTTGGAATAGTCACACATGTTTGAATTTGAAATTTTGGGGGCGTTTAAAAATTTACATCATTGTTATTCCAATCATGTGCATTTTACCTCCACATCCACGTTGTGGAGTGGAAGTATAGTAATCGCAAAAGAATGTATATTTTCTTGTTGAAATATTTTAACCTGGAAAACATTTCTGTCTGTCTATCTATCGGTCGATCTGCCACTTTTTTTTTGTCTTATTTAATCGCCTTATTTATATTAACGTCCTGGCGGATTTTAGCTAATGCTATTACACCACTCAACCAGGACACGTACACATAGACATCAACACAACAACCATTCCCTGCGACATTGCCATCTACCGCAGCTGAAACTCGAACTCAGGATAGACAACAATGACTAGACATGTTGTGCCGCCTAACAGTGGTCCAGCTCACTACTACCATCTCGGCAACACATTAAAAACGCCACTAAACATCCATACCCTGGCCAGGATTCGAACCCGGGACTCCGTGGTCGCAAGCCAAACGCCTTAGCATTGCGCCACCGCACCGAGCCGATGACAAAATGACTCTGAAACAGTTTAAGATATTGACTTGTTTGATACACATATATATGTATTATAATGAACTGCAACTAGATTATATTTTGAACTTATTCCGTTGAGGAGTGAGGGGGTAAATAGGGGAAATTAAATAAAGCAATCTAGTAACAACCCAAAAACTTTGGATTTGGGGTTGAAAAATATTAGAAAGAAATCTGAGGCCTTGGTTTCTAGTGCATACACCAAATCCCAAGTTTCTGTACTCTTACCAGCTTGCTTTACTTATTTTTCCTTATTTCCCCTATTTAATCCCCAACCCTCCAATGTAATCATCTCAAAATATAATCTAATTCCAGATGTCGTTATAATACATACTTGTACCAAATTTCAAGCGAATATCTCAATCTTATGTTATCAACCCCTTTAATAATGGAGTAGGGGTGGTGGGGGGGTTGAAAAATATTATAAAAAATCTGAGACCTTGGCTTCAAGTACATCCACAGAATTTCAACCCCTTTAATAATGAAGTGAGGGCAGTGGGGGGAGTTCAAAAGTATCATAAAAATCTGAGGCCTTGACTTCTAGTGTATACACCAAATCCCAAGTTGTATTTGTATGTACTCTTACAGCTTGCTTTACTTATTTTCCCGTATTTAACCCCTAACCCTTCAACACTGAATATCTCAATTTTATTTTATCAACCCATTTAATAATGGAGGGGGTGATGGGGGGATGGAAAATATAAAAAATATTGTTGCCTTGGGTTCTAGTACATACATTAAATCTCAAGTTTCTGTACTCTTACCAGCTTGCTTTACCTACCTCACCTATTTACCGCGGGAAAACGCGCGGACAAAAAAAGTTACAGAGACATAGACAGACCGACCGAGAGACCGACAGAACATTTTTTCCCCTCAAATTTAAAATCCCAACATTTCTTGACATTCTAAACCTATTTCAACAAAAAAAAAAATTATTTTTTTTTACGATTACTGTATCTTCCAATCCACTACGTGGATGCGTTGGAAAAATATTAGATTATATTTTGACATACTTCCGTTGAAGGATTGGAGGTGAAATAGGGGAAAATAAGTAGAGCACACTGGTAAGAGTACAGAAACTTGGGATTTGGTGTATATACTAGAAGTAAAGGTCTCAAATTTATACAATATTTTTTAACCCCCCACCATCCATACTTGATTATTAAAAGGGTTGATCGAGAGGCCTTGGCTTCTAGTATATACACCAAATCCCAAGTTTCCGTACTTTACCAGCTTGCTTTACTTATCCCAAGTTTCTGTACTCTTACAGCTTGCCCCACTTCTTCAACACATTCATGTCAAAATATAATCTAGTTTCAGATGTCGCTATAATAGATAGACGTGTATCAAATTTCAAGTGAAAAATCTCAATTTGGTTTTACCAACTCTTTTGATAAGAGAGTGGGGGGTGGGGGGATGGAAAATATCAAAAGAAACCTGAGGCCTTAGCTTCTAGTACATATATCGAATTTCAAGTTTCTGCACTCTTGCCAGCTCGTTTTATTTATTTTTCCCTATTTACCCCTATTTAACTCCCAACCCTTCAACGAAATAATCCCAAAATATAATCTAGTTCCTGATGTCATTATAACGTTTTTTTTTTCTTAACCGCTTCTCAAGTCACCGAGGTAACTTCTTGAAAATCCAGAATGATTTTGTGTAAGGTAAAGAGAAACGAGGCCCTACAGTTTATAGTGGAGTCCGAAGCACATCTTGGGGATAATTTTATAATTAAAATTATTTCGCGGTGAGCAGGGATTGAACCTGCTTCGCTAGGTATGCCAGTATGTAAGCTAGACGTTCTAAACCACTGAGCTACCGTCCCCTATGTATACGTATACCAAATTTCAAGTGAATATCTTAAACCGTTCCGGAGAAAACGTGCGGACAAAAATAGTTACAGGCAGACTGACAAACCGACAGACCGACTGACAGACTTTTTTTTCGCTCAAATTTAAAATCTCGACGTTTCATGACATTCTAAACCTACTTCAAGAAAAAAAAAAAGTTAAATTTTTTTTACGATTACCTGCTATACTTCACCCACTACGTGGATGTGGAAGTAATTAAGATATTGACTTCAAATTTGGTACTATAACGAGATCTGAAACTAGATTCAATCATGATTTTACGAGAGTTTGACCTCCCTCAGGATCCATTCTTGCTATTTTATTGATACTTAACTGTTGTCAGTTCGTTCGTTTGTACGTCCATCTATCTGGCCGTTAGTTTGTCTCTTGTCTTTACTTCAAGAGGTTTTCGGTTTTATGCGAATGAACGGAAGGCAACTGTGAGGTTCTTTCTGTGAATAGTAAATTAAAACAAAATCTGTGAAAGAATTTGCATCAAACTTTTCTCTATATTTGACTATTTTTTTAACCGACTTTAGAAATGTTTTAAAAGGAGGAGATTAAGAATTCGACCCATTTTTTATTATTGTTCAGTCATAAATAAACGATTTCTGTGAAATGTTTTGCAAACCGTAAAGAGCGGCTCGCTCGTGATTTTGTGTTAGTTTCAGGGCCGAGGAGAGAAAATCGGGGTCGGGGGTAGTAACATACACTCCCCCACCCCCCGCTGTTCGATATAGTTTATTCTCTCGTGCCACACAATTACCAATTTGTCATAAAATAGAATATATATCTTTTATTTAAGGTTTGCAATCAAAATTTGCATATGCATCTTAAACTTTTCCCGGATTTCAGAAATTCAGGTGGAATCCGGCCCCACGCAAAAACTCCGGGCCTGGGGGAACCTTCATCCCTCTCGTCGGGCTTGGTTAGGTTCATCAAGTCATGTCTAGTATAAAGTGGACAAAAATTCGATTACAATTTTTATTCCAGAATTTGGCGAATGCGCCAGTGATTTTCAATGGAATTACATGAACACTGACCACAAAATTCTTTAAAATTTAGTTTGTTCTTGCGTACGTCATAACTTTGAGCCGAAATAAAATAAGTGAACGCCAAAGGTCTTAAATTATAGATCATAAATTTAGATTACAGTATCTGTTTATCAATATAGGGGTTGCTACCCCCATAAACGGGGGATAAAAGATTATTATGGGTATAAATATTTTTCACAATTTTTCTTCCAAGACAGTAGAATATGGTTTTCTTTGGGTTTTTATAAAAGAGAAGTTTTGTGCCATGTTAGGGGTGGTTTTTGAGCAGAAGTATTAGGAAATATAATACTTCAATTCTAGATATACAGCAGAATATTTTAAACTGCTTTACATACATTATTAGAATTTTTTTAAGGTAAGGGTAGTTTTAATCCTCATTCAGGGGTGATTTTTAGACACGGAGTTTTTAATGTTTAATTATTCTGAAAAAAATAACTTTATAGTTATTCCAAGTTATATTAAAATTCAATGAAAACTGTTTTTACTTAATTTAACCCCCATTCAGAGGGGTAGGAATCCCTATATTGAGAAATAAAAAAATAGCCTCATGTACATTTTTAATTAGCTTTAATTTAAAACCTTTAGCGCCCAATTATCTTTTTTGTTGCAAAGTTATGACGTAGGCAAAAACAGACTATTTTTGCGGTCACTCTTTGTAGTTGCGTATTTTAAGATAACTGATACTGAATCTGATATCAAAAGTTAAAAATTCAAAAGGACGGATTTATTATTTTACTGTGAAATAACATTTCACCCTCGCCTGGTTAATTGACCTTTATTACCTACATGTTGATATTAAGGTCGGCGAAAATATGAACAAATAACAAAATAGAACGTATTTTTAACTGAACTGAATATTGACATTAGGGTAATAAGGGTCAATTATAATTATCGGCGAGGGTGAGGTTTTACTTGATTATTTTTAACGAGTATTTGTTTAGAGTGTTTAGTTTTCTCAATTTTATGTTTACATATTAATAATATTAGCGGTTTTGGAAAAATGATTCCCTACACCCATTTCTTAGGGGTAACCATATGTGTTTCTTCATTGGACATAGCATGAGCTACCCACGAAATAATATTATTCTTTGTCAAATAGCTTCTTAGATATAGCATCTTAGATATGAAGAGATAGATATATGGACAAAAAACTGACTTGTGAACATACTAAAGAAAGTACACATTAATTTTTGTAAAGCAACATAATTAGAGACGTGAAAAAAAAACATCAGAAATTGATATATTCTTCATTATAGAACGTTTCTTTAGTAAGTAAAGGAAACGAAATAAAAACAGAATTTCTTGAGGTAAACTTTATAGGCATATTTTGAAATTTTTTCAAATTGTTTTTTTCAAAATTCGTATTTTCCCTTGATCACAGAGTGCACACATTTTGGACTTTCACGATAATAATATCTGGCAGTAAAAAACTGTTTTAAATTTAATTCGGAAACTAAAGACAGAAGAGTGTTGGTAATTAGAAATATTAAAGGCTTTTATATTTAGATATTTATTTTTAGTAGCGTTAATTTTAGATTAATAAGTTCAATTTAAAATGGAGGGCCCAGGAAACCATTATATATAATAAATATAATAAATATAATGACGAAGAACTGTTACAAAGTAAAAAGTTGATTCCAAATAATATATTTGTTTTTATAAAATAATGCAAATATGTATGTTTAAAGAAACAATAATTTATATTAATTAGTTATTTTTGTTAATATACAGTATGTCCCACTTTTTATGGAGTCACCCCTCATATCTTGCTCATCTTATATTCGAATATTTTAAAATTTTGATGGTGAATTTATACATATTAACTGATATTTGATTTTAGTCAGAGGCGTCCTAATCTAGGATGGAAAAAGTGGGTCGGTTTTCAATAAAAGAGTATTAGGGATTTTTTTAGCAAAAAAACTGCTAAGATATTCTTAATCAGTACCTTTACAAACTCCTTTGTACAAGATTGCACGTAGTGGGTTTAAAGATGTATGAGGTAGGGGCAATTTTTTCAACTAAAAATAATTACTTCCACATCCACGTAGTAATTGTAAAAAAAGAATTTTTTTTAGTTGAAATAGGATTTTCATGAAACGCCGAGATTTAAAATTTAAGCGAAAATAATTTTTTGTCTGCCTGTCTGTCTGTAACTTTTTTATCCGCACTTTTTGTCCGGAATGGTTTAAAATATTGACTTGAAATCTTATACACGTATGCATTATAACGAGATCTGGAACAGGATTGTTTTTTGAACTTATCCGGTGACGGGTTGGAGGGTAAACGGTGGTAAATAAGGAAAAATGAATAAAGCAAGCTGGAAAGAGTACAGAAACTAGAAGCCAAGGCCTCAGATTTTTTACAATATTTTCCATCCTCCCCTACCACCCCACTCTATTATTCAAGGGGTTGATAAAATAAAATTGAGATATTCACTTGAAAGTTGGTACACAGAATCAAAATATTATTTTGATGATTCCGGTGATGAGTTCGGGGGTAAGTAGGGGTAAATAGGAGAAAATAAATCAAGCAAGCTGGTAAGAGCAGAGAAACTTGGATTTGGTGTAAATACTAGAAGAAAAAGCCCCATATTTTTTATAATATTTCTCAACCCCTCTGCCATCCCCACTCCATCATTAAAGTGGCTGATAAAATTAACTTGAGATATTCATGTGAAATTGGTACACGTATGTATTATAACGACATCTGAAACTAGATTTTATTATGAGATGAATCTGTTGTGGGGGATTAGTACAGGTAAATAGGGGAAAATGAGTAAAGCAAGCTGGTAAAAGTACAGAAACTTGAGATTTGGTGTATATACTAGGAGCTAGGGTTTCAGATTTTTTTATCGTATTTTTCAAACCCCCCAACCAATTATTGCCACATACTAGAGTGCGTTTATAGTAGAGATGTTTTCCTTTAAAGAAACTTGGATGGAAATCTGGATGTAGAAGTAGTGATTCCTTAGACAGCGGTCTTATCTGTAAAACGGATTCTTAAATGAAAAAAATGTATTCTTCATTCTTTGTTCAGAATAATGTATTGTACTAGTTTAAATTGATTTGACAACAAAATAATTATTTATTTGATAAAATAAAATAAATAAAATAAAATTCGAATTCGTCAATACCTACCATTTTTCTAACAAATAATCTTCAATAAAGACCTAAGTAAACTATGAAAACAAGAGTTACTGCAAGTGTCAATTTAATAATACAAGATAGCTGATATGCTTGGAAGCGATAAGATAGCTAGCGAAAAATGTTAAGACACAAAAGTTTTAGGGTTTTTTAAAATCCGTTACAAAAAAGAAAAATTAAGTATATATAATCTGTCAAAATGGTTAAGCTTAAGTATACAATGTGCTATAGAATTTCGAGAAGAATTGAAATATGGAATAATATACAGGGTGTTCCATTAAAGAAAGAGCAACTTTGTTTCATTATGTCTTTTTGACTGATCCTGTACACTTAATTTTTGTATAATAGGTTTTAAAAAACCCTAAAACTTTTGTGTCTTAATATTTTTCGCTAAATATCTTACTTTAGGAGATAATCTACCGTTTCCATACATGGGCTCATTTAGCATATCTTTTTAATTATATTTTCTAAAAGATTTTTTGATTTTAGAGCAAAGTGCAAGAAACTAGAATTTTCCACAGTCTCTAAAGACTTAACCAAGAGCGCGCTCTCTTATCAACAGCTGTGTGACGTCATTTACTCCTAATTGTAATTTAATATATATCAAAGTGTGCTTTTGCAAATAGCTGATATTTAAATGTAATATAAAGTAACACGAGCTCTGTGAATAATATTAACTGCTATGCATATGATTTATTAATGTTTCTTTTGAAATTTACTTTTCTCTTTATTTTCCATGTGTTATTAAGTATTCTTTATATAAAATAAGTGTTTTTTTTACATCTTATTCATTATGCAACTTTGACATTGCTTGTCATTATTGATCAGAGATCTTTATTGATAGGCATAAGTCTGCTTTTAAATAACAGGCTTCGCTTCGCACATTAAACGTATCTTTGAGAACAATTTTGGGAGCAAATGAAGTCATAGTTTTCTGCGCATCAGTTCATGGCACTATATTTCTAAAACTGCTTATCACATTGATCTCGAATTTTCAGTGCTGTAATTATTCGACGATTACGTCGAATAAACGTACTAAACAACGAAATTTTGAAATTTGACTAAACGATCCCGTTCTCTCCGTTTCTATGTAAACAACACCATTCCGAAAACATTGCTCAATTCGTTTTCTTATATAGCATATAACTTTTCTAGTCTTAGCCGGAGTGATTTCATCACATGCCTGTCTAATTCTGATCACTAACTCTTCTTGGTTACGTGGTTTGCTCTTATACACTATATTTCTTAAACGATCCTACAAATAGAAATCAACACGATAGCAACATACGTTTCTCCCCTACCCTCCACTAGTCACCTCCAAATCCCCGAAACCACCCCTTTTTTACATTTCTGGCTACTGGGCATGTGGGAAATCATTGGATTGAGGTTTTTGACAAGATTTCAGTGTTGTAAAGCAAGTTGAGTGTCGAGACATGCAAAACGGGGGTGGTTTCGGGGATTTAAGGGTGGTTAGTGGAGGGTAGGGAAGACATATATGTTGCTATCGTATTGAGCACCCTAGAAAACAAATGGAAACAAATATCTGTTAATACTGAAAGTTTTGGGGAGATTTTAGTATCAGGGAGAGTGGCTAGTTTCAACCCCGGGGGTTGATCATATGTTGGATGGTCAAAACTCCATATGGCCTACCCAAAAAACCTGATCCGACAAGCCCTCGCATGTATAGAATGAAAAAACGCGAAAAGGGGGTGGTTCTTTGCGTTTAGGGGTAGTTCCTGAGGGGCGTTCGGCCTAAAAATATCACTATCGTATTCAGCGTCCCCGAAAATGGGGGGATCCAGGGATCAGGGAGTCCATGTCTCGGAGACCTAAAGAAAGATAGAGAAAACTAAAGCGTTTGCAACTCCAAGCCTTGTGCGCCTTCGCCAATATTCTTGACTAAAGATGACGGCCTAACCGAAAAACCTGATCCGACAAGCCCTCGCATGTATAGAATGAAAAAAAACGCGAAAAGGGGGTGGTTCTTCGCGTTTAGGGGTAGTTCCTCAGGGGCGTTAGGCCTAAAAATATCACTATCGTGTTCAGCGTCCCCGAAAATGGGGAGATCCAGGGATCTTACCATATGAACTAACTCATCAAATAATATTTTCCTGAGGAATTATTTCTTGTCAAAGTGAGACAGATAATTTTCGAGTAACTTGAGTTACACAGAAGATAAAATTTTCAAATTATGATAGAAGTTGTTTCTTTATGAGGTTTCGATGTTTGCTTGATATTTTTTTCATTTTTGCCTAATATTTAATATTTGGGTGGCTGAAATTTTTTCCTGTAAAAGTCAGGAATACTTGGTAAGAGCGGTACTCTTGGAAATTTTTGTAATATCAGTGAAAACAAAAGACATGATCGTGTTTCTTCTGGCCAGTTGACAGAGTTAGCGCATAACACTGAGCAAACTTCCCATTGTATGAAAATTATGGTTAACCCCAATTATAGAGTAACATTTGACATTTTCGTAGATACAAAAATATAATTATTGAGAGAGTTTATTCATACTCAACTTCTAATATATGTATTTAACAACATTCTTAAATTAGACGCCCTGTATAGCGTATTCCTTTCTGGAAGTAATTTTATTAAATCAATTTTTTCCATGCAATAATTCCATCATGATCATGAAAATATACACAGGATATATGGTGCAATAAAAGTACAATTTAATTTTTTTAAATCAATCTAATTGCCAAGATTTGCCTTACAACTTTGTTTTTTCTGTTATGTCGACTGAGGCAAATACAAATGCTTGCCAAATATTCATTATATTTTTAACACGTTTGCTGTATTTTAAACATATTTTTTGCAGTTTATCCATAGCATGTGCTTTATAGATTAATTCAATATAAACATACGAGAGAAGAATAGAATAGACGCTTAATTATATTTGTCCTAATTTTCAACCTTGCAATGTCTCTTATGTAAGTTAGCGCGTGATAATGAAATCCAATATCATATGTATCAGAATTTTGGCGATTTCATTAGAGATTTGTAAACTGTTAAAACATTTACTAGTACATGAAAATTAAAAAGTGCAACTTATTATACCTAAATGTTCGTCTTGTTGTTGGATATATATAGATTTCGTGTATAGTATATAGAACTGGAGATAGGATACGTGCCTTTGGTGCGACACTACCTGTGAAGTAGTTTCCGCAAACATCAAAATAACTTGAACGCTACATGCAAATGTTTTACCATATTGACATCATCTGGGGAAAAGTTCTAGTCATATCCAGGTGATGCCAATATGGTTAACAATCACAAAGTGTAAGTGATAGTTTTATTTTGTTAAAACTAGAACCAAAATATCTACTTATATTAGTCCAAATTTATGAAATGAAATATCTAATTTTTGAAGATTTTTTAGAGTGTCCAGTAAGTAAGTGATCACATAACAATTATGTGTAGATCAAGTCAAGTTGCACCTCTGAGATGTAGCCCTTTAAGGCTTTGTTAAATTATTATAAAAAGTGTTTGGAAACTGCTTGACTCACAACGTTTCGATTTAGGCACATTACAAACCAACGAAGTTGATGTTAATTGAAGTACTACAATGTATTCATTGAGGGTGGTTCGCTCTTAAAATTTCGAAAAAACATTTTATAAATCCACTAATTTACAAATGCTTTACTTCCGGTTGTACATAATTAATTATTATTAAACTTTCTTATTTTTTAGTAATTTTTAGGAAAATGTAGTTTTTGGGAAAAATCCAAACATGTAACTTAAGACTTAGTACAGACAAATTAGCCATTTAGGGTAACAAAAATTAATAAAAGGATCATCTCCGGGATTTAAGTAGGTGATAACCTGGAGAATGAGATGATGCATTCTTTGCACTTCCAAGTTCCGGGAAAATTCAAAAAAATTTGGAAACATTTTTTTATTTTCGTTTTTTTTTGCTCTAGCGGCCAAAATAATGAAAACAGTGGAAACAGTTTTCAACAAAAGTTGTAGCTCGTCTCTTTCTCTACAAAAAAGGTCTCTACACATTTGTCATACTTAAGCCGTTTAGAAGATAAATCGAGTTTTCCACTGGTAGTTTTGAGCCGCTTCGAAATGCGCGAAAAATGAGAGTTCTCCGAGAGTTCCGTACGACCGGGCTCATCGATCGATAATTCTTATTATTCACAGCCCCTAAAAAAATGAAAATAACATAAAATGTAGAGAAAAGTCTCAGCTTTAATCTGGAACTAATCACAAAATCACAAAAAATTTTATCATGGAGGAAAAGTGTTAGAGGATGGCTTAGTAAACTTTGCACAGTTGATCCACAGACTTGTTCATATCTTGGCCGGGAGTCGTTAAAATGATAATTCATTTTGCAAGTATATTCTTATATAATGATATTTTAATCCAATTAACATTTTTTTGTAATAACTTTTGTTCGAAAAATATGCCTTGCGATCAAAGTAGAGGGTATATTTCTCATCGATCAGCTATCACCAATTTTTTAGTTCAATTCGCTATATCTTAATTAATAATAATGGCACAGTCTTAATTTTAGGATTATAAGTACAATAAACATATTCTTTCGAATGACTTTAGTTTTTTAAATGCGTGCAGTACTTTTTAAATTTGTCTACATTATTCATGTACGTTCAGAAAATGCACAATTACATAGTAAAACATATACAACTTATTTATTTCTTAACATTCTTCTACGAGATTTTTACGAAATATAGATTAAAATGCGTGGAATCGAATTCATGCAGTGAAAAAGCACCCATTGTTACGGGAGAAATAGGGAGGATCCATAAATCTCAAAGATATGAATAAATCAACGGTGTAAAGTTCACTAAGCCATCTTGTAACACTTTTTTCTCTATGATAAAATTTTGTGATTAGTTCCACATTAAAGCTGAGACTTTTCTCTACATTTTGTGTAATTTTCATTTTTTTAGCGGCGGAGAATTCTCATTTTCCGCGCATTTTGGAGCGGCTCAAAACTATAAGTGGAAAACTGAATTTAACTCCTAAACGGCTTAAGTAAGACAAAAATGTGCGAAGGTCTTTTTTGTACAGAAAGAGACGAGCTACAACATTTATTGAAAACTTTTTTCGCCATTTTTATTATTTTAGCCGCTAGAGCAAAAAAAACGAAAATCAAAAAGTTTTTCCAAATTTTTTTGAATTTTCTCGGAACTTGAAAGTGAAAGATTACATCATTTCATTCTACATGTTATTACCTACTTAAATCCTGGAGATGGTCCTTTTATTAATTTTTGCAAGGTTTTTACAAAAGTTTGCATTAATTGCCTGTACTAACTATATTTTTCATGACGCTAAGCCACATCAAATGAATTAAATGTATTAATTATATGTTTATGTTTGAGAGAAAGACCTAAATTTAAAGAGATGACTGTATTTAATCCTGGATATTTTTTCAAATATTAATACAATTTCTGTAATGAACACCAGCGCAGCGCATCCACCAAAAATTTAAAGGATTACGGGGAGTAATTTTCTAGGTCTGTAAAGGGATACCACTTTATACATTTACTTCAAGAAATGAGTATTGAAATTAAAGTTGCTATGTTATTAACAATTTCAAGATTATATAAGTACTATAAAATCTTCCATAGAAAGACGATTGGATAAATTCTACATAGATTCACCATTGACATTTCGGTTATTTGAAGTGATTAGAACAGAATAAAAGAAAGAATAGAGCTAGTAGGGAATCGAGGCATCTGAATTCCCTTGTATACCACTCGAGGACCTAAATAAACTGAACATTGGAACTTATGTAAAACGACCTGCCGCATCCGAATTTTTTGATCGCGAATTAATTTGGAATTGCGAAATCAGTGATATGTGATTTAGTAATCTAAAGCAAAATGAATTAAGATAGTTTATGCCCTATTAATAAAAGAAAGAAGAAGTACCGTAGCATTCTGTAATTTACAGCATAAAATGTAGTCGCTTGTTAACTTTATTATTATTAAAGATAACTAGGTAATATACGACAAAGTTGTAGCCAATGAATCAAAGAAGTTTTTTTACTAAAACACTTTTTTCAAATATTTGTTTAGTTTTCGTGAACTCAGTTGTTAAAGAAAATGTGTTATTTGCTCACTCGCATTTGATCGACACATCCAAAACCGATAATATCGCTCGTAGAGAAAACAAATTCATATTACTGTGTTGGTGATCGAATTCTTAACAACTTTCAAAAATGTCCATCCATCTATCTGTCTGTCCGTCCGTCCGTCAAGTTTCTTGTAAGCACGATAACTCAAGAACGAAAAGTCCGATTGTATTGAAATTTGGACAGTAAATTAGTGTTAGCTAGAGGAAGAACCCTATTTTTTTGAACAAAATCGATGAATAAATAAAAAGTTATTAATTATTTAAGTTTAGAAAAAATATTTTTTTATTGGAAAAAAACTGCGAAGAATATCCTATGAATGTGCAATAATTATATAAAATGTGGAGTAAATGGGCGAAGAGTACGAAACTTATTTGTATTAGTTAATTTAGCTTGGTTTGCTTATAGAAAATCATAAACGAAATGGAACAATTTGATAGGTACTTTTTATATGTATGTATATCTTCATTGTTATTTTGAAAAATATGAATATTTTAGTTACTTTTCCTACAAACCTCGATTATGGGCTTTGTATAGTATGCCAGAAGAGTAATTCCTAAATTGTACAAATTGTAAACGACGATCATTTCGATTCATTAGTATATGCTGTCTTATATAAATTCGACAATACGTCACAATTGTCCTAAAAAGTCATCTTAAGGAAAGGCTATTTTTTTCTCTAAAAATTCTGTCTGACGTGCGCAGTGTGGAAGATCTTATACAAGAATCTACTACAACAAAAGTTCGCAACCTGAAGACGGTCAAATGCGCAAAATAAGGTCAGAAACAACGGCAATATTAACAAATAATTGTTTTATCTGCTCCAGAGAACGTGATCAGGAAAGCAACAGAAAACTTACATGCGTGGTTTCATTTAATAGACAGAATGAAATTTGCTAAAGAAATTAATAATAGTTAAATATTACACAGAATTCAAGGTTTTGGAGACAGCAGTTGTGTGGACAACGACTTTAAGTACCACACTTTGTGCATAACAAAATTTTTACGTACCCCATGCAGTCAAACTGTTGAGCAAGTATTATTAAGGTCTAGACATATTCTCTGTCATTCTACCGCATCTCGAAGAAGCTTTATTTGCCAAAACGAATTGTAACTGTACTTAGCTGAAATTAGAACACTTCTTCATACTGAAGCAAATGTATATGGAGTGTTAAATATAGTAGTAATGACGATATTGCACATAAAATAAAAACAGTTTCACCATAAAATAGGTACTTATTATTTTGCGAGGTACGAAATTATCAAATTACGTGTGTTCCGCAGATTTCAATGTAATATAAATAAGTTCCCCATTATACTCTTCGCCGATTTACTTCTCTTTGTATATAATTGTTGCACATTCTATAGAATACTCTTCGCAGTTTTTTGTAAATAATGTTAGTTTTAGACACTTTTTATTTAATTACAAAACATTTTTTTTTAATTTAAATAATTAATGACTTCTTTGTTTATTGATCCATTTTCTTAAAATATAGCATGGGTTTTCCTCTAGCTAACGCTAAATTACTGTAAAAATTTTAAAAAGTCAGATTTTTCGTTCTTGAGTTATTGTGCTTACAAGAAACGTGCAATGCTAAGCGCTTGATATGGCAAGAAAAGCAGAGAGCGCGCAAAAGATGTTTGGGTTTAATTTACTGTAACTTTTTTTGTACTGAAGGTAGAGACACAAATTTTTCACTAAAAACAATTATGGCATATTTGGAGAAATTCTGTCGCCGACTTCTTTTTAAATTTCAACAAATAACAATCGTTCCTCGATCACGAAAACTTCTTATAAACTTGTAATTTTCTTCAAAACGGAAAATAGTGGAAAACAATTTAACAGCACCAGTGTTATAGTCAAATACTAACAATCATTTAGCAAAAAAAATTAGTTCGATAACTTTTTTAATAACGAAGATATGACTTGAGAAGTATTAAAAAATGTGTATTTTCGATTTTTCGATTTTGGAGTAAAATTGACTTTTAGCAGGTGTTCGCAATTCCGAATGATAACGCGACCTCAAAATTCGAATGCGGCACATGATTTTCTATAGGAAACCATTTTCAGTTTCTTTAGGTCCTCGAGTGGTATAGACCTCTTTTTACAGGCGTTTTTCAGCTCCCTACTAAGCCGAATAAATTTAGAATTTTTTAAATTGCAAACAAGTAGACAATTTCGTTACAGAAAGCTAGAAAGAGGTTAATACGTGTCGCATATAATATTTACAATGTATTGAAAAGTAAAGTACACAAAACACTAAAATTGTACTTACTACTAACAAAAATGAAACTCGTGAATAAAGAAATAATAACAATTTTAAAATAAAATAATATAAAGTATTAATTTTATAAGTCAGACTATTCAATAATAGAGACAATAGGTATACCAGATAAATATATAACCAGCATTTGTATTTTGTATCTACATTTTGATTATTTTTCGTACATTATGCCACTATTAAATAGTCTAAGCAGATTTGCAAGTCTGTTGTAAATTTTAGGTGGGTAAACTAAAGAATATTTTTGAGTTGTCATTTTATGTCAGGTACAGTAAAATAATATAAAGTATTAATTTTACAATTTTAAAAGTTAAACTATTCAATAATAAGGACATGTGGAATACCAGATAAATATAAAACCAGCATTTGTATTTTATATCTACATTTCGAGTTTTTTTATACAACATAGTGCCATCATTGAAGAGTCTAAGCAGATTTGGAAGCATATTGCAAATTTTAGGTAGGTAAAACAGAGAACTTTTTGAGTTGTCTTTTTATGTGAGGTATTAAGTATACACGTAAGAGTTTTTATGGCTCTAATGTTTAGGTTCAAAAAGATTTATGAAATTCTTATACTTATAATAATATTTTGTTTTTAATAATTGGTCTTCTTATTCACAACGTCTTGATACACGTTTTGTGACTTATGTAATGTCTTAGTTAGCCTCCCTTTGCTGTATAGCACGTCAACTTTTTGATGGTTTTCCTCTTCTGATTTTCACCAATCGTTCCAATTTGTCCTTTCTCCGGTTAATGTTCCCAAAAAATGAAAGTATTTCAGAAAATATGACGTGGAGAGTTGCTATGGGGGACTTTTTCTTGGAGAATGAAGCTGTTGGTGTGGTGGGCTGTCCAGAAAACTCACAGCAAACGTCTCCAGACTCACATTTCTAAAGCATCAATACGTCGTCTGTTTGTCTCTCTAATAGTCCATATCTCGGAGACCTAAAGAAAGATAGAGAAAACTAAAGAGTTTGCAAGTCCAAGCCTTGTGCGCCTTGTGATAGTCTTGTCATGCCAAATTTTTGCCATAAATAAAAAAAATGGCTTATCTCAAAATCAAATTCAGAAACACCAGCGTACTGTTTCAGATTAATTAATATTGCTGATTGCTGCGGATTGATTACTTATATATCTGGACTTATTTTTCTCTAAGAAACGGTTGATACTGCGGATTTTTTTCAAGAGATAGAAAGTTTGCGAATTAATCAATAAACTTAGTTTAACATTTTGCATGAAAAGAAATTAGCAGACAGAGAGACATTTTGAAGAATTCTAGGGGAGATTAACTTCACTAATTAATAGCAGTATATTATATGAGCGATTATGACGAAGATGATGTTTGAGCCCACGATCCGTAGGCGAGTGACGCAAATCTTCTAAGTGAATAATGGCCATAAACGATGCAAATACTGCGCTTTTTCTACACCTATTAAACAAATAAATTATACTGTTTGATAGCATTAATCGGTACCTACTCATAAGAAGAGGAAAACGTAAACAAACAATATGACGATACACTTGGTTGTCACTGTCATCGAGCACTGCAGCAAAAATTGATCGCAGTCGATTTAAGATATCATTGGATCTGTGCAACAGTGATTTTTGAATTTGTATTTGTGACTGGCCGCATGCGGTGAATTATGAATCGATAAGTCACTATAGTGAATTATAGGTACGATATTTCTCGCCAAAAAATGCTAATAAATGCCATATAAATAAATAAGTGTAGAATAACAAATTAATTGGATGAAAAAATAGATGATCTTTTATTAATAATATAATAATAATAATTGTTTATTAGCTACTAAGTATTTGTACAGAGAACAGAATAGTACACAACAAATTCAATTAACAAGCAAATAAACTAAGGTAAATCGCAAAGCCAGGGCTGTCCGCGGTTGAATTACTAATAATTTTTTACATTACTGAAATATTGTAAAATACATTTATATTTAAATACATGTACTTATAATATAACTATACTTCTATACAAGCAGTACATTACATATACGTACGATATACTCTTACACATATAATTAAATAGGTAATATAATAGGTATATAATGAAATAGGTAACTATGTAATGTTTCCTATAGCTAAACATATTATTAACATTCCATAACTTTAAAAAGTAATTAGACATGTATATTGTATATATTATAAAATAGATGACCTACGACTATAAAATGCGATTTCTAATTAAAAAAATAGTAACGTCTCGGTAGCGTATATTCAGGGTCTCATTTCTATTAACTTCTGTAATTCAGTTCTATTAAAGTTCAATACAAATTTTCTTAGTTTTTTTTTAAAGCCGAATAGGGAGCGACATGCTTTTAATTCATTCGGTAATATATTATATAGTCTCGGACCAAGATAAGCGGCATGACGTTGGCCTATTGACTTAGAGGAGAACGGCGTTCTATAAGATGTGATTATTGCTATAAAATACAATTGACGCAAATAAAAAATTTTGGATTCTTTATAAATATCATCTGAGGGGTAAGTACTTGGTTTACCAAAGATTATTTTTAAGAATATTTTTTTAATAACATTTGGTTTCTTTAAATATTCGTTGACGACTCCTCCCCATCCTATAATACCATAGCGGAGTCGAGATTCAATCAAGGCATAATAAATGGTTTTTAAATTTTCCACGTCTAATATGTTTTTCAGATATTTAAATCTATATAGTAGACCTCTCAGTGTTTGGGTAACATTTTGTATATGATGATTCCATCTAAGATGCTGGTCCATAGTAACACCTAAATATTTTATTGTGTCCGTTTGCGATATTTGTGTGTTTTCATCGATATTTAAGGACGTGTATAATGGTATATTCCTATTGTAGCATGTAAATGGTAGGTATTTTGTTTTTGAAAGTTAATTGTAAGTAATTTATGGTCCATACAATTTTTTATATTTTTTAGATCACATTCAGAGGTGTCTTTTAAGTCCTGCCAATTTTCGCCTTGGTATATTATTGCCGTATCATCCGCGAAACTAATGATTGCGCCTTTGGATTCTAGTGTGAATAGACTGTTATTGTACATTCGCTACTCATTGTTTTATCTATTTCAACGAGTTGTTTACGCTCTAATAAATAACTCTTCATGAGATTTAGGGTAATTCCCCGAAAACCAATATCCTCCAATGCATCTAACAGCTGTGTATGACTCACAGTGTCGAATGCCTTTGCTAGATCTAGAAATACACCCAGAGTTGGTCTGTCTGAATCTAATGCTTTATAAATTTTTGAGGTAATAAATGAAATGGCATCTTGAATGGATTTTTATTCTTGAAAACTGAATTGTCTGTCCGAAATTATTTTGTGTTTTTTTTAGATATTCAATAATTCTGAGTTTCATTAATTTTTCAAATATTTTCGTAAAATTTGTTATTATTGAGATCGGTCTATAGTTCGACAATTCGGTTTTATCGCCGCTCTTTAATAATGGTAATGAAAGACTTAATTTATTTTATTCACAATCATACTGAAATAATCAAATGGGCTTGTTCGGCATTTTTTTTTTATTTCATAAATCGAAAGTGCAAGTATAAATTAATGGATCTGCAAAAAATCAGAATCTTATTCGCACGTTTAGTATCTTAAAAACTATTACAAATTTCCATCTCGCGAAAATGGGGCGTGGCCAGGCGCTACGTCACTATACGCATAGACTTGGCGATCTCAATAGACTTGATGCTCCTTATTGGTTATAATTATAAGTGTTTTCGAAGTATTGTTTGTTTTGCTTACTACTTGACAGTAGGGGAGTACAATTTGGTGAAATGTCAAAAAATTACAATTTTCTCTCGCTCCTGCCGGAACGAATTTTCGATTTCGACCCTGCAATTTACGATTAGAATTCATCGCCGACCTTCTCCTTTATGTAGACACATAGAACGAACTTCCACTCGACGTATTTATTTAGTTACCAGCGTTTAAAAATTCCATGTTTTTCGACTTTTCAGGTTAAATTTGAAAGGTCCCAGAAAGCTATTTTTTTTACGTCACTTGCGTATAGTGACGTCACAAATGAGCGCTCGGTTTTTGCAACTATTACTAATTTCAACTCCCTATATCTCGAGAACGGAAAAAGTTAATAATACGAAATTTTAAGTGTATAATGAGAATATCGAGTACTATATGAAAAAGTATAAAAACCATGTAAAAAGAATATCATGGAACAAGCCCATTGTCTTATATGTCAAAAGTTGGAAAGTACGACATTCAAACTTCATTCGACACTTGAATTGAAATGTGTCATTTCAGGTTGGAAATGGCCACTTTCTTACAAGCAATATTTATATATTAATAACGACGCGATGTCACTTTGACATTTGTCCTTTGTCATAAGAAGTATTGTGTCTATTGCCTACTTAATAAAAACATAAAATGCTACTTAAAAATTTAGTAAACGGTTTACTGGTTTTTTGTTAATTAAGGAGCACGATCGTGAATAAAATAATATACAGACCTTGGTGAAAAGTTTCATTGCTGTCTCGAGAATTAGTTGACCTCGTCACTTCGCGCCTCTGCCAACTATCTGTAACAAGTCACTTTTGGTCCACTCGATAATAAGAGTAATTTACCTAAAATACTGCTTTTATTTAATATTTTGTTCTGAAATTACCTTAAGCCTACCCTGATAGTACGCTAGAAATAGATCCATTGCGCGGTAGATCAACTGTCACTTTATAAACAAGCAATCAAAAAACGATCCATCCCGCCAAAAAGGCATTGAGAGTAGCGTCACGTCGAAATACATTATTACTCGGCAGACCCTTACCTGGGTCATTTGTGGAGAATTGCACCACACTTTAAAAAGTTTATAATATTGGTCATCCCATCTACCTGCTTTGGTAAATTGATACCTAAAATTAATGTTATCAATGTATCATCAATTTTAAAGTGAAGTATTGTAGTACACTGTTACAGAAGAATCAAACTGTAAGTACGTTTATCAACTTTATTCTTCTTTGTTTGCAATTCAAATGGCCGACGCCATAAACAACTTTTGCTAACGTATTTAGTTAGTCATGATCCTGTAGTCTCTGGATGTTCGGTAACCAGAATTATAATTTCCGGACATTATGTCCTGTTATAAACATTTATTTTTCATCGAGGGTTTCCCTGAATACTAATTAGTGAAAACGTCGCGAGTGTCCAATTTCCACATCAGCGAGTTCTCAAGTAAATCTCCTTGGTGTGCGAAAATATATGTTAGTTCGACAACTAACACATCGAATATTAACTTGTCGGTTTCGTCTTTGTAACTAGTTTATAGCTTTTGATATTTTTGTAAAAATGATTAACATTTAACTCTTATTTCTATAATAGTAGAACATTTAGTTCACACGGAACTGGCCAGATGTGAATGCATGAGTTTATATTTTACATTTCATCCAATAAGTTTTTATATATGTATTTCATGTTTATGCTATATTGTTTTTGTATATTTAACGAAAGTGTTTTGTTATTCACTCACCCCTGAAATCTCATACCCATTTAATAAACAGACTTCTTTGTAGTTTGTTTGTTTCATTTTTTAATAAGTTTTCAGGTATAATTATAAGAGACTTAAAATCCTTTTTAAGTTTCATATCATATTTCTCGACAACAATGAAACTTTTTCCACCTCAGTATGTAATACACTACTCTCTTTATCTACGATATATTTAGATACAAATTTAAAACTGTAATTTAGCACGCTCTGGGATCCCTATTTTCAAAATGTTTATAGATTTTATGAAAGAATTATCAGTTCAATTTCTGCACTTTATTGCAGGACACCCTGTATATGACTAAAACTCAAAATGGCAAAGCGCGAAGAAAGTTTTACAGAATTCCTTCCAAATTCACTTAATCGGGCATTATTAAAGAGGAAGTTTGTTGTATATTATTCTCATGCCTACTTCACATTCTAAATATGTTAACAAATAATAATGTTGATTTGAATGCTGAGTGTAATTGTCTGAACGCCTATTCGATTGGCCTAAGTGGTTCCTTAAATATAAATGTAAATTTATTTTACTCTTAAGTTTCACTGTAACCACTGTGAAGAATTTTTCTGACACGTTTAAGTTTAGATCCATTTGTCCGCGATATTTCGTGACACCATAATTGAATAGACGAGATAGGTAGAGTCGGAAAGGCTACAAAATATAAATCAAACTAGACTCTGGATAAATGCAATAAACGTTGAAATGGTAGAGTGCTCAACAGCTGTTCTTCTGACGTGAGAGTGTTGACCAACGTATTGGAGCGGCGTCTCACCGCAAGATTATGGGTGCTGGAGTGGAGAGCAGACTCTATTTCTGTATATTTCCCAGTAAATCGTGTTCATGTAGCAGTTCATTTTAACACACTTCCGAACAACATCCTCTAATGTATTCTCAGCTTATACTGCGATTTTACGTCACGGCTTTATGTTGATTGCATAAATCAAACTTTTCATTCAAGAATCAAAATGCTGTATGTAATCATTAAGCTGTATTATTCCATGGTTGTAGGTTAATTATTTCAAACAGATCTAAAGTCTTTTTGGAAATGAGAGAGAGTAAGTAAGTTCATTATAAATAAAAATATTATAAAAACATAGTCAGGATGCTTATTAGTAATTTCTTTCTATTATGTATTATATTATATTGGTGAGCTATACTGTTAAAGAAAGTTTGTTCGAAATACCAGTACAGCGATGTTTCCACCTGGTTTCGTTCGATCTTAGTCTAAGAGCTGGTGATATTTTTCGGTGTTTATTTAGTTAAGGCCTATTTTTTTAGAAAATGTTGAAGGGGGCATCTATAAGTGTCATCTATAAGGATTAACCCTGATAGTGGTATCGAAGAGGGGCAGAACACCCCCAATTTGCAAAAAATAGTGAACACAATTATCATTTGGTTAAGACTGTAACTTTGTATATTGTTTGCATGTTACCTTATAAATCTTGCTATAATATTGGCTGATCGATTGGCCGGCATTAAAAGGGCTGCAGATCCCTTCAAACGTGTCGCGTGTACGACAAAATTTTTATTATTTAGTTAAGCTTCATTTTAAACCTCCGCACAAAATTGTGGGAGGTTACTAAAATTGGTCCAAAATCGAAAATTGAGATAACATCAAATCTTTACGTTTTGAGGTCCCACGAACTCAAAAAAATCGGTAAAGGTATTTACACAGAACTTCCCTCGTTATTTGTGCATGGCAGTCACTCTAAAAAATTAATAATTACGAAATGACATTGAAAATAATAATCGGAATATAGTTATTGCTATTATTACAAAGAAAACTTGATAAGTTTTGGTCAAAAAAATATACAGATTGCTCATCCAACAGCAAAAGTTCAATACTAAATATCAGGTGCCACATATGGCAGGCTTGCGCAAATACCTTTACAAATGTCCACCATGACTGAATTATTTCTTGGGATGACCACCCTGTACATTTTTCAATAAAAGTATATGCCATATATTATTGCCATCTGTCACATTTCCAATCCAACATTCACGTAACGGAGTGGAAGTATAGTGGTGGTTAAATAATTTCATTTTTTTAAAAATTTTTCAAAAGATGTTGGTAAAATAATTTTCAAAATTTTTTCTTCCGAAATAGGTTTAAAATGTCAAATGTAGAAATTTTAAATTTGAGCAAAAAGGAAAGTTTCCTTCTATTCTATAGTAGTGCTAAAAAAGTTTAAAAATTATATATTTTTTAAAATAGGTTTAGAATGCTATGAAAGGTGAACATTTTAAATTTGAGCAAATAAAAAAATATTCGATCTATTTTAGTGGTAAAAACTTTTTGAAAAATGTTGGTGAAAAAAATTTTCAATTTTTTTTTTCTGAAATACGTAGGTTTAGAATGTCATGAAACGTGAAACTTTTAAATTTGAGCATTCTAGTGTTAAATTTTTTTCCAAACTAGTAACAAAATGTTGCAATTTTGTTTCCGAAATTGGTTTGGAATATCATGAAACCTGGAAATTTTAAATTTGAAGAAATAAAAAAAAATCCATCTTTTAGTGGTAAACAAATTTTCAAAAATGGTAAAAAAAAATTTAATTTTTTTTTTCAATCAGGCTTAGAATGCCATGAAACATGGAAATTTTAAATTTGAAGAAAGGAAAAAAATTATTTCATTTTAGTAGTAAAAATTTTTCAAAAATATTGGTGAAAAAATTTTCAATTTTTTTTTCCTGAATAGGTTAAGCGTGTCATGAAACGTAGAAATTTTAAATTTGAACAAAAACATTTTTTTTCATCTTGGTAAAAATTTGAACAAAAATGTTGGTAAAAAATTTTCAATTTTTTTTTTCTTTTAAATAGGTTTAGAATGTCATGAAACGTGGAAATTTTAAATTTGAACAAAGAAACAAATTTTTTTTAGTTGGTAAAAATTTTTTCAAAAATGATTGAAAAAAATTTTCAAAAATTTTTTTTTCCTGAAATAGGTTTAGCGCGTCATGAAACGTGGAAATTTTAAATTTGAGCAAAAAAAAAATTGTTTTCACTATTTATTCCGTTTAGACGGTCCACCCTGTATATTTTTCAGTGAAAATTCTACCAGTTCTTCGCTGACAGTAGGGTTAACTACATACCAAATTTGACTGCTCTCCGTCAAGTAGTTTTTTTAGTAAATGCACCAACAGACAGACAGACAGACAGACAGACAGACTGACGGAATTGAAAAACCTATATTTTCGGAATCTACGTGTTCTGAAACGTTAGAATCCGAAAAAATCTCGGAGGGTGATTTTTTCTCGAATACAATACTTCCCTTCGGTATGCGAGGGAAGTAAAAGTGGTATTTGAAAAATGTCTGTGTGTGTGTATGTGTGTGAGTATGTGTGTTAGCACGATAGCGGCGAAATTTCTTAACGGATTTAGACAAAACTTTGAACGAGGGTTTCTTTAATGCTCCAGAAGATCTGAAAAGGTTTTGGTTGAGATCGGATTCCGTTTAGTGCCGTTTTGGAGCAACAAGTTGTCTATTTTATAATTACTTACAATTTCGATTTTTATGTACATTTTTTTATACAAATTATTGTATTAAACACATACAGACTTCAATGTCTATACTGTATGTGAAACTACGGTCTAACTTTTCAATGATCGAGTGGGCTAAACCGTTGACTTACAAATCAAGAGCTCGACGGATCGATCTCAACACAGGCCGGCGATTCTTTTTTCGTTATAAACTTTGTTAATAATTCCAGAAAATGTTACATGATTAAATATCAGCGTTTAAGGATTGGTCACTAGTTTTAAATGAAATATAAATTATTCTATTGCTGATTGGTCGGTGAACATATTCGGTGTCGTAAATTAGATAAATATAGGTGGGTCATATTACAATAATATATTTTAGGGGCATGTCATGACGGCTGATTTGAACTGACTGAGAGATTCTTAAGTCAACTATAGGTACTATAGGTACTATAAATTAACATGTTTTACTTCTTGGAAACAAAAAACAAAATGAGTTGTAGGTTTGTTGGGATTTTACTTGCAGTGTTAGTGCCAATATAATTACTGTGGTCTCGGTAGGCCATAGAAAAATAAACTTCGTTAACAAAGTGTGTTGATTAGCCTATGGCAGTCGGCCGGCGGCCGGCCTTCATCACCCTTATCAAAAAAGGACTAATTTTAGGGCCGACGCTGCCTGCTTGTGCTGCTGTATGGGCGTGTTGGCATATTCAGCAAGTAATTTCAACTCACTACAAAAATAGCAGTTACTTATCAGAGTTCGTAGCAGTTAAAAAGTAGTAGACTGCTGTTTAGCAGCCCATAACTAATTTCAACCGGGTGGGGAGGTTCCAGCCGCTTCCAATAGCTGCCGATTTTTTGACATGTTATGATGTCAATTGTTTTAAGTGTACATTTCAATTTACAGAACAAAATATCGGTTTTAACCTCCTTGCAGAACAATTTAAACATACCGTGTGCGTGCCTTGATTTCGTGACGTTTGCCGTATTGTTATGATTATCATGAATGCTTCAAACCTGCACAATGATTTAGTTAATTTTTCCAACCTTTTTAATGACAAGAATTTACACTATTCTTCTCTATAATTGATATTTTAGCATATATTGCAATATTAAAAACGAACTTTCATAAATCATTATGTGTTTTGCTTTTCAAAAATAAAGCATGCATAAAAAATTAATTTTGAGCCTTGCAGCATCCTAATTCGATATTCAGATATACTATTAGGCAATATGATCCACCTTAGTGAATCACATCAAATATGGATGGAGGTTGGTGTTGGATATTCACGTCACATCGACGCAACGTGACGAAATTGTATAAAAAGTTGGGAACCAAATTATCAAGAGCGTTGCCTGGCTTTGAAGGCGTTAGATGAGTATGAGAAAGGATTTGAAGACCTTGGCAAAGAAGACGTTAATGCTTCAGTAGCATTTCCAGTTCTGAAAGAATCTATTTGCCGGATATGTTATGGTGTTAAAAATGCAGTTACTGTCAAAAAAGCTCGCTTGGAGCTATTTAAAGAAGCCTATAAAACAGCACATACTGAAGATTAATTAACACGACATTCGAGAGGATCTGCAACCCTTTTAATACCGCTCAATCGATCTGCCAATGTTATAGTAAAATTTATAAGGTAACAGGCAAACAATATAAAAGTTGCAACCTTAACTAAATGATAATTGTGATCACTAATTTTTGTAAATTGGGGGTGTTCTGCCTCCCTCTGATACCATCTTTAGGGTCAATCATTATAGATGACATACCTTCCTCAATAGTCTCTCAAAAAATAAGCCTTAACTAAATAATCACTGTAAAATATCACCAGCTCCCCTGCTATCTCTGGCGATCTGTCTTTGTTTCTACCACTGCAATCTCACGGTCGATCTTCCTCGTAACCATCATCTGCAAATTAAAACATCATTGCCGGATTCGGGCAATCACTAATTATTTTTATTAGTATAGAAATATTTAGCTAAAGTAAGCAATAGACGTTTATTTCATATAAAAATAGATTCATTTTGAAAGTTCTTAGCCCACAAAGTAGGTACCAAGAAAATGAATTTGTCATAAATAACGACTATTTTATGTACGCTAATATGTTTATTTTGTAAAAGTTATAGCGACGTTTTGGTTCCATGTTATCACAATTATCGATTACCGTATTAATTTAAGACGGGAATGTGTTTTAATGTGTTTTCAGATTAACAAAAGTCCAACAATTTATGTTTAATCATCTATTTATTAACTTTAATGTTGGCACATAAATTGACAAATCACATTTTAAATGAGTTAATTATTCAAGGAGTGAATGAAGAACAGAACACGGTATCTATGATAATTAAACATGTAAATACCTAAAATAGGTACCAAAGTATAAAATTCTTCCTCTGAATATAAGAACGAATAATATCTCTTGCATTGATAATGGTAGGTTCTAAAGTGATGTCAACAGAATTGTCGAGTTCCCACATTTTCGTCTCTTCTCTTTATACAACTCTACCGCTTATCTGCAGTCACTCGTTCCAGGGAATTGGTCAACAGAAATTTAGTATCATTTAATTCAAATGTGGGTTACTTCACCTTTTACATGAGTCCATACTAATTCGATGGGGTTAAGTTCACAGTAGTAGGGTGGAAACCGTATAATACAATTATTTGACGATTGTTTGCCATTTTATCAATAACGTATTTTTGGGCCCCTTATTCAGATTGATAATGGCCAAAAGTTTTGTTTTGCCATATCCATTTGAAAACCAATTTTTTTCCGAATAACCATTGAATTATATCGGCTTTCCACCAGACAGTCGTAGGGGTCCGCTCAATCTGCCTGGAGTAGTAACTACAATTATTCATTAGAATTGCATGTCCTGGAAGAATAACATCCAAAATTTGTGTAAAATGCTCCTCGAAAATATTTCAGTTCATATCTAATTGATAGTCACCTGTATTTTTAGATTCAAATGAGAGTAAGCCACCATCCACAAAACCATCGACTTTGCCAATATGCGTGACTATTAATCGTCTCCCTTTTCTTCAAGGTGCCTTAAACCCTGTTGACAGTCCATCAAAAAATGCTTGCCAAGAAATTTTCAAGTTCGTATCTCACCATATTTTAGTCACAGTATCTCTCGTTTACCCAAGTTTCGTCCAGATAATTAAATTTCTTCCCTTCTACATGGAATTTTTGAATTGATCTTAGGTAGGCTCTATGACAACAAATAATTTCAACTCTGTCGATAAGAACTGACTTTCTGTTCTACTTTTCCCAATAAAAAATTAGCTCTTGTAGGACTTCCCAGAGTTTGTTTCTGCTGATTTTTGATAAATAAAATTTTGTTCAGTGTTGAAATTTCTTTTTGAAAATAAGGTGAGTGCACTTGTCTATGAATGACACTTTTGATGAATTTCTTGATAGCGATTTTTGGCCGCCATGTAGATGATTTTGGAGGATTCACAGTTTCAGGCTCATTTCTTCTTTCTTTCAAAGGGCTGTAGATAGTTGACTTTTCAGCTCCTGACATTTTGGAATACATTTCAACAATATCGTCAATACTATTGGAAGGTTCCTGGTGTTTCATGTACCTTTATTATAATTATTTTCTCATTCTGAATAGCTCACATCTTTAACAGGAACACAGTATGAAAAGCTTGTCATTTTCACTCACACAATTGCTGTATCTTCTGGTGCACTGGTCACTATTCACAATGTGGAATTGAATTTACTCCACCACTCTAGCATGTGTACTCAGGTTTAGCTCTAGGGCTGGAATGACATCATAGTTTATGTTATCTTCCCGAAAATAAGTACTAGTGCAGGATGACTTGTAGACTAGAGTAGAGTAGACTAGAAACGTGTAGAAGATGTTTCAAAACCTTACTAGAAATGTATGGAAGTGTTGGAATGTTTGTAGATGCCTTTTGAAGGGCATATAAGCCAATATAAAGACGCGGAAAGGAAGTTTTTGTTGAACAGGTGACAATCATTTCTTCTGACGATGATTAATAAACAGAAATGCAAGAAAATATCATAACTCTGACCTGACTAGAAAATCCCAGGATATAAGGGTATCAAGTCAGTTTAATAACAAGGGTCTAAAAAATAAATACATAGATGTGAAGAAAGACAGTAGTACGCCTACAGCTGGTCGTCGTCCGAGTAATTTATTACTCAGACAAAGATTGAAAATTAATGTTTTTATAGATAGTTTTTCTTTTTAGTTCCACAGATAGTTTTTTCTGCTGTTTGCCAAATCCTATAAAGAATATGTTTCATTATATTTATTACTTTCTGTTTTTTCCAAACAGACTATAATGAGGAAGAATATACTACCTACTACACGCTTGACACTTAAGTGGAAGTTTAAATATACAATACCAGAAAGTGTGCAAAAACCAGACCATATTATCTACTATAATTAAAATTACAAGTAATTTAGGAAGTAAGCTTTTGAAAATTTCACAGTACAACAGTTTTCTTAGAATTGATAATTAGTGTCGGAAATAGAAGACTTCAGCGTTAAATAAATAAAGTAAAAAATGTTCTGGCAAACTTTCACCTGATTTTTAACACCAAGTAAGATGACTTGTGCTTGTGTGAGGTTCAAAAAAATCTTGTATATACAGGGTGGAATGGAGAAGTGAATTATCCCTCTGTACCTCATAAATTACATGAAAATAACACTATATACAATTTTCTTCTACGATGAGTCTTTGCTGATATAGATGGTCTTTAAGCTTATGATGTATTAATCAAATTTATCTGCAGAAAATTCTTAGTTACCGAAACGGTATTCAATTGCCACAATTTTTATATAAACTGTTTAGGTCGTTACAGTAGAGTGAAAAGAATATTTCTAAACCACGTTAGGAAAGCTAAGTGCGACTTGCTCTTAAGCTTCATAATCTACAAGCTCTTTGGTTTAACAATTTTTTAAATTGTAAAGTATATTTACGTAACTTTACAAAACATTTATTTATGGGGCGAACGTAGATCGGTCTTGACTATGCTCGTACTCGATACGAACAATTAGATAGTAGAAGTCATTGCTGGTATTTGGATACGCGAACTCCAGGGAAACACAGCGACCGCGTTTCAGATTCTGACAGAATGTGTATCGGTATCAAAGCAGAAACTATGCAATCTTAGTCGAAGTTTGCGTAGCGGATATACCATCTTTTGGAGGGAATCTAAAGCAGTCGTTCTGTTGTCTAATAGATGTTAGATATGTGGAAAGGTCAATGGAGAAGTGCTTTGGCAAAATTTCTAGATTAGGGCTAGCTCGTCTTCTGGCATCGGCGATTGGAATTAGTTGCAGAAAGAATAGTACAGGGAATTAATTTAGAAAAATGGTGTAATAACATCTTAATACACGGTTGGCTAAAAATTGGTGGTGATGGTTAAATGTTTCCAAAAGTACTGATTATATTTCAAAAATTTTTGCTTAGTGTTTTTAAGGCTTGATATTATCTTACATTTGTTTATTTTTTGTTAAAATTGGGCCCTTGGCTGATAAATGCCATGTGGTAAAATAATACATATTAAATATGAAAATCAACTTTTTTTATGTATTTAAACAAAACATTACTTTAAATATTTAATAAATGTATTTTTGGTAATATAGAATTGGCAGTTGACTGCTGATGATTATGTACAATTTTTAGTTTGGAAAAAATAAATGGCCTGTCCAACTGTATTGAGAGTTTGCTCAGCTGTTAGAGTAAAAAAGTGTTTGCACCATGCATGATGTCAGTCTTGCTTCTCTAAAAAATGTGTAAATTGCATTTTCTAGCCCTTAAAAATATCTAATTTTTCGTTACACAGTGTTAGTGAATTGAATATGCTTTTCAAATAAATGAGAAGATAACAAACCAGTCTTTAATGTAAAAGAAAATTAAGGCCAACAAAGATATCGGAACTTTATTAAATTTAATATGACGTTAGTAAATTATTTTCACATAACTTTTATTTTTCGAATTATTGCTGAAAGATCTGCCAAAAATCTTGGAAAAAAACTGAAGCTGAACTGCCCTTATCTTAAATTTAAGTCATGTGGTCTTAAGATTTAATAAAAATATTGAAGCATTTATTTATTCAAACAGTGATCTTTGAACGGATTGTCAGCAATTGCCGAATCCTCATGTATTCAGATAGCGAAATATTCAAGAACATTAACAGTTTAATGTTTACTGTGCCATGAGAAACGATGGTGATGACATTACAATTTTTTGAGGAAAATTATGGAGTAACTTAAAAAGATCTCTTCTGCATCTAACATTTCTTAGGTTTCCTCCTTTGAATACCTGCCCTGACAGAGTCAAATATCCTAGAATTATCCAATATACGTTTTATAATGTATGGTGATGGTTTCTGTTCTTGTGGGTATCGAGTAACAAATGTACATATTCTTGATATTAGTTTATCACATTCTCCATAAATAATAAACAAATTTAAAAAGTATTCGTGGGTGTATGTTAAGCTTTCTGGCATTTTTTGACATAGGAGAATGACTGACATTAATGATTGTTTCTAGTCATGGCTAAGTTGAAGGCAATTTTTACTATAAATTCTTGGACATTTAAGAAAAGCGTCAATACTCCAAAAAGTTGTAACAGTAATCCTTACAATGCCTGCACTAGAAAAAGAAAATTTAATTTTACATAACTTGATGTAAAAAATACAGGGTGTTCCATTTGCACTAAAAGGTTTTTTAGGTTTGAATTTGACAAAATGTAACGTGAAAAATAGAACACTTGGTATACTATTATGGAACATATACTTACTGTAGAGAGTAGTTTATCTTGTGTTCTTTCTACGTGCCAAAGAGAAAATGAGGTTCTCCTACACGAAGAATGTTATAACGTTTCTTGCAAACCGTTGCACCTGTCAAATTTTTTTATAAAACGTCAAATATCCCCGAAACTAGCTCCGAATAAGAAAGTTGGTATCGACTCTCGAAATAACCAGAAGTACCATATGCTTGTAATTAGTTTGGTTTGATTGATCACACTGGTTTCAGTAACTCCCAAAATTTTCATTTTCAAAGTTTTTTGTAGATTCTTTTTTCTATTTCGATCGATTTCATTCCCAGTAAGACATCCTGTATACAAATCTTTCTTCCTTAGAAATAGTGTCAACTACGTCCTAAATTATTTTCCTCCCTCATTTCTTATTAATATTTTCTTTTTGTAAACTGCTTAATTTCTTTTTCCGTTAAACAGTTTTTTAGATAATATGATTACAATATTTCTCTTCCGTAAACGAGGGAAGTAGAAAATGCAACCTACTAAAAGATTTCACTTCGGTTTTTGTGTGTTCTTTCAAACTGCCTTAATGGATTTCCCAAAGCATTCGAATGAAGATTACCCAATAATTATGATAATTCAACGATAACTGATAACTAAAGGTTTTATTCAAGAAAATGATTTACATCTCTTAAATTTAATTGCCACCATGTCAGCGGAGGATCATCATAGGAGAAAATTTTATTTAAACCTGCAGGACTACTTGCACGTGATCTGTACGCCCCCGAGTAATTTTCCACCTTTGCCGAGTCACCCTGTATACAGATTCCGACAACAGGTGTGGGCTGTTTTTAATCGGTTAGTAGAAGCGTAATGGTAAAAGTGTTTTAAGAATAACTTGACTATTATATGAAATTTCAGTGTCCAAAAATAATATTATTCAAGTAACGTCAGTAACATCTAGGCACTTCCGCAATCTATTTTATGAATTTTGCATATCGATTTACAATATGTTCCACTAGCATTGCAATACTTGTTTTCCTCTGTGATGCATTAGTAAGTTGTTCTAGTGTAAAATATAAAAATTAGTTATTTCAGTAATCTTAAAATCCATCATGCTGTGAATTTTCGTTCTGAAGCAATTTGTGCTGGAAGTGTTTCGAGTATACGCTATAAATATATGAGGAATTTAATATTATAAAGGATTACAGAAGCAAATACATAATTCAAAACCATCCTAGTTTTTTAAATGATATTTATAAAAGTGAAAGTTAAAGTTGCCATTTAAGTTACAAATTGAGCAATAATTAGTCAATTTCATTGGATAAATCATGAAATGCTCTATTTTGATTGACCAGAGGTATAAATATAAACTTATGCATAAAGCATCAGCACCTGTTGAAGCTGAATTTGATTTACAGCTTCCAAGAATATTTCCTGTATAATAAATATAAAAGTAAATCTAAAATTTTTGTTTATTATTCATCAAGCTATTTTAACATTAAATTGATAAGGACTATTTTTTGCGACTGACATTTTTTAAATTCATATTTTAGTTTATTAATTTTATTTTTTCATATACAGGGTGTCCTAGAAGTGGACGATCAAACAAAATAAGGTGATGGGAGACATATTCAATGAAAATAACTATATATGTGGTTACTTAATTTTTGATGAATGTTTTTGTTGAAATAGGTTTAGAATATGTCATGAAATATCGATATTTCAAATTTGAACGAAAAATTGTCTGTTTGTCTCCCTGTCGATCTGTAACGTTTTTTTGTGCGCACGTTTTCTTTGGAACTGTTTAAGATATTGAGTTGAAATTTTGTACACGTATGTATTACAACGAGATCTAGAACTGGTTTATATTTTAAGCTTACTCTGGTGGCAGGTTGGAGGGTAAATAGGGGAAAATAAGCAATGCCAGTTGGTAAGGGTCCAGAAACTTGGGATTTGGTGTATATATTAGAAATCAAGGCCTCAATTTTTTTCATAAAATTTGACACCCCCACCACCTCTATTATTAAAGGGGTTAATCAAATAGAATTGATACTTTTACTTGAAATTTAGTACACGAACGTATTATAACGACATATGGGACTAGACTAAATTTTGAGATGATTGAAGGGGTGGGGGGCAAGTAGAGGCAAATAGGAGAAAATGAGTAAAGCAAGCTGGTAAGCGTCCAGAAACTTGATATTTGGTGCATATTCTAGAAACCAAGCTCTTACATTTTTTATGACATTTTCCACCCCTACCACTACCACCTCCACTTCACTATTAAAGGGGTTAACAATATAAAATTGTGATTTAGTGTGTACGAGTGCAAGAGTTCTCAAAAAAATGTTTTAGCATCAGGCATCCTCACCCCCATTAGACGACGGTCAGTCGAATTTTTATTGAAGTGACACATTGTTTTATGGAGTTTTGAGTCAAACTGTATCAAATATTATATTATTACAATTTTATAAGCATTTATTTTCGCATGCTGGAGTGGATATACAAGATCTAGATGCTCTCGTTTAAAAAGACTTGGATGGGAAATCTGAAAATGTAAGTAGTAATTCCTCAGGTATTTTAGAATGCGTAGGAATTTTAAAATAAAGGACACTAACGTTATTTTGAATAATCAAGTTCAAGTAAACTGCACACCGGTATTAAATCTTTTCTTAGATTTTATAGTTACCACATTTTTTTTTTATAGAACGGTTTAAATATTCTTGTTCTGTACGTAAAATTTAGTTGAGTACAAGTCATATAATGGGACTAATATGTGACAAAACTACAATAAAAATTTCGTGCAAATCAGGCTTTAAATTTTTATTGGCGTTTAACTGAAAACTTTGAGTTGGACATTAAAAGTTCAATGCACCTTGAAAGCAGATCTTCTAAGCATTCTTTCAGACGTATTGTATTTTATATGTATTAACAATTGTTTATACAGCACTTTTTGGCTCTGCATGGGAAATCAAACTTCTTGGCAACTTCCTTAGCTATGTTAGAAATGCAACAGTGCCAGGAATAATACGCGCAGATAGACCAAACATAGAAACAGATTAACGAACCCGAGCTTTATTTTTCCAAAAATTATAATCGGCAAATCTGAGGTATCTTATAAAGCATTTGCTTAGTAAAGACATAAAAACGGCAATTTTAAGAAAGTTTCTAAAGTAAGCATTTCACTTCAAAGACACCAGAATTAAGAAAGGTCCTTGATAAATTAGAATTTCGACCGGTGATCGGGTAATGACCGTTATACATTAAAATAGCTATTTATGGATAATAGACTTGTAAGAGATTATACTTTAATTGTATTGATTCAATTAAATAATAACTGAGAACAGATAGCCTGGAGTATTTGGAAGATATTAGAATAAAAATTACGGGAAACTAAACATTTACAAGGACAAGAAGTCTTATAGAGTCACATCAACAGAGTATTTCATATTCACTACTTCATTTCTATTTATTATTTTATCATTTCAAAGTTGAAGCGTGAATTTATCTTCAATTTTTGACATTTGTTAAATTTATTATTCGCACTGATGATAAAATTATTATGGTAGGTTGTATTTTTAACTGAAAAGACTTTTACGTTTTGTTCTTAATATATTACATTTAGTATATGTATTCAAAATGCAACCAATTGTTTACTTGGAGATTTTATTTACTCACATAGTTGATGTAGTTTTAATTAATAGATCTACTCATACTGCCGTACGATATTAACTCATTTTATATCACCGCATTTAATCTTGTAATATATTCAATATAATCACTTCGAAACAAGTGGTAAATCTGTGTTTCACTAACAAATGAATATCTAGCATGTAACAGTTAACATCATAACAACTAATAAAAGCAACTTGTATTAATTTCACATTTTCGGCTCGAAACAAGTTGGAATTATCTAATGATAATAAGTAAATATTGTTTCTAAGAAATAATATCTGCGAAAGACGATTTCTTACACTGTAAATAATACGTACACATGGAAAACCATAGTTTTAGTTATTATATTTAATAGATAATGGTTTAAGTTTGTACTGCACTTTAGTAATAAGTTCTACTTTGTTGTATTAAAGAAACAAGTGATTTTATCATTGTAATTGTTGATACACATGTTTCTAAATGTATGTAACCAACAATAAACATTCTACATATTTTAAAAACGAAATAAAAAATGTGTTATAAATCTACTTAAAAAAGTATTCCACTGAAGCTACACATGTCTGGATTTTAAATAACCTGAGGATTTTCAGGTTTGGCTCTAGGACTGAGCGATTTTCATAAATAAGCAAAATGTAAAGCAGCATTGCCAGCAATGTGCATGCAATTGTACCAATCGCGCAATTATTAAAAATACACTATTGCAAATTGTGTAGTGAAAAGAGGAAAACGATGTCAATATAAAACGTACTAATTTTACATCGTGACGTCGTGACCTTCAACGTAAGTTATTTTTGAGAGGAAATCATAAATTACGATTTTATTTGACGGTAATCTTGCAGTGGAAAGTCCTTACGGACATCAGTTTTGTTTTGGAATATGTCTGACAGCACATGTGTATCGTTTAATTTTCTCTTAAACAAAACAATTTTTATTAAAAAGGCAACTGGACACTTCTCAAGGAAAAAAAATTGAATATGGTAAAAAATGTTGATACTTAGGAAACTATTTTTATTCAGTAGACGGTATATTTACAACAAGGGTCCCGGAAATTATCTTTTCTCTAGTGGTCATCTCTTGATAAAAGTGACGACAAAAAAGGCGTAGGTATATGTTTTCTTAATTTAGTTCCAGATCTCGTCATAATACATAGTTGTACCAAATTTCACGTTATTATCTTTATTTTATTTTGTTAATCCCTTTGTCCTGACGAATTTAATAATTATTTTGGAAACATTGCTCAAAAGTTAACTTTTTGTCATAGTAACTGGTGCTGACAACTATTTTATTTTTATTTTTACTGAAGTCAGAATCAAGTCCGAGATGTAATCGCTAATCTGAAAAACAAATATCAACACTAAAATTCGTAATTGTATCAAATACATTATTATCATTCCATTCACGAAACTAATTAATAATTTCATTAGAAAGATTGTGTTTCCAAAATGTCTTGAACTGTCGAAAGTGTCACCTTTGTTTAAAAGAAAACTGTATTGATGATCAAGCTAATTACAGACCTATTTCTTCGTGCCATTACATTACATTACTATTTGAGAATAAAACTGTATTATATTTGCACTTGCATTAATATGCACGAATTTTTACATTGTTTTAACGCTCATTTTTAGAATTTTCAGGTAATTTTTAATTGAAAATGTGCAAAAAATATAGTACATCATTTATCGTGAAAAAGTGCCTGTAGCTCAGAAAATTAACAAGTTACCAAAAAATTCCAAGAGACAAAACATGTTTACAATGGCTCAATGGATACCTCTGAATTTTTTCAAATTTTTATGTTACGTATTTTTAAAGCGCTACAGTTTCAAAGAAAGGGGTAAGGTGCCAAAATATTTGAGGTATTTAAACGCGAATTATTGTTTGTTTGCTTATAATTGTATTGAAACACATTCTGAAACATATAGGATTTTGTAAACAGCAGAAACAAATAACTATCTATGAGAACTAATAGAAAAACTATGTGTAAAAATATTAATGAAATCTTTGCATTCTTTTGCTAACCTGAAGTCTGAATATGGTAGCAAATTAAAATCCTAAAATGAATTTGTCTAATTTCTCATTTGAAAAGTCTCATTCTAACACTAACTTATACACAGTCCCCTACGGCCATGCAGATTAAACTAGTATATACATAAACCCTACGGTCATGAAGATTTAGTCAAAATGAGAACAAAGGCCTAAAATGATTTATTTACCTACCTTGACTTAAACATTTCTCATTATAATGGATTACATTTTCATGAAATCCATCATTCTGTTTCTTGGAAATGTTTAGCCTTTGAAACGTTTGTTTTTCGCCCTTATTTTGGGGCTCATCAGAGACACACAAATCTGTTTGCAAAATCCTATAAAGAATATGTTTCGATCTTTGAGGTAGTTCTCAAATCTCAAATCACGAATTATTTTGAAAATTGTAATCTATTTAATAGTTGTCAATATGGTTTCAGGTGAAAATTGTCAACGACGTTAGCAATTAATTCGTTGATGAATGAAACAAATCAATGTTTCGAGGCCAAAGAATTTGTGCATGTTCAAATTTAAATTTAAGTAAATAGTCCGAGAGCTCACGACACCGAGGGTGAAAGAGCTTTGTAATATCTAATATTTATTTATTTACTAGCTTATTCAAAAATAATGGTCAGTCTGCGCGTTGGTAGAACAGCGAACAGTCCGCTCTCTTGTCTCTACCTCACTTAAGAATTACCGGAACATATCGTGCCCTACATCATCGGATTTAATTTCCAATCGATTAAGCACAAAAAAGGGGGGACATTTTGTCTAGAAAAAATTAGAGCGGTTTATGCGAAGAGATGTTGAAATCGCATAATTTTTTAAATAATTTTCCAAGAAAATTAAAGTGCCCTTAAGAAGCACAGTGACTGTGCTTTAAAATGCCTTTTTTCATCAGCTAGGCCCTTATAGTGGTAGAGCACATGGACCGAGATTTCTTCTTCTTCATGACGGAACCTACACGTTCTATCCCCTGCCTCCTTAGATTCATGTCTATTGAGCTGACAGAGTCCGGTTAGAATATCAACCGTTATTCTAATGGTATTTCTATTTCGGCTCAGTAGGTATTCCGTTTTGGTCCATCGTTGTTTGATGAACTTTTTGGTCTGTCTCTGTAGGAAGACACTCTTCCAACGTTCCATAAATTTATTTTGTACCCATTCCATAATGGATGTTTCGTGATATTTGAGTATATACAGAAGATATAACCTGTCATATTTAAAAAAATTAAGTTGAACTGATTGTTATTTTGGCGGACAGAAATTAGTAAGCTTAGTATATAATTAGCTTTAATTGTTTTAAAATGGGAAAGAATAGGTTTTTAAACTGTTATTAGTGCGGTTACATACCTACATCTGTTTGCGCCAATTATATTTGAGAAGCCAATTAACGTTTAATTTAAGTGACAATGTCTAGTAGTAATATATTTTAATGGAGTGAAACGTAACCTACTATAGGCGTTGGTAAATGATAAGATATACGGAAATGAAGTGGGTAAAGTTCATGAGAAATTGAAATGAAAAAAATTCTGAAAAACAATATACTGTTACCCGATTAATTGAACCTTATCACCTAATATCGGTTAAAAATACGTTCATGTTGGTATTTGTTTATTTGAACACCGACCTCAATATCAATATTAAGTAATAATGTTCGGTTATTCTGGTGACGGTGAAATTTTACTTCATAATTATTATTAGAGTTTAATTTATTGAATACATATAGTAGGCAAAAATTATTTAATATCCTTTAAGCTCTCTTAATTCTGGATGCTACCTCTGTCATGTATCCAGTAACAGCCCCATCAGACAAAAAAATAGCAAATTTGTCTTTGACAGATCAATTCTAGTCTAGCATCGTACACTGATAAGATGTAATATTAACTCCAAAGTAACCTTTACTTTTACTTAACTTAATTCTTTGCATTGCCTTATTCTATTACTTTGAAATGCTGCCGCCTTATGATGGTCGGTGAATATCCAACATTGCCAGCTGGATGAAAATTCTCACTTTTCTATAACAAATGATCAACAACTTTGGATATTTTGGCGTGTATTCTACAATATGACTATCAGCATATTAATATTTAATAAAGTAAAAATGTAAAATATGCAACATATTAATATATAACCTCTTATTCTGCGTTCAATATATTTTGAGGATATATGGTTTTGTGATGTGATGATGTTCTTCCATCATCTGTTGTTTTTTAGTTCAAACTCCCTTTCAAATGTCATAGCCATGTTTTTTATCCAGTTGCAGAAACTTCCGTTTGTGCTCTTCCGAGAAACATTATATTTTTTTAAACTAGCAATTTCTACTTTAGCAGTGACCCATTTTCTCATTCTCTCGCGTAGTACAGCCAGGCTTTTGACTCGTAGTAGTAACGAAGAAGTAGCGCAAGACTTACTGCTAATCCTTTTGGTTGGAGCACTCTTTTGTTCACTATCGCACTTCTTAAATAGCTTGGTATCCGCATTATTCGAGGAATGCCCCGGATTATTATGATGATCACCGACTACTGACAAGTGTTTAAAGTCTGTTAATTGGTGCTTCCTTTTAACGTTTTGGGTGTTGGTGTAATTAATATAGAGGTTGGCGTACTTGGGGATAACTCACTCCTTTATGAGCAGTATAGATTAAGAAACAATTGTGATCTGCTACCTGTGAATCTAACTGGAGGTATTTTGCTCGGTTACACAGTAAGTGGACTGAACACTTTTGCACATAGCATAGCTCGATTGTATGAGGACCAATCAGTAACTAAGTTGTCACCTTAGAAAAGAAATGATCGTTACTTGCTTTCACAAGTTCTATTAAAGCAGAGTACCCTTTTCGACTGATACTATTGATCGAGCTCCGTCATCAATGACCACTACTGCTCCCTCAAAATCTAAATTATCCAGTATGACATCATCTGGGGACGGTAATTCTTCAATATGCTCATCACTTTGAAAATTTATATTATGGAAATAACGGGTGTCTCAACAGGAGCGCCGGATTTGAATTTGCCGTCATTTGGTTTGTGCGATTACTTCCGTGTTCATATGTTGACAGTTGTCATGTACAAATCACGCGATTAGAAATCATGCAGCACTATTCAAACGAGCAACGTTTAATTATTGTGAAAACTCACTACAAAAGTAGTCAAAGTTTTGCGGAAACACTTTGCAGATTACGTGCAATTTTCGGTCGCAACAATGCAGCAAATGAGTCGACAGTTCGCCGTTTAATTAACAAATTTGAGACAAAATTCACGTTGATGGATGAGAAGACCACTGTGCGTCGCTGTCCTTGTCGGTCGCTCGAAAACATAGTCGCAGTAAGGGAAAGTGTGGCCGAGAATCCAGACACTTCCGTTCGGCATCGTGGTCAAGAATTGAACATTACCAGACCCACTCTGTAACAAATGTTAACAAAAGATCTTCATTTGCACGTATATAAGATTCAATTGATGCAAGTAATCAAGCCAAGGGACCATGCGCAGCGACGTGGATTCGTTGATTGGGTGCTGGAGCACCACGAAATTGATGCAGATTTCTGTAAGAAAATCACTTTCTCCGATGAGGCACATTTTCAACTAAAGTGGTATGTAAATAAGTAGAACTGCCGAATTTATGGTGTCGTGTCATTTCTTGGTTTGGCGATCAACATTGGCCACCAAGGTCGTGCGATTTAACGCCGATGGACTACTTTCTTTGGGGTTATTTGAAGGACAAGGTGTATGAGAATAAGCCACAAACAATTGAACGCCTTAAAGAAGAGATACAGCGCGTTGTTGCGGAAATAACACCACAGGTATGCGAAAAAGTCATCCAGAACTTTATGAAGAGAATGATCGTGTGCCAGAGGTCCCGTGGTGGCCATTTGCCGCATGTCGTGTTTCGTATTTAATCGCAACTATTTCCCTTCACGTTGAAAATAAATATTCGCTTAATTTAAAAAAAAGTGTTTTTTTTTTAACATTAAATCCGGCGCTCTTATTGAGACACCCTTTGTATCAATAGGAAGTATATGTAGTATATACAATACCTGTTATCTTTATTTCGTTATTAATAAAACCATCCTCGTATTCCCCATCTGACCCCTCTAGTCTTTTTTGCCAATGATCTCTCGAACGTTCTCGTCGATTTCAATTTCTTCATATGGCTTATGTGGTTCCCCTCCTCTTCCATACAGATATTTTTTATGCTAGGCGAATTTTTTTTACTGCGAGTTTTTAATGTTTTTAAATTTGTTCTTCAGTGAATCTATATCACGGATACTTGTAAAAGTCTATGGAAATAAAGATATTATTATTATTATTATTATACTTTCGCATTAGAATTGAATTCTAATCCGTAGTCTCACCACTAAGAGAGACCAAAATAAAGTTGGATCATAGATGGATGAACGATGATTGTAGAGAGGCTATTAAAAACAAAAATATTGCATATAAAAAATATGAATGGACTTGAAATAATGAGGACTCGAGTAACGTGAATTATAGATAACTCAAAAAACAAAAAATCTGTGGCATTGTTTGTGATAATGCGTACTACCATAAACCAAGTGACATTACTAAAGTGCTAAATAATTATTATGTTAAAAGTATTGAAGAAATTGTAGCTGACATTGATAAAAATAATGATGAAACTATTTTGATAGATACAATACCACTATATTCGTCTTCCTTTTCTTTCTTTAAACAGATATCGGTAAATGAATTAGAAGAAATGATCTATTGTCAAAGTAAAAACGGTAGTATAGATGAGATAGACTTAAAATTAACAAAATAATTCTTTCAAGTCATAGGATATCCCTTAAGGAACTTAATTAACCTTAGTTTAGAAAAAGATATTGTGCCTGGTAGATTTAAAACTTCCATTATTATTCCGGTCCCAAAAGTGCCTAATACAAATTTAGCACAAGAAATGCGCCCCATCAATATGTTACCATTTTGCGAAAAACTCTTAGAACTAGTAGTATACAGGGTGTCCCAGATTTAAAGTGACATAGACCCATGAGGGATAGAGAACGCTTTTCTGAGTTCAAAACACACCCACACCCCCACTTGAAAGTGAATGGTTTTCGAGATACAGGGTATTTTATGATTCTTGACTGAAACTGAAATTCACCATATATTTGGAACGGGTGGACGTATTTGGATTAAACTTGGTACACATATAGTGCACTCCTAGTCCAATTAATAGCATAATTTAGTTTGTGAAAATTCCAGGACAGGACTCAATTTTTATTATTTTGCATTTAGGGTCAATTACATCACCCTGTATATCAGTTTTTTGTAAATGGCGGATAACTATTGAAATGTCTATGGATTATTGTGCAAAATACTGTCATAATATTCGATGGCACGTTTATGGTTACTTCCTAGCAAATTATGGAAAATAATGGTGAATGATATTTAAATTCTACAAAATACGCAAACAACCAGTTAACGTCGCTATTTTATTAATTTTACTTAAACACTTCTTAATAATTATTTAATGTATTATTGTTACTTACTTAAAAAGAAAAACGAAAAACAGAAAAAAGGAAAAAATAAAGAAAAACAGTTTGCTTAATCATAATTTACAGCACAAATTTTAAAAAGACACTAATTATTTTATACACTGATACAATTAATTAAAACTATAACAAATTTTCGAAATGAACACCCCCCAGCGTCAATACGTTTTTATGAACGTTTAAAAAGCGTTTTCACCGATCTATCGATCATAGCCGAATTGTGTCTAATATTGTCAAATACATTAAAAAAAATTGTTGTAATTGTTGACGGGTAATAATATTTTCACTGTACATCTGTGACTTTAGGTGACCCCATAAAAAATAATCCATGGGGGTGAGATCAGGAGATCTCGATGGCCAGTTAACTGCACCCCCTCCGCCAACCATCTGTTGGTGTAACGTTGATTGAGATGCTCCCTCACCGGTACAGAAAAATGGGGTCCAGCACCATCGTGTTGAAACCACATACCTCTGACATTGATGTTTTCTAATAAATTTGGTAACACATCTATTAAGAAATTCAAATAAATTTCACCCATTAGTCTCCCTTCAAAAATGTGTGACCCTGTTAGATGACTATTGTATATTCCACACCAGACATTTATACCGAATCTGTGTTGGGAATTTTTCTGAAGCGTAGCATGTGGATTTTCAGTTGCCCAAAGATGTTGATTTCTGCTGTTGTTTATTCCATCACGCGTGAATTGAGCTTCGTCCGTGAACAGAATTCTAGAAACTGTTCGTCTGTGCGCAACTACCCACCTGCAAAATGTTAAATGCGGAACGCTGTCGCCGTCTTCAAGTCGTTGAACTACTTGAACATGATAAGGATATAAATTTTCTTTTTTTAAAGTTCGCCATACTCTTGTTCTGGGAATTTCTAATTGATGACTGATTTTCCTGACGCTTACAGTTGGATTCAAATGAACAATCTGTAATACTTCCTCTCGCTGTTGAAAATCTCTGAGAACATTTTCATGTTTTGCCTGTGAGGGAAATTGCCCATGTTCCTTACTAAATTGATACAGCTCTGAAAATGTTGTACGATTTGGTGTACGACGATTTCTAAAACGTCTTCCATATTCTCTCTCTGCAGCTCTTCCATTTCCGTCGCAAAAACCATACACATAAATCATATCTGCATATTCTTCATTTGTAAATTGGAATGGCAACTTAAAATTATTATAGTAGATTTGTTAATATAAAACCTTATTTTAATGACTCAAACGACTTCTTTGAATACTTAGACTTAATTTCTAAAGGTGACTTACATTACTATGTATTAAACTATAAATGTCAGAATTGACACACGCCTACTTTTATTTTGAAGCAAACTGTTTATCAACGGAATGTTGTGTATGGCCGTACAAATTTTAAGTGCAATTAGAATCAAATTTAAGTAACGATAATACATTAAATAATTATTAAACAAGTGTTTAAGTAAAATCAGTAAAATAGCGACGTTAGCTGGTTGTTTGCGTATTTTGTAGAATTTAAATATCATTCACCATTATTTTCGAAAATTTGCTAGGAAGTAACCATCAACGTGCCATCGAATATTATGACAGTGTATTGCACAATAATCCATAGACATTTCAATAGTTATCCGCCATTTACAAAAAACTGATATACAGGGTGATGTAATTGACCCTAAATGCAAAACAATAAAAATTGAGTCCTGTCCTGGAATTTTTACAAACTAAACTATGCTATTAATTGGACTAGGAGTGCACTATATGTGTACCAACTTTAATATAAATACGTCCACCTATTCCAAATATATGGTGAATTTTATTTTCAGTCAAGAATCATAAAATACCCTGTATCTCGAAAACCATTCACTTTCAAGGGTAAGTGTGGGGGCGTTTTGAACTCAGAAAAGTGTGCTCTATCTCTCATCGGTCTATGTCACTTTAAATCTGGGACACCCTGTATAATCAAATATTAGAATATGTAAAATGTAACAGTTTGCTATGTACATATCAGTCAGGATTCAGGGACAAATACTCTTGCGAGACTGCATTACAGTGTGTAATATCTGATTGGAAAGAGGATATAAGTCAAGGACTTGCATATGTGCTGTCTTTATAGATATAAAGAGAGCTTTTGAGACAATTTGCCGTGATACGCTAATTTTAAAACTTAAAAGGTATGGATTTTCTGGCACTACTTTAACATGGTTGGAAAGTTATTCATCATTTAGATGCCAAAAAACAAAATATGATGCTCAATATTCTGAAAGCAGCTATAACAATAATGGAGTCTCACAAGGGAGTGTTCTTGGTCCTCTGCTATGAATCCTTTATACTAATGATTTGGGTAAAGTATTAGTCAATTGTAAAATATATCTCTTTGCAGATGACACGCTAATCTACTTTAGCTACGAAGATTATAACATTTTGATATCCACGGTTAATGAAGATTTAAACAGGATTACTCAAAAATTTAATGCAAACAGGCTAAAAATAAATGAATCAAAATTAAAGTGTATGTTTATAGGATCTGACTGGGCGTATAGAAACTTTTGTAATTTACAAATAAAAGTCAAAATTGGCGATAAGGAGATGGATTTTCAAGATGACATTAAATACCTGGGATTGCTAATAGATAGGAATTTAAAATTTAAGAATCATGCGGATTATATTTCTAAAAAAATTGGTATAAAAATAGGATACTTTTATAGAATTAGTAGACATATTTCTATAAATACTAAAGTAACACTATATAATAGCATTATTATTTAATATAACTCTTTACCCAACCACCTGAAAACTGTTAGTAATATTAGCTTATTCAAACCAAAGCTTATTAAGTATGTAAAGGAAAATATGTAAATATAAATATAGATATGTTGTTTCTTAGGTTTTCACGGGTGTTAAATGAAGTGTTGGTGTTCTTCCGGGTGTTTTCCCGTGTAGTTGGTGGGCTCCTGTGGGAGCCACGCTTGTCTAAACGACGTTTCGGCGGAATCTCATCTGCCATCTTCAGGTTCTAGCTGAATGCTGCCTGCTGCTGTGGCTGCTGCTGCTGCTGCTGCTGCTGCTACTGCTGCTCCTCGTTGCTCGAACTGGACTGACGTTCTCTCTGTTGTGCGGCTCCTTATATACGTTGTGGGGTGGGGCGCACCTGCGCACTTGGCTGCGTGTTACTGGCCCTCTTCTCTCTGTTGGAGGCGTAGCGGGCGCCTGAGCTAACCCGACAAGAGGCACAACACGCAAAAACCACAGGACATAAGATAGACTTCGACAACACCAGAACGATAGCCAATATCGAGCATTGGAGGTCAAGGATTACCAGAGAGGCTATAGAAATTGAAAAAAGACCTCAAAATCTTAACAAACGAGACGACACTCAAAGATTACCCACTGCATGGAAGCCCGCACTGTCAGGAAGTTACGTAACGGAAAACAGACGACGACCCACGGTAAACGAACAGATCGCAACGAGGCACCGTCGAGTATCGACCATTCAGGAAGAGACACCACAGCCAGCTACAAGGGGACCCATCACGAGGAGCCGGAGCCAAGCGCTAACCAACCAAGGAGGACCACTACAACCTCCAGAGCCGGCTAGACACGAGGACGCACGACCATCAACGAGAAGTCACGTGAAACGTGACGTTTCAACGAGGCCTCTTGTCGGGTTAGCTCAGGCGCCCGCTACGCCTCCAACGGAGAGAAGAGGGCCAGTAACACGCAGCCAAGTGCGCAGGTGCGCCCCACCCCACAACGTATATAAGGAGCCGCACAACAGAGAGAACGTCAGTCCAGTTCGAGCAACGAGGAGCAGCAGTAGCAGCAGCAGCAGCAGCAGCAGCCGCAGCAGCAGGCAGCATTCAGCTAGAACCTGAAGATGGCAGATGAGATTCCGCCGAAACGTCGTTTAGACAAGCGTGGCTCCCACAGGAGCCTACCAACTACACGGGAAAACACCCGGAAGAACACCAACACTTCAAATATAGATATATGTATATAAAATACATGTATGTTATTCGTATGCTACTTGTACTTATATTATTACTTATTATTATGTTATTCATATATTATTATTATCTGTACATTATTGGGAAACAAGCACTAAATTAGTGCATCTACTACTGTATTTACTATATTATTATTGCCATGTATTATCTTTTAGATAAATAAATGCTATTCAACTTCCTTTTTGGATATAAAATTGCTTGCTCTTTTCAAAATTTCATTCTTTGTTCTGGAGTTGGTGGCTCCCATGGTCGTTTGGTCTATTTCAGAATATATTATTTATTAGGTAAAAGTAAATCCGATTGCAAACACAAAAACATATTGTTAGTTAATACACAATTTCGCACGACTGACTGCACGTGTTTTGTGACGAGTAATAGGCTAACTTCGGCAGCGCTTGGGTTCATTTTATTTAAATGCAAATAATGCTCGTCTATCTATGAACGTTTATAAACGCGTCTTCCGTCAATTGGTAACAATTTGAAATTTTACTTTTGTTCAGCTAAATGTGGGATTTTTCTCTGTGTGCGCCGATTGTTATCCTTAGTACAATATAAAATTGTTTTGATCCTCGGATTAATTTAATCCTGGTTTCCATGATCGTAAGTTCAAAGAACTTTACTATAACGCGCCCTTAGACTACTTGATATCCAACATTTTCCCTTTTATTAATTTTAAATTTTTATCAATTTCAAATTACATATCAAATTTACGTTCACATATATAAAGGTAAATAGAACAATATATAAACCACCTTGAATCATATTCTATAACAAAAATTGTCGTAGTCTTAGCATTGTATAACGAAATTAAAATTAATTACAAATTTACATTTTCACATTTAATTTTACAAAGAATTGGAAGATTTCATATGTTGCTGTTTCATTTAATTACAATACTATGTTATTTACGTCACCACCTCTTAAAATTGCTAGTTTGACCTTATATTCGAAAATGTGTTTCAACACGTTATGTCCTTTGCTTCCAACCATGACATTTTGGGAAAGTGGGTTTCGATATAATGCTAGCGAATTCTTTGATATCAAGCCAAATAATTTTTTCAAGTTTACATTCTTGCAGAAACTGAAAAGACAAGGTACTTGCAGAAATATAAATGCGCGTAAAACGTGTTACACTAAGCACCTAACTAAATTTCACTTTCTAAGTTTTATGGGATGTACTGTCATGTTCTGGAATATTTAGAGCAAGCTCGATAAGTTGGGTGTGCATATTTGATGGCCATAAGAAAGTGTTGATTTCGCATAAATAAAGTAAATTCAGCGCGTTGTTTTGTTCCTAATACCACTAAATAATGAAATACTGTCGAGGTTTTTTTATAATATATCATTATGATTCAAAAGAAAAGTTATTTTAAAATAAATTGGTGGTGAATGAAAAATGGATACAGTAACATCTTTTTAGAAGATATTGACATTGATATTGATGAGAGAGAAATAACTCAGAATACTTCGTTTACTACTTTAGTAAACATTAGCAAAAAAGTGAAGTTGTTTTATTGTCCCGAAACGACGATTTCTTGTAGCATTACTCTGTAGACAGTTTTATCGCTGTACAACACATTAGATTGCAGTCATTGACATATCATGGTTTATTCCTTTAAGCATTTTCCGGAAATACCACCCGCGCCTTTAATTTTACCTATACATTTTTCAATGAGCTTGTTGCTTAAAGTTAATATAATTCGAGTAAATTGTAATAATATATATCCTAGTATGTACACATTGTACATCCTAATATCAAAAATGGTCATCAAAATAATAACTGCCGTCTTACGAATTGTTTTACTAATCTCAGGCGTCCCACAGGGATCTAATCTAAGTCCACTTTTATTCATTATGTTCACTAATGACATTGTTACTGATATTGCCCTGAAGTGTCTTCTATATGCTGATGGTATGAAATTATTCTGTAGAATATCGTACGTCGACGACTGTTTGATTTTGCAACACAATATAGAATTAATGGCTGGTGTATAAGAAACAAATTATTCCTCAATTCGTTGATCTGCTTGTGCATGTATGCACATCTTTGTTTATATGTAAATTTATATTACTCTTTTCCTCTGCTTTTGTTATCTTCTTTGTCCTCTCCAGTAATTGGGTCTGTCGACCTGTTATGTAAAAAACTAAAAAAAATAATAAATAAGAATCTATAAGAAAATTATATTTTGTGAAAATATGACAAGCAGTTAAAGTTTTCTTTCCTTTCTAATCCTAAGATCAGATTTTGAATCATTTTAATTACGATTTTTATCACAGGGCACAAAACTTACATAATTGAAATCTACTTTCGAACTTAATGGTTTGGACGAATTTCTAGAGCACTTCCCAGACTTAGCAGTGATTCCAAAGGATTTGTATGCATGTGTTACTAATTATGTTGGTGTGTTTCGCAAAACTGGCTGCCAACTCAAAATAAAGGTGCTGGTAGGCTAACAATTCATACAGAAGTTGTTAATGATGTTCGCCAACGTATAGAACAAAAGCATGGAAAACCTTTGACACTGGACTTTCTAACGAACATACCGAACGATTGTAAAGAAGTACATAGGCATGCACCCATATAAGATGAAATCATATCAATCTCTCTTGCCGACAGACCACCCCAAACGTCTTTCGTTGTTACATCACTACTTGGCCCTAGAAAAATTAACAATGATATCACCGGTTAAGGTGATAACCAAAGGCAATTCAACCAACACACAAATAGTGACGGCGAACGGCTAGCTGATCTGGTGCGTGGCTGGGATTTCGTGGGTTCAATTAATATATATTTTTTTTAAATCAGCCAGAGGGTGAACCAATATTTTTGTGATATTTTGCCTAGCTAGTTTGTTCCAACACTCAGAGGTAGCTTAAAATGATGTAAAAATTATGAGCGCCATCCACGGAAAATTTAAGAGTTACTGCTACCCCTGTGATGGTGAAACCAACCGCCGTGGAAAGATTTGATCTTATGGCGGACAGACAAACAGAAAAAATGAAAAATTAAATTTTACGATAAAAGATACTTATTTATTAATTACTTCAGAAAAATCATCAATGTAAAAACAAATCAGCGATTTTAATCAATTTAAAAATTATAAAATAATGTTATCAATTATGAAATGGAAATATTAAGTAATATTATCACAATTTCCAACAGAAAATATTTATAGCTTAATTAATTTATCATTAAAAGAAAAGATATATATTGTGCAATGAAAGTTATACAGTAAATATTATACAACAAAAAAATATCAATGAAATTCTCAGAATCTCACCAATCCTCCTGATGATGGATAGATAGTGGATGAGGGCTCCTGGTGAGTTCTGGTAGCCTTTCCTAACAGCCTCTCCGAACACAGACTGCTCCTCGACGTGGTTTGACGTCTTGCTAACCTGTATAACGCTAGGGTTTTGCTGTTGGTTGGGATTGACTGGACTAAACTGGACTTGACTAAACGGAATTTCAATCGACTGCTGAACTTTACTAAACTGTGTTTGACTGGACTATCCGTCTTATGAAATCTAGCAGACTTTTAACCATCAAACGAAAATGATTTTCCATGTGTAAATTATGTAGACTATTTGTACTAATTATGCAAATTATTTCGGTAAATGATTTAAATAATTTGTATTAACTATCTAATTAGTTATTTGTTAACCATCTATGTAATCAGTTGTTAAAATAATCAGTTATATAATCATCTATATAATCATCTATTTGCTATATAATCAGCTATATAATCATCTATATAATTATCTATTTGGCAGCAAAACTCTACGTTTGGGAAGAAAAAAAAATATTATCAGCACATGTTTCAGAATTATGGTTGTTTAGTTAGCAGAAATGAAAAATATGGCTAAAGGCCGTTAAACACTAATGAGAGGAATCAAATAAATAAATGTAATTACCTTTTATTAGATAGATCACTAAGAAAAAGTTTGATAACGGCAGAAGTGTCACAACTCGCGACTGAATGATTATCAAAAAACTTAAAAGTCAAAGTAATTGCTGCTGCAGAATTGGCTACAGAAATGGCCATTCTCCTACCAGCTAGCTAATAAAAGAGATATCCCCTCTCAAGTCTCAATTAACATATTACCATACTATAAACTAAAAATTACTAAGAATGGGTCCGCGTTGTTATATGCAACCCATAATACTTCCTGCAGTATATTTGGTTTAACCAATAATTAAGAAATTTGTGCTGTGAAATAGATATATTTACTATGCGATCGAAGCCTCTGTGTTCTACGAGAGCTGTTAGCAAAAACTGGAATACAAAAAGAGTTAAATGGATGAAACATGAAAATATAATAAATGTGTACATTCCTAAATTTAAACAGATTACCTATGATAATTTAATGTCTGAGGTTTTAGTTACTAGAGTATGGTAAATACCTGTACATATTTCTCAAAAATTCATTCTGTTTAATAGAATTTAATAAAATTACTTAAAGTTGCCAGATGTACGCAACACACCCTTCTCCTCCGGAAGAAATATTTTAGCTTACTGAAATATTTCTTGATCAGCTGTGATCCAAAAAAAATTTAAGTAGCAAAATGTCTGACTAAATGGTACTAACATCAAACTGTACTAAAATAAACTGTACTAAAAGTAAACTGTACTAAACTAAAATTGAAAATATTATGAATGCGTGAAATTTATTTCCTCGTAGTGCTAAAGTGAAATAGTAAACACCTCGTATACGTGGCTAAAAAAAATAAATAATTAAAAAAATTATTTACTATATGTCCCAACTTAATGGTGACAAACTCACAAAGTCCAACTTCTAAAAAGAAAATATTGGAAACTAACCTGTATGCCCATAGACTAGAGCCATACATTATACAACCACGTGTAAAAAAAATATTTACAACTACGAGTTAAATGTTTGTTAAATTTCACAACGAATTAAAGTGTTCAACTACGAGATAAAAATTACAACAACGCATTCAAAACTATTTTGGACTAAGCGCCCGGACTATTATCCAGTTGATGAAAAGTGAAAACCAAAACTAAAAACTTACTGAAATTTCTTTAAAGTATTAATAAATATGTAGTCAATCTAAAATCTCTTAAAATCGTCAAACTCGAAATTTCGCAGATAAAATTTAAAATAAAATATTTACACAAGTGTAATTGGATATGCATCGATCCAAACACACCAAGTTGCGAAACCGAACTAAACTAAAAAAGGCAGAACTTTGTCTGTCAGTGTGTGTCCTTTCTTCACGCGAAATTAATCGGTAGTGTGAAGTCACCTTAACCCAAAAGTTTGACGATTTTTTAAAGCAGACATTTGGTGTTGAGTATCGCTTTGCAATGCGGCCTAGTTGGAAGTTACGCATTTTAAGTGGCCCTATTTAAAGAACCTCCACCCTACCACCCTATATAATCTCAGCGACAAAATAAAAAAAACAATTAAAAATTCTTGCATTTGTCAAGAAGTATCACAGTAGATGCATGAGGTATGAAAAAAAAATTATGTCGCTAAGTTTTCGTGCGATGTTATGCATTTTTGAGTACTTGTCTCAAAAACTGAATAAACAGAACTAAACCTAAAAGTTACTAAAATTAAATGATCGGCCAATCAAACTAAATCTATTTAAACCTAACTAACTAACACTAAGTAACAGTATTACTAAGGTATTTTACTAAAATTACTTTTACCCTAACTGACTGTTATGGTGGCGTCTAAATATTTTCTGAATACTGCGACGCTCTACCGCAACTTATCTCACTATACTATACCTAACTATACCTAACTAAACTAAAGTTAAACCTACAAATGGTTCTAGAATCATAATGATCCGCGGTTGAGAGGTTTGGTTGCAAATCAACCCTCTCGTTAACACAAAAAGCATTAAATTAGTACAAAAGCACTATAACTCAATTGAAAATGCGATTTGAAAAATTTTCATTAATTTTTCAATGTTGAAACCGCAAACTAAACCTGACAAAGTCATTGTCCTACTTGACCTGACCTTACTAAAAATCGAGACGTCGTTCGAACTAAGCGTCGAGACGGCGCTCTTACTGAACTGGACTAACGAGATTGTGCTCGTCTTAAATTAAATTTATTTTAATGTCTTGTAAAATAAACTTACTTTATTCCATTTCCTTTCAAAGGAAATTTTAGAATATGTTAGGCGTCCCTAACCAAACCTGACTGAAATTTTTGTTTACCTACTCTCACGTATGATTAAACAACTCAAACCTAACTGAACCTAACTGTCGAGACTGAGCTCGAACTAAACTAAATTTAAACTGTGCCCCCAGATTAAATTTATTATATTCCATTTTCTGAAACAGAAAATTTTGAAATATTTTATGCTTGGCGTCCCAACGCATATTTTTTTATACTTGGCGTCCCAAAGCATACCTGACCTGACTAAACTAAAATTTTGTCTTGACTATACTCCGTGGCATAATCGGACTTACGGGCAAACTTTACTAGACCTGACTAAACTGTAATGTTTGGGCAAACTAAACTAACTGAACTTAAATAAACTTAATAAGAGACTAGGTTGTACTAAACTGAACTAAAGATTAATCTTTAAGGACGTGCACTGCATACAAAATTTTTACAAAGCACTAAAGGCATGTCAGAGCTTATGGTTCTAGACCTCGTGCAAGCTGGCGTTCGAGCCCAAATAAGGCTTGAGCTTTGATAGATGCCAAGTACCAGCTGGAGTTCCGTCTAGGTGGTTCAACTCATATGCAACTTTAGATAATACTTTCTTGACAATGCACGGTACATAGCGATTAGCTAATTTAGCAGAAAAGAATTCTGCGGCGTTACTCAACACAAAATTTCTGAGCGACTTTTTCTCCAACTTTGAAAACTTTGTCTCGTTTTCTCAAATTATAATATTTGGCACCCTTTTGATACGCAACATTTAACTTAACTTGAACATCCCTATATAACTGAGGAAGTTTATCCATTTCATTGGCATATGATCTTCTACTTTCCCCAAGGTCACTCACATCTGAAACGTCGACTTCATCATAATAATCACCCGTCACAGGCAGCTTTCGCCCAAAATTCAGGAATGCCGGGGTGAATCCGGTCACCTCGTGTACGGCTGAATTAATCGCAGACTGAATATTTAAAATATTTTCGTCCCATTTCTTATGTGAACCCTTGAGAAAACTTCTGATCATAGTGCCAATTGTACGATTTACCCTTTCTACATGGTTTATTTGGGGATGATAAAAACAACTATACCACAACTTAGAAATTTTGAATTTCTTAACAAAGTTATTAAACATATTGCTAGTATGTGCTGTAGCATTATCTAGCAATAAAACTTGGGGTGTGCCATAAGTTAAAAATACTTGTTCGAGAAAAGTTGTGATAGCTTTTGAAGTTGCTTCACGCGCGGGTTTCATTAGCACAAATTTAGAGAAATAGTCTACAGCTACTAACAAAAACCTATTGCCCTTCGTACTTCTGGGAAAAGGTCCCATTGTATCGTATGCTACAAACTGAAAAGGAAAAGAGGCTTTCTTTTCTGCGCCCATTTGCCCAAACCTCTGCGTGTTCAGAGACTTTTCTCTGCCGCAGATTTCACATTTTCGAATGTACGTTAGTATGTCCTTTCGCATTTTAGGCCAATAAAAGTTTTCTGCTACTTTGTGTAGCGTTTTATAATAACCTAAATGCCCCGAATTTTCATTCTCGTGGCAGTCAACCATAACTTTTTGCCTTTCTGTTAGAGGAACTACTAATTTCCATTCTGAAATGTTTGTACGCAAAATTATTTTACTCTTGGTATGTTTGAAAAGATACCCGTCTTTGACCATCCACTGAGGAAACTTATGTGGATTTTTCATAATTCTCTCTCTAAGTTTTAGATACCAAGGTTCGAGATTATTTAAAGAAATACCCAAAGTATCAATTTCTGCTACTGGTGACACAACTGACTTACTAGACTTTAAAAAGTTATTGACTGTTACTTTCCAATTATTCCAATCGGATAAATCCGTTTTTGGCTTGACCCTATTGAGAGAATTACGACTACTAGACTTAGAAATATTCTTTATTTGACATAATCGTGAATTATAAAATATACGGCCATTCTGAGGAGTCGTCTGACGTCGGCCTAAGTCGACAGACCTCCTTACTGGTTTTTTGGAACCAACCTAACCTCATTACAAATGGTACATGTTCTAACGGTACAGTCTGGTTTACCACACTTAAAACAAAACCTTTTTCTTGGTTCTTTGCACTGTATAAATTCGTGACCAACTTTCTTACAGTTGAAACACGTGCTTATACTTGAAACTTTATTTACTGGGTTTGTTGTTGTTGCCTGTACTACTTTATTAACTGAAGCTAAGTTTTTATTAGAAAAAGTATTACATTTTTTTCTGAATATTTTATGTTGCCTTTTTGAAGATGACGGTTCTGAACTTTCTACATAAGCTAAATCGGATTCAAGGGCATTAGTTGCACTTGGAGGCGAATATTTATTCTTGGCCTGCAAGGCATCATCGATTTTCCTGCAATATGTCACTAGTTCACAAGTGTCCCTAACATCAACTAAAGCCAATCGCTCAACATAAATTGGTAAAATATTTTTTCTAATTATTCTTAACTGTTCAGCATCGCTGACAGGTGATACTAATCTATTAAATAAATTCTGCATGGTGGCAACATATATAGTTATTTTCTCACTACGCCCCTGCTTACGTGATTTAATTTCATCTAATAAAGTTTCATTATACTCTAATGGTAAGAAAGTATTGTGCATTTCATTAACTAACTGGTCCCAAGAGGTGACCTTATCTCTAACAGATCTGTACCAAATTAAAGCATGACCTTCAAATAAGTCTATTGCAGACTCACATAGTTCTTTCAAAGTGACGTTGCGAGCTTTTGACAACTCCAAAACTCTTTCTAAAAAAGCTTTTACGCTTGTATGGCCATCATATTTTATATTCCACTTATATACTGGTATTGACTTTTTATTGCCAGAGGTTGAGGGTAAGACTATGTCGCTATTATCTAACTCTACCGTTTGGATAATATTGTTTGCTAGTTTAGCTTCTAGCTCTAGACACGCGGCTTGAGCATCCTGTTTAAACTCTGTATACAAGGTTTTAACTTCAAGTGGTTCCTCTGGAACTTTAAATCTATCCACTCTATATGTTAATGAAGCTAAACGCGAAGAAATAATTAAGTACATAGTATCAATTACAGTTGCTGAAAAATCTAGAATTAATGATTCGAGTTCGATAAGTGTTGTCTCAATCACATTTTTCTCAGTGTCCAACTCAAAGTTTGGATCTTTTAACTTCTTGATCTCCCCATTTGATTTTTCTAAAAATCTTTTCAAAACGATTTTCTTGTCTTGCAATTTTCTACGAGTACTTATTACACCCCTGATTCTAAGTTCATAATCTAACTCAGCCTCTGTCAAATAAGAAGGGTTTATGACAAGCGGTGAGTCCATCTTGTCCACTAAAGATACTTAAACTGACTCAAAAACAAATTAATAGTCAATACCTGTATATGTCTGTACAAGAAAAACGTATTATAAGTGGTATTAAAATAATACCTAACTGAAATTTAATTATCAAGTAAAGAATACTCTATAAAATAACGTAAAAAGTCTAAACTGAAATAAAGATTGTCCAGGCGTACAATCGCTGACTCACTAAACTAAATAAATTTGAGTTAATTTCGATGTAGCAAATTTATTAAAATACGCAAAGTTTTTACTTGCTATTTTAAAATATAATTGCTTTGATTTAAAATCAAATTTGCAATACCTAACTCAACTGAACCTAATATTAAAATAAACGGAGTTGCTAACTCGCTATTTTAATTTTTAATCACCTTGATATTTTTAATCAAATAGGTAATTTTAAACCCAACTCAAATGTACTAAACTTAATCTTCATCACTGGATACTAAATTCCTTAAAAGTGATAAGATTTTTTTATGGTTAAATAAAAACTAACAAAACATCGCCTGTTTTATACTGCTAGAAGAATTCGCATAGTCCTCTAAATTAGATATAAAATATTGAATTTTATACTTAGTTTCTGTACGTAGTATTTACCATTTCATAGATAAAATAAATTATCATAAAATAACTTCCAGACATAAAATTATTGCACAAATAATATTTTCAAACTCAAAACCTAAATTTCTGTCTCTCATAAGATCAAACTAGCTTATGCTTGATACCACAAAAACTCTAAAATTCACCTCTACTCATTTAAAAATCTGAAACTTACATAACTTGACTAAAAAAAAATGAAACTTACTGAACCTTATTCGGGCCTCACGTTACTGGGCACCATTGTTACATCACTACTTGGCCCTAGAAAAATTAACAATGATATCACCGGTTAAGGTGATAACCAAAGGCAATTCAACCAACACACAAATAGTGACGGCGAACGGCTAGCTGATCTGGTGCGTGGCTGGGATTTCGTGGGTTCAATTAATATATATTTTTTTTAAATCAGCCAGAGGGTGAACCAATATTTTTGTGATATTTTGCCTAGCTAGTTTGTTCCAACACTCAGAGGTAGCTTAAAATGATGTAAAAATTATGAGCGCCATCCACGGAAAATTTAAGAGTTACTGCTACCCCTGTGATGGTGAAACCAACCGCCGTGGAAAGATTTGATCTTATGGCGGACAGACAAACAGAAAAAATGAAAAATTAAATTTTACGATAAAAGATACTTATTTATTAATTACTTCAGAAAAATCATCAATGTAAAAACAAATCAGCGATTTTAATCAATTTAAAAATTATAAAATAATGTTATCAATTATGAAATGGAAATATTAAGTAATATTATCACAATTTCCAACAGAAAATATTTATAGCTTAATTAATTTATCATTAAAAGAAAAGATATATATTGTGCAATGAAAGTTATACAGTAAATATTATACAACAAAAAAATATCAATGAAATTCTCAGAATCTCACCAATCCTCCTGATGATGGATAGATAGTGGATGAGGGCTCCTGGTGAGTTCTGGTAGCCTTTCCTAACAGCCTCTCCGAACACAGACTGCTCCTCGACGTGGTTTGACGTCTTGCTAACCTGTATAACGCTAGGGTTTTGCTGTTGGTTGGGATTGACTGGACTAAACTGGACTTGACTAAACGGAATTTCAATCGACTGCTGAACTTTACTAAACTGTGTTTGACTGGACTATCCGTCTTATGAAATCTAGCAGACTTTTAACCATCAAACGAAAATGATTTTCCATGTGTAAATTATGTAGACTATTTGTACTAATTATGCAAATTATTTCGGTAAATGATTTAAATAATTTGTATTAACTATCTAATTAGTTATTTGTTAACCATCTATGTAATCAGTTGTTAAAATAATCAGTTATATAATCATCTATATAATCATCTATTTGCTATATAATCAGCTATATAATCATCTATATAATTATCTATTTGGCAGCAAAACTCTACGTTTGGGAAGAAAAAAAAATATTATCAGCACATGTTTCAGAATTATGGTTGTTTAGTTAGCAGAAATGAAAAATATGGCTAAAGGCCGTTAAACACTAATGAGAGGAATCAAATAAATAAATGTAATTACCTTTTATTAGATAGATCACTAAGAAAAAGTTTGATAACGGCAGAAGTGTCACAACTCGCGACTGAATGATTATCAAAAAACTTAAAAGTCAAAGTAATTGCTGCTGCAGAATTGGCTACAGAAATGGCCATTCTCCTACCAGCTAGCTAATAAAAGAGATATCCCCTCTCAAGTCTCAATTAACATATTACCATACTATAAACTAAAAATTACTAAGAATGGGTCCGCGTTGTTATATGCAACCCATAATACTTCCTGCAGTATATTTGGTTTAACCAATAATTAAGAAATTTGTGCTGTGAAATAGATATATTTACTATGCGATCGAAGCCTCTGTGTTCTACGAGAGCTGTTAGCAAAAACTGGAATACAAAAAGAGTTAAATGGATGAAACATGAAAATATAATAAATGTGTACATTCCTAAATTTAAACAGATTACCTATGATAATTTAATGTCTGAGGTTTTAGTTACTAGAGTATGGTAAATACCTGTACATATTTCTCAAAAATTCATTCTGTTTAATAGAATTTAATAAAATTACTTAAAGTTGCCAGATGTACGCAACATCGTACCGCCAGTGATTCGTCAATAATTTAAGGAATGCCTGCTATACTTGACATTTTTTTCTAATGAAGCGTAGTTTCATCTTATGGTATACGTCAATTCTCAAAATATGTGGACGTGGAGCACTGATAATGCGCATGTTTATGATGAAAAAGTTGACGCTTAAATTGCAGTTTCTCACATGAGAAAAATTTGGCCCGTTTTTAGTAAGTTTCCTGTCAGTGTTGAGAGGTATAGAAACAACATTCTGTGTGTATTTGTTCTCAACAACTACACGATGACGAACTTCAGCATGATTATTTTCAGGCGAGAGAAAATATAGCTATTCCTCGCAAGTTTTGGATAACCGGATAACCGATAAGTTTACATGCACAGGTTAAATTGCCTCCAAGATTATCTTTTTTGAACATTATGGACTATTTTGTTATTCCTTACTTGAAAACTAGGAATTTCAGCACTCCCCTATCTAATGCATCAGAATGCTTTTCGTAGCATAAGGAGGCAAGTAAAACACGCATTGAACATGGTGGGGGGCAAATTCAATAGGTTCTTTAAATGAGTCATTTTGTTAAGAGTATAGTTAATGGTCTTTTATTTAGTTTATTATGATTTCATCTTAAGTTAAAATGTGTTAATATTTGAATACAAAGGCCGAAAATTATATTTTGAAGATTAAATATTGTATTTTTATGAAACATTCATTAATAAAACGTATAATTAAATTATGAAAAATGTCAATTCACATAATTTCTGTTTAATTCAAAACAAAAAATAATAAAACATTGAAAAAAAAAATTAACAAAGTTTAAATATAAGTTAGCCCACTAAATTGTTTTCAGAATTTCAATACAATCGCACATTTCTTTCTCACAAGAAACGTAACGGACGGACAGACGGACATTTTGAAAGTTGTTAAGAATTCGATCACTACCACTAACATAATGATATGATTTTTTTCTCTCCACGAGTAATATTTATGGTTTTAGAAATGTGACGATCAAATGCAATAATCTCTTCGTTTTGGTGTTTACGAAGAAGAATTTATATCAATCAATTATTATAGTATAGTATTATATCTAACTGTTTCTAGTAATATAGGGGTTGACACATGAAATTTGGCGTATCTGTTCGAATATTGGGAATGAGAATATGAATGTTATCCATTAATTTAAAATTAATACAAAAACAACCTTGACCGTTTTAAAAATATATCAATTGGGTTAGATTTGAAGTATTAAACAACTGCAGAATGTTCCAATTTAACAAAAAACATATGGTAAAATGAAGACTCTCATACGTTTACTGTGTTGATATCCAAAATATAATAATTGTTCAAAATTGTTATAGAAGATCATGGAATATTTTAACTCTATTTACGCCGTACATAAAATTTTATACCGGAACTAGATTTTCTGAGTTTAGTCGTTACGACTTGTGTTTTCCCACAATTGAAATAAATGTATGATTCGAAATTTGGGGAATATTAATAAATAGCTAAACATTAATCTGTTCTCCAGCTGTAGTCATTTTCGGAACAAAATGTTGCGAAATTCTTTTTTATAAAAATGTCAGGTAAACGTTTTTTTGAAATTAAATAGTGACTACATAATTTTAATTCGATCAGTAGGCACCAAAATACGTCTTTGCCCAACGAAAGGTGAGGCCGAAACCATTTTGAAATATTGTTGCTTGTTTTCGGCCCTAGGAAACACCCTGTATGAGTCCGTGGGTTCTAAATAATTTTAACAAGGGGTAAACCACTAACACTTTATTTAATAATCTACTGATTATACAATACTTCTTAATTAACCAAAATAACCTTTACACTTTTTTTACTTGATATTTAACCTCACTTTCACTTTTCAACTTCTTCACTTTTATAAAACTTCCTCTTCTCCTCCGTCGATTTCGCCTTATATATCCTAAAATTGCCTATAGATCCATCCAGAGATTGCATACTGGTTGCATAACCATTTCTACCTAATTTTCAGCTTATAGTAGTCATAGGCGCATCATAGGGGTGTAATGCATAACAATATGTTAGTTAGGTCTGAACCCTGATGAAAAATCCAGGTTTTCGACTTGGGAGGGGAAAGATCGCCATCTTAAATTAGAGGTGCAAGAATTAACTCCGCAACGACCGATCCAATGACAAAAATATCTATGTCAAAGTTAAAAAGGAATTCTTACACTTTTTGCCCATATATAGTTTTTGTAAGTCTAATATGTACCTAATTAATTATAGCGGTGGAAAGATGAACATTTTTGTTACCTTTTTATTAGTCATTGAGAAAGATTTTCTATAGAGTTAACAAATTTTTAATTATGCTGTTCCTCCTTTGAAGAGTACACTATATTTTTCTTCGAGAAATATTTAATACATCGATGGCCTTTTGGTTATTTATTTATTTTTTAACCAATAAAAAACTGTTATTATTATTATTATTTAATACTTTATATCCATTTTTAAACAGTAGCTCTGCTCTATTTCACCCAAGGATGGATTCAGGCAACATTTAAGAGGGTGCCATAGAAAGAAAATTAAATATTTCTATATTAAGAAATCGACGGCTACTGGAAGCGGCTGGAACCTCCCCATTCGATGCATCTTTGAAACCGAAAAGAGCACTAAATTGTGTGCCATAACGGCATTACACGTAATTCTATCTCAACTATAACCTTTTCAGATTTCTTTAGCAATAAAGAAATCCTCATGCAAACTTCTATCCAAGTCCATTCAATAGTTTCGGCGCTAGCGTGCTAAAAAATTTGAAATTAAATACGACAGTAAAGTTGTGTAATTGTTGAATAGGAATGCACGTGACGTGACGAGTTTCACGGCGCAATGGCTCTGCGCATCGACCGTGCCACTCGAAAAGCGATCTTATGCTTGACATTTGCTTTTTTTTAAATGTTTTTCATGGAAACCTAATCCCAATGGCACAAGTGTGATGTATCGTTGAAATCGGAATTTGATCTGCTTCTCAATGGTTCTATTAGAAATTGTAAGTAAAAAATAAAGAACTTGTGCTAAAATGGCACTAAATATAATCCGATTTCAACCAAAACTTTTTCAGATCTTCTGGAGCACTAAAGAAACCCTCGTGCTAAGTTTCATCCAAATCTGTTTAGTAGTTTCGCCGCTATCGTGCTAACACACATACACACACAGAGACATTTATCAAAAACCACATTTTTGGGTTCCTGGGACCTCAAAACATAAAGATCTGATTTTAAAAGTGAATTATTTATTATTTCTTTGCTTATAGTAATGAAACATATTCTTTATAGGATTTTCCAAACAGCGACAAAAAAAAACTCTATGAGAACTAAAAGAAAAACTATACGTAAAAGATATTAATGAAATCATGGCATTCTTTCGATAACCTGACTTGTGGTTATGCTAGCAAATTGAAATTATAAAATAAATTTTTCCAATTTCTTATTTAGGGGGTCATGTAGATACTAGTTTAATCTGATTAGCCGTAGGGGACTACGTTGGATGCTATTGTTATAATGAGAATGTCAAATAAGAAATTGGACAAATTTGTTTTAGGATATCAATTTGCTAGCATAACCAGAAGTCAGGTTATCGAAAGAATGCAAAGATTTCATTATCATTTTTACATATAGTTTTTCTTTTAGTTCTCATAGATAGTTTTTTTTCCGCTGTTTCCAAAATCCTATAAAGAATATGTTTCATAAAGATTTGATGTTTTCTCAAAATTCGGTTTAGGGCCAATTTTAGTAAGCTCTCACAATTTTGTGGGGAGGTTAAAATCAACTCCAATCTTCCCCCTTTCGAGTATTGACAACCATGATTTTACCATTTCTAAGGACATCAATGGGGGCATATGATTTTGCCTCATGTCGTTCAACGTGTCTGTATATTTTCAATAGTGTGGTAACTTGTTTCCTCTTTTTGCTAGATGCGCTGCTTGCGTGTGATATATTTCAGTTTAAGATCCCTATTTATAAATGTAACAAACTTCTGGAAAAAATAAAGGCAGCTCTTCGCCAACAAGTAGGGTTAATGAATCGTGACTGAAATTTCACGGCTTCAATATCTCATTATAAAATTTACTTTGATGTACCTACATATTATAAAGTAGTTATATTTGTAATGCTTAACAGAGCAAACACAAATTTTGTACCATTTGAAATGGAACATCGCAACGTACTGAATCATAGGCCAATTTTTAATTAATTATTGCAAGAATGTAATTTGTAAACTACATTATTAGTCTTTGCATGTTACCAAAGGCATTTTCTGACGTGGAGATATAATCTCAATCTCTAGCCTGAAAAGTACGATGCTTACAACCTCTTCGAAAAAATGGTATTACTACAGGTCAATTTTCACTAAATGATGGAGTTAATCAAAATCTGCATGTATCTCAATCCATTTAAGGAGACAGCTGCAATAACTAATTATAAATTTATACAGGGTGTCCCACAAGAGGACGGTCAGGTGATGGGGGAGGTCACTCCAATGAAAATAAATACACGTGGTTATCCAAGTATTGGTGGTTTAAAAGTTATTTAAATTTTTGCATTTTCCCTTAAATCTAAGAATTATAATCGAATACTTTAGCAATGAATTATCTATACCCTGAGATTCATGAGATGAGTAACGCCGAGGGTAGACATACCATAGGGCGCTCCCGAAGAAAACGCAATAAGAATTGGTTAAAACTCCGTTAAACTCGATAAAATTTCAGACATCGTAGGTCAAAAAATTCTGCGTAAACTGAAATGTCATAATAGAAGAACGAAATACATACCGAATTAATAACTGAAAATTACTGGTAAAGTGTTTTTTAACAGTATCAAAAATAAAGTAAACACGTGCAGTGCCTTAGTTTGGCTGTAGACGGAAACAGGCCGATCTATACCTGGGACCCTATCAATTGCTTATTGGTAAATAACCCACTAAGTGAGGCCATTTAGTGGGATTATTTCTTCCAATCAATTGAAATGAGTAAATAGTATTTAACAGGTCCTTTACTACAATGTTTCTTTGTACATTTTTTTTGCAGTTTTCGTTATTCGACAAGCAATAAAACCTCAGTTTGGTATAAATTGTCGTATACAATGGGGCATTTATCACACTTATCGGAGTTAGTTACGACTTGTATTGAATTTAAAATATTTGGAATTTTACAATATGAATTTTAATAAAGCGGAACTTGTAGACATGACTTTTGTTTTGGGCGAGTCAGAGAGAAATTGTTTACTTGCCAATAGAATTTATCACCAACTTTATACTGAAAGAAGGATTAATGATGTTAGCAGCTTCCAAAACCTTCTCGATAGATTTCTAGAAACTGGAAATGTCGAATATAAAAAAAGTGAAAGAATTCAACGTGTTGTGAACGACGAAAATGAGTTTTCTGTGTTGCTGGCAACGGTTGAGAATCCCCATGTTAGTCAATGAGAAGTGAGCTCATTAGTAGGAATAAGTAGACGGTCTGTGGGTCAAATTTTAAAAACAATGCATATCATATTCAAATGCACCAGGAAATATCTGATGATGATTTTCAAAAACGCCTACAATTTTGTAATTGGGCCAGAGGTAAAATACAAGATGATGTCAACTTCTTTAATAATGTTTTATTCTCTGATGAAGCAACTTTTCTTAAAAATGGATTTGTTAATAGGCACAATTTCCATTATTATGCTTCGGAATATTCTCACTTCTTTATGCAACTGGATGAGCAACACAGATGGTCTATAAACGTTTGGGGAGAAATTATTGGAGAACATGTAATAGAGCCACATTTCTTTGACTGGAGCTATTTATCTTCATTTTTTGGAAGACTATCTGCCACAATTATTGGTAAATCTCCCTGAAAGAATTCGAAATAGGATGTGCTTTCAGCAAGATGACGCATTGTTTAAATGCAGTTAGAGACCACTTAAATAATACCTACCATCCTCAATGGATTGGAAGAAATGGACCCACTAAAAGGCCTGCTAGAACCCCAGATCTTACAAAAATGGATTTCTTTTTACGGGGACACGTGAAGGATATTGTTTATAGAGACTCACAAACAACAGTACAAAATATGAAGGAAAGAATACTAACTGCCTTTAGATCTATCACACCGGCAGTTTTAGGAACAGTGGGAACCTCATTTCAAAAACGCATGTGTCAATCAAAATGGGTAACATGTGGAACATTTATTATAATTAAGAAATCCCTTTTCTTAAGTTCATATTTGAATTTTGTAATTATTGTTCAATAAAACGAAATTGGTTATATACAGGGTGATTCACGTAGGCCATTCATTAGAAGTTTATCAACTTGCAGTTGGATTATAACCTTGAAATTTGGTATGCAGCCATAATCGATCATGCCCGTTCTATCTAAAATATTTTCAGTCCTCCAACTATACAGGGTGTGCCAAAAATTGGTAACAACTTTCTTATTTTAAATGGAAACCTATATTTTTCTTTACATGGTTCGATTGGTCTTCTAATTCTGAGTTTAGAGAACCTAAGTTATGTTAACTTATCTATTACAATTTTTGACATATGTCCAATTTTTTGAAAAAAATTGCCGCTGTAGTAGTTTACGAACAAATTTGTATCTCGCAAACCTTTCAAAATTATGAAACCAAATTTGTGAAGCAGTTAGCTGGAAGTCCAGACTAACTTTTTATGTCCCATCGGTGGTCCCATTTTGTACCATATGGGCGCAGTCGATTTTCAAATGTCGCAATTAAAAATTGTCCAAAAGTCAATTTTTTCAAATGGCACCTACTATTTTTTTTTACACCATTCGATAGAAAATTGAATTTTAGGGTGAGTTACTTAAGCATTCCCTATACCTAACTTCACCCCATATCGAGTTATTCAATAAAAATCAAGAAATACCTTATCTTGCCGAGATATTCCTTACTTCATCAAGTATGCCAAGACAAAAGACAGTTGTAATAATTTTTAAAGAAAAATATGGATTCTTATTTGATTACACACAACACCAACAAATTATTATTAACGAACAAGAACAATGTTGACGAAATTCTGTTAGTGAAAACGGTGGTGCACACATTGAGCATTTGTATTGAAATAATTATTTTGTTAATCTGTTTATTTGTTGTTATTATTTATTATTGCAATACGATTTTTGAATAAAAATTAAAATGAAATGATTGTTTCCAAGGCCTACTACCCTTGAGAAAAAAAAAGAATACTTTTTTCAAAAAATGCCAATAACTCAAAAACGACTGTAGATAGACATACACAATATTAATAAAAGTGGCCTTAAAATTCAATTTTGCATTGATTTCTGGCGTCAGAAATGGTAGGCGCAAAGATGTGCTACACAATCTGTTGAAAGTAGAATAATAGAATATTTGAACAAAAATATGGTGGTCACATTGAACATTTACGTCAGAATTTCGTCAACATTGTTCTTGTTCGTTAATAATAATTTGTTGGTGTTGTGTGTAATTCAATAAGAATCCATATTTTTCTTTAAAAATTATTACAACTGTCTTTTGTTTCCATGGTATACTTGATGAAGTAAGGAATCTCTCGACAAGATAAGGTATTTCTTGATTTGTATTGAATAACTCGATATGGAGTGAAGTTAGGTATTGGGAATGCTTAAGTAACTCACCCTAAAATTCAATTTTCTTTCGAATGGTCTGAAACAAAATAGTAGGTGCCATTTGAAAAAATTGACTTTTTGACAATTTTTTATTGCGACATTTGAAAATCGACTGCGCCCATATGGTACAAAATGGGACCACCGATGGGACATCAAAAGTTAGCCTGGACTTCCAGCTAACTGCTTCACAAATTTGGTTTCATAATTTTGAAAGGTTTGCGAGATACAAATTTGTTCGTAAACTACTACAGCGGCAATTTTTTTCAAAAAATTGGACATATGTCAAAAATTGTAATAGATAAGTTAACATAACTTAGGTTCTCTAAACTCAGAATTAGAAGACCAATCGAACCATGTAAAGAAAAATATAGGTTTTCATTTAAAATAAGAAAGTTGGTACCAATTTTTGGCACACCCTGTATAGTTGGAGGACTGATCATATTTTAGATAGGACGGGCATGATCGATTATGGCTGCAAACCAAATTTCAAGTTTCTAATCCCACTGCAAGTTGAAAAACTTCTAATGAATGGCCTACGTGAATCACCCTGTATAGCCATAGGGATGTACTTACAAAAAAGTTTTTCATTTCTACAAAAAAATGAGAAAATTCAATTTAAAATGTTCTAAATTGAATAATAATTTTTGGCTCCCTGTTCAGTTTTGGTAATGAAAATGAAACATACATTAGATATCTCGTAACTGGTATTCACATAGGTTTTTCTTAAAACCCGTAATTTTGGTCACTGTGGTGATTTTTTTAATACCAATCTGCAGATTGCATTAAAAATTAATTACATCCAACTGGTTAGGAGATATTCAATGCTAATATAGGAATGAATAGAGCCTAGAAAGAGACTTTAAAAAATGTACTGATATACATAGCATTCCATTAAAGAAATGGCACTTGGTCCTGCAATTTCGTCTTGGCTCGCCCTGTATGTTCGAAAATCATTTCCAGTTATAGACTTTTAATCTCTCTCAATTAATTAAAATCGTAGAACTCGAGATATCGAGGTCCGACGCACTATTGCTCCATCCTGTATATTGAACTTATTTGCGAATACTAAAATATTTCTCAGGTCAAGGAGGAGTCAAGTGGAGTCTCCTGAACTGATTCCAGCAAATAAACTGCGTCCGAAATATATTCGAAACGTATGTATCCACACCACCTCGTCTAAATACCGTATTTTTAATTTTCTTCCATAATTTTTAATGTTTTTCAAATATTGGTATGAAAATTATGAGAGGGGGTTTTTTAAGATGAGAAATTAAAATCTGCTTCAATTTTTGGTGTAGAACCTAGACCCACATAAGCAATATTTATGATGTAAATGTACGCTCAACATTTTTACTCGTATTATTCAACCATTCTGAACCTGCCTTATTTTGACTGAAAAAAAGTGTACTTGTTATTAGTCTTGTTATTAGAAATTGACTGTTTTCAAGATGATCACTTTTATTAATTAGCCGCATAATGTATTGTAAGAATGTAGTAGGCGCCGAAGCACCAATACTTTTGATAATTCAATATTCTGATTTAATTAAAATTACTGTATAGAGCGATGATTCGGCGAAGAGTACAACGTTTAACTAGTTTAACACCACATTTACTAAAATTATCTGCCTTCTCAAATGAGTGAAGATAAAGAGAGATAAAGTAGCGAAAGAAAAATCTAGGCTACCCTGTAGATTATAGAATAAAGTGGCATATTTTAAGAAAAATAGATTGAAGATAGTAAGGAGTGACATATTTTAAGTAAAATGGTGCTAGTCAACTCTGAAATTATTGAAAGGAGAGGATAAGTTGAGTACCTACTGTTTAAAAGATCAGCAAAAATTCCATAAGTTATGTGAAAAGACAGTTATATGAACAAACCTATTTTCAGTTTATAGATCAAAGGCACTGAATTAACACTGATTATTCGAAGCTGCTTTTATATGCTATGTTCAGATAGAATATTGAAAATCTGCTTGTGGTAATGCATAACTGTATCTATGTTGTTCAGTAGATACCTATCTGAAAGCAACTTCAGTAGACGGTTTCAGAAATCTACAAATCGTTTCCTAGCCTTTTCTCCGATAGAGAGCGCGGGGCTCTATAAAACGTTATAAATAACACCAGCCAGATTATTTTTAAAACCTGTATCAATACGTCTGTGAATGAAAACGATTTTAATTTTATTTATAATCCATTTGAAAAGTTCGTGGACTTTTCTACAAAAACAAAGCCAAGTCAAGGTGCTTTACACAATGTTTATGATAGACTTATAAAAATAAACTGGAGATTATAAGTCGTACAGTTGCACAATTTTAATATGTCTTAGCATCTGCACTTACTTAAATAAACGCGAATACGACCTACCTCAAACTGCTCGGCAATTTTGGTTATTTGGGATAATAAACTAATTAAAAATGTGCACATCGGAGTGGTAAAATAACCGAAATATACCGTATTTTATTGTACTCAAAGGAATTTTTAGATACAATTTTTCTGGCAAATATAATTGGATGACGGCCAAACGTTTAACCTTACGTCGTTTTACTTAATGTATAAATTTATGACGATCGTACTTTTTGTATTTAATTATATTTCTTTAAAATTCGTATGATAAGTTCGATTCGTTAAAAGGTCTGATCAGAATATCGGAAGTAGATGCACACTTATCGACATGTTATTGTATACAGAGTGTTCCATATCTAGCCATTTTATAAATATGCAATTATTTTGCTTTATCGTTAAATAACACAGGTTTACAAAAAAAAGTTGTCTGGATCTGGGGTCAGACCATACGTTTCTTATGTATTGTTCGACGCTGAATTCGAATCTGTTTTTAGTTTTGCCCTATCACGTCAAAATTTTGAGATATTCTAACGTAAAAGTTAGACATATTTGAGGTTACGTAGCTTTGAGATTTTTTTTTCTCAAGAAACCATGTATGAGATTTTAAGTACAAATCTTCCTCTTTAAAATGCCGTAGTTTGCTCAACTATCTTTTTTTTTCGCTGAGATATCGAATTTTTACAATTGCCTGTTCATATCATATCTTTCCCAATACATTTAATTAGTACGGAAACCTTATGATCATCATTTAAATTGCAATATCTCGGCGAAAAAAACAGATATTTGAGCAAACAACGGTATTTTAAAGGTGAAGACTTGTACTTTAAGATCCCACAGATGGTTTCTTGAGAAAAAAAAAATTCTCAAAGTTACACAACCTCAAATATGTCCAACTTTTAGGTTATAATATCTCAAAATCCTGACGTGATAGAGCAAAACTAAAAACAGATTCGAATTCAGCGTCGAAAAATACATAAGAAACGTATGCTCTGACCCCAGATCCAGAAAACTTTTTTATTTTGTAAACCTGTGTAATCAATGACTGACTGCCATCTAATAAAGACAGTTACTTGCTTCTAAAAGTCTCAGAGAGAAGTAGTTTTATGCCGTGAAAATGTTCTTATGTCTTAAAGTAAGGAAGTAGGCCGTGTGCGATATTCCAACAATTCATGTGATTAAGAAAATTGTAACATCTTCAACAAATAGTTTGAATATTAAGAAATGTTCAGGGCTAATTTCAAGTCATTGTACCTCTTAGCTTGTTTATAAATGTCCATGACGCAAAAAATGTCGTATCTCGGCTCCCAGTTGGTGTAGATGAAATCCTTTTTCTATTGTTCGCTTCTTTTGTAATTTTAAAATCCTAAAATTCTTCCTATCAAAACTACTAAAAAAATTAAACCTCCTATACTTTTTAATACAATATATTTTTTCTCAGACAAATAAAAACTATTTAAATATTTCATTGATATAACCTCAACAATGGGCTTGTTCGGCATTTTTTTTTATTTCATAAATCGAAAGTGCAAGTATAAAATAGTGGATCTGCAAAAAATCAGAATCTTATTCGCATGTTAAAAACTATTACAAATCTCCATCTCGCGAAAATGGGGCGTGGCTAGGCGCTACGTCACTATACACATAGACTCGGCGATCTCAATAGACTTGATGCTCCTTACTTGTTATAATTATAAGTGTTTTCGAAGTATTGTTTGTTTTGCTGACTACTTGGCAGTAGGGGTGTACAATTTGGTGAAATGTCAAAAAATTACAATTTTCTCTCACTCCTGCTGCGACGAATTTTCGATTTTGACCCTTCAATTTACGATTAGAATTCATCGCCGACCTTCTCCTTTCCGTAGACACATAGAACGAACTTCCACTCGACGTATTTATTTAGTTACTAGCGTTTAAAAATTCCATGTTTTTCGACTTTTCAGGTTAAATTTGAGAGGTCCCAGAAAGCCATTTTTCTTACGTCACTTGCGTATAGTGACGTTAAAAATGAACGCTCGGTTTTTGCAACTATTACTAATTTCAACTCCTTATATCTCGAGAACGGAAAAAGTTAATAATACGAAATTTCAAGTGTATAATGAGAATATTGAGTACTATATGAAAAAGTATAAAAACCATATAAAAAGAATATAATGGAACAAGCCCATTAAATCTTTTGAATAAAACCGAGATGAAAAAGGTAAACCACATAGAGAAAAATTACAAATATTAAAAAATACACATGTTATAGGTATAGATTCTTGAAAAAATTAGTTCAATTGAATAAAATGAAATTTAAAAAAATTTAAATTAGCATTTGTTTATATCAGCGAAAAAACATAAAAAAACTATAATTTGAAATAAAAATTTTCGTTGTATAACTTGATGCTCCTAAACAGTCGATTTAATTCCTACTTTTAAACGTTATTATAAACATTTTAACTTGCCTGGATTATTGGTTTTACTCCACAAGGGATAAGCTCTTCCAAAGTTTCCTTAAAATATGTGTATTATTGTTCAAGTTATGGTTTCAAAATAGCATTCCTCAAATGTTTATCTAATTCTTGTCGCAATGGGCTTGTTCGGCATTTTTTTTTTATTTCACAAATCGAAAGTGCAAGTATAAATTAATGGATCTGCGAAAAATCAGAATCTTATTCGCACGTTTAGTATCTTAAAAACTATTACAAATTTCCATCTCGCGAAAATGGGGCGTGGCCAGGTGCTACGTCACTATACGCATAGACTCGGCGATCTTGATGCTCCTGATTGGTTATAATTATAAGTGTTTTCGAAGTATTGTTTGTTTTGCTTACTACTTGACAGTAGAGGAGTACAATTTGGTGAAATGTCAAAAAATTACAATTTTCTCTCGCTCCTGCCAGAACGAATTTTCGATTTCAACCCTGCAATTTACGATTATAATTCATCGCCGACCTTCTCCTTTCCGTAGACACATAGAACGAACTTCCACTCGACGTATTTATTTAGTTACCAGCGTTTAAAAATTCCATGTTTTTCGAATTTTCAGATTAAATTTGAAAGGTCCCAGAAAGCCATTTTTCTTACGTCAGTTGCGTATAGTGACGTCACAAATGAGCGCTCGGTTTTTGCAACTATTACTAAATTCAACTCCTTATATCTCGAGAACGGAAAAAGTTAATAATACGAAATTTTAAGTGTATAATGAGAATATCGAGTACTATATGAAAAAGTATAAAAACCATATAAAAAGAATATCATGGAACAAGCCCATTCCCTTGTGAACAATTTGTTTCTCTATTTCTAAATTTCTGTTACTATGAGGATTATATAGTCAGAGATATTTAAGAAAAACTACGAAAAAAAGCAATTTTGAACATTCTATTGTTTAAACAAAAGATTTTCACCAAAAAATTGCTATAGTAAGACAGTTCCCTACAAATGTTATTATTTCTCCACTATTTAGTTTTAACAAAACAAGCAAAACAATGCGTAGCAAGAAAATACATTTAATTCATCCAGTGATTGAGCATCGTGCGTATCTTGTTATTTGATTGAAAGCAAATTTTACACAAATCATTTGCAATCAAGGGTATAATAAAACTTTTCGAAATATCTTCTTTCAAGCAAATTCAAGACAGTGCAGATTGAGTCAAAACATATATTATTTTTGCTATTTTCCTCTATTACTGACGGACCTTTAAAATTAGGGTATCAAAATGTTTTTAAAAGCTTTTAATATACTCTTCGCAAATACAAGACGAAGAGCATATTGCATTCGATCGGCACATTTCTAAAACCGGTAATATCGCTCGTAGAGAAACAATTTTCATATCACTGTTTTGGTGAGCGAATTCTGAACAACTTTCAAAAGGTCCGTCAATCTGTCTGCCTGTTCGTCTACCTGTCTGCCTGTTTCTATATCTGTCTGTTTGTCTGTCTGTTTCTCTGTCCGTTCGTCACGTTTCTTGAAAGCACGATAACTTAAAAACGGTGTCGAATTGTAGTGAATTTTGGACAACAAATTAATTTAGCTAGAGGAAGAACCCTTTTTGACCAAAATCGACCAATAAATAAAAAAATTATTAATTATTTAAATTCTTTAAATTTATATATTTATATTGTATAATATTGTTACATTGCAAAACCGGCTATTTAGGCAATAGTCTCTAATGTTTATCAACTTAACAGCAATAAATCTGTCACAAATGTGATATGATAGATTATAGATCAAGCTTTGGCGGCTCCCATTTATCTCGCACCAGTTCGACTAGTTCATATTTTGCCAAATTTTGCGCACGTGTATAAGTCCGGTGACAATGCATATAATATATCTAATATCATTCTAAATCCAATATGGCGGACGTCCCAAGATGGCGGATTACCTTTTTCTTCATAGTTACTTTGCTGAGTTGATGGCCCCTAAAGCTTCTGGTTTCCAGATTATATGAATTAGAAAAATGTAATTTACATTTTAGTATATTTTTTTAACATAAATACTTTTTTAAATATATTTTTTCATATAATTTTTCTTATTAACAAAAATCTGTAATTCATTTAACGTATTTTCTGGCGAAATAACTGAAATTTTAATGGGTAATTTGTTGTATTTACGCTTTCAAGTAGGCCATGATAAACAATCAAACATTAACACAATTGCTCTCATTATTATTCGCTAATTTTCGATTTATTTATTAACCTATTAAATTGGTTTTAAGGTTTCCACTGTTTTAACAGCTTGGTCGTTTCATCATGAATTATTTGTTAAAGTTAAACTTAAGGTCATAAATGAAATAATTCACCACTTAATCTCCAATTTAATTCAGGCGCAATTATATAAGTGTGGCAAATTGCTGGAATGAGAATCGGTAGCCGTAGCCAAATTTGAAAAAAAAAAAACGTTTTATTTATGTATTCTGTATATTTTAGAAGATTTCGGAAATAAATTATAGAGTCATAGTCTAGGGAAACGTTTTTTCTACTAATTCTTGTGACACTTCAGTGGAGAAAGTGTTTTTAGAACAAAATTTAATTTAGAAAATAGTTTCTAAAGACATTTTGAAAGACAAAAAACAAATGTTGTTTTATATTATATATTTGCCCTTTGCAACTGTGAGCGAATCTGTCCATCTCAGGCGAGTTCGTTGTAACTTGTAGAAAAGTTAATTCTGACATTCAGTTTTGATATATAAATATAAATGAATTTTAAATAACATGCATGTAAATAATAATAAGTAAAACCTTCTAAATGCTTATGAAAATTAAATTTATATTAAAGATATGTCAGAAATAATATTTTACAGTATGCACCCACAACACGCATATCACACTGATTAAATAAAGCACAGTAGAACGGCTCGAGCGAAGCTTCATGATCCTACCCGCAGAAACTTAATTTCAAATAAAAATAACTTGAAACATATAAGTCATACAATACTGCGTTTTAAAAAAAAAACTTTCTTGATGTGTTAGCTTCATTTCATATGCATACATTATGGAAAAATTCGTTAAAACAAAACAGTATTTCGCTTAATGAAAAAAGTGCTACAAGTAAAATAAATGTTAAAGTTTTACCTAATTTTACAAAAAACTAGGTTTTCCATAAAGACTAAATTAATTCAGTGACCACGTCCACGTTTCGGGAGATATAATGAGGGACGTGTGAAAGAGTAGGAAAAACTAATTTTGACAGATTTATAACATTTTTCGTAATAAAAAAAGTTGGACCTCCCAAAAAATTGGCTATTTTAGATGGCCAAGGGTCTAATTTGTTATTCTGTGGTTGTATCTGAAAATAATTTCTTTCAAGACGGAATCTACGTTTTCTCAGACGTTAAAAAAGCGTATGAAATATTTTTTCGTTCGATCACCGCTAGCGTCACAGATTCAAATGAAGGTCGTATAACTTAAAGTAAGAAGTCAAATTAGAGATTCAAAATCAATAATACTTTGTATTTATTGATTTAAAATACAATACCTAGTTATTCATAAAATAAATGTTCAAATCTATTTAATGATAAAATGTATATAACTTAGGTTCGCCTAACCACACAGGGATATAATATCACTCCCCGAGGGTGTGAGTTTCCAACTTCAGCTTCGGCGAAAAAAGAGACCACGTAATAGAATTCGGAATCCCCAAAAAGATATGTTTGTAAATTTTGGAAATGAGTAAGAATGCTTCTTAAATGGCTATGATATAACATGTGACAATTAAAATTTCAGATTACTTTTAATTAGCTTAAAACACCCTAATCGGCGATTTAATTACTCGTCAGGATCAAGTTTGTGCCTCGAAACGTGTCTGTGAGTTACATGTGCGGTCTAGCTGTTAGTTACGTACTGACATCATATAAGGTTTGCTCCAAACTAGTCAGAGCCAATCAGATTTGTTTAACGTGGTCAGATGACCCATCAAGAATTGTTTTTAACCAACCTTATAATATCTGATAAATTTGCAATTTTTGTAGGAACAGACCTATAACCCACTGAAAAGTAAAAACCTCAACTCCACATTCCAGCAACCCCCATGTAGACGTCCGGAAGGCGCTTCTTGAATTAATTTTTATATGAACTAAAATCATTTTCAAAGTTGAAATTGAGCAATTTAACATGATTAAAGATGAACCTTGTTGGCTTTGGATTCCGCCCTTCGAAGCGCGGGGCCTGAATAAACGTCAAAACCAATTTTATAATGGTAGTTTTACATGTTCCCTTTTCAACTTTAGTACTTAAAATGTTATCCAAGTTTAATTTTAGTACACTTTTCAATTGACTGTCGGAGGGAGAATACCTTAACAGTGTTCTACGATAGTATTACCGGTCATTTTACTCATGTGTTCCTTGATTAAACCGTCAATTTTGTATCATCTTTATACGCTTATTTCGTCACAATAAGTAAAGTAGATCAGTTGGCTGTCTAGTTATACAGTCAAATAACATGAGATAGGCATGTAGATACCTAATTTTATTTTGCGCGTAAAGTTTTCCTTGTCTCACAATAGCACAAGTATTTTGCTTTATTGCTGCCAAAATATAATGCGTTGACCATGAATGTTTTCCGCATTTATATTAAGTGGATTTTGAAGACGCATTTTTTTACATTTTGTATATAGATCTTTCCTAGCGATTGTACAAATTAATAGAAAGTTTAAGTGTAATTACGATATATGTGTGAAATCTTATTAAATTGTTGAATTTATTAATAATATTCGAATACACCAAAAATAAGATGTTCTTTTGTTTAGTGTCAGGTATAGTTTTAACATAATTTCAAAAATCTGTCGACAACTGTGCTATTTAATGATCAAAGTCAGAGAGTATATCAGTACTTGCCAAGTTCATATTTTTAAAGCTTAATATAGGTTTAGCATGAAATATACATTGTTTGTCAATGTCATATTCTATGAAAAGAATAAATTACACAGCAATCGGTTTAATTTGATTTATCATTAACTTATTAAACATAGTGTAATTCATAATTATATGTAAATACACCACATATATTAGGTAATGTCCAAAAAATAAACATATGAAAAGGTTTTATTAATTTATAATCGCTGTCTCGAAAAACTGGCTATTTCTTTTTCTGTAACTTTGTTGTTAGATCATGGATCAATAGATCAATCATCATCATTTTCAGTTGGGTATGCAGGATTATTTGGTTTACTACAAATATCACTCATTATTAGAAAAAAAAATCGGTAAAGGTATTTACACAGAACTTCCTTTTTTATTCATACAAGACGGTCACTCTAAAAAAATATTAATTAAGAGATGACAATATGAGAATTATAATCGCCATGAAGTTAGCCCTATTATTACAGAGAAAACCTGATAACTTGTTTCCATCAACTACTGTATAGTGGTGGGATTTTTTTTTCTTCAAAACATTTTTTGGTTTAAATAGGTTAAGAATATAATGAAACGTGGAAATTTTAGAATTGAAGAAAAAAAATTTTCCTTCTATTCTATTGTAGTGGTAAAATGATAAAAAAATAAATATATTTTTTTAAATTTTAAAACAAATTTCTTTCTTGAAATATGTTTAGAATGCCATGTAACGTGGAAATTTTAAATTTGAGCAAAACAGTTTTTTTCCCATCATCCATTTTTACAAAATTTTGAAGCGTGGGAAGTAAAAATCATTAGTGCTGTCTACATCCACAGATAGAAAGTTAGTTTATATAATATAGGCACATATTTAATTTTATGCATTATGTTACTTCTAGTAAGTATGAGAGTTGTTCACTTCAGCGGCCCCCGATACACTTATGACTTTTTTTTAGAAGAATTATAAATAATGTTGCTTATTAAAACCTCACCGATTGGAAAGAAAGGGGGGAAATTATAGAAAAGAAGAATGATTTAGAAATCTTAATACATATTATAAAAAAATTCATTCAATAATAAATAAAAATGCAATGACTACCAGTTTGAAGCCCGGTTTATTTTTATGTTTTGGCAGTGTCCTCAGTTTAATAAATGAGAATGTCTTTTTAGTACCATGTTTTGGGTCAAGTGTATCTTACAAAAATTTTGAAGGAAAATGTTATTAATTTATTTTATTCCCCGCACAAAAATACGGCGCGAGTCAATAAATAACATTTCAAAGTCTGTTAGGCAAGAAAAAACTTTTAATATCTACGTAAATTAGGCAATACCTCAAGTCTAAAATCAAATATTAAGGCTTCTCTTCAGAATAATATAAAATGTGTCTCTGCTTAATTTACCATCCAAGTAATTTTCTCAAACATAATACTCTGAACATAATGGAGTTTTACCAATCCGGATGACATCGTCCTGAGATTGTTAATTTTAATCTTGTTCCAATGATGCCAAATTGGTTGACAACAGGCATATCGAGTCAGCACTAAACAAATATGTACGTTTCACACTCCTCGTACTAACATGTACGTTTCGTACACTATGCATGATTTTAGTTGACCTCCACTTGCTGTATATAAAATTTGACAGTATCAGGTCATCTGTCGCGGTTGCCTGTTAAGAGCACGAGCTTGCCGATGCCTCCTCGTACCAGCGTTAGGGGGCCCTAAATTTACCTGGATTGCTAATCGTTCTATATTGTCCTCTTTTCCTCCAAAAATAAGAGGATCCGGAGGAATACAGTTTTGCAGTATTACTGAGATTTTCAATTGGCAATAGCATTTTCAGTGCCATCATGTGTTTTTGTGTGTTGTACAGAACGTTCATTATAAAATGATATGTGATATTTTAGATAGCACATTTGTTAATTATTATGAAACGGCGAAAAAGTGGAATTTGGAATTTTTTAATATAACGCTCGGTAGTGAAGTAAAACGAAACTCTCTATGTTTTGAAATTTCGAATATTTACTGTTTGTTTATACAAGAAATCACATTATTACATAAAACTTAATCAACTGGAATATAATGGCAATGGTGAAGTCGAAATGTAATATTTGTAAATAACATGTACCCATCCGACCATTTATGTATGTAAACTAATTGGATTAATTTAACATTCATGCTTCACGTATAAATACCAAGTATTGTTATCATGTTTATTAAATACGGTTTTCACTTTTATTTTAATATTTTTCATGTTGTTTCGACAAACTAATTAATACCACTACTATGACCCTTTAAAGTTTGGATGCAATTTCAGCCATTTGATGTCAAATATAATTTCTGAAAAAACTGTTTAATATCTTTGATATCTTTTCAAGGAAACATTATAATAAAGTACGAAGTTTTGCATGAATTGCAAATAAGAAGTATGTTGGGATTGACAATATTCCGTTATTAGATTAATAATCATTTATACAATAACTGCATAAACATAAACGTGAATAAACGTGCTTGTCACTAACACGCCGCACAGTGGGGCAAAAAGCTACATTTGTAGACATAAATCGCCTGCCAGCTCAAATTTTGACTAAATTTAATTTTTTTTAAATGCTCGTGAGAAATGAAGCTTCAACGCCCGACTGCTGCAATTTTAAAATAAATAAAACATAACCCAAAAAATCGAAAATAATACTAGACAATTTTTATACAAAATTCTTCTCGAGATCAAATGAATTTGTTATCGCAAAAAATGTTATGTAAGGGAATCTCAAGGTAGAAAATAGAGAAAAATACTTTTGCGAACAATACATTCGAAAATGTGTTACATAACCTAAAATATTTTAATAAATCCATTTTATTGGCTAACATCGCCTGTCAACTCTATATTTAACCTAATTTCTTTTTTTAAATGTTCAAGATGAATACATTTTCAATGGACATCTAAAATCCAAAAGAATAGCAAAACGTTTTTGTAACATTTTTTTATTTATATCTAGTGAGCCTATTATAGCAAAAAATGTTCTATAATGGAATAATGGACATGTAAATTGGACAAACTTCCCCACTCGGGCGATAAAAATTTGGAAAAATGTCCCGATTTCTAGAAAATGGGCTTAAAAGAGCAAATTTCCGTCATCCGACTGCGGAAATTTATAAAATTGGTCAATTTTACCATTTTCCTAAATGTGCTTAAACAAGCGAATTTTCTAGAATTTGCCCAATTTACATGTCCATTATTCCCACCCTGTTTGACATTCCTCGATCGTACCCTCCCAGTAAACATGTTCCATATTGAAAAAATTTTAATCAGATTCATAGATTTTTGTGTGTGTTTTTAGGTCAGGTTTATTGTGTAAGCCTTTAGTTCTTTCATGGTTTGACCAATTAAGTTATGTTAGGTTTAGAACTTCTATTTTGGATTTATTAGGTTATGCTTTACTGCTATCAAATTTGTAGCAGATGTCCGTTGAAAATGCATTCATCCTGAACATTAAAAAAAAAATTTGGCTAAAATATAAAGCTGACAAGCGATATTAGCCAATAAAATTGATTTATTAAATTTTTTAGGTTATGTAACACATGTTCAAATGTATGTTCGCAACAGAACTTTTCTCTGTTTTCTACCTTGACATTTCCTTAGATAACATTTTTTGCGATAATAGATTCATTTGATCTAGATAACAATTTTGTATAAAAATTGTCTAGTATTATTTTTTATTTATTGGGTTATGTTTTATTTATTTCAAAATTGTAGCAGTCGGGCGTTGAAGCTACATTTCTCTCGAGAATTCAAAAAAAGAATTATCAAATTTGGTCAATATTTGAGCTGGCAGGCGATATTTGTCCGCAAATGTAACTTTTTGCCCCACTGTGCGCCGTAGCCGGCTGAGCATAAAGTAGAGTACTTTTTTTCGCGAATAGAAATTTAATTGCAAGAATCATAGGCATTGCAAACCCACTTAAGAAAACCTGGAAAATATTAAAATTTGATGTTTTGAAAGCGAAGATCTAGATACAACTTACAGCTTCTGGAAGCGGCTGTAATCTCCTCATCAAATATTTGCAAAAATTCGTAAATTTTGTCAATAACTAGGCTCTTTATCGCTGAGTTATGCGATGCAGGTCTCCGTCAGCACTTAACGACCCATCATTGCAGGACTGGACGATTCTATTTTGATGGCAAATCGGCGGAAAAGAGTGAAACGTTTCAATCAGCATAACATTTACTTTGGAATGGTATAATAAAAACATGTTATTTTAATAAATAAGAAAGTATACGTGCCAAACTGGCGCTAAACGTTATCTGATCTGCACCAAAACTTCTCCAACTTAATTAATTTAACTTGATGTATCCTGGGATTTTTTGGTCATCTTTAAATGAAAATTCTTATATTTTCTTACGTTTCGATTTTATTAACCATCGTTAGAGGGAAAAAAATTAAGACATTTTTTGTTTACACTATATTAACATTTTATGTTTATTTCTGTTGAAAGTTTTAATGCATTGCATTAAAGCTTTCAACAGAAATAAACATAAAATGTTAACATAGCGTAAACAAAAAATTTCTTATTTTTTTCCCTCTGACGATGGTTAATAAAACCGAAACGTAAGAAAATATAAGAATTTTCATTTAAAGATGACCGAAAAATCCTAGGATACATCAAATTAATTTGATATCAACGGTCAAGAAAATACAAATATTTGTTTACAACTTAATTAAGGTACCAATATTACTTATGTGTCAAATTTCATTAAAATCATTTCACAAGTTTCGGCGCTCACTCTGTTATGTCCACTTACATACACACATGCATACAAGAAAACATTTAAGCTGCATTTTCATGTCCTGGGATGCCAAAACGTAAATCACCGATTTTCAGTGTGGAGCAAATTGCACAGTAACCTTTCCATTTTTATGGGAGGTTAAAAAGTACAGTTTTCTAACAGTAATAGAAAAAAAATATGTCAAAACTGAATTCAGTGTTCGCCACGGGCTGTCGTACGTTGATCTGTACGATGTATGCATGTATACCCAATGTATTGATACCAATTTTTAAATAATTGATCTTATTATTTTTGTTATTTACGTAAATAAAAATAGGTAAATACGGACCTGCACTAAGTTTTCAGTTGGCACTTGTCCAGTATGTAATTCCAATTGGAATAATATTCCAACGTTTTGTTTTGAGTACAAAACAACAAATGTTATTTTATTTACGTTATAAACGTTAGAAAATATTTTTCTTACTATTCAGAAGTGTATCAATTATTACACTCTTCGCAAATACAAAACGAAGAGTATATTGCATTCGATTGGCACATTTCTAAAACCGGTATTATTGCTCGTAGAGAAAAAAATCAGTGTGTTGGTGATGACTTTCAAAAATGTCTGTCCGTCTGTCTGCCCGTCCGTCCGTCACGTTTCTTGTAAGCACGATAACTTAAGAATGAAAAGTCCGATTGTATTGAAACTTGGACAGTAAATTAGTGTTAGCCAGAGGAAGAACCCTATTGTTTTATAACCAAATCGATCAATAAATAAAAGTGATTCATTTTATAAATTTGATGTTTTGTAATTAAACAAAAAATGTCTAAAACTAATAATATTTGCAAAAAAAAAACTGCGAAGAGTATCATATAGAATGTACAACTAGATAAAGAGTGCAGTAAGTTGGCGAAGAGTATAGTGTTTACTCTAGTTATACTTATTTTACAGGAAATTATAAATATATATGGCAAATAATAATGAATTTCTCGGCATAAATACATATAGATTAAGTTATCAAAGAATATTACCAGTTTGTTTAAATAAGAATTGGATTGGAATAATGGATTGTAGCAATAATTATCCCACAGAGGAAGTATAGTAATCGCAAATCAGGAAACACTACATATTGTTCATATCACATGATCTTTTCTACGACTATTTCAATCATTTCAAAGCGTATTATTACGAAGAAAAAACGGAATAATTATACCAATGAAGAAGGTCTTTGTACAAATGCTCATTAAGATGTAATAATAAAAATTGAAGCAGAGCCTTATATAAAAATCAGATAATTATGTATTTCAGATGATTTGATACTTAAGTTATCGTTATCGCTGGCGCTTGCACGTTAAAATGTCTCAGTTATTAATCGCTCTCATTAACATACTTGTTTGTTAAATGACTATTATCGTTTTTTTTTTGTTAAAAAGGGGTTTTAATAAATGCTTATTTGCTGCCTGTCACTGAGATCGCACCTAGAGCCCATGCCACTGAAGCGATTTTTCTGAAATTTTGCTTGCAGATTCAGGACGGATCATACTTCGAGATAAAATCGAATCAGTCTTAGATTCAATGTGGGAGACTTACCACCTAAAAGTTGGTAAAAAAGTGAAAATTAATGTTTACCTCTTAAACCTTCTACCTTCCTACCCTCTAACTACAAATAAAACATAGGTACAGCTTTGATGCCATGTAGTGAAACTACATAGAGAGGCGCCGTGAGGATTTAAAAAAATTAAATTATCGTTTCTATATGGATACTTCACCAGTATCAGTATGAGATGGAAATTTCATCAGTTTTTCGTAGAAAAATCAAGAAGGGAGCCTGTAGAGGTGGAGGTTAAAAGAAATAATAAACTGCATTGTACTGCCTTGTTCCTACATGGAAGAGGTAGTTCGAGTTGTGTTGAACGCTCATTTCCAAATGATATTGTCATCATTATGTAAAGTACGTGAAACTAAAAATAAATTGTAACTTCCCTATTAATACAAAAATAGATGAAATAGATGAACTGATGATTAATTATGTACTAGGAACTTCAGCTATTTACAAACGAACAACTTTTGTTTTTCTATTTTAATAAAACAACAAAAGTACAAACTAAGAAGAGCCAAGTCAATTTACCAAGCGTTCCAATGTTCTCAATATAATACTATTTTTGTCGAACTGTAATTTATAACAGTAACTCTACTTGAGAATATCTACGAAAAGCTTTCAATATCATCAATATTTTGATATTTTTTAAATTGAAGTTAGTACTAAAATATCAGTCCTTGAAATATAAATTTGATGAATAATGTTTTAAAATACGAAAACAACACTATGGATTTTGTTTTGTATCGCAACTCTTATTTTGAAACTGAGATTTGGTGCAGTTGTTTAATAGCTATAAATAATGAGACTTTTTGTCCGCGCAATATATACGTCTATGTAGGAAGTTCTATATTGACTGGAAAAATTAAATATAATCAGTACAAGCGATTAATACCTATTTAAATATTCTTGCTGGATTTATTATTAGAAATCTAACTGTCGCTTTAATAGAAGTAGTGGTAGCACTGCTTTACAGAGTTGGATCTTGTTTTTTAAACCGGCGATCCTGGCATAATTCTTAGGCTTATTTATTTATTTATTTATTGCATACACTGTTCAAGAGGTAAGATATCCAATTACGGTTAAGGAATAAAGGCATACAAAGCATTAATTAAGTAAAATACAAGATATACAACAACATAGAAATAATGTGAAATGAATAAAAAATTGACGAACTACGAATAACTAATGATACGAAGAGAGAAAAAAAATTACATGGAAAACGTTTAAATATAACAACTATATGTAAATATATACACATATACGATTAAAAGTAAATTAAGGAAAACAAAAATAATCACTATAAGAACATTTTGTTTTGTCATTAAGGCTGCAAAACTTGGTGATTACGAGAGGTTAATCTGGGAACGTGAAAATTAAGCTTGCTAATTATTTCAGGTGCGTCAAAATCATTGTGTAGTAATTTAAACAAAAATACTTGAGAAAAGTATGTACTCCTATCCTCAAGAGTAGTCATAGAGTATTTTTCAAGCAAGTTACTTTGCGGAAAACCAATCACTGGATAGGTGCCGTCGGATTTTAATCACAGTAATTTAAGAAATATACGTTGAACTGCTTCCAAGTTATTCTTGTGAACATCATAACTGGAACTCCAAATTAGCGATGCGTACTCAAGTTCCGATCTGGAAGGATTGATAAAGAATTTTCAGAGTATCATTATTAGTGTACTCTCGACTAGTAGATTAATTCAAGGACTTTGGATGCTTCAGACACTATAGTATCGATTATGATTCGCCGAGGTCGCGAAATGTTATAGGTCTTTGAAGTATGACATTATCTAACCTGTAATCAAAAATAATAGGTGACGATTTTAAAGAAATGGGCATTACGTTATATTTACTAGAATTCAAGAATAATTTATTTACTATAAACCAGGTGTTTATTTTGTCAAGGCAAGTTTGAAGTTGTCATCGATTTTATCAACTAACTACTGTGAAAATTTTTAGATGATTCGTTTATACCTACCATTTTGTATTTGATTTATTCGTTTATTTAATACCGGCTTATTTCCATGGCAATTGCATAATTTCTAATTATACAATGATATATAAGCCACTAGAAGGCGAAGTGAGATCGTTGTATTCCCTGGAGGTCGCTCTTTCACATATTAATAGCGATTAACGTTGCTTTTCTATTTGGAAAGGTAATATTATTATATCTGTTGATTATTCAGAAAATTTTCAAGTTCAGATAGTACGATTTCATTAAAACACTGATAGTTTATAGACTGTTGGTAGATTATTCTTGAAGCGCCTCAAAAATTTGTTACAAATTTTGAAGTAAATCAACAGTCTGGATAGCTAGCATCCTGTTAACTGCGAGAGGATCAATATGGAGTATGCCCTTGGGCGTGTTAAATTTTTTTGTTAATTTGAGGTCTTTCCGATAATTTCATATCTAATACCATGAGGAGTCAGTGTTACCATTTAATTTTAATAGCTTTTAATTTAAATTTTAAAAGTCGCTACAGAACGCACGTCCCAATTAATATTTTTCCGACATTAGACTGACTGTTTTGCACTAATTGCAATGTCAACATTAGCGCAAAATACGGTCGGCAAATGACCTTAATACATAAGTAGTGCTAAGCCGACGGGATGACGCTGTTTTAACTTGGTCATTGATTAACGTTTGTTAGATGTTAGCGAATTCTCGTTATATTTGGCATTGTTACAAAGTATTAGTTAAATCTTGGTATTTAACCAAATAAAATCGGACTCTCAATCCTTAATTGGTGGACAATGAGCTGTTGTCAGCGGCCAACTGATAGGGCTGGATATTGATGTACGGAAAAAAGGAAAATCATTTAAAAACTTAATATGCATCGATATAAATACTCGGCCTCTGATTACAGGCAAGTGAAATTTTATAAAAAAAGAAAGCAACGTCCTGATACAGCTATCCACATACTACTATTACTCCGTATCTGAAACATATTCTTATACAGAAAATACTGACACAAGTGTAAGCTAATATAATCGAATACGAGTACCTAAGCCTTTCAACAGAAATGTCAACTTGAACATAATGCCAACATACAAAAGAATCTAATTCTAATCTAATTTGGCCCTCCAACAAGTAATAACTAATACAACGCCAATATTCTTGACTAAAGATGACGGTCTCGGATGATTAGGGGTCAAGCTTGAACTCTTTGCCCCAATCATCGCTGTAGACCTGGACCGGCCTCGTAAGGGGTGGGCATGCTTTTGCATACCCCCCCCCCCGCCGTAAATGCGGACGGTGTAGGTGATGATAGCAGACCCACCTGGTCCTGACAGTTGGACCCTGCCAACTGGATCGTTTCTTCTGGCGCTCTTCTGTCTTGGTCTTCGTTGGCATGTCGACTCCCGGGAGCGTATTTCGACTGTAGTGAGAGGGAACGGCTGTTGTCGAGCCCTCTCGGAGTTTGGAGGGGTTTGGGGGTATTTGACTAGTCGGAGCCCATGTGTTCCGATTTCATCGGAAGGAAGTGTGAACAGTGTACCTCAAGGATTGTGTTCGGCCAAAAACGTTGGCACGGGCTAGGATAAGGGTACCGAGCTGGGCGTTTGCTTGGTACCCCCGGGATCGGATCATTTGGGTATTTTTGTTCATTGTCTCCTTGCGGCGTGGCTTGAATGTCGGGCTGAAACAGAAAAACAGTTAAGTTATACTTACCCGTTATCCAGTAACTGGAGCTTCGGCGTCTTGTGCCTCGGAACTTCGTTGGGGTCGTAGTCAGTTACCTGTCTGACCAGTGGATTCCCATGCTCTTCTGCACGGGCCTCCTATAGATTCTTCGCTCTGTCTCGGATGACTTCAGTTACCGGGGTAATGTCCAGGTCTCTGAAGATGTCGTCGTTTCTGACAAACCATGGTGCATATACGGCGCACGACGTTTTCCATGACTTGTATCATCTTCAGGTGGGATCTAATACAAGGATTCGCACTAAAAATAACTACAAGTTGGAAAAAACTGATAAATTAAAGTTTTGCTGATCTCACATCAGAATTATTGCATATAAACTGCACAGTTCCAACTAACAGTAGGAATATCTACTTTTTGTAGTAGTCTTCTAACTAATAATAATCAGTTTTGGTCATTTGACCATCTGAATACTAACTTCACCAATTGCATTGCCTTCTAAATTACCAGCTATATTAACAATTGATTAATAAATTACTTAACAAGGTTAAGACAGTTTTTTATTGAGGTTCGCGGTTTTTCAAAAATATCACAAAATGAAACACAATCAGTAAATAACTATTGTTTAAAATACACTGAATTCACCGGACCCTCGAAAGTTGCATATAAAATTCTCTTAAATTGAATTTATTTAAGTATTGTTATATGCATCTTAATAAATAGCTGAACTTCTGTGTTCCGTTTTACTGAGATCGACCTACTATATCGAGCTTATTTTTTCTTTATTCATCTTATTTATATCATATAATTATTATTATTATAATGGTAGTACTGGATTTTCTTAGTGTTTATTGGATATTTTGCCACTACTGAAATAGTTTTAGAAATTTAATGAAAAGAACCAAAGGGATCAAAGGACAGGTGATTACTTGACTGTTACAGAAAGTCTCACACCTTAAAATATATACACTAGAACAAGGTTATAAAATAAAAACTGAAAATGAAACTAAGACAGTTAACGTTTCTGGAAGATACTCTTTTTCCGTTCTTAAAACTTTTAGGTCGTCAGCCATGACAGTTTGTTTATGTATTACCACAGTCACGTGAAACATTAGCAGCCTATTATTTAACGAGCGATAATGTAAGTAATAACTCCCGCAGATGAAGTTTGCAATGAAAGTCGTAGGCGATTGCTGTAAATCATCAAGTGTGTTATAACTATTATCGCAAGTTGAATACTATACTTTATCTACGATTATAACAATAAATCACCTTCCTCCCCTCAATAATAATGGACATTCTATTTAATTTGGCGCGTTACATCACTTGGATAGGCTAGGCATGAAGTTGATTGGCGTAAAAGTAAATCACTAGTGAGTTATAAAAAATCACGCTGTTTGTTTATGGATATTATTACATGTTCAAAAGCAGTTGAGTAATTAATATATAATCTAATATGAGTAGATAATAGTTATTTATTGTATAAGTGTTTTAGATAGCGTTTTATCCACGCAAGCAAGTTTAAACTCGAGAACGATTTCGAGAGTTTAATTTTCTTGAGTGGATAAAATCACGGTCATTTAGAATCAGACTTCATCAAAAAATGATTTGACATTTCGCTCTGTCAGCGGCAGTAACGTCAAAAATTATTGAAATTAATTTTAAAAAACTTGGAAGGTGTTGAATGGTTGATTGTTTATCGATTCCATTTATAAAAATTTGTGAAGTCGGGAAGCTGAAGAAGCAACTCTCCAATTATTGCCTGCGAAGTCCAGGGAACATTATGATAACGTATTTTCCGAACTTAATGAATGGAAAGAAAAACGGGGGGTAATGACAATAAATGAGGAAGTTCTGTTATCGCATTTTTTAAATTTGAAGAAGTATGCAATTTCATCAATGTGGTCGAAGTATTCGATGCTGAAGGTAGCAATAAAGGTCCATAAAAATATAGACATTGGAAAATATAGTAAGAGGAGACATCCATTGTTTCTACAGATTTATCAACAACTTCGACAACCACTATGCGTTCTGAAACCGATGACAACTACAAGTTTATTATTAATGGAAGCGAAGTGAAATATTAATAAAAATTAAATAAAATGTAATTGATTTAAGATTGTATTTTTTATTATTCCAATAGCGGAATAAAGTAATTTCATTATTCCACTAGTGGATAAAGCGGTACTTTATATGCTTCATAAGTGTGGATAAAACTCCAATTATAATGTGATTGTGGATAAATTATATATTTATCTTATTTTCGCTCACTTCGTCTCTAAAAATGACAACCAACTAGTAACAAAATCGAGTGATTTTAGACGCATCTATCTTAATAAAATAATCGCGGATTCCTTAAGTTTTCCTTTTCAGTGGAAAAGTACCCAATAAACAGCAAGAAAATTAGAACAAGCCAAAAATAAACAACTGTTGGCAATATTGATACTGCAGCTCAGACTGAAGGTGGATTCCAGCGTCGACTAATTGCAATTTTATTGACCAAATTGTACATACATGGGTTAGAAAAACGTTGCGGCTACGTCAAATATCGACGTCAGGTTGCCAATAGCAACGTCGTTAAGACGTTGAATAATTATTTGGGAAAATATTGGCTATAAAAGAGGATAAATGCTTTCGTATTTCACTCTCCCACAATGTCGACCTGTCCAACGCGTGACTCATGGATTTGAATCCACTGACGGCCTAGTTGCTACCAGATGTCTTAAAGATATATAACTCTTCGTCCTGTTTACGCCTTAGCAAGGGGAATTTTCAACTTGCACTTGCTTGTTAGTTCTTTCTATAGGCATTCCATTTTGAAGCCTAATCGCTACACTGTCTTAAAAAGAACAAGAAATGTAGATTTAGGAGAATAAGAAATGGTGGGTAAGCTGTTATTTCATTGCTATAGATGAAACCTCCAAAAAGCGAAATTTTAAAATTTTATTTATAATAAGTAATATTGCGGAGCAATCTTTCTGAATATTTCGATATATAAAGAGAACATCAAACACCAACAAATTAAAGAAGTTACTACTTGTTCAGCACAATTACACCATATACCATTGTATAGTAGCGCTGAGGGTTAAAGCGTGTTTTGCTGTCTATCATATGTGGGGTTCGATTCCTAGCAGTGACATTGGAAATGTCGGTAATGGATACCGTCTGCGTTTCTTCAAATGTGTAATCCCTTTCGGACAGCCCTGGCCTTGATTTTGAGGGTTGTCCGATATGTGTGTTGGCGCTGCTGTGTTTTTGAAAGATGCTATGAAATGTGCGTTTTCGCTACAAATCTTCCTTGATTACACAGCCTATATTTTGATCTTGTATCATTAGATGATATTTACAGCTCTCTGTATTCACAATTAAATGCTCATAATTAATTGTTCTATAAATATTTACATTGATCTTTAGTAGTTATTAATTAAACGGCAATATAATGAGCAACGGAACCACAGAAGGTCATGTGGATTATGTTCTAGTTACTTGGCAACTTGTTTGCCGCATTTAAAAATAAAATATATAAATTTGTACACTGAGGTAATGAAATGAAAATTTTGTAAAATCTCTAAATCCACTTGGAAATTGATGATCTGTTTAGTTATATACTATATGGTTAATTAATTCCAGCAATCCATTATTCATTCATCGTTTCTTTCTAGCCACTTGCAATTTAAGCGAATAAAAATATATAAAAATAATTTTTAAAAACAATTCTAAAAAACTAAAATTCGCTAAAAACTAAAAAAAGGAATATTTTCAGGTCTAATACCAACACTCGACACGCGTTATGCTAATCACATTAGCATTATCGGGAGACGATTAAAACTCAACGCAGTTTTAATCTTCTCCCGACGATAATAACATAGTTAGCGAAACGTGTGTCGATTGTTGGTATTTCAGTGTTGTATTCAAGAGTTTTGGTGTTTGTGTGAACTATGTCTCCCGAGGTAATATCTTCAGGCTTATATGATGGGTGCCCATGCTTTTATTGTTCATTATTATATGCTTGAAGATACTGCGATAGGTGAAAAAATGATTTAAAAAATTATTATGCACTTTTGATAAAGCTTGTTTTTTATTTCCCTCGCTTACCGAAGGGAAGTATTGTAGTCGTGAAAAATTACTCTTCGAGATTTCTTCAGATATTCATATTTCAGACCAAGTAGATTACGAAAATCAAGGTTTTCCATTCCATCAGTTTCTCTATCTGCCTGTCTGTCGGTATGTTGCCTGACTGTATGTGCTATATCTAATTGATACTGAATCTGGTGTCAAAAGTTAAAAATTCAACATGGTGAATCTAATAGGGCCGCCATAATTGCAACATTTTTGCAGATTCACATGGAATTTAATACTGGCAGATAACAAGTTTGATCTTAATGCTTAAAAATTCAAAGCTGCACAAGGAGAAAAACACTTTTTTGAAAAAAATGGAACTCCGTTCAAAAAACGATTGTTGAGAATTGTGAAATAAAATTTCACCGTTGCCGGTTTAATTGAATTTTGTTACCTAACATCGCTATAAAAGCCCATGTGAAAATGTACAAATCATAAAATCAAATCTATTTTTAACCAACTTCAATATCGATATGAAATGTGCGACGCGATGATGACATTTTGTTTAATAGCAATTTTTTAAATAAAAGAAAATGTTTTTTTTTTAAACAATGGAATTTTCCTCCAGCTAAAGCTAACTTATTGTTCTAATTTCAATACGATCCAACTTCTCGCTTTGAAGCTATCGTGCTTATAGGAAACGTGATGTACTCAGTGGCAGATAGGCAGACATATAGACATGTAGACGGACATACACACGGATATTTTAAGAGTTGTTCAAAATCTGATGTCTAACATATGGATGTGCTTGATAAATATAATACACTGTACGTTTCTGCAAGTAATATCATAAGCTATTGTCAAGGGTTTTTATTCCTTGGGAAACATCCCCCAAAGCCGTGGGTTCTGAAATTACGAGACACTAAAAGTACACTATTTGTTAACTTCTTATTTATAAAACCTTAAACAGTGTTTAATATTTGATATCTCACTTTACTATTCACTAGATCACTTTGAATTTATCTGTACTTCTCCGAAATTGAAAATTTTATGTTGCACTTAATACAGTCGTTATGTACGAAACCGTAGAAAGGCCATGCTATTCAATATTTTTTTCTAACTCGAAATTCACAATTGCAAGTCGGAATTCACAATTGTATCTCGGAATTCACAATTGTAAGTCGGAATTCACAAGTGTAACTCGGAATTCACAATTGTAAGTCGGAAATCATGATTGTATCTCAGAATTCACAATTGTAACTCGAAATTCAGGATTGTAAGTCGGAATTCACAATTGTATCTCGGAATTCACAATTGTTAAGTCAAAATTTAACAATTGTAATCAAATACTAAAGTTAAGAGTATCATTCTTAATATAAATGTGCTTCCGCAGTAGTTAAGAGAGGCGTAGTGATTAATTGATGATATGGGTACTTTTATTGCATTTTACTTTAACTTGGGTCTTCAACAAATAGAAATACTTTCCTGCTTGTCGGGTACAGCCCTCTCCCTAGTTATATTGTTCTTATTCGCGCCGTCTGTACAGTGGACGGGGGCGGTTAAGGGCCGGGCAACCCGGGCAACTTCCCGGGGCGCCAGCTCAGGGGGGCTCCAAACTGTTACAATTTTTTCTTGATTTTCCGTTTTTAATTTAATAATAGTTTTTGTTGGAAAATAATATCAAATAGTATCAGTATCTGTCCGTTAAAATGGAAATAATGCAGAACAGTCGGATAGCATTAAAAGCGCCTAAATAATTCAAAAACGTAATGCAAACATTTTGTTAAGCCATGAGACACCTCACTACTCATACCTCAAGCGTCTCGTCTATTATTGGAATGACACGGAGTCGACCATTAGAGATTTTACACAAAGGAAGTCCGGCAACGTGTATTTTTCATTTAGAAAAAGTTCAGAATATCCAAGAAATTGTTATACCTACATTAGCTGTTTGTATTTCATATCTTACATAATTTACTTTTTATAAATAAATAAATAAATACATAAATATATGGCAATTTGTTTTGTGTGAAATATTGAAACGCTAAAAAGGAACCTTCCTCTAAGTACTAGTCCCGAGGGTCCTCTATTATAATAGCTTTTAGATGGTGTAAGCAAAAAATTTTATATTACAAATTAATTATTATTAATAAAATAATATAAATGCACATTGATGTGTAACCATAAGTTACTTGAGAATGGTTTGTCGAAATGCAATAAAAATATCTTTTTCATTTTTAACGACCTGAAAATTGCTATGAGAATTTTTAGGATATACAGAGTGTAATTAGTTTCATGTCATTAAAGAAACTGGTGACGGGGACTGACTAGACAAAGAAAAAACCTATATGACTTTTTCTCTAGGGAACTTTGAAAAAACTAACCTAGGTCAAAAATTTGAATGTTGAGGTAGGAGAAATTTGAGAACCACTGCTTTTCTGGATCAATGGACGTATAGTTCGAAATCATATGAGTTTGTTACCTACTTTTAAAACATTTCTTCTCCTAAACTCTGGGCTTTAGGCCCCATGTTACATAAGATTTTTTTGTTTGTCCAGTCGTTCCGCAACACCAGCTTTGTTTAATGACATGAAACAAATTGTACCCTGTATAAAGAATAAAAAATTTTGTAGTAAAATGCCGACCGGCCCCCACTACCCCTTAAGCAGAAGAGAGGGTTTGACTGAACTATGTAAACTGGTGTCCGGATGGGTTATATCTAAATTTAAAATATAAGTTTTATACTTTAAGGCGGTCGGAAAATATTGCAGAAAAACTGATATTTATTATTTATCTTTGAAGGGATATAATTTCCTTCCTATTCATTTAGAGTACCTTTATTTTTTAATGTACCATCAGCCACATAAATACCGAGAGACAAATTTGGACCACTAACTCGTAAATTCATAATCCAAAATGTAATTACAAATTCCGAGATACAATTGTGAATTCCGACTTAGAAAAAAATATTGGTAGTTATGAAAGGGAGTATGCGTTATATTTAAAATTATAAGTGTAACATATGCTTGTAATCTACATATTTACACAAATACATATATGCATGCGATGTCCAACGACTTAAGATATGTGTGTGAGTAGCAATAAAGTATAAAAACTATGATTATTCCTTTACAACTGCAGATACTGCGAGATTTTACCGCCAAGCGAGCATTATCGTAATTTGTTAAAACGAGGCGCGCACCTTATTTCGGTCGTATCTCCTTGACAATTAAAGCTAAAAATCATCCAAAATAAGCATTTTGAATGTCTTTTAATCCTCTTTAGATTCAGGTAGGTCAAAATTGTAGAGAGGTTGTCAGTTTTTATATATTCATCTTAAATTCGTCAATTTAAAGATAAAAAACGTATAGAGTTAACTTCAAATACTTCTATATATACCTAAGCTATTACCTTGATAAAAAAAAGTTGCAGCATTTTCCTCAGTCTATTGCGATAATTGTTTGCTACTAATAATATTCAGCTAAGATTCTTCTCTGCTAAGTTATTTAACCTTAAACCCAAAAAAATTCACTTTTAAAATTTTTTTCAAAATACATTAAGTGTAAAATCATTTTGATAATGCATCCACCGCGGTGAAAGGAATTTGAGCAAATACAAAATAGTTTAGACTAACAAAAAACATGATTTAGAATTTACTGGAACCAAATAACGGGCACTTTCTTGTGTAAGATTTCAGAGTTTTGCCTTTATTTTCCTTGTATCATTTTTAATTTTGCAGATATCAAAATTTGCAAAAAGAAGGTTTTAAGCTACTGTAATGAGCTTTAATTTGATTTTCAAAGTACATGTTAAAAGGTTTTTTAAACCAGAGTTATGACTGGTTGAAGAGTGTGGTCTTTTCAGGGCTGTGTTCAAATGCAAATATCATTAACTGTATTTCGGCAACGATGAGCCTAAACTAATGTTTACTTTATGAATTATTCTTGTCATTTCGTAAGCAAAATTTTTTGTCTTCAATAACTTTTATTTGAAAATGTGATCCTCATTGAGTAATTTGCTTAAAATCTTTGAAAAATCAGTATTTTTTACTTAGAAATCAACGACCTCAATCCCCTGAAACTTATTAAAGCAAAAATAACGTTTAGGGTTTCTTCTTTGGGGTAGAGCTCAACGATCTACACGTTCCATTCGAAATCCCTAAGTTGGGGTGAAACTCACCAACTACGAAAAAGCACCCCTCTTTCTAATATTTCATATTTGACTCATTTTGAATCAATCTAAAAATATTTGAATGTAAAGCGGCTATAGAATTACTCCGAGGTGAAATAACCAAGTGACTGTACTATATGTAAGTACCTACTGTAAAGTTTTACGTGAACTTATTATTAATTTATTTCTTAGTATTTCTGCATTACTTCCTGTAAACTGTAAAGATGTTTGTATACAAAACTGTCTGTGTTTGGATAAATCTTCGCCTCGGATTCTTCACATTATTCAGATAATTACTAATACAGTTTTCGAGTATAAAATAGACATACTTTCCAATTTCCGTATTACCTGTAAATATGTTTTATTCATAAACTAGATAATCTCTAAATTACATAAAAATTAAATATTTCTTAATACCATTTATTAAGAAAATAAATAATTACATTGAAAAGGAAATTATTTTTGCTCAAGCACCATGTCTTTCTCTCCACGGAGTTAAACAGCGCGTGTATTTAATGAACTTCTGGCAGAACAGTTACATAGGTGAATATACTACATTACGCCCATTACGACGATGATGGAAAAAAGTACATTCATTTGTCTTCTGGCGCAACCATCAGAAAAACCATTAGTGTAGAGTGTAGACGAAATGAAATATTATGTTTCAAAGTCTTACTAATGTGGAAACCTTCATGGAGTGTGAACATTAACTTTTTAGTTTTATTAAATGTAAATATAGAGTCATACATATTGTGTTCTACTCTTCACCTAAGAACACTAAACTAAATATCTTCTTGTATGCGCTTATTCTTTTGGGCTTTATGGTAAATTCTGCAAATAATTTGTATCGGTCTTCGTAATGGAGGTGGATAGATATCGCTCATTCTTGACTCCCGGCAGGACTAAGAAAATATATTTTTTTTGTCTAAATGTTATTTGACATTATCTTAATTTTTTTTCTTCTCCAATTCTTTGGGACTTCCTGCCATATGTATTTTTTCTTTTTAAGCGGTGCTCCAGGAATCTACAAAATATCACAATTACTTTTACTTTTTTTACTTACTACTTTACTTTTACGACAAAGGATCAGTTATAGGTTGCTTTTTTAAATAAATAACACAAATAAGTATAAAAACTTGAAATTTCGCCGACGTTTCGGAAATCTAATCTGTTTCCCTTTTCAAGGCTTTTTTGAAAAATCTTTTTTGCTGTGTATGATAAATACACAGCTCTAAGAATGTTTGTTATATTCAATATCCACAGATACTTACTATTTACATAGAACTGCTGATATAGTTAACAGTTTTGTTAGTTTTCATACAATGTTAAATTTGTGAAATTACATAAAAATGAATATTTCTTAATACCACTTATTAACATTGTATAAAAACTAAAAAAACTGTTAACTGTATCAACAGTTCTATGTAAATAGTAAGTATCTATGGATATTGAATATAACAAACATTCTTAGAGCTGTGTATTTATCATATACAGCAAAAAAGATTTTTCAAAAAAGCCTTGAAAAAAGAAACAGATTAGATTTCCGATACGTCGGTGAAACATTTAATTTCAATTTTTTATCTTATTTGTGTTATGTGCTATTTATTTAAAAAAAGCCACTTCTAACTGATCCTTTGACGTAAAAGTCACAGGCGTAGAGGTTATTTACCAGTAACATACTGGAAAATTGTGATATTTTGTAGACTCCCCGAGCACCGCTTAAAAAGAAAAATTACATGCGGTAAGTCCCAAAGAATCGAAGAAGAAGAAAACATTTTTTTTTTCTAAAATGGTTTGACTGTTTTAATAGAGGGATCTAAATTTACTGGTTCTGTGATTGCTATTTGCCTGAAGATTGTTTTAGTATGTTATATAAGATCTGAAACATAAGTTATATAGCAAATTTTAAGGTATTTCGATATATGTATGCACAATCTTAAATTAATATATTTTTCTCGATAACAAGCGCTCATAATACCAGCTTAATCTTTGTATATGTTTCACTTTATTATTAAAATATTAACATACATTGAAACTACGATGGCGTTATGAGCGCTTCTGGTTGAAAAAGAACACAAAATTATTAAAGAAATCGAAATATATTAAAATTGGCTAAATAACTTATGCTTCAGGTCTTGTATAATATATTAAAACAGTTCTCAGACAAAAAAAAACAATCATAACACATTTAGGTCTTAAATTTTATAAAGAGTTAAAACATTTTAGAAACGAAAAAAATTTCTTGGTCCTGCCGGATGGGGGTCAGGAATTAACCTTATCTACCCAGCTCCCTGTTTGAAACTAACAACAGAGCACATTATTACTTCTAACTCTTTTCGTTTAAATATAATTAGGAAACTCACTTAAATCGCAATACTTTTAACATCAGAGTCAAAAGAATCAAAATTTTAAATACCTAAAACGTAAAAGAAATGTAGACTGATTTACGCACTCGACTAATGGAAACCGCATAATTATCTCTACATCCACATAATGGTAAAAAATTTTTCAAAAATTGTTTTCGTTAAAATAGGTTTAAAATGTCATGAAACATCGAATTCTAAATTTTAGCGAAAAAAAAATCTGTCTGTCTGTAACTTTTTTTTGTGCGCACGTCTTCTCTGAAATGTTAGAATTTCTTACGTGGAAATAAAACAGATCATTGAATTTAACTTACTTTAATGATTTACAAAAAAAATACACAAACAAAGGAAGAGCAATTGACATCAGAGTTGTGAGTAAACTTTACAAAATCTTTCGTCAGAATAATCATGTAAACAAACCATTAAAAGTCCATCTTACATATAACAAAAGACAAAGTAAAAATTCTAAACATAATTAAGCTCAGCTGGATTACATATAGACACACAAAAGGAAAACAGTACTAACTGTGCGTAAAATTAATGACGAAAATGGCCCGACAATTAATAATTTCGACATAAACCGGTTCGGCAGTTGAACACTATGTTTTTATGCCCAAAACACACGAGAGATGTCAAAATAACGGGACAGTATAGCTACGCCACCAAAACGAGGTTATTCACGCACTATTATCTTCTCATGGGGTATGAGAAGTCTTTATCGGACGGTAATACTGGATACAATCAAGAATATTACTAGCCAAACATGGAATGAGGTATTGAAGCCATCAATAATTCTGCATTTCCGCAGTCGGCGTCAAACAGCAACATTAGAACCACGAGAGACATACATAATATAAAAGTCTGTGGTACTTAGTTGATTTGACGAAAACATTGCCTTGCTGTAACTATGGGCAATGTTACACTATATCACAGAACATAAAAACTAAAATAACTACTTTACTGATTCTGTTCGCAGTTATTATTCACTAAAAATATACAGATATTTACAAATGGCGGCTTTTTAATTCTTACGACCTACCGGCCAACCGTCTCTACGCCATCTTTTCCACGTCACCTGTTGCCGTCTTGGCGTAGGAATATGTCCCGCTTACTATTGGCTAAACTTGGTCGTGCAAGCTACCACGCTATTGGTCAAGCATTTGTCATGACTAGCTGATAAAATTTAAACGCGTATAATACCTACTAAGATCAATATCTTATAATTTAAATTTAAATAGTGAAATGAATATTCTCGCGATTTATCTAATTTAAGGTACTGAGTGTTCTTACAAAACGTGACCGTTACATCTCTGGACAGTTTATAATATTGAATTGTACAACTGTGTACCATAATAAAATTTGGAACTGGATTGTTTTTTGAACATATCCGGTTGGGGGATAAATAGAGGTAAATAAGGGAAAACCAGTAAACTGGTAAGAGGACAAAAACTTGGGATTTGTTGTATATCCTAGAAGCGAAGGCCTGGGATTTTTTTATCCTGTTTTTCAACCATTCTACTATCCCCACTCCATTATTAAAAGGATTGGTAAAATAAAATTTGAATTTTTACTTGGAATTTGGTACGTGCATGTATTATGACGACATCTGTAATTAGATTATATTTTGAGATGATTCCGAGCCTGATTCTCATTTGACCGGTCTTTTTAGAGGTACAATGTTGTAAAGTTTGGGCTAACATTTTCACATAAAAAATTATATCTAGTGTACCTATAAGAAAACTCTCACAAGCACCATATTATGATAATTTGGGAGAATAGAATAAGACTAATATATGTCCAATGGTATGATTTAGTGAACAATTCTCTTCACCTTAAGTTGTCAGAAGTATAGAAACGGTAGCAATTTTACATTAAAATGAGATAAAACGGCACATAAATATAAATGTAATAACATTTTTAATAAATAATAATATATAAAGTCGCACACTCCCATAATTAGATTAACTTAAAGTATTGGTATAGGAAGGTTGAAAACGTAATGCCCTCTCAGTTTCCTGCCTTCCTGCTTCGGTGGCGCAGTTACCCCAGATTCATCTTAGTTACGGATTTGTTTCCCAATTTTAGATATTACGGATGACTGAATGTGAAAGATAATCTCTGGCACGTTCAAAATAAAAAGTATCATGACTCCAACGTATTTATTATGAAAAGAAATAAAAAGTGTGTATATCTTTTTATCTCTAGTGTTTGTAATCTGGACCATTATAAATTATTTTTCCACTTATTTGATGATGAAAAGAGGACTTCCTATATACCATATTAATCGAGTAAAGATAAAATTTGACCTGGAACTAATTGCAACAGAAATTGTGACTTCACCGCAGTGCATATTTTACTTTTAGGAGCGACTTATTAAAAATGTAGAAAAGTATAAATTGGAAAGCACAAAATGGGCAGATTCTATAGAACGGTCGCTCTTGAGAGTATGAAATTAATTTTATGTATTCATTTTACTTAATTTAAATTGAAAGAAAAGCAACATAAATAAAAGATGTATATTGAATCAACTGAAAAATAAATATTCATGAAAATGAAATCTAAAGTAAAACTTATTAAATTTTAAAATGAAACAGTTTAGTAATTCTTGAATGATATTTCATAATTACTGAAAAGTAACAGTTTCTGTCTTATATATGACATATGATATGAGCAATTCCATTGGTTGAAACAAACGTCATACCTTCATTTGTTTCTTCTAGTGAGAGGGGGGGAGTGCTGGAACAGTTAACATTTTAACAATGAAAGCAAGGAGGGTTGTCGTTTACGTTTACATTTTAATCCCACTGTGGACATGCTGTAAACTCATTAAGAGAGGTTGGCAGACCCATTCAAAGCTTTAGGTTTTCCGATTTTCCCATGTAAGTTTGTACCGATAGTAAACTAATCAGTAGTACTGCGCTGTTGATGAGGTAAGATAAAGGGTTTCCAACAACGGTACTTGTATGAAACAATACTTTTTCACAAGATCGTTTGTATCGAAATGAGTTCAGCGTGATACCTTCCTTTGCTTTATATAGATAGAAAAGGGCTATTTCTCTTACTTTGATGACAGCGTCTTTGTCCGGTAGTGCTTCGCTGCGTACCTTGGTCTATTCTGAAAAAAACTATTATAGTGTCTTCAAAACCATCTCTTCTACAATGTAAGACAGATCAAATGTGCTGTCATATACGCTAATAGTATGAATAAGGAATATTTTACCATACGCCATATTCTTTGTCAACTTTGTTCTTATCACACCAAAAATTAGCAGCTTAACATCCCCATTTACTTGGTTTACCTCGCAGTGATAAGCTATCGTCCATTCCTTGACCGATGAACAAGTAAATGAAACGCTGTCTACTAGATTTGTTTCTCAAAAGTTCTTTTTCTTAGAACAAAAATGCATTTCTTTTGCGAACGATGCATTTTTTTAATCATCTCTTTTTCTATCTCTTGAAGTGTGTTTCGTCTTTTATCATATGGTTGGTTGTCACATCCATCGAACAAAGTTCCTTTTCATCCAGTCGACCTATTTGTTGATTGTTTGTTTATATGTTTTTTTTTTCGGTCACGTTATTCTCAATGTAAATCTATAACTCTCACAAATCACACACACTTCCAAACATCTCGAGATTTTTTAAAATTTTTTACCTAGGTCGATTGGCATTTTTTCTGATAGTCAGGCTGCGCTAAAAGCAATCGGTTCGATGCAAGTCGAATCGAGACTTGTATGGGACTGCATAGATGCCCTTAAGTCCTAGGAAGTCAGAATAAAGTAACCGTGGCTTGGGTACCAGGACACAATGGATACAAGGGAAATGAAAAGGCTGATGAACTGGCCAGAGAAGGCGCGGGTAACGCCCTTATAGGAGCTGAACATTTTTGTGGTGTGGCCAAGCCATGCCATTAACAAATGGGTGCAAACTAAATCTCTGGAAAGGTGGAAAAATTTCCCGCGACAGAGACAGGCCAAAGAGTTCATTAATGAACGATGGGTCAAATTTACGTAGGATCTATTATGCCAAAACAAAAAGGCCATTAGAATAATAGTGGGTCTTCTAATCGGTCATTGCCGGTCACTTAATAAACATATGAGTCTAATGGGTCTGACAGAGGACACAGGATTCAAATTCTGCCAAGAGGCAGAGGAAACCTCAGTCCATGTATTGTGCTACTGTGAAGGCCTTGCTAGACTGAAATTCCAACTACTTGGTGAGGAAAGATTAAGAGCTAGTAGCTACACTAAGGGACCTTTATCAAGGCTGTGGACTCTGATACAAAGGACAAAGCTAGATAAGGAGCTCTAAGAAAAATAAACAGGAGCACCACAATAGATCCATTGGGGTCACAGTGCTCAAGGCCAATCAGCCAGCTCCTCCTAATCTAATCTAGGTACCTACCACTAAAGATGGTAGGGTGTAAGATTAAAGGATCTTACTCATGCGAGAAAATCGAAATTCTCTTATAATGTTCCAATGTTGTACATTAATATTGAATCACAAATTTAATAATACTCCAATAGTGTTTTTTCCTGGGAAATTTACATAAATATGATTTATTTATGTGGAGTCGAGAAACAGTTTTGCTTTCTTATACATTATTAGTATGTTACAAACCTAACAAAATGCCATTATTGATTTTTCCCGTAAAATTCGCGCAGCAGTTTACTGAAAAACTAAAATGTTTCAGCTACTTGAGAAAGTAGGAGCAGCCCATATCATTGTTTAATATATATATTTTTTAAATATAAGAATATAACAAGCTAACCGTTATACTCTTCACCGATTTACTGCATTTTTTATATAATTGTTGCACATTTTATAGGATACTCTTCGCAGTTTTTTGTAAATAATATTAGTTTTAGACATTTTTAGTTTAATTACAAAACATAAAAAAAATGTAATTTTTTTTTATTTAAAAAAATTTACAACTTTTTCTATCGATCGATTGCTCAAAAATAATAAGGTTCTTCCTCTAGCTAACACTAACTTACTGTCCAAATTTCAATACAATCGTTCTTAAGTTATCGTATTTACAAGAAACGTGACGGATCGACGGACAGACGAACAGACGAATGGACTGACATTTTGAAAGTTGCTCAGAATTCGATCACCAACACAGTATATGAAATTTTTTTCTCTACGAGCAGTATTACCGGTTTTAGAAATGTGCCGATCGAATGCAATATACTCTTCGTTTTGTATTTGCGAAGAGCATAATAATGAAGGAATGATTTTTTGTGCAATTATTTTGATGTTGGTCCCTATTTGTGCATAACTTTTATTCAACTTCATATTATACTTTGCTTTTAGGAAGATTTTATCATGAATATGTAAAAAGAACAGACGTATGGTAGTAAATCACCGATCGATCTATTCGAAAATATTAGTGATTGGAAAATAAACGACCTAGTATAAATATTTTCGGCAGTTTCCAATTTCCGAACATCGAGCTAACGTCACACGTCTAAGAATATCTCTAAAAATAATACTTGCATTAAAGTATTTTATAAAATTCAAAATTATATTTATTATAAAATATTTCTACGTTGACATGAAGAATGGCAGCACGGGTATGTTTTTATTTATTGGAATAAATACATTTGATATTATATATTGTTTGCGAAGATAGATATAAACATCGTAAAATATGTACCACGTGTGCGGATGCATATATAATTGAATTTTAAAGCGAAAATGCACAGTTCAATTTTTGTTCTTTGTGGAATCAGTTTTTAATACTAAAGTGTACACACTGTGCATGACTGGCTCCTAAAACAAATATGGCCGGTATCCTTTGTTTCTATACTACTGAGGAAGAACCTAAGAAGGTTAAAATAAGGATGTTTACCAGGATTATTGAGGTAACGACAACGATATAAAACATACTGTCAACTGTTTAGATAATAACATGTCTTTTATAGTCACTGCTAACTAGAATCCTTATTGCATTAAGTTTATATGCCAAATTAAATAAGTTATTGGAAGTCAACGTCGCAGGTGTTGCCAAAAGGCAATGTATCCGAATTATAAATTATAGTGGAAATTAGATGTTATATAATCGAAACCTGGCGAAACAGACCTTGTGGATGTCTCGTCACTAATGTCAGGGCCTGTTGGCTTTTTTGTAGTGAGTTCGATTCCTACCAATACTAAAAAAAGAGGGTTTTTCTGAGTACTGTACAAAGTTGTACTTGTTGCGCAGACAACTATTATAATTAGACAATACATTGGTTGAAGAACTATTATGTTTGCGTTTTTAGAAGAAAACCGCTGCCCAAGGAATAACTACTTCTACATCCAGATTTCTCATCCAAGTATCTTTAAAGGAAAATATCTTGATTATGTTTGCACTCTAGTTGCACTAGTATGTGGAAATAATTGGTGATAGAATTTTAATAATATAATGTTTGTGTCAGATGTCATAAACAAATTTGAGGCATTGGTTTCTAGTACATACGCCAAAAATGAAGGTTCTGAATACTTATTACCTTGCTTTACCTATTTTCTCCTATTTAACGGAATCATCTCAACGTTTCAACGGAACCGTCTCAAAATACAATCGAATTCCAGATGTCGTTATAATACATAAGTGTACCAAAGGACCCCACACAATTCCTTGTGTAAAAGTGGCTTCCGTTAAATTGGCTGGATTTTTGGTATGTTCTATATTTTGGACCCCTGAACAAATGTCCCAATGGGTCGGAGGTCCTAAACCACTAGGGCTTCAAGATAGAGCCAGTTGAAGTTGGGATTATGAGGTATTGGCATTGACAATATTCACACAAAAAATAAAATCTATCGTAAAACAGCCACGAACGTTTAATTCATTTGTTTTAACTTTCGAACTACCGTCTAGGACACCATCCGCAAAGAAATGAATTCAGCTTAAGCCATTCGAATTCTCTCACCCTCGTGCATCCCTCTGAATTATTTCAGATTTTTTCGAAAACATTCATTTCTTCCACCCGACGATGGAAACTGTTAGATCGGAAAAGAAATCATACAGGAACCAGCTACATCTGAAATCTAATTAGCTGCAGTCGAAGAAAAACATTTTTTAGAGGAAACGCAAAAAAACACGAAGAAATCACTGGAAATGCCTATTTTACGGTCACGGAAACGAGGAAATGAGGAATGCGGCTACTGAATAATCATTGACAGGGTTTCCCTCACTGAAGGCCAACCAAAACTCTCCATACCCAAGAACAAAGGCATCATTTGAACAATGTTCGATGTACGGCCAATACCTCATAATCCCAACTTCAACTGATTCTATCTTTAAACCCTGGTGGTTTGGGACCTCCGATCCATTGATGCATTTGATAAGGGGCCCAAGATATAGAACATGTAAAAAATCCAGCGAATTTAACGGAAGCCACGTTTACATAAGGAATTGTGCGGGTTTCAAGTGAATATCTCAATTTTATTTTATCAACCCTCCTAATAATGGAGCGGGGGTGGGTTGAAAAATACTATAAAGAAATCTGAGGCTTTGGATTTTAGTATTACCAGCTTGCTTTACTTATTTTCCCCTATTTAACCCACAACCCTTCATGGGAATTAGCGCATATTCAAGTGAATATCTTAAACCGTTCCTAAGAAAACGTGCGCACAAAAAATGTTCGACCGACAGAGAGAAAATTTTTATCGCTCAAATTTAAAATCTCGACGCTTTACGACACCTCAAATTTAAAAGGTGAAAATGGTTGCAAAACATGTGTATATCATGGTTACGCCAGCCAGACTATTAAAAATTAGTTAATAGGTATTTTTTATGAATTTAGCTAAAAGAAAGTATTTTACATTTCAAAACATCTGCTTGAAATTTTCTCATTTTGTGGCAAATAATGAATCATAAAAAAAATTGGTGACGATTTTTTGTTTGATGAAAGTACACTTCATAACACCTTCGTGATTTTTGTCTCAAAATTAATTTTAAGATCTCTCCAATCTATTACAACTGGTCTGTTTGAGAATTTTTGTTAATTAATGTGACAGACTTAATTTTAAATGTGCTGCATCAATGCATCATGATTAATCACTGGCATCTCAGGACACCTCCTTAAAAAAACGACTGAAGTTTAAGATCTCCTCTAAAAAATTGGCAGGATTTTTTTTTATGAAAGTACACTTCATAACACCTTCTTGATTTTTGTCTCAAAATGAATTTTAAGATCTCTCCAATCTATTACAACTGGTCTGTTTGACAATTTTTGTTAATTAATGTGACAGACTTAATTTTAAATGTGCAGCATCAATGCATCATGATTAATCACTGGCATCTCAGGACACCTCCTTAAAAAAAACGACTGAAGTTTAAGATCTCCTCTATGCATTAAAATTTGTCTGACATTGAAAAAATGTGACAGACTTAATTTTGAATGTGCAGCATCAATCAGGATTAATCATTGGCATCTCATGACACCTCCTTTAAAAAAAGGCTGAAGTTTAAGATCTCCTCTATGCAGTAAAATTTGTCTGTCATTAAAAAAACGTGTCAGACTTAATTTTGAAGCGCCATGATGACGTTGTTTTTATAAATAAACTTTTACAATGGCCGCGTCAAAACACCACTTTAATTTTTTCTGTAATTAAGTTTGAGGTCTCTTTTATGCATAAGAATTGATCTGCCAGTGAAAAAATGTCTGTTTGACAGACTTAATTTTTAAAGGGCCGCGACCACATTTTTTAATTAAAAAATGTACAGATCTTGCATCTTTCGAAGTATCTTATGCGTATTGAAAATACCAGTTGCAACTATAATCCTCTTGGAGTGCAAGGATGGATGGCTAGGATGATAGGTATTTTCAGCATTTGCATTAGGTACCATTAGCGATTAGTCATAAAAAAAAAAACTTTTATCAAAATTAATAATACCACTTGAGTTCATTGTAATTGGACCCATGTTCGTTGATAATTTTTTTTTAGATTAACCGAGCTATCATCTGTTAAATTGTATCATAAAGCTTGTAGAACACCCTGTATAGTGCTTTTCTACTGTACTTTCTTATATCATACTTAGATGTGTTTGATAAATTTATTTACATAATTTTAAATATATTTGTCCATACGATCGAATTAAGCCAGTCCATGTTTTATTGGATTATTATGTTTTATTAATGTTAATTTGAAAGTGGCGGTGTTCTGTAAGAAATAACTCAAGTTATGCAAACTAAGTGACATACGATATGGCAGTGTCGGCATGTATCAAAAGAGACCATTAAGTTTAGGAGTGTTTATGTTTATATTTTAGTTTCGAGATAGTCTGGAATGAAGTGAGAGTGACAGGGAAAAATTGTTAGAACGTTATGATGAGATAGACTTGATTATTCATACAAATTTAGTTCGTGAAGTACTTTGTAAATAATTAAAATTGTACATTTGTTGATTTGTTGGTATTTCTTACAGTACTAATAAAAGAATATTCGAATTCCATATACTTACCTATTGTGTCTGATGTTGCATACGAAACCAGTAAATATATCTACCGTTTAAAGTAAGTGATAAGAGAAAATAAGAAGTGATATTCGATAATTTTCATTGCAATTGTCTTAACATTATTTTGATTCATTTTATATAAAAACTAGCAATACAAAATTTGGGGCTTTATATGTAACACATGTAGGTACTTATATTTAATTATATTTATTAAATAAGTGATAACGACAAAAAAACCTTGGTAATAATTTTAAGCATTTTTTACAAACGCGAGGATTTTTCGAGGATCATTAGGCATTTTCTCATAATTAAAGGGATTTTTAATTTGCACCAGTGGCGTCTGTTCAAACCCGTATACGTACTTACCGATTCTATTTCATTTTGTACGGCATTTCGTTTATGGAACCGAAAATATCTCTCAGGGAACTCACCCTGTACATAACTAAATACACAAAATACAAGTTTAAGTTACAAATATTCTTTTATCATCTACAATCCAATAACAGAATTAATTTGTGTCAAACTGAGGCAATAATTTTCACTGCTTGGATTGTTATTGAAACGCGATATCCCTAATAGCATGGCGTTGAGTGAACGGTACGGTTACAAGGCCGGCGCAGCGGCCTCGACAGAATCTGTCGCTTTCGATACGTTTTTCGTAAGATGGGTCCTATATCATGCGCCCAGTAGTATTTTCAATACTAAAATGTGGTATGACCGTTGCTAACTAAAAAAAAATTATTTTCTCAATTCTAAATTAATGTTGTAGATTCCTTTTATTCAAATACGTTTTTCATCGAAGAAATGTTTTTTACTGTGTCGGACTTAATATTTAAGCGCCGCGATAACGTTTTATTTTTTTAAATAGAAATTTCCAGACAGACAAGTTCTAATAGGTAGGAGAGGTCTTAAACTTAATATTAAAACAAAAATCAAGGAGGTGTTATGAAGTGTACTTTCATAAAAAAAAATGATAAAAAATTAAGTCTGTCAAATTAATTAACAAAAATAATAGGAGGATCTTAAACTTCATTTTAAAACAGAAATCAAGGTAGTATGAAGTGTACCTTCAGCAAAAGAAAAAAATATATAGAAAATTGAGTCTGTCAAATTAATTAACAAAAATTGGCAGATTGACCAGTTTTTATAGATAGGAGAGATCTTAAACTTTATTTTAAAACGAAAATCAAGTGTATTTTCATTACAAAAAATGCTTTAAAAAAATTAAGGCTGTCACATTAATTAACAAAAATTGTTAGACAGACCAGTTGTAGTAGATAGTAGAGGTCTTAAACTTCAGTTTAAAAGAAAAATCAAGGAGTTGTAATGAAGTGCACTTTCAGAAAAAAGAAATTACAAAAAATTCTGTCAAATTAAATAACAAAAATTGTCAGACAGACTAGTTGCAATAGATAGGGGAGATCTTAAACTTCATTTTAAAACAGAATTCAAGGAGGTGTTATGAAGTGTATTTTCATTAAAAAAAATGCTCTATAAAAAATTAAGTCGATATATGAAATAAATAATATAATAAGTAATATAAATACAACAGTAACTTTTTTACAAGATTATAGTATATACCCCAACAACCTTAGAAATACATTATTTAAACATCACACAGGACAACTATTTCCCGATCCATATTGTATATACACAGATGGCTCTAAAAATGATGCTAATACAGGATGCACCATATTCGACTCACAAAATAATTATCACAAACAAATTAAACTAAAACCAAATTTCAGTATTTTTTCCGCAGAAATGATCGCAATTATAGAGGCATTAAAATATAGCTTAACTCTAAAAGAACAAGAAATACTAATAATTACCGACAGCAAAAAATAAAAAACTAAAATCCTAAAACAGATACCAATTTTTTAATAAATACTGTTGTTACACTAATACAAACCTTACAAGACTCATCAAAGAGTGTTAATTTAGTATGGGTAAAAGGGCACTGCAATATCATCAATAACGAAAAAGTCGACAAATTAGCAAAAGACGCCCTAACAAACCAAACCCTTGTAGATTACCCTTATCCTTATGAGGATATACTCCCCACTGTTAAAGAAAGATTGCTTAACGATTGGGAAAATGCTTACAGACAAGAATTAAAAGGAATGTATTATAAAAATATACAATCAATCATACCTAAAACGCCATGGTTCAAAGACAGCAAATTCAATAAAAATAGCGTTAAAAATATATGTAGACTCAGATTTACTCACGTACTGGTTCCTACCTACCTAAATAAAATCAAATTTAAGGACAGTCCTCATTGTGATTTTGGTAAATTAGGTGATGCGGAGCACATATTTCTTAACTGAATTAAAATCTGACAAAATTAATCCTCCTCATTTCTATGGTTTGCCAAAAATTCATAAACCTGACATCCCCTTAAGACCAATTGTGAGTTCAGTTAATTCTCCATGTAGTAAACTCTCAAAATATTTATTAAACATCTTAAATCATTTATCAGGTTCCTCCGAGTCTTATATTAAAAATAGCAAATAGCATTTTTTGGAAAAGCTGTCAGAAAATCATTTTAACAATAATCATCTAATGGTCAGTTTTGATGTAGTAAGCCTATTTACAAATGTTCCTGTAGATAAAACATTAATAATAATTAAAAACAAATTGCAACAAGATGGGAATTTGGCGAATAGAACTAAGTTAAGCATTGAAACTATAATGGAATTACTTACACATTGCATTAAAACAACATACTTTCAATTAAATAATGACTTCTATCAACAAGACTTTGGGATGGCCATGGGTTCTTCATTATCTCCAATATTAAGTAACATTTTCATGGAAAATTTCGAGGAAAGTAATATTAATAATCTAGCTTATAAACCCATTGTATGGTGGAGATATGTAGATGACATTTTTGCTATATGGCCTTATAGTAAAGAATGTTTAAGTAATTTTTTGAATCAGATTAACGAAAAAGAACCTTCAATTACATTTACAATAGAAATAGAGAATAATAATGAATTACCTTTCTTAGATATTTTAATTAAAAAATTAGTTAACACATACCAAACCAGTGTGTATAGAAAACAAACACACACAAACAGATACTTAAATTTCAATTCAAATCAACATATTAGTGTTAAGAAAGGTGTTGTTAAGTGTTTGTACGACAGGGCCAAAATTATTTCTTCAAATGATGTAATATTAAGGAACGAAAAACAATTTATAAAAACTGTCTTATTGAATAATCAATATCCTGAGAGTTTTGTTGATAGTCAGTTATTGAACATTGGTAGTAGAGAGAATATACTATCACTACCTGAGGTATTTAGGTCAATGGCAGTAATTCCATATATACATGGTTTATCGGATAAATTACGAAAAATTGGGAACAGGTTTTCCGTACGAACGGTTTTTCAAACGGGCTCCACGCTAAGATCGGTTTTATCAAGAACCAAACCTCCAAATATTGTTCAAAGTTCAAAAAATTGTATTTATAGTGTTCCGTGTGAGTGCGGAAAACATTACGTAGGTGAATCATCTAGACCTTTCAACGTAAGTCTTGGTGAACATAGAAATTACGCTAGAAGGGGAGAATTTAAAAAATCCAAAATTTGTGAACACGCGTGGGATAATAATCATAGAATTAAATGGGACTCGGCGAAGATTTTGGAAAAAGAGAGCAACGGAACTAAAAGAAAACTTAAAGAATCCGCGATTATTTTATTAAACGAGGATAGATGCGTTTCTAATTATTCAATAGATTTTTGTACTAGTTGGTTGCCCATCCTTAGAGACGAAGTAAGTAAAAATAAGATAAATATAATTTAATGTCTCACGTGACTATGGAAATACATAAACAAAGAACTGTCATGGTTGACGGCCAAAAAAGTTTTGAGAACGGAAGTAGATTCTCTTCCGAAACGTTAACTACCTATAGCTTTGATTTTCAGTTTTTAGTTTATAACATTGTTCTAGTTTATATATTTTTAGGTGTGAGACTTTTTGAAACAGTCAAGTACTCAAGAACCAACCTCTATCTGATCCGTTTGGCGCAGAGGTTTTTTCATTAAAATTTTTAAATATTTTTCAGTGGCAAAATACCCAATAAAAAGTAAGAAAATCTGAATATGCCACAAATAAACAATTACAGACAAAATTAAGGAATTTGTCGAAAAAGTGTACAAATTAAAAATATGCCTGCCATTTAATTTAGCACAACTATTAGCACAAAACCTTGAAATATACAAACTGCTGTGTGTTCATATAAAAAATCTAGGAATAAAACTGTAATAAAAACAGACTATATAATAAGTTTCTTGTAAGATAGTATTAAGTGATCCTACTGTCTTTCCCAATGTTACCCGAATCATTCCGAGGTCCTTCTTATTTGTGTTTAAGATTAAACAGACCCCTAGTCAAAATAGTGTCCCCGTTTTATTTCCCCTCAAAAAAATAGTATACTTGAAAAGAAAAGTGAAAAAAAACATATATACTTATTAAAAGAAAAGAAAAAAAAACAATTGTGCTAAAAATAAGTTAAAAAAAATCGTAAAAAAGAGAGATATCTAGGATAAGTTATTATAAGCAGTATGACAATAAACAATTATTGGAAAAAAGTAACGCATGTAGACAAACTTGGAGAAAAAAAATTACATATACATATATAGATATAAGAAATTGTAAATTTACCTCAGAGTTGAGAAATGATACCTATTAGAAAAAAAAAACAATTGTGCTAAAAATAAGTTTAAAGAAAATCGTAAAAAAGAGAAATATCTAGGATAAGTTATTATAAGCAGTATGACAATAAACAATTATTGGAAAAAAGTAACGCATGTATACAAACTTGGGGAAAAAAAAATTACATATACATATATAGATATAAGAAATTGTAAATTTACCTCAGAGTTGAGAAATGATGCCTATTAAAAGAAAAGAAAAAAAAGCAATTGTGCTAAAAATAAGTTAAAAAAAAATCGTAAAAAAGAGAGATATCTAGGATAAGTTATTATAAGCAGTATGACAATAAACAATTATTGGAAAAAGGTAACGCATGTATACAAACTTGGAGAAAAAAGAATTACATATACATATATAGATATAAGAAATTGTAAATTTACCTCAGAGTTGAGAAATGATACCTATTAAAAGAAAAGAAAAAAAACAATTGTGCTAAAAATAAGTTAAAAAAAAATCGTAAAAAAGAGAGATATCTAGGATAAGTTATTATAAGCAGTATGACAATAAACAATTATTGGAAAAAAGTAACGCATGTATACAAACTTGGAGAAAAAAAAATTACATATACATATATAGATATAAGAAATTGTAAATTTACCTCAGAGTTGAGAAATGATACCTATTAGAAAAAAAAAACAATTGTGCTAAAAATAAGTTTAAAGAAAATCGTAAAAAAGAGAAATATCTAGGATAAGTTATTATAAGCAGTATGACAATAAACAATTATTGGAAAAAAGTAACGCATGTATACAAACTTGGGGAAAAAAAAATTACATATACATATATAGATATAAGAAATTGTAAATTTACCTCAGAGTTGAGAAATGATGCCTATTAAAAGAAAAGAAAAAAAAGCAATTGTGCTAAAAATAAGTTAAAAAAAAATCGTAAAAAAGAGAGATATCTAGGATAAGTTATTATAAGCAGTATGACAATAAACAATTATTGGAAAAAGGTAACGCATGTATACAAACTTGGAGAAAAAAGAATTACATATACATATATAGATATAAGAAATTGTAAATTTACCTCAGAGTTGAGAAATGATACCTATTAAAAGAAAAGAAAAAAAACAATTGTGCTAAAAATAAGTTAAAAAAAAATCGTAAAAAAGAGAGATATCTAGGATAAGTTATTATAAGCAGTATGACAATAAACAATTATTGGAAAAAAGTAACGCATGTATACAAACTTGGAGAAAAAAAAATTACATATACATATATAGATATAAGAAATTGTAAATTTACCTCAGAGTTGAGAAATGGTACCTATTAAAAGAAAAGAAAAAAAAACAATTGTGCTAAAAATAAATTTAAATAAATCGTAAAAAAGAGAGATATCTAGGATAAGTTATTATAAGCCGTATGACAATAAACAATTATTGGAAGAAAGTAACGCATGTATACAAACTTGGAGAACAAAAAATTACATATACATATATAGATATAAGAAATTGTAAATTTACCTCAGAGTTGAGAAATGATACATATTAAAAGAAAAGAAAAAAAAACAATTGTGCTAAAAATAAATTTAAAAAAAATCGTAAAAAAGAGAGATATCTAGGATAAGTTATTATAAGCAGTATGACAATAAACAATTATTGGAAAAAAGTAACGCATGTATACAAACTTGGATAAAAAAAAATTACATATACATATATAGACATAAGAAATTGTAAATTTACCTCAGAGTTGAGAAACGATACGTATTAAAAGAAAAGAAAAAAAAAACAATTGTGCTAAAAATAAGTTTAAAAAAGAATCGTAAAAAAGAGAGATATCTAGGATAAGTTATTATAAGCAGTATGACAATAAACAATTATTGGAAAAAAGTAACGCATGTATACAAACTTGGAGAAAAAAAAATTACATATACATATATAGATATAAGAAATTGTAAATTTACCTCAGAGTTGAGAAATGGTACCTATTAAAAGAAAAGAAAAAAAAACAATTGTGCTAAAAATAAATTTAAATAAATCGTAAAAAAGAGAGATATCTAGGATAAGTTATTATAAGCCGTATGACAATAAACAATTATTGGAAGAAAGTAACGCATGTATACAAACTTGGAGAACAAAAAATTACATATACATATATAGATATAAGAAATTGTAAATTTACCTCAGAGTTGAGAAATGATACATATTAAAAGAAAAGAAAAAAAAACAATTGTGCTAAAAATAAATTTAAAAAAAATCGTAAAAAAGAGAGATATCTAGGATAAGTTATTATAAGCAGTATGACAATAAACAATTATTGGAAAAAAGTAACGCATGTATACAAACTTGGATAAAAAAAAATTACATATACATATATAGACATAAGAAATTGTAAATTTACCTCAGAGTTGAGAAACGATACGTATTAAAAGAAAAGAAAAAAAAAACAATTGTGCTAAAAATAAGTTTAAAAAAGAATCGTAAAAAAGAGAGATATCTAGGATAAGTTATTATAAGCAGTATGACAATAAACAATTATTGGAAAAAAGTAACGCATGTATACAAACTTACAGAAAAAAAATTACATATACATATATAGATATAAGAAATTGTAAATTTACCTCAGAGTTGAGAAATGATACCTATTAAAAGAAAAGAAAAAAAAACAATTGTGCTAAAAATAAGTTTAAAAAAAAATCGTAAAAAAGAGAGATATCTAGGATAAGTTATTATAAGCACTATGACAATAAACAATTATTGGAAAAAAGTAACGCATGTATACAAACTTGGAGAAAAAAAAATTACATATACATATATAGATATAAGAAATTGTAAATTTACCTCAGAGTTGAGAAACGATACTTATTAAAAGAAAAGAAAAAAAAACAATTGTGCTAAAAATAAGTTTAAAAAAAAATCGTAAAAAAGAGAGATATCTAGGATAAGTTATTATAAGCAGTATGACAATAAACAATTATTGGAAAAAAGTAACGCATGTATACAAACTTACAGAAAAAAAATTACATATACATATATAGATATAAGAAATTGTAAATTTACCTCAGAGTTGAGAAATGATACCTATTAAAAGAAAAGAAAAAAAAACAATTGTGCTAAAAATAAGTTTAAAAAAAAATCGTAAAAAAGAGAGATATCTAGGATAAGTTATTATAAGCACTATGACAATAAACAATTATTGGAAAAAAGTAACGCATGTATACAAACTTGGAGAAAAAAAAATTACATATACATATATAGATATAAGAAATTGTAAATTTACCTCAGTGTTGAGAAATGTGAGAATGAAAGGTAGAAAAATATACATAAATAATAAAAAACAAACAGTCGGCCACACTGAGCTAATGGTGTGAGTACATTCCCTAGCCACAATCACCCCAAATTAAAAAAAAATGTCTGTCACATTGGTTAACAAAAATTGTCAGACAGACCATTTTTTTTTAAATGATTCATTATTTACCACAAACTGAGAAAATTTCAAGCAGGTGTTTTGAATGCAACATCGTTTTTTTAGCTAAATTCAAAAATTCATAAAAAAAAACAGTTAACAAAATTTTAATGGTCTTATGGGTGTAACATGATATTTACATGTTTTGCAACCATTCTGATCTTTTAAATTTGAGGTGTTCGATTGGGTACCTCTTTTGTCATGGGAGCTCGGTCTATAATGTCATCTTGTTATATTCAACATCCGAAAAACCATGTGGTGCAACAATTGTTATGTTTTAAAGTATAAATTAAAATTTGTGAGCCTTCAACTTGTGTTTGTGTTCGGTCATTATGCTCTTCGTAAATACATAACGAAGGGTATATTGCATATAATCTTATGCTTCTAAAACTGGTTATATCGCTCATAGCGAAAAAAAATCACATCACTGTGTTAGTGATCAAATTCTGAACCACTTTCAAAATGTCCGTCAGTCCGTCTGTCTGTCTGTCCGTCCGGTAAGGTCTTCCTTGTAAGCACGATAGCCTAAGAAATAAAAATCCGGTTATCTTGAAATTTGGACAATAAATTAGTATTAGCTAGAGGAAGAGCCCTATGGTTTTTATAAACCTAAAAGTTACCTAGAAAATAATGCGAAAAGTAGCCTATAGAATGTGCAACAATTATATGAAAATTGCAACAAATCGGTGAAAAGTATAATGGCTTACTATAGTTAATTAGGTGCTGAATTTTTCATGAAGTGTATAAAACCTCATTGTGAGTAATACTTTAGTTTAATTTCCGGTATTGTTAGTTGTGGGCTAAAACTGAAAAAGAATACGTTGGTTAATGACCTTACAAGTCATTCCAGAATGCTCAGATTATTTGTTTACCTACAAAACCACAAATTTTGTGGCTAAGGGTACTGGACTACAATATTCTAACTCAAGTTTACATTCGAAGCGATGTGAGTCTACAAAGACCTATTGCTGTATATTATGATTTTAAAATAGGCTGCATGGCTTGTCTGGAAACCAAAATGAACAAAGTAGGAGTCTATTTTTACAACCTCTACATGGCACTTGACTAGTGGGAGTTTGAAATAGATGGTGACTCATACACTTTAGCAGTAGTGTTTCGGATCTTACTCTCGCTTACGGTTGAGTTTTTAATAATTATATCTCTTGTTTTAATTTATTTATCTTTATTCAAGATATTTTTCATTGTGATTTACTTGCCAAACCTTTTGTTCCTTGTACCTTTGTGCCTTTGTTGTCGCTTAAATACAATTCTAAATATACCATTAGAGACATTGTGATAAAAGCCGAAAAACTATTTTAAAAATTGTGACGCAATGAAAACGTCAATATATCGATTCCTGCTAACTGTAGGTATCGATGACGAAAATATCTAGAGGTGTCCTTGATATTTGGACCAGTTTTACTAATCTCCATTTTATTCAATTTATAGATCAAATTCTGGTCTGACCATCTTCCGTGTTAACTGTTCATTTAAAAACGTGGTACAGGAGGTGTAGTTACATAGCATTGGTGAAAAATGTTATAATTATATTGGTAGTAAGATATTTCAAATGTGTTCACGTAGAGTATGTAACTTATCCGTCAATGAAATAAAGAGCAGTGAGGTAGTTCCCTATCACTTCACACCAAATATTTACTAAGATTAGTGTTGAAAGTTATTTTCAACTGCATTGTATGGGTTATTGCCACGTTTACGAATACTCTGTATATACTGATACCAAATAATGGAAATTTTAAGTTATTGCAATAACGTAGTACATCAACAAAGTATCATAAATATTCGTTTATCCACCTAGCGTGATTTAACTCAAACTATGATGTACTAGGGTAACACCAGATAAGGCAATTTGCTATTCTAGGCATATATTTGAAAATATTATAAAGGATTATAGTTGTAAAGAAAAATTTCGCTTGGAAATTGTATTTTCTGTTCTTCTGCTTGAGATAAAAAAATCATCTATAAGATATAAGGTCCTAACAATGTCTACTCGAAGTGACTTAGGCTCCTGTACGTAACCTTTAAGCTGCGTTCCAGGTGGAAGCTTGTCCTGGGCAGGGAGAAGGAGCAACCACTCCTTGGTCCTGAGCCAGTCTTTGATCTTCCAAGAAGCCTAATTCAATCATGGTTACGAGACTGGGCCATGGCAAGGTTCAACAACTATGGGCCCCTGGAATGAGGCAGTCGAGGCTCCATGTAAAGAGGCCCTCGACTAACTCAATCATTAGGTAGTTGCTTGGGCTTGACAGGGAAAAATGAGAGGGACACACAAATAGGACACTCTCCTCTGAACAAACATCTTTATACAATGGGGTTGAAGAACAACCCTATTTGAAGGATATGTGGAGTGGAGGATGAAACCACCACTCATGTGCTATATAGTTATATACCTCTAGGTGCGTCAAGGTATAGACATTTCCAAGTGCGATTTCTACAGCCGGGACCAACACTGGAACAGACTGCTATCCTTTGTGGAGAGCACTGGTCTCTTCTGGGAGATCCTACACGTCGCGAACGCACAATGGGCCGACAGGTCTGAGTGCTGCGGATCCTATAGGTCTACTCACGTTTGTAATAAAAATGCATGTACTTATGCATCATTTGTTTCCTCACAGACGATCTGTTGACCAGACAGTCTATCGCACGTTGAAATTAGCCTTATAGGCTGCTCAGACCAGATTAAACGACAGAACTTTTGCACGTGCAATCGCCAGACACTGAACCTTAGTCTTCCATCCTCTCAGGTCTTGTGAGTATTTCTTTTTCTTAGCGTCTCACAAGATATTGATATAAAGCTGTTTGTCAGATTATCTTATGGCAAGGATAACCAGCCTTTGGGTAGTGGAAATATTACCTCTGGAGCAAAATAAATAGCACTATTATCACTGAATTATCTCACTATTACAAGTCTCCTAGCACATTGAATGAGACCTGAACTCAAAACTGATCGAAACTAAAAAATTCAAGATAGCGGCTCCAACATGGCGATTTAGTTTTATCGTCTGATTCGTCTGAAAATCGTCATCAGAAAGTTACCGAGGTTGCAGATCATAAATATTTTGTCGATATTTAACAATTCAGTATCACGGACAAGTTTTGTAATTTATGATCTGATTCGTTTGAAAATCGGTGTCTGTGGATTTTCGAGATCGCAGATTAAAAATATTTAGTCGCAATTGGGAGATTAAGTAGGACAAACCTAAAAAGAAGAAAATAAACAAATAGTTTAAAAAAATTAAAAAACATGCTTTTAAGAACCAACTAAAGCTGTTAAAAAAATGGACTAAAACGACAACGGGCTCCCTACGCTTTTACGTTTGTTTCATTTTATTTTTTACAATTTCCTGACGGTGGACGGTGGGATTATTTTCCGTGGTCCCCGACACCACACGGAAAAAGCTCCAGAAAAATATCCACAACCACTCTCCACATCCCGCGGGGTTAGTCACTGTAAATTCCAGAATCATGTGCTCTAAGTAAACGAAGGTACCACAAGCCTTCTGCATTTGGCCTGCCAACCAAACAGCCAATTTCTGACAGGCCGGCATGATCTTCAGTTCCGAGAGCAGCGTAGGCTTCACACCTCCGAGTACACCGATTATTGGGACGACCATCTTGACCGAGTAGCCTGGGTGCAGGACTTGGAGCTCGTACCGGAGATCACGGTATTTGGTCCGTTTTTCTTCCTCTTTCAAAGTGATGTTTGGCTCAGCAGGTGCCGAGAACTCGATCACAAACATCACTTTGTCTTGATGGTCGAGGAGGACTATGTCAGGCTTATTGGCTTGAATTAGCCTGACTGTCGGAAACGAGTAGTTCCAATAAATTCGGCATGTCTCGTTTTCGGCAACGGACTCGATGTCTCTGGGACATAAGGCAGCACTGGTGTCTGGTCTATTCCATACGAGTGCCGTAGATGGTAGTACAGTATCCGTAACGCCGCGTTATGGCGATGAATGTAGGCCGAAATCGCACATACCTGGCATGCAGAAAGTATATGCATGAGCGGTCCGGCGCTTGACGGCAGGTCCTGCAGTTAATATCAGGAACCTCTACACTCATTACGTGGCTTCGGTAAACCAAAGTGTTAATGGCACCATCTTGACAGGCCACAATGAATTCCTCGGTCTCCGAATTCAGCCCAGCTGACCTTAGAATGTCAGCCTTGTCGATACATCCAGTGTTTCTAGGTTCTTATAGAACACCCCATGTATGGGTTTATCGACAGACGTTCCTGTTCGGCAGCTTTTATTTACGCCTTCAGGCGAGGTCGCTGAAGTTCAGTGACTGACTTTGGGTCAGAACCGCGCCGGCCTCCTCGCCTGTCATTGAATACAAGACCAAGTTCATCTGCAGCTCTTTTTTTCTGCCTTAAACGGTCCTGCACCCACCCCCGCATTTTCGTGATCTCTCACTAACTGCAGAAGCGGGTCTGAGCTCCCAAGTATGTTACATGCCATGCTCAGTGCTACTATGCCAAATACCCTACGATAGTCAATTCAGGATGTCGATAGATTCCGCTTGTACTGCACAGAATCCTGCGCAGTACAACGGTCTATCAGCAGGCTGTCTTTACAGCCCGCCATGCCCATCTTGGTACCGGGTCAACCTGCCGCAATGTCCTAGCATACAAGATACATAATAAAATAATATCTAATATAATAATAAATATCTTGTGGCAGGAGTTCAGACAGGTGATCGGCCTATAATTCCTTGGATCGGACAGATCTCCCTTTTTGGGGACTAGCACGGTACGTCCCTTGACAAACCAGCCCGGAATCTGCTGCCCCTCGTTCAACTACGTGGTGAAAACTCGGGCCAGACGACGCGCGATGGTGGGTGGAAGGAAATTTTTTCCACCACCAGTTGTTACGTTACGTTTATTACCATTATTATTATTATTATTATTATTATTATTAATATTATTTTCTTGCTTCTAAGACATTTTTTAACAGTTTCAATTGGTTATTAAAGACGTATTTTTATTTTTTTTAAATTAATTATTTATATCAGCATTTTAAACCTTTCACACCAATATTTATAGGATGTGTCTCTAGTCATGGCAACATTTTAAAAAATTCTGTCTGTACTTTCAACGTATTGATGTATATTGTCACAGCAAATACACTGCATTAGAAATTAAAGACTTTAATGCAGAGTCATCTTAAACTTCTCACCATGGACTTATTCAAATGCATTCTCATTTTATGTGTTTAGAAATTTCGAGATACCATCCACAAAACAATTAATTTTCATTATGACGCGAGGCGCACAATAAATTTCCAATTGTGTTTTGCTCTTCTCCGTTATGCAATTCTATTATATCTTATTATGCAGTTCAAACAACCAACCTAAATAAATTTTGGCATGAGCAATTTGAAGTTAACTTCTCGAATACGGAAATTAGATTGGCTTATATCGAAATAAATCAAGCAAAATTGCGTATTTACGTTGTCTAGCACTACCAGAGTGGGAATAATAAATATTAATGACACTGAATAATACCACACCAGCCGCCAATGCGTACTTATGACAGTTTTATTTTCTCGAAGCAAACGAGAAATTGATGGTGAGCAGCCTCTACAATTAAAAGCACTGCATGCCCAATTGAGTGCTTTACAGGGGTGGCACACAATTTATCGGTTAACCAAGTAACCTCTTCTAAACTAAGTTTTCATCATAGTTTAATTAATTACTCAAATTTACAGTTTTCCCCGAGTGACGAAAAGGGTTATTTTTGGGGTTCTTTGGGGTCGCTGAATCCACGTTTAAAGTCAAAGGTATTCTATCACATCACAGTGTTAAAAGATGTATATTTATTTACACTGCATAACATTATTAATAGGTTTTTTTTGCAAATAAAACTAAAAATATTCTGCTTTACTCTTCCTTTTCTGTAAATGTGAGTCAACAGTAGTCCCCTAACATATGCTCATCCTGTCGCTGCTCATACTGCTTTAAGTCCTTATGAAAAAGCTCACTTTGTTCGTCACAAAGGAAAAAAGCAAGAAGTGAATTCAAAAAGTGGTAATTAACCAAAAGTTTGAACACAATTGTCTATAATTTTTACTTCCTTTATTCCCCAATAATTATTTTACTACCATTATAGCAGGTGTCCAAGAGGCCTCTTCATTCTCAAAAGGACAGTTTTCAAATTTTAAAATTTGTCTAATTTGTCAGCTAACGAATATGTCTTGGCTTTGGATAAACTTTGAAAAATATTTTGCAAGTACTTAAATGCAGCTCCATTTTTGGTCATTTTACAAAAACCAGACGTGTCATTAAGAAATTCACGGTGAAAGATCAAGGGCAAGTAAATGCCTTTCTCTTGGACAACACTACACTCTAGCCCAGTACGTACTTGAATGTGAATGCGAGAATTTAAATTGGCAAGATTACATCGGTTCTGTGGACTAAAGGCACTAGCCTTCAGTAAGGTTCGACTCATATGAAACTGCCATGAAGAGCTCAGAATTTTGGGCAAATGGAACAGTGTCAAACTACTCTGGGTACCGGGTACATTCCTTAATTGACGGCAATGAAGCAGTTAATGGACTTGCTAGACAAGGAGCACTTAATACATTCTTTGGTCTATAATCTGTGATGGGAACTATTAAAAGCACAGCTAGGGTGACCCAAGATTGGGTTAAGAAGAAACACAAAACCGTAGGAACGTTCTATGAAATCACCGTGGGAAGACACATATTACAGAACCGTACCCAAAATAAACTGAAGAACTGCTCACAAAGAACGATGGCTCAGACTGCAGATTACGACACAAGGAATCAAAAGCGGAGGATCACACTATATTTAACTTCGAAGCACTGACCCGCAGAAGATCAGTATTGGGCAATTCTATATATTCTACTCGCTCTGTTTCAAATCTTTATCACCTGATCGGTAGCACGGGGGCATTAAAATGGTCAGAGTGAATTAGGACAGCTAGAGCACAATAAGTCCAGGAGATTGCGGGCCGCTACTCAAATTTTTAATTCTTTTCAGAAAAATGGCTCCAGAATACGAGCCAGAATCTTAAGACTTCAACAATATCAAACGCTAATCAACCCGAACACCAAGTAATTTATATGTCGACACATGCACATTAGGTTGGAGCGATTTTGTATTTTTTTTTTAAATATTATTGGGCGGGGTTCAGAATCAGTGCTTTATTATTATACGAATTTAAAAGTATAATAAACTATTTTGATACATATTCTTTATACAATTTTGCAAACAGCAGAAAAAATAACTAAAAGAAAAACTTTGTGTAAAAATATTAATGAAATCTTTGCATTTTTTCGATAACCTGAATTCTGGTTATGCTAGCAAATTAAAATCCTAAAATGAATTTGTCTAATTTCTTATTTGACAATTTTCATTCTAACACTAGCATCCACACAGTCCCCTACGGCCAAGCAGATCAAACTAATATCTACATAACCCCTACGATCATGAAGATTCAGTTAAAATTGGGAACAAAGGCCTAAAATGAATTTATTTATTTACCTTGTCCTAAAAAATTAAAATAAAGATGTTTTAGGATTTTAATTTGCTAGCATAACCAAAATTCAGGTTATCGAAAGAATGCAAAGATTTCATTGATATTTTTACACAAAGTTTTTCTTTTAGTTATAGATAGTTATTTTTTCTACTGTTTGCAAAATCCTATAAAGAATATGTTTCAATACAATTATAAGCAAAGAAATAATAATTCATTTTTAAAAACTATTTTGATATTCTAACTCTAAATACTGCCCCAAGATATTGAAATTTTGCCAAAAAAAGTTTATAAATTCGATTGGGCGGAGTTCGGAATAAATGCTCTATTGTTATAGAAATTTAAAAGTATAATAAACTAGTTCGATATTATAACTCTAAATACCGCCCCAAGGATATTGAAATTTTCGCATTTCATTTTTTTTTTAATTTTATTGAACGAGATTCGAAATCGATGCTTTATTGTTATACAAATTTAAAAGTACATATAATAAACAACTATTGTATTAAATCTCTAAATACCGCCCTATAACGCCGACGGTGAAATTTATAAATATCACCGAAATAAACACCATCATACAATTTTGAATAATACAAATAACTTTTTAGAATACAGATAAGTTGTTATTTAATTTCTAGGGTAAGAAAACATTATAGTTGGTAACATAATAGAAGCCATGAGCCCTTTTAAATAATTACAAAAAAACTGAAATTATAAAAAAATATTAAAAATAAAGTTACTGAACACGATAATGTTTTTTTGTATTAAAAATTGGCATTATACGGTGAGATTCAAGTTTATTTTTTATAAATCCATCTCTCCTCAAGGGTCCACAGCAGACAGACAGACAGACAGCAGAAAAGGCTTCTGTCACCAATTTTACACATCTTTCAGTTGCCTGAGTGTGATAGGGCAACGGTCTGAATTTATCCAGAATGTCTTTTTCCACTAGGTCTGGCTCTTTAATTGCCTGGGAAATGATTTCCGAATCTATTAGTTTTTTTGGAGGGGGTTCAGTCATATTTTTCCAATCTATTAATTCGACATAATCATCGGCCTTAAAATTTAATACGGGTACTTCGAGAATACGGAGCGGAGCAAAATTTTGCGAAGAGCTAATTCTCTTATATGTCTTCGTTCATCTGCCAGCATGGTAAGTAAAATATTCTCAGAGTGTTCGAAGAATCCGTTTCGTTGAATGGCTGGGTCTATGGTCGATTTTAAATTGTCTGGTAAATATCGTGATAGTTTTATAGTGTCATGTAAATGCTTTGCACCATAAATACATACTGGTAGTGTTTTTATTTTGAACCACATAGGAGCGTATGTAGTTAAGATCACTAGATTTTCAGGCGGTATTTCTAATGCGACGTACAACCTAAGGATTCGATTAGCTGTCGTAAGCCACCTTGAATGGAAAATTTGTCCTGGATTTCTTTTAGACACATTAGGGATACAGAGTACTTTATTAATAGCGTTACAAATTTCCATTAAGTATAACTGATCTGTACTCAAATCTTTTTTAGATTTTGTTATGACAGGTAAGGTGCATTTAATTGGTCGAAAACCTACAATTGAACTTTGCTCACAATTTTTAAGAGATTTTCCAATTGGTCCAGTGAAACTTTTAGATCCAGTTATTGTGCCAGCAAGAGATTGAATTAGATGTCGCAAGGTGAGTTCGTTTGCGTGTAGTTGACATATAAGCCATTGTAGAGGACGTTTAAATGTAGTTTCCATAAGACGAATAACGTCTGCATTGATCCCCGTATTTACTGTCGTTCCATCACATCCAACAGCTAATGTATTTTTTAAATCAATTGACTTAGATGATATAAATCTCAAAATATCTTTCGGTATGGTTCTGGCGTCGCCGGCTATTACTGAAATATGTCCTACGTATTCAGAATCAACTTCTTTCAGTAAACTTATATATTCTTCAACCACTACTTTAAATTAGGACACGGTTAGTAATCATAAATGCATAAAAGCGGCCATTAAAAGTAGGTCTTACATAAAGTCATCTTTTTATTTTTTGTCAAATTTTAATCGGCTTGGGGCAGTATTAGTAAAAATAATTTTAGGAATTTTTTTATATGATAGTGTTATTTAAGTGATAGTGCATCAATCATTCACCCCGCGCAAACGATTAAAGCACATATATTTTACTTTCATATAAGCGCGCTGCACCCTAATGCACATGGAGCCCTGTGAGCATTAAAATGTTAGTGGTTTTGATATCTCTTACAGCTCAGACAATCAAGAAATTGGTGGGTGAAGACCAGAAGCTATTCTTTTTCTTCTAGACAATTATAAAATAGAATGTGTATAACTGCGTTGTAACAATTATCTTTGATCCAGTAATCACCGTATATCAATCAGGAAAAATCCTTTGTCAGCACTAGAGTCTACTTTAAGGAATCTATCTGGTGGGTAAAATTTTGTATTAAAAACTTTAAAAGTAACAGTAGATTAGTTGCAACTTTTCTTCAAAACCAGTAATTTGCCAAAAAAGATTCACAGATTTCGCAATCCTTGCAATCATCGGGGCATTGGGAATGATAACACCATACATAAAACATAAACTTTTTCAACTTTTATACACGATCCACTACACCTCTGTATTTTCACCTTAATTGAAAACTGGTAACTTGACACCCTGTGATATATGCAACCCATATTACATTTGCGTATATCAGCCGTTGCATACGATAGTCTCAGTCGACCGCGACACCGCTGTCTTTTGACCTTGAACAAAAACTGGTAACTCTACCCCATATACGAAAACATGAACATTTCCGATGTTAATACCTCAATTGAGTTTACATGATATTAACAAAATTTTATATTTTCAAAATTAATTTCCTCAGTAATCAATGCACCCTTATACTGGCGAATAGAGAATCAAAATTTATTTCGAATGAGGTGCCGCGTGTCATACTTTCTAATTAAAATTTTTGGGGGTAGTCATAATATAGAGGAGGTGAACTCGAGAGGTACTATTTTCATCTAAATAATGGCAAATTTAATTTAAAATGCGATTTAAACTTTTAAAAATTACATATTCTATAATATTCAGCCAAATAATTAGCACTTAATATTGTATACTCAAAGACATACTTCTGTAGGAATTATTAGTAGACAAAACAAGCAATGCTGAAGATAAGCTTTTATGGGCAAATTTAAGACCACTTTACATGTGGTTATTGCAGTTTAATTTTCATCCCACTCACATAATCCCCCAGAGTTACCACTATTATACAAGATGAGGATAAATGAAACAAGTTCCTGAACCTTGTTTTATTGTATGATACAAATAGTCTATTCTCATAAATTACTGGCCTTAGTTAAGATTCAATGTCGTCTCTGGTGACTGTCCTTAATGGGCATCTCTCTATTTTCGCTTAATTAGAAATATATACCCATAAATTAATGTCGAATATATTTTTACGTTTGCTTGGTCAGACCTTATATAATACAATTTTTATAACAAAAAGATGAAATGCATTAGAATACGTAAACGTTATGTTCTTTGTTGATTTATTGATTTCATGGATTATATTTGGCAATGCTTCTTGTCGAAAGAATATTATCGCTTTACAACAAACAATATTTTTTGAATTTGAATATACAAGGTAGTCAGTAAATAATGGTCCATAGAGCAAAGGTGGAATTCTGATATTAAAATATTGCTGAACTTAGCTTAGTTGATACGGGGTGTTAAAGTCAATACTCTCTTCTAATTTTCTCATTTAACTTTAAAGTTTTTTAAATATTGGTATTAAAATTGATAAGATGAGAAATTTAAATGTGCTCCAATTTTTAGTGTAGATCCTAGAGTACGCCACACAAGGATTGGTTATGATAGAGTTGTACGCTTAATTTTCTTACTCGTAATGTTACCGATATTATTATTAAACAATTCTAAACCTATATCATTCTAGCCGAAAAAAGATTCGCAAACGTTTAATTGTCAATAGTATTTGCCATCGTTGTAAAAAATATACGGGGTAGCTAACCAAAAGAAGAAATACTCAATAAATGAACAGGCTAAATAGAGATAGAGAAGTTCTGTGGGAATATCTCTGCAATTTTAAAAAATCTGTAATCGTTTCTTACCTTCAATGAACCAAAATATTTCTCTAAATGACAAAAGAATATCTTAGTATTCATTGATTACCTTATTATTGAAACAAGTGTACTAATATTTATATTCGAAAAAATATTTTATAATTCTTTAGATATAATATTGGAAAATAGTAACGATTCTATTTGTTGAGAATAAATATTTTAGCAATTAAAAGTTATTACTAGACATTAAAAGAAGAAGTTTTCATGTATTTAATTTTTATGTCGGTGTATTGAACTTTTGTCACAGTTTTATTAGTTAAAGCAACATAATAAAAGTAAATTAGCTTTTTGTACAAATTTTATCTTTCAATTCTAGAAAACCATTAATTTTACTGTAATGTTGCATATATTTGTAAATTTTCTTTGGTAATCATAAAAATAACAGCTATAATTACAACTTAGTCTTCTTGACATACAAAGTGTGAGATATAGCAATAAGAAAATCATAATGTCTTAGGTTTCAACAACAGACCTGTTAGCTTTTTATTTTAAATAACAATCTCTAAGTTCTTTAATCTTATCTGATAGAGCCTTGAATTACCTTGGAATTGGAATGGTATATCATCATTCAGCCATATTTAAATTTATAATACTTGGTAAATATCCACAGCAATTAATCGGAAGGTATGTTTAACCAATTTTCATCCAAAACAAATGAATGTTTTGGCTTACAAATTTCCTCCGTGGTTGAATAATTTGTTAGGATGACCGCCCTGTATATTTTACATTAACACTATAATAGGTGTCTCTAATAGAGGTGTCTATTTTTTGTGCCTGTGTTTGAATTATTTTAAATTTTAGTACCCCTGGCGCATCCGCCAATTTAGAAGATATTCATGGGAAATTAGGATACCTACTATACATTGTATATTTGAACTAATATTGAAGTAAATTGCTTATAGGTATTCCGGTAGTTATTTGCAAGCTAAAGCGTATCCTAATACAATGTTTAATATTTTATTTAGAAATTAGTAGATAAAAAATGTTCAATATTTTTTTCATTTAATTTATAAAAGTATAAGATTTACCAAACAAGAATGTCTAATATTAATGGAGTAAATCTAAGGGTCTGAATTACCTAGAAAGGAATTGTCTTACTATAGCAATTTTTTTGCTGGAACTTGTTGAAAACATTTCAAGAAGTGTAGTAAAAAGTGTTGGATCAAATCCGTGTGGAGGAAATCTCTTGTTTAAACAAAAAAATGTTCAGAATCCTGTTTCTTCGCAGTTTTTCTTAAATGCCTTTGGTTGTATAACCCGTATCGCGAAGAAGAGAGAGACGCAAATTATTCAAATGAAATTGAGAAGAGAACTAGATTTGTTCGAAACTTTTTGGTCAATATGCTAAGTCGTAAAACATGAAGACATTTTAGGGAGGCCATTTTGATACAATTGATGATAACTTAAACAATAATGCACATATTTTAACGAAACTTTAGAACAGTAGGTATACCCCTTGTGAAGCCAAGTTTCAAGTTAAAATGTTTACAATAACACCTAAAAACAATTGCAAAGTCGAAAATCGAATCGTCTCGTCGATTGTTTGTGGGCGTCAAGTAATATTTCAAAAATTTGTATTTCAGATTATAGTTGTTCTTATGTTCTTTGTGGTGGTATAACAAAAAACAAATTTTAAGTTTTTTAAAACCGAAAAATTGTTGAAGTCATTATGTCTATTAGCTTGCTTATGTCATATCTAGGGTCCCAATTGCCGGAGATAAAACTGCTTTTTTTAATAGCTCGTTTTTTATGCACTTTTAAGATATACCAATAATTTTTATTTTTGGGCAAAATATTTTTGAGTAAAACTCATTTCTTAAAAAAAAGAAAATAGAATAAAATTGGTCTTAAAAAATTTAAAATATATTTTTGTTTATGCCACCACAAAGAAGATATAGAAACGACTATAATCTGAAATACAAATTTTTGAAATACGACTTGATACTCACAAACAATCGGCGATTCGATTTTCGATTTCGCAATTATTTTTTAGGAGTTATTGTAAATATTGTTAAGCATTACACCCCCATATGATACGCCTATGCTCAATAGTGACTGGAAACTTGTATCAAGAGGTAGAGTTTTCTAGAGTGTGGTTGGTGAAGATTCTCGATTCTGTTCTGGATGACTCTGGAGGCAATTTCAGAGTATTTAAGGCGCGATTACCGACGGAAGAAGGAGATGTTTTATTAAAGTGAAGATTGGCAGCGAGAAAGTGAGGTTAAGTATAAAGTAAACAAAGCGTAAAGGTTATTTTGGTATTTTCTAAACAGTGAATTATTAAATAAAGTGGTCTACCCCTTGTTAAAATTATTTAGAACACACGGATTCATACAGGGTGTTTCCTAAAGGGTAGAAAACTCGTAACAATATTTTAATTTGAAACTTGGCTTGATGGTTTAACACCACAAGGAGTACGCTGTTTTAAAGTTCCATTAGAATATGTGCCTTATTGTTCAAGTTATCATCAATTGTTTCAAAATGGGTTTTTTAAAATGTCTTCAAGCTTTACGACTGGGCATATTGACCAAAAAGTTCCGGACAAATCTTGTTCTCATCGCAATTTCATTTTGAATAATTTGTGTCCCTTTCTTTTTTGCGATACGGGAACCAGAGATATTTAAGGAAAACTGTGAAGAAACAGGATTCTGAACATTCTTCTGTTTAAACAAAAGCTTTCCGCCACACGGATTTAATCAAAAACTTTGTACTACACTTCTTGAAATGTTTTCAACAAGTTCCAGTAAAAAAATTGCTATAGTAAGACAATTCATAAGACAATTTCATACGCAATTCTGGCCTGAGGTCATGCTCCATCTGCCAGTACTGTGTTTTCATTGCAAAGAAAATCAGTTAGGGTGATTGCTGGTCTGAACTATAGGGATGATTGCAAGAACGCATTTATTCAACTTAAAATTCTTACACTGCCTTGTACGTACATCCTTCATTGTCTAATGCACATAAAAGTAAATGAAAGCAAATATGCAACCCACAGCAAATTACATGGCTACCCCACAAGAGAGTGTAACTCAATTTTGCCAGACTATCTGAGGTTAACTAAAAGTAGAAACAGTATACATTACTACGGAATAAAATTCTTTAATGCATTACCCAACCATATCAAACAGTTAAACTCTAGAAAATCTAAAGAAACGATAAAACTGTTTCTGCTTGGAAAGGCGTTTTATTCATTTGAGGAATTTCTATGTGCAGACTATAGTCATTTTAATCTGTGTTAGTTCTCGCCTTATGTATACTTTTGTATTTTATTTATGACTTACTTTAATGGCATTCTAAAGTTTCTGTATTCCATGTCTTGACTTGTGTAAATACTACGTGTATAAAACACCAATAAACTATTATTATTATTATTATTATTATTATTATTATTAATTCCCTAGAAATTTTAGTTTTCCTCCACTATGTACTCTATACATTCAATACTAAATATTAGGATTGATTTCTTCTGTTTTTTTAGTACGTCAATATACTGGGCATTCGATATACAAATTGATTACATATTAATTACGTGGTTAAATGTGTTTTATACTATATTTTAAAACACGTTTGAATGAAATATCATAAATAAATATTTTAACTAGGATCTAGGGAAAGTAACAAAAATATGAAAATACGTCTATTATTACATTATTTATACTGAATTATTTCTAATTTCTACAACAGTTGCACAAAGTATCCCTGATTGCCACCAAAATGTTTATAGGATATTCATAAATCCTGATAGGTGATGCATGCCTCAATCTTTAGTACCAAAATTATAAAATTAACCCTTAGAATCTACATGATATTTGTGTTTTCAATAAAATAATACAATAAAACAAGAACAAGTACTATAGCAGCAAATGTAAGTTGCTTTTTGTGAATTAATTTTATATTTATGATTCATTACGATAATGATCAAGATTTGGCAAACATCCAGTTCGTGCATGGTCGCGAGAATGGTAATGAAAGCTTTCTTTGCCAAAATATATTATTTTCAAAGAAAATTTCCAACTAAAATGAGTCAAATCTTAGTAGTTTACATTATCTAGGATCGCTCCCAACTTTCATTGTTGATTGAAGGTCAAACAGAAACAAGGAAAATGTAACCTTTTCTTTTTAGTCCTCTTGGGCCATGAGAACAGTTTTCGAGGGATGCCGTTATGGGTGTCCGTAATAACTACCAATTATTAGGTGAGTGAGTGGTAATAGTAACAGAAAATGTTTTTGTATCTAATCTAGCCGCAGAACCAGTAAATTCATGTCCTATAGATTTGACCTTATTACATTTTTTGGTTAAGATATATATGCTTTTCAGCAGTAATTTTCTGTTGTATTAGAGTGTACGTCACACCTGTACTATAACTAAAACAGGTGACACTTTTGTTTACATTACTGTGGCCAAATTGACATTTCTCACACAACCCAGTATTGGCTTAACAGTAATGTTTCTAGTTTACTCTTATTTAATTTTAGTCAAAATTATCGAATGTGTCTGTTAGTAATTGTTTATGTATGATGAAGGGGCAAAGTTCCGGTCCAAACTATTGAATATGTATAATTCTTAGCTTAAACTGTAAATTAAAATGTCTTCGTATAATCTTGAGATTGTTGTTTTGAATAAGTCGCAAAATAAAAGTATCTTGTTTTTATTCATATGTTATTTACATGACAAACTAAAAACTGAAAATCAAAGCTATAGGTAGTTAACGTTTCGGAAGAGAATCTACTTCCGTTCTCAAAACTTTTTTGGCCGTCAACCATGACAGTTCTTTGTTTATGTATTTCCATAGTCACGTGAGACATTAAATTATGTTTATCTTATTTTTACTTACTTCGTTTCTAAGGATGGGCAACCAACTAGTACAAAAATCTATTGAATAATTAGAAACGCATCTATCCTCGTTTAATAAAATAATCGCGGATTCTTTAAGTTTTCTTTTAGTTCCGTTGCTCTCTTTTTCCAAAATCTTCGCCGAGTCCCATTTAATCCTATGATTATTATCCCACGCGTGTTCACAAATTTTGGATTTTTCAAATTCTCCCCTTCTAGCGTAATTTCTATGTTCACCAAGCCTTACGTTGAAAGGTCTAGATGATTCACCTACGTAATGTTTTCTGCACTCACACGGAACACTATAAATACAATTTTTTGAATTTTGAATAACATTTGGAGGTTTGGTTTTTGATAAAACCGGTCTTAGCGTGGAGCCCGTTTGATAAACCGTTCGTACGGAAAACCTATTCCCAATTTTTCGTAATTTATCCGATAAACCATGTATATATGGAATTACTGCCATTGACCTAAATACCTCAGGTTGTGATAGTATATTCTCTCTACTACCAATGTTCAATAACTGACTATCAACAAAACTCTCAGGATATTGATTATTTAATAAGACAGTTTTTATAAATTGTTTTTCGTTCCTTAATATTACATCATTTGAAGAAATAATTTTGGCCCTGTCATACAAACACTTAACAACACCTTTCTTAACACTAATATGTTGATTTGACGGCCAAAAAAGTTTTGAGAACGTAAGTAAAAATAGGATAAATATAATTTAATGTCTCACGTGACTATGGAAATACATAAACAAAGAACTGTCATGGTTGACGGCCAAAAAAGTTTTGAGAACGGAAGTAGATTCTCTTTCGAAACGTTAACTACCTATAGCTTTGATTTTCAGTTTTTAGTTTATAACATTGTTCCAGTTTATATATTTTTAGGTGTGAGACTTTTTGAAACAGTCAAGTACTCAAGAACCAACCTCTGTCTGATCCGTTTGGCGCAGAGGTTTTTTCATTAAAATTTTTAAATATTTTTCAGTGGCAAAATACCCAATAAAAGTAAGAAAATCTGAATATGCCACAGATAAACAATTACAGACAATAAAAGAAAAACTACGTGTAAAAGTATTAATGAAATATTTTCATTCTTTCGATATCCTGAATTCAGATTATGATAGCAAATTAAAATCCAAACGGAATTTGTCTAATTTCTTATTTGAAAATTCTCATTCAACAAATTTGTTCTCATTTTTAACTGAATCTTTATGACCCTAGGGGGTTATGTAGATACTAGTTTAATCTGCATGGCCGCAGGGGACTGTGTGTGCTAGTTGTTGAATGAGACTTTTCGAATAAGAAATTAGACAAATTCATTTTAGGACTTTAATTTGCTAGCATAACAAAAGAATGCAAAGATATCATTAATATTTTTACAAACAGTTTTTCTTTTAGTTCTCACAGATAGCTATTTTTCTGTTGTTTGTAAAATCCCATAAAGAATACGTTTCAATATATTACCTTACCTTTCACTTAAATTTTTCCGCACTATGTATCTTTATTTTTAATTATTGATTTTAGTTGTAGGTTTAGTTATATATTTTCTGGTTCATTTACTTCACATTATTACTTTATTTTGATGTGTGTAAGCTCTTTTTTGAATATTGACACCAATAAAGTATCTATCTATCTACTAAGGTGCCCTTATCAACGATGTAGAGTCTGATACAAAGGACTAAGCTGGATAAGGACCTCTAAGAAAAACTAGAATGGGAGCGCCGCAATAGATTCACAGGGGTCGGGGTGGTCAAGGTCAATCAGCCAGCTTCTCGTTTCTAAATCTAGATCTAATACTATAAATATGAATAACATCAAGGACAAAAAACTTAATAAGTCAAAGTCAGCTTTTCTTCGTGGTTGCCGTAGAATTAAGATAATATAATTGTAATGGAAAAATCGAATAAATCGATGTTGTCTCACACCGTAACTCTTATTAGTTTAAAACCAAATGCCACTTTGTACTTGCAGAAAGAGGCACTAAATTTGTATGAGTCAACTTTAATGGTCTCTAATATTTCTAGTGTGCAATTAGAGCATCTCTTACCCAACGTTATTAGTTATCTTAAAATGTATATGATCTGGATAATAAGGTTTGTAAATTTGTTTACTATTTGCATTATTCGAACTTATTCGTTCGTAAAACCTGCCCACATACACATAAATCGTCTGGATTTATGCTCTTTCTGACCAGTTCTAAGTTTACTATGAATCATCTATAAATACACACTCATAATTAAATAAATTTAGACTGGTTGTAAATACTTTTGGTATTGAAGTAACCCTTGAGTTGGTACTCGATTGGACATAAGCAGCTATGAAGGTATTCTAACCTTTTTCTGAAAACTATCATAAGGTCTAAATCAAGTAAATTTATAAAATATCTGTGTTTTTAATAGATGCAAAAGTTCTAATCCGGAGACCGATCGTCCATTATACATTATTTCAATCCCTAAGTAGTAAAACTTTATTATTAACTTATTAGTAGAACAGTTCTATCCTACTAGATCACATTACACATCAAGTGTATATGTCAAAAGACATGGAAGATTTTAACAAGTGACATCGTCTAAACTGATAGGTATCAATATAGATTTCTCTCTTGATTGGAAAGCTCTTGTAATGTATATACGTATGTGGTAACTGTGTAAGAAGCTGCTTTTCTTTAAACCATTAGAAATATAATTACGGCACAAATTTTCAACCTAAGCAAAAAGAATCTTTGCGGTGCAAAAAGGACGATGCGTTGTATGTTCGGAATGAAATATAAAGAATCGTGTAAACTGATATTTAAAAAGCAAAAAATGTTTACTCTCTCATGTTTATATAAGTCCTATCTATTTACATATTTTCGAAATTTGAAATTGGTAAAATATAATTTACTCAAATTTCATTAAATACATACTACAGCTATTAAACTCGACATGGTTCTGACTTACAACTTGAAATACATAGACTTGAACAATATAAATCTAGTCCACATAATATGGACCATATGATCTATAATAAATTCAGTTTAAATTTAAAAAATATTGCCAGCATAAAAATATTTCTTCTTATCTCAAATGTGATTTACTCTATGGAGGAATTTCTAATGTATTAATTTCACAACACTTATAAAATTGTTTTACTGTGTTACTGTTTCCATATTTATTTTTTCCTTCATATCTAAATATACGTACAGTTCTTGACTTGCCCTATATCATATATGTGATCCATTGAATGAATAAACGTATTCTATTTCATTCTCTTCTATTCTCAATAAAGAAAACGACCTACAAAAAATGATGTATCATCATATTATTTTAATTCAGTTTTTCGTGGAGTAAGTCGTTTATCCGTAAACGAGGTAGAATTTTCCATTTTCTCAAGTCGATGCAACATGTGATACTGAAAATTTTTATTTGGAGCTTATCTGATGATAAATATTAGTTTCGACAGCACAATAATGTTTAATATAAAAACTTGCATGTCGTAGAAGGAAAAAGAAAATCGTAGATCTCTTTGGTTTTAAAATAGAACAAACGTATCGCCATGGGACATGTTTTCCCCTCTTTTAATATGATCAATGCTACCTCGAAGTCGAACATTTAATGTGTTATTAAAGTTGTGAAAATGAAGAATTCTACGAATTTTCTACAATTTCCCAATTTGTCTCCATACTTCTTAAGAATTGTTCAAATCAGTTGGTCTATGTATGATCTATCAATATAATTTCTCTCAACATCATAAGAATTCTCCATCTAACTCATAGTATATTAGCAAATGTCTTGAAACCAAAACTTAATTAATAATTACATTACAGCAAAGCAAAAATAAACAAAACATTTTACAATGAAAATGTGTTGGAATATCATACCCAAATTCGAATTAGTCGTTCAGAAATTTAATAAAGTTACTTTGTACATCGGCTGAAAAACGCAAAAACAGCCCAAGCCTTGTTGAGTTAGCTTGAAGTAAATGAACAACTGCTGCTAATGTTGGCTGTTCGCGTTCCACACTGTGACCTATGGTGGATTATGATTCAGCATCAAGGATGAGTGTATTTTTAAATATCCTCAACAGAGCGGTCAATATAAATTTAATATTGAAATTCCAAATAACGATTACAACTTGTTAAAAAAATGAATTTATTGGGGCCAACGAAACTATAAATTAGAATGCGTAGTTATAAAATTAGCTTATTAAATTATTTGAGATTTATTACCGTCCTCATTATATTATTTTCTACCAGCCACAAGGAGATTTCAATTAGTCTGTTATAACGGTTTTCCCATGTAAACTTAAAAAATCAAGGAAATGTTGAAATGTTCAAATAATTATGTGTATGCTACTTATCATACTATTTCTAAGTATTATAGAAGTGAGAATTCATATTGGATTTAATAGTGAAAAATTAAACTTGTTCTTCCTCTTCTTTCCTTCTTCACATTCTTCTTCATTCTGTTTTTTAAAACAATGTCTTTACACGCTATTTGAGACCCATGCATAATTTTAGTTGGCTTGCATTACGAACACGTTTCACAGCGTCATGTTTTGTGCCACGGTTGTCTGCTGGGCGTAAACTCTCATCAAATGCTCTCCATCGGTTCGTTTACTAACATTAGTTCATTAATCCATTTTCTGTGAATCTAAGGAAATAAATATATTACTAGCAAAATGATACTAGTAATTATTTCAACTCTTACTAAAGACTTATCATAGATAAGTACAGGAACATATATCCTTCTAAACAAAATATTTTGCCGGCCATATGCAAAAATCAGCATTTGATTATAAGAATTACTTATGCAAATTACGTTTAGCGTAACTGTCACAATAATGTTATTTTTCATTTTAAATTATCCTGTTCAACGAAACAAAAAAAAAAAAAACTGAAAACAAAAGCACTTACCAAAAAACTTTATAAATAATAATAATAATAATAATATTAATAAACGGCTTTATTCAAAGAGTGTAGATGTACATTTACAAGTACATTACAAATAGCAATTTACAAGGCGAAGTTTAGCCATGTGGCTATTCTCACACTTAACCTTATAAATCACTTACCTAACTAATCACGTTAAAAATAAAACATTAAAATAAAAAATACAATATAATATTACAATAATCCAATGTAATAGGGGGACGGTATACACTTTATAAAATATGTTTATAGAAATATTAAAAAATTAATTACTTAAAATAACTAAATAAAAGAATCAATCATAAACACAGTGCAAAATGTTGCCCAAGAATATATTCTAGTTTTTGTTGGAATTAATGAACCAGGCTTTGATTTTTTTACGGAAAATATTACCTGTCGATAGATTTTTATATATGGGATCAATAGAGTTATATAAGGCTGCGGACGTGTAAGAAAAGCTACGTTGGAAGAAGGCTGTACGATGTTGTGGTACTGTTAGCACGTACCGATGTCTGATGTTTACAGTATGTACTGACGATCTGAAAATTAACTTGTCTCTCAAGTACCTTGGAATAGAATATTTTATTAAAGAAAATAAGAAAAGTGAAAATTAACGAGTTGTTCCATTTTTAACCAACGCAACTCAACACATTTGCTTGAAACATGATCAATTTTCTTAAGTTGTAAATAAAACGACAACAACAGTTTTGCAAAACTTGTAGTCGATTTTTTGTAGCTTGATCCAGGCGGTAAAAATACATAAAATTGCAATAATTGAATACAGGCATGACGAAAGTTTCACAAAGTTTTTTACGTTGTTTACAGTTCAAAATATGCCTGTTTGCATACAGTACTTTTAGCCGGGAGTAAAATTTTTGTAAAAGAATTTCTATGTGCTGCATAAAACGTAATTATTCGTCTATTATTACCCCAAGATTTTTGGCATGAGTAGAAAATGACAAATTTTCTTGATTAATATTTAGTTGAATAGAAGCCTTTAAGTGATCTCGAGTATGTTCTGAGCAGAATAGAATAAGTAGTAGTATCTTTTTGCTAGTAATATATTTATTTCCCAGTTAACAATTTAGCTGTCATTCGACGTCGACTGCACGTCGAACGGATGACGCCACCAATTCCGATGGGGATATAAGACATAAATTCGATGTCGATACAATCTAAATGGTGTTTTCTGGCACGTCGTATTGACGTGCAGAATAAGTTAATAAGGTATATTTGACCTATTAGGTTAGGTCACCAGACACCTATTCAATGTCGAGAATATGGAATCAACGTCGTCGATTACTTATTTCTCGCCATTCACACATTTTATTTTCCTTCGAAATTCTGATTGGTCAAAAACATAACTTAATATGATAAAATGGATTATAAATTTATAATACATAATTTTATATGACGAGTTGTATCGTTTGCGGCGCGTTTTCTACGCATGATTCGCGTGAATTTACGTGGGAATTTTTTTTTCTGTTAATATCATATATTACCTTGAAATATTACAAAACCCCTCCTTAAAAACATCAATTATTACAATATATATAATATATAAATAGAAATTGTGACAATATAATTTTTCAATTTTCATCTTTGCATATTTTTCGTAATCGATTTTGTTTTAATTTAAAATTTAATAATTATTAATACGTTTAACGATTATTTATGAATTAAAATATTTTCACAAAGTTTACATTTACATGGCGAGTTTTCGCCATTCCATTTTTAAATAAATTTGGTTGCTCTGTCCATATTACTTAATAAGTGATAATTTCGACCAATAGGTTCAAATAACTTGTGGGTTGAATAATGAAGTCATTTCGACTTTCTGCTGGAATTTTAAGGACTTCCAGGATCCTCATTAGGTACCTAAGAAGTTTTGTTCAAGAAATACGACTACCTATTCAGTCATTTCAATACATTTCACCTGTATCTTCTATTAGGGCCTTATGATAGTTTAACCGAAATTACTTAATAAGTTATTTAACAATCGCATTAGTTCTTAGGTGACAAATGTCCCCATATTAAGTTTACCAAATTTTTCCCAATAGGTCACTTCCTACCTACTTACCCTATTAGTTATTGAGGCCGTGTATTCCCTACCACTTAATTAGTGCGTTTTAATGTACACTAGGTACCAATTAGGTACAAATAGTAAAAAAATATTTTTCATAACCTATTAGAGCATTCATTTTACTAATATTTGACCTGTACCTGATAGGTATCATAGCGACTTCCACCAAGGGAACTTACATATTACGTAATTTCGACGGGTCTTGGTCGAATTTCCTTTAGCTGAAGTCGCTGACACTTAAACTGTTAGCTGTGTTACACTGTAGGGAATTTGTATTTTCATTTAATTATATTTTATGATTATACTTGTATTGGTAATTTTCCGAAATCTATTTTGATTATCCTGTTCGTTAGAATCATAAATAATTATTGCAGCGGTATTTGCCTGAGAAATTACTATTCAGTTCATTTTAAACTTTGAAAGAAGTAGCACCGAAGAGTGTATCCTTGGTGTAGGATACCGAAACACGTGTATATGAAAGTTTTTTGGTAAGTGTTTTTGTTTTTAGTTGGTTTTTGGTTTTGGTGAACAGGATAATTTAAAATTAAAAATAACATTATTGTGGCAGTTCCGCTGTACGTAATATGCATATTTCTTTCTTATATTCAAATGTTGATCGTGGCATATAGCCCGTAAAATATTTTGTTTAGAAAGATATATGTTTCTGTACTTATCTATGATAAGTCCTTAGTATGAGTTGAAATAATTACTAGTATCTTTTTGCTAGTAATATATTATATATTTCCTTACATTCTATGTTAGAGTACTCTTACATTGTAGGGAATTTGAAATTGTATTTAATAATATTTCATTTCATATGAGTTTTGCTCCGAAAATAAGTCACCAACTAAGTAAATTTTGTATATACAGGTAGTATTTTATTATGGAGCACGACTAATTATTGACATTATTGGCCTACACCTTAATATTGACCGCTTAATTTTCATAACTGGTCCAATAGCTCTCAGTTTAAAACCATTACGTGTGATTTTAAAATATAATAAACACATTGACACATTTGCTTGTTTAAATATGAACAAGTTCTTCAAACATTATTTATTTTAAAAAGTGACAAATTTTAGTAATTTACTAATAGAAACTAGATACATAATTGTTGCACATTCTATAGGATGCTCTTCGCAGTTTTTTTATAAATATTTTTCGTTTTAGACATTCTTTGTTTAAATACAAAACATAAAATAAAATTTTCAAATTTAAAAAATTATTAACTTTTTATGTATTGATCGACACGGCTCTTCCTCTAGCTAACCCTAACTTACTGTCCAAGTTTCAACGCAATCGGACTTTTAGTTTTTAAGTTATCGTGCTTACAAGAAACGTGATGGACGGACAGACGGACGGACACTTTGAAAGTTGTTCAGAATTCGATCACCAACACAGTGATATGAAAATTTTTCTCTACGAGCAATATTACCGGTAGAAATGTGCCGATCGAATGCAATGTACTCTTCGTTTTGTATTTACTAAATATATAATATATATTTAAATAACCAATCATAAAACATTACATTTTACAATCTATAAAATGTTTTCCCTTCTTTAACCTTTTAGTTAGAACGACGTACTTATATATTTCTTATTATAAAATAGGACATTTTTAACGTAAAGAGAAACAAAAAGTGAGAGGGATGTGTTTTGATAACCTACAGCAACTAATACTTTTTCATAAAGAAAGTTTAGTGTTTTTCGCGATATTTTAAATTACAATATTACATTACAATATTAAAAGAGGCGTACGTCTATGTTATGAGTGTATCTTCACCTAATTTTTATTGTAGAGAAACAAAGGTAAACATAAATAAAATAATTTTATTATCTACCTAAAAAGGCACTATTTAAATCTGTTGTAAAAATTAATGTTTAAAAAGTACAGCGTGCAAAAGCGCACCCCTTACGTCCAACAGGTAAGTGATTCCCCCAAACAATTTTCTTTCGTAAAGTATATTACGTATATCTGCTGCAAAATTTTAACCAGCCATGTAGTTTTAAGTAACTGAAAATTGGTTTTCTTGTTCTAATAAAGACTAAAATAATACAAATAATGTTAAAGTCAAATTAGCTAGGTTAAATGCTACAAACCCCTCTCACTTCTCCATGCGTATTTTAATTTATATTTAAAAGAATGTTTTTATTTATACGCACGTCTACCACATGCACCCTAGCGCATAAAAATAAGTGCGTATTTTTAAATGTGTAGACGACCTTATTTAAGTCATTTTGCTTCATGCGATACCGGTGCATCATCTAAAAATACACCAAACTGGAATAAAAAACTCAACTACAATAATCAGCCGCGATGATCGGATATTAGTCGTTTAATTATGCCACAACTGCTTTGCTGAATGTAAACAAGTGTATGGAACAGTAAATTAACAAACCAGGTGCGCTGTTGAAAATTCAAAGCAAGATCTAGAGAGCGCTGAATGTATGAATCTCACTCGATCTACCTTAAAATGCGTCTCCCAAAATAAGGAGACGAACCGCTTAGTCGACGAATCGCGATTCCGGCAGATCGTAGCAAAGTAATTTTGTGCGAATTATTAGTGAGTGCTTGTTAAAAATTGTGTTTTGTGTGTGAGTTTTCGTTTAAAGAGTTGTCACAAAAGGCTATGGGCCATGGAGTTCTTCGAAGAATGGTCGTCGAAGGTAGGCTGGACAAATCGCAGCTGTTGTTTACTTAATTCTTGCCAGATTTTCAGATCGAATATTCGCTGTGCTAAACCGCAAAATTATTGGCCAATAATATCATTTAATCCATTACGATGTCGTTAAAATCGCGATTTGGTTTTATGCTGGTTTTATTGTTGTTGTTTATTGAAGACACTTGCGCAAATTTCGAACGGAATTATCTAACCCTCTCATTAAAATTAAGTGGAAAATGTGCTTTAATTCCAAGGAAGACATACTAACGTGCCTAAAATCGATTTTCTATTTGTAAGTCTGGGATGCCTCAAAACGACGGTCATTAATCTCATAAATTGATCCCGCAAATAATATTAAACAGTTGTCGATTCTATATAGGTTATGTAACGAATATATTATAGTGGGTGGATTTATTTTTAGAAATTGGAAATATAGATAGATAGGAAAAATAAAAAATATAAATATCTGCATTCCTAAACCACCTGTTGTTCTTCATTAATTACTTGAAGAACCTTCAGAACCAATACGATAATATTAAGCAGCCATTGAAATTTACGAATATGCAATACATCTAATAATTATATAGATTAGTATCCATCACACTATAAACGTAAGCAATCAGCAACCCATCACGTAACATGCTACAAAACACATTTTCCAAAAACCAAATAATAATTTTTTGGCAACTACTTACCTGAAAAAAATATATTGTGATGGCTTATCTAATTGTACCGGAAATTGCGGCTAAACATGCTGTTGTCAAAGTAGTTTCTTGAGAGAAAAACCACTGGATTATAACTGCTAACGAGTTAACAAATAATAAAATGTGATATTTGACAGACTTCATGAGAAGAAACCGCTGCCTAAGGAATCACTACTTCCACATCCAGATTTTTCATTCAAGTCACTTTAAAGAAAACATCTTGGGGTTGAAAAATATTAGAAAGAGATGTTAGGCCTTGCTTTCTAGTATATACACCAAATCCTAAGTTTCTGCACTCTTACAGCTTGCTTTACTTTTTTCCCTATTTACCTCTACTTACCCCCTCCCCTCCCTCAACGAAATTATGTCAAAATATAATCTAGTTTCAGACGTCGCGCGTCGTTATAATACTTTCTGTACTCTTACCAGCTTGCTTTACTTATTTCTCTTATTTACCCCTATTTAACCCACAATCTTTCAACGGAATCATCTCAATATAATCTAGTTCCAGATGTCGTTATAATACATACGTGTACCAAATTTCAAGTGAATATCTCAAATTTATTTGATCAACCTCTTTAATAATGGAGTAAGGGTGGTGGGAGGTTGAAAAATATTATAAAAAAACCTGTAAAGGTATTTACACAGAACTTCCCTCGTTATTATATAGGGTAGTCACTCTAAAAAAATATTAATTACGAAACGACATATGAGAATAATAATAGGAAGGTAGTTATCACTATTATTACAAAGATAACCTCATAACTTTTGGTCAATCAAATATACAGGGTGACCATCAGACACCAAAAATTTAGTATTAAACAAAATGTGCCAAATATGGAAGGCGTGCGTAAATACCTTTACAAATTTCCACTATTGTTGAATTATTTCTTAGAGTGACCACCCTGTATATGTTCCCACGTAGTTGAGTGGTTAAAAAATTATTATTATCATTTCTTTTTAAATAAGCTTATGATATGAAACGTGGAAATGTAAATTTGAGCGAAACTTTTTTTTCTATCCATTCAAAACATTTTCTTTTAAACCGTCAAAAAAATTTTTTTGGCAGGTCTGGAATATCGCAAAACGTGAAAATTTTAAATTACAAAAATGAAAATTCCCAACTTTTCTAGTAGTGGTGAAAAAATTTTGAAGAAATTTTTTTCAAGAAATAGGTTTAGAATGTCATGAAAAGTGGAAATTTTAAATTTGAGCAAAATAATTTTTTCCATTCTATAATAGTGCTAAAAAAATTTTGAAGGAAAAATTTCTTTGAAAACATTTTTTTTTCTTTGAAATAGGTTTAGAATGTCATGAAACATGGAAATTCTAAATTTGAGCAAAATAATTTTTTCCATTCAATAATAGTGGTAAAACATTTTTGAAAAAACTTTTTACATAATTTTTATTTTTTATTTATTTTTTTTTTTGAAATAGGTTTAGAATGTCATGAAATGAGTAAATTTTAAATTTGAGCAAAAAAATTTTCTTCCGCTATTTATTCCCTTTAGACGGTCCACCCTATATATTTTCCGGTGAAAATTTAACCGTTTCTTCGCTGGCAGTAGCGTCAGCTACCTACCAAATTTGACTGTTCTCCGTCAAGTAGTTTTTTAGTTAATGCACCAATAAACAGACAGACAGACAGACCAATGGAATTGAAAAACCTGTATTTTCGTAATCTACATGATCTGAAACGCGAAAATCCGAAAAAACCTCGGATGGCGATTTTTTCTCGAATACAATACTTCCTTTCGGTATGCGAGGGAAGTAAAAATCTGAGGCCTTGGCTTCTGGTACAAACACCGAATTTCGAGTTTCTGTACTCTTATCAGCTTGCTTTACTTATTTTCCCCTATTTACCCCTATTTAATCCCCAACCCTTCAACGGAATAATCCCAAAATATAATCCTAGTTCCTGATGTCATTAGAGTATATACGTATACCAAATTCCAAGTGAATGTTTCAATTTTATTTTATCAACTTCTTTAATATTGGAGTGGGGGGGGATGGAAAACATTATAGAAAATGTTCAGGCCTTGCCTTCTAGTACATACACCAAATTTCAAGTTTTTGTACTCTTACCAGTTTGCTTTACTTACTTCCTTCTATTTACCCCTATTTATCCCCCAACCTTTCACCTGATATGTTTAAACACCAATCCAGTTCTAGATCTCCTTATAATATATATTCGTATACAAAATGTCAAGTCAATATTTTAAACCGTTCCGGAGAAAACGTGCAGACAAAATAAGTTACAGACAGACAGATAGACAGACAGAAAAATTTCTTTCGCTCACATGTAAAATTTCGACGTTTCATGGCATTCAACCTATTTCAAGAAAGAACATTTTTGAAAATTATTTTACGATTACTATACTTCCAATCCTCTACGTGGATTTGGAAGTAATTGAGTATTATTATGCCATTTCATTAGTGTATAATACACTTCAGTTTATGAGACAACTTACCATCAGAAAAATAACAATTATCCAATATTCAGTAGCTGCAAGATTGGGAAGATTATATTATCATTATTTTGACTGACGACGATAATTTAAAAAAATAAAAATAAAATATAAAGTCATCTGTTGAAAATGGTAATACTTTTTATTTTCTCGTGAAATCAAAAAAATAAATAATGTACAAAACTAAAAAAAATATTTGCAAGTCCTTCTTATATTTCACTTTATATCAGACCGTCATATCTGTATTATTCTGTAATGAAAATACTAGCGCCTTTAAAAAACAGAAATTTTGAGATTAGGTTATTTATGCAAATAGCTGAGTACAGAGAATTGACTAACTTTTCCGCAAAATTGCACACATTCATGAGCCTATCCGACTTGTTACACATTTTACCCTATCTAAATGTTTCTGCTTCATAAATATATATTTTATGAGGGTTTATGTAAAGATTCTATAAAAAACGCATAAACTAATAACGCTTCCTCCTTGTGCCACTCCGTTGACTATACGATAATGCCACTTGAGGATGTATTGCTAACAACAGAAACAAAACATTCAATTCTGTTGTGGGGTCCCCGCAATTTTTAAATGCAATTTTGATTTCACTCCCGGGATGTGAAACTTTCACAGATGTATCTAGTTTATGAAATGCTGATCAATAGTCTCCACGGTCACAAAAAATTTTCGGGATATTGGCTGGTCTTAATTTCGACGAAATTACAACTTTCTTTGGTCAATATCTCGAAATCCTGTCACTAAATTCTTTGTGACCATGGAAGCTTTTCAGCATGTCATGTACTACCTCTGTGTAAAGCTCTCGAAAGTGAAACCCAAATTGCATTTGAAAAGTGCAGGGTCCTTTATAGAAAACGTTGACAAAAAATGAACCGCCTATAAATGAGCCATTATTAATTATAAAACAACATTTAACTCTCGACCGGTCACGACCCTTATAGCTAATATCGATACTGAGTTCGGTTAAAAATCACTTCCATTTTGGTATTTGTTCATTTTACTTACTAAGTATTGTATTCGTGAAAAAAATCACCCTCCAAGATTTCTTCGGATTTTCGTGTTTCAGATCATGTAGATTACGAAAATGAAGGTCTTTCAATTCCGTCTGTTGGCGCTATAACTAAAAAACTATATAATATATATTAATATAATATAAATAATAATAATAAATATAATAATAAATAATATAAATTTAATAGAAGATTGAGGCTACTGCCAACGAAGAAATGGGTAGATTTTCACTGAACAGGGTGGACCGTCTAAAGAGAATAAATAAAGAAAACAATGTGACAGACGGCAATAATAGTTAGCATGTAGTTAACACAAATGGCAAGGAAGGCACCTATTATAGTTTTATTGAAAAAGATACAGGGTGGTCATCCTAATAAATAATTCAACTATGGTTTAAATTTGTAAATGTATTAACGCAGACTTTTCATATTTGGCACCTTTTATATACGTTTTTTCTGTCGGATAACCACCCTGTATATCTTTTAACCAAAAGATATTAAGTTCTGTCAGTAGTAATAGTGATAACTATATTTCGATTATTACTTTTATGTTGTGTACTAATCAATAATTTTTTAGAGTGACAGCCCTGTATAAATAAAGAGGGAGTTCTGTAAAAACAGTGTAAAAACCTTACCGATTTTTTACACTGATCTCCAAATTCACATTAGGTAATAAGGATCAGTATATTTTTAATTACCGTTTTTTTTAAGGATGTTAAATTTTTTTCATAATGATTTTTCACCCGTTTTCGTGATCTCTTAGCTAGACATATTGCATAGCTAAAAAATATCTGTTGTTTTGAATTTTTAAGATTTAACATCAAACTCGTTAACAGAGAACTCTCATATCTCCGTGTGTCTTGCATGTAAATCTGCAAAAGTCTTGGATTTGGCAACCCGATTGGATTCATCAGATTCAATTTTTCACTTTTGACATCTGATTCGGTATCAGCTACTTCAAAAATATTCAACTACTAATTGCGAAGCAATTCTAATGAAAATTATCACCGGCGCATTCGCCAAATACTCAAATCGAAATTCTCTTCAGATTTTTGATCTTATACTAAATGTTCCTTGACGAAACTAATGGAGGACTATCTATGAGTCACTCTCAATAAGCAAAGAAAATATATAGACCAGTCGACTTGAGAGCCTCCCATTTTCTAAAATTTTTAACAGGCACTTCAAGCTTTTCTTTCCTAAATATAGCGTATTATATCTTTTGAATACTAATTTACTGAAATATAATATAAAAAGGCCATAATAATTTCAATTATTGTTGTTTATTACATTTTAATTATCCTTGTGTAATTAGTCAAGTATGGTCTTGACAAATATAGATTTACCACAACTAATTAACGGTAATAAAAATACCTAACTAAGAAAAGAATATGTAAATTGTTATACATTGTACAACATCTTTCTTTGTTTTCTACAATATAATTTAAATCTTTCAACAGTTTTTGCGTTTAGTTGTAATCGCTGGTCTTTATAATTATAGTTGGCGCATTCACATTGCATGAAATCATCATACGGAATTGAAACAGTTGTATGAATCTAATAAATCATTTTGGAAGACACCAACTGGTCCAATGTCCTATCTAAGAGTCCTGTACAATTATTTTCTACAATATCTACATAAATATTATTTCTTTTCATAAGGTTATATTTACTGTAAATGGGTAAAGCACAGGACGCGACCGAATACCTATATATTTTAAGTCGAGTATTATAAATTTTAATTTTAGCACGCCTAAAACTTCAAGTAGCATGTGACTTCAAGAAGGAACAGTATTGAATGTAAATACTGAGTTTTAAGATGCCATATTTCAAAATGAAACTTACATTTTTGACTGATTTGAGTGGCAAATTAGTAAAATATGTTGAGAAATAACTCAATAAAATGGCTATATGGGCTATATTTCCAAAGCCATTTCCTTATGAAAAAAAAAAAAACTCAGTAACATCCGCACCAACCACTTGAAGTGATATGAGAATAACGTATCTAATTATAATAACCTAGAGTCCTTAAATCTTTAATTCAGACTGTACATAGACTAGAACATATGTGGAACTAAATGAATTAACATCCACTATGTAGATACAAAACAGCTTTCTGGGGGTATTATCCTTCGAACTACTACTTAGTTCTTTTCAGCATTATTAAATAAAAGTAAACCAATACTTTCATAAAAAAATTGGTGAAATTATTATCTATACATGGAGAGCTCTCATCAATAACTATTTAAAATACTGAAGATATGGTAACCAAAGAACATATTTAACAAGATTCCCGACACAAATAGAATCGAAAAATAAAATAAATTGTTATTGAAGGAAGGCAACAGACAGCACAAACTTATCTTATACCATTGTAAGATGATGATAGTGGTATAAAGCAGCAGAAATTAAAATGGGATCGTTCTAGAAAATGGAGAATCGTCAGATCTACTGAAGCTTGGGAGTAGTAAGTATGGTGCTAAGACTGAATTAGTTCACAAGGAAAGAGTGAAAGCAGAAATTATGAAATTATTTAAATCAACCTATTTAGAACAAATTGAATAACGCTCTTCAAATGCACTGTAGAGAGGACTATTTGAATTAGTGTGAAAAACATAGGAATCTAGTGGCTTAGTCAAAAAAGGCGATTCTAGTTTCTTTGCTATATGCTATGTAGATGACATAACCATTCTGTTAAAGGAACTTTGAGAGTCTTCAATGCAAACCTCTCTCAAGTTAGTCGATAACTATTGTATATTAGTCTGATGGCTAAGAGTAAGGCACAGTAAGCAGCTTCTCAACTAGAATATATTCAAAGACCCTCTGCTCTAGGTTACAAGTGCGCTAAAATCGACGACTCGATTCAAGCTATTTTCTGCATTTTCTCCTCTTTATTCATAGAGGTATGGACGTGAGAATGCACTATAAAGGGTGTGGGTATCTCTCCTAGGAATGGGCACTAATCGTATGCTTCATGTATATAATTTTACACGAAACTGAGCGGTAATATTAAACACGTCAAGAAACGACAAACCTAACGTATCAGTCTACACCGTAGGGTCAGAAATGGACGGTGAATCAGGCGTTGTTGTTGGCTTAAAATGACTAGATACTGAATAATATCGCTAGGCATACCACCATATTTTAGGAGGAGCTAAGGAGAAATTACTAAGCATTAGTGGGAAAATGGCACGTATAACTATGAACAATACAACGGTCTTGGTTGTCCTAAATAACCGTGGGATAAATTAAAGACTGCTTCTGAAAATGGGAGAGCTTTAAATATACTCAAAGCAATCGTGTGGGTATGCTAGGTAAAACGACATGATGAAATTTAGTGTAGCGAGGAAGTTGTTGCTATAGTCCGAAAATGATCTAGAAGCGCTCTGTTTGGTTCAGAACCTACAATAGAGTTATAGAATCCAGTTTCCAGTTTTCTGATAAAATATTATTAACTGTAAGAAGCTGTGGTAAGTTAGATAATCCCTGTCTTCAGATGTGTAGGGGCAATCATTCTTGTAGGATTACTAGCATAACACTGATGACTAAGTTAACACTTTCACACACTAGGAGTTGCAGATAACGTGAAGTGTAGAGAATGAAATATAGAAGACCAGGCTTCTGAGCATGTGTTAGATAAAGGTCCTACTCTCTTGGTAAAAACGGGACAGTATAGGTAAGCCTACTAGGTTCATCACATGTGTTGATTGGAAAGATTAGGCGATATTGTTAGTACCTACGGAGTAATAGTAAGTATCTATGGATACTGAATATAACAAACATTCTTAGAGCTGTGTATTTGTCATACACAGCAAAAAAGGTTTTTCAAAAAAAGCCTTGAAAAGGGAAACAGATTAGATTTCCGAAACGTCGGCGAAATATTTAATTTCAAATTTTTTATACTTATTTGTGTTGTTTATTTATAAAAACCAACCTTTAACTGATCCTTTGACGTAAACGTCACAGGCGTAGAGGTTTTTTACCAGTAACATACTGGTTAATTGTAATATATTTTGTAGACTCCCCTAGCACCGCTTAAAAGAAAACATACATGTGGCAGGAAGTCCCAAAGAATTGAAGAAGGAAAAAAAATAAGATAATAACAAATAACATTTAGACAATACTGAATCTTTGTAGTCACCTATTGTTGCTATTTTACACACAAACATAATGAAGTCATAGTACTCGTACTACTTTTTCTGGATATTTATAATTCTTAGGTTTCCGTTGCAAGTTTTGGGGTAGTTCTTGTAATTTACGGATAGTTTAATAATTTTGTCGCTTATTGGAAGTTTCTAGTGTGCACTACTTATATGTATATTCAATATACGATCGCTATTGTGGGTCTACAAGTCGTTTCCCGTCAGTGCCAAAAAATCGACAATCTTTGATACACGTCTCTTTTGCTTAACACTCTCTAGGTGGGATGGTTGGGGTAGTATATGGTCTACAAGTAATTTCAAGTACTTGTGCCTATTGTTGTAATTTTACACATAAATATATATAAGTCGTCACTGCAATGTCACCTTTGCTACATTTTTGTATTACATTACCATTTCCATTTTCCATTTTAATATATTTTTTTTATTTATTTATTTTTTTTTTTATTTTTTTTTCCATTTTAATATTTTTTATTATATTACATTACCACTGCTGGTCTGAGGGTGGATTTTGTACTTTGAAGGTAGTATACTAATTTTCCCCGGAAAACTGAGTGTCTAATATGCATTTTCTGTTTCTATGAACCATACAGAATCGAATTTTGATGTCGACATTCGTTGCCCGGAGGGGTCAAGCCTATTTTTAACATTGTCCTTTAAAAACGATCTCTAATTTCACTTACATAATTCTGGTATGTCGTGTGAATCTACTCAGGTGCTTACGATTAAAATGCATTTTATTTAGGTATAATAAGTTCTGTATTTATTTGATTTCCTTGTATATCAAAAGATTTTAAGTGTTCCAATACCATAACCATCGTCGCATTGTCGAGAAATTATTTTCACTTTTATACATGATGAGCACTGTATTACATATTTAATTTATCTACTTATTAACAGATTTTACGTGTACCATACCATAACCTTCATTGTGTCGACGATAAAGAATTTTCGCTTTTCGTCACTCAAGATATATAGAACAAAATCGTAAATCTATTCTTGTACAACGTAGAATTAATATGCTTTTAATAATCCGTTTACAAATATCTTCAATAAAAGCTATAAAAATCTCCATAGTGGTTATTAATGTATCGTGATTCACATCAGTTTCAGTTGGCAATCAAATTATCTAAAGTAACAAATTTATACGATGTATTTTAGAATACGTGAATAACAAAAGATTTTATCAGTTACAAACAGCGGAAAAGACAAATATACTTGCTGAAAACTTGTGTTTCTAGTGTATCGAAAATAATAACATTTACGATAGTAGTTATAGATACAAGAGTTGCTTCGACCTTCAATATGTGATTGATATATTTATTTCAATCGTAGAAGCGTACTAAAAATATTTTACTGCGAAAGGTGACTTTTATACGGAAATAACCAAAACAGCTTTTCAATGTATGGAAAACATGACTTTTTCAGCAACTTTTCCACATTATAATATATGGAAAATAGTTAGAATAGCACAAATAATTTGATTATTGTTAGAGATCTTTAGGCGGGCGACATACTCAAAACCCTGAATGATTCATTATGAATTTAGGAGGCAATATTGAAAAAAAAAAAACAGCGAAAATCATTCATTTATTTGGAATATCTTTCCAATCAATATGTTAGTGTAAATAATACTTCACTAAAAAAACTTAGAGAACTTAATTTTTTACGATTACCATGCAATTATTCCTACAGATCCTCCAAAAATTTTCAGAGATCCTAATGATTTGGTGTATATACTAGAAGCCAAGGCCTCGAATTTTTGTATGACATCTACGCAACTATTTATACATACTGGCACGGCGTGCGAGTATAGTAAGTAGCAAGATGTTTCCGTTTTCAAGAAGCTTGGATGTGAAATCTGGATGTGGAAGTAGTGATTCTTTAGGCAGCAATTTTTAATAAAATTGTAGCAGGTTTCTTCTTTGACAGTTGTGTCAAATATTTGCCAAATATTATTGAGCGCCATCACATTTTTAAAATTCATTATTTGTTTTAAATTTTTTAATGTATGTTTTTCATTAAAAGTAAATTCCGTTTACTGGTTGGCGATAGTATCAACTACCTACAAAACTTTACTTTTCTCCGTCAAATAGTAGATATAACGCCAACTTGTCGATAGGCAGACACCAAACATTTAAACAAACAGACAGACAGAGCGACGTAACTGAAAGTTTTTAATTTGTTTAATCTACCTAGAGTGACTTTTTCAATATTATAATACTTCCTTTTGGTAAACGAGGGAGGCAAGACCTGGGCGATAGACGCATTTCGAGAGAATATCATCAACCCATATTCTGAAAACAATTTATAATTTTCTAAAAGTGCTTTGGTAGAATGCAACATGAACCGGAGACATTTTTCGACCAGGTTTAATCTGGCAAGAAATATGTTTCGATATAATTCGCTACCCTACACAATTTTTATTAGAAATTTTGTTTTAACATGACGAGAAATACACAAATGATTTTTTCGAGATAATTTTCTGCCCTAAACAATTTTTATTTGAAACATTTTTAAATTCGAAGAAAATCTTTCTGGACCCACGTACCTTTGGCTAACATCAACATTGTTCTACCTGGACATCAAAAATCTTATGTCTAATATTTAAGGTTCCGCGTTATGTTTTCGAGAGAAACACTAATAAACCTATAGTTTATCCTAAACTTATTATCGGTATAAAAAATGTCGACATGATTGTTCTTTAGCGCACTATCAAAGGCGCCGAAATTCCTTATACCCAGAATAAGTATGAGGTAAACTATACACACACGGTCATACAGACGGCATGCGGATTCAGATATATTTGCTACTTCAAAACGTGCATTTTCCTGATAATTTGGAATTTTGATTTCTGTACGACGTTATACTTTCTCTGTCTGTAGATGAGAAAGTAATATGGCTGTAAATTATTTTTAGAAACTAAGTTTAGAAAGATACTACACTCAAGTTTGTAAACACTTATCTCTCAATCACAACTAAATATCGGTAATTACTGTGCTAATAGCTATCAACGCTCCAGCTATGCAATCGATGAAACAACAGTGTCTCCTGATAAGTGTCCTAGCTGACTGATTGGTCAAATTCGCTTAATTTTATTACTTGAAAACCCTCTTTAATCAACGGTTAACGGGAAAATTAAGGCTCATCGCAGAAACGCTGACATGAAATTGTAAGGAAGTTTTATTGCGAACGTGTAAATTTGTATGTATAATTACTTCCACATCCACGGAGTGGAGTGGAAGTTTAGTAATCGCAGAAAAAATCAAATTGTTTTTTTTATTGAAATAGGTTAGAATGTCATATAAAGTAGATTTTTGAGCGAAAAAAAATTCTCTCGGTCCATCTCTACAACTTAAAAAATAATAATTATGTACGAAACAGTAAGTGCTTTGTAATTAAAAAAAGAGATTTTCCTGCTGTCTTTGGACACCTAATTGAAATTGAAAAAATCAGTACCCCTTTTTATTAATATATAGTATTACTAACATGCTCTAATTCAATAGAATTTTGAGTTATTTACGAAAACAGTCTCTAGGTATCATTCTTTAATGCTAGAATCGCAATCTTCAAATCATAACTTGGAGAATAGAAATGTTGATGAAATATTGCATACCACATTTTTCTTTTACAATTTGATTATATTTTAGATTCGGTGGTTAGTAACCTTTTGTCCACCCCTTGAGAAGGGAGAAGGGACGTGAACAACCTCCAAGTAGAAAGCATTGATTTTTAAAGGGCAAACTTTCTTGTACTCGGTATTAGAAACCCAATGCAAAAAAAAACATGGCAATAACTGGGTGTCCAGATTTCTTTCTTTTCGTGTCTTATTTCTGTATGACGGATCTGAACTACAAAATATTACAAGATCAAACAATTCTACCGAAACCGTTACCCCACGTATGTGATGCGGTATTCATTGAACAGTACGCTTCTTTACTCGTAATTTATTATGCTCACAAAAACAGATTCTATGTAAAAAATAGCGTCAGATACACTCCGTCCAAAAAAAATATCTCACAAAAGCATAAAATAAGAACATGTGATATCTCCAAAAATATTGAAAAACAGTTAAAATCGCCAAGTCCGGTATCTATTTTTTCAAATACAACAAAACATGGCGCCTTTCAGTTTCCATGTTTTCGCAGATCCTGCACATGTCGATAATCGGAAATAATATACATATTATTTTCCACTGCAGTATTACAATACTGCAGTCAGAGGTTGGCAGGAAAATGATAGTAAGATTAACTGAGTGGCACTAGTGAATCGAAACTGCGTTTTGCATCTTAGTCAAACGCGCCAAGTTTTTTGTATTTGAAAATAAATTTTTTCATACATTTTCTTTTTATAAATAGATACCGGACTTGGCGATTTTAATTGATTTCAAATATTTTTGGATAGATCACATTTTCTTATTTTATGTTTTTGTAAAGAGGAAATATATTCTAAATATACAGTAAATTATGCTTTTTAATGTTTCAAAAGTTTTATTAAAACTCTACACGTGTTTCGGCTTATTAGACCTTTATCAAGAGTACAAGATATTACAGTAATATCTTGTACTCTTGATAAAGGTCTAATAAGCCGAAACACGTGTAGAGTTTTAATAAAACTTTTTGAAACATTAAAAAGCATAATTTCCTGTATATTTAAATTATTGAACAATGTTTCACAAGGAACCAACCGCAGAATCAACCCAATGTATGGAAATATATTCTTTTGGACAGAGTGTACTTGGTCCTATTTTTTTTACAGAGAATCTGTTTTTGTGGACATTTCACTACTTTTTATAGATATTATTTCTGTAAAGATGCACGCGCGCTTGCTTATTATTTCTATGAGCGTGGAGGAGATTGGAGTGAACTTGGTGCGAGACAATACCGTGTAGCAGAGTACGCTTTTGAGCTTATATTCGACAAATATATGCTTAATATCTATAAATAAAAATTCTTTCGGGTTATAGTATGATGTTGAAGTCTAGATTGACGGCATTAGATGGCTAAAGGTACTTAAAAATGAAAAATTTCCGGGCTGTATGCTCGGATGGAAGCCCTGACGAGAGTGCGATAGTCTAGAAAACACTAGTGGTGGCGCCTAGTGATCAATTGATTATTTTTGGTTGACGTCAGGCTGTCGTCGGCGCCATTTTGCGTGGAGGTTAGACAACTCATTGTTTTATTTTTGAATTCCTGTATTATTTAAGTGTGAATGTTATAATAGCCGCGGTTTTCATTTGCAAAAATTACGAAATTGCCTTTGTTTTGCTCACTACTGAATTGGGTAAGGTAATAGATGAGAAAGAGACAACGTTCGTTTCTTTAGAATTCTTGCTATTGTAAAGGAGCGTGGAGAAAATAACAACAAGCTGTCAAAATAATGCCGAGAAGCAGGATATTATAGAGAGTTATTGCAAAACGAATAGGGGCCGACTTTATTAAAAGAAACCTTAAATAAAGTATCCTGTATTCCAATTTATCATCCATTTTTAAAGTGAGTTATTGCAACGGTGCCCTCCTCATACCTTATGTTCATACTTTATTTTGACAATTATCCCTAACCTAAAAAATCAAAGTTGGGCATTGCCGGTATTATCATTTATTTTGTTCTACTTTATAATGAATATGGAAGAACAATATAATTAGAAGTAGCTCTCCTAGCTGGTGTTAATGATGAAGAAATTGAAATGTTACTTCTACATAACATAATTGATATTTATATCGGTAATGAACAAATTAACGCTGTAGGCCGCGTGAACTTCGATTTAAATAATATGACTGACGATGAAATAGAAGTTAATTTTCGTTTTCAAAGATGGGATATAATACGATTGCGAAATTACGTCTCCTCATATTTGAATCTCACACGTTTTTTTATATTTTTCTTGTGCCATTATCGCCAACAAAAGTAACAATTTCCCTAGGGAATTTTCGTCTGATGCAAGTTTCGACATTAAATTGACAAAAAGTTCCTAAATGTGTCAAAATTAAGGTGCTTTAAATAAAGGAAAGCCTTGCCCGTATTTAAGTTAAATACGGGATGCCTGTATTTTATTAAAAGAAAATGCTTAACGATATTTGCAATGCGCATGCGTACATGTCAAATTAAGGGAAACTTTTATTAAAGGATCTGTAAATCGAAGTTGCAATATCTCTCTATTAAAGGAAAATGCTTAACGATATTTTAAATGCGCATGCGTACATGTCAATTTAAGGGAAACTTTTATTAAAGGATCCGTAAATCGAAGTTGCAATATCTCTCTACTATCTCTAAAACGGGGAGAATTAAGCGAAACGCTTCTGAATAAAGGATTTCTTCAAAACACTTTATAACAGGTATTTTTTATATAATAATATATATGTGTTTTGAACTGTTAACCTGAAACAAGGTTTTGTATTTAGACAGCTGCGTCAATATCCCGTGACCGGAATTGGACTATTCGAAGATTTCATAGAAGTGAGGTTATATTTTGCGAAAAAAGAGCAATAGACCATTTTAGGTCACCTGATTTTGACACCGCCGTCTGGAGGGCACACAAACCTCATCCAATCACAAAGGCATACAAATGTAAACAATTAGAGATGAGTTACTAGCAGATGCAGTTTAAATCTGTTATTAAAAAATAACAGCTTTTACCCATCTCTAAAAAATAAAATAATGAATTGTGTGCCCTCCACGCCGACATAGTGACGTCAACCTAAAATGATCAATAGTAATGATACTATATGAATGACTAACCTGAAATTTTATGTTTTTGTAAGTTTATTCGCATTTTTAATGTTTTTATTTACATTTCTAAATTGGAACCAGTATAATATTAATACACCCTCTCATATAGAATACATATTATTTTTTAATGTACAGATATTTAAAGGTGGAAATCCAACCTACGAATTAGCCCTATGTTTTTAATATTCATCAATATTACAAAATTATAGGTATTCAATATAAAAGAGTTTATTAATGTTACACAGGTTCCAATCTAGACGGGCAAATATAACATTAAAAATGATAATAAACTTACAAAAGCGTAATATTTGAGGTTAGGTTAGTCATATGGTGCTACTGCTTTATTAAAGTGGCCACAGAACGAACTGGAATTCTTGTGGGCCCAGAGTTGGAGATGTCGAGTCTTACAGCGGTCCCATGGTGAAGGGTAAAATTGAGCAAAACAAAGTCCTATGGGGGCCATGTCGAAGTCTTACGAGGGCCACGATGGGGCCACTACGGGACCCCAATAGGGAGCGAAATGGAGCCCCGCGAAGCTCTATATGGATCGCAACGGAGCCCTACGGGGACCCCATTATGGGGGCCAAATGGAGCCATGCGAAACCCTATGAGGTCAACGATGGAGTGCTACGGGTCCGTCCAAAGTGCCGCAATACTTATTGTGCATGTTTTGGATCCGATCATCACCGACGAAAGCCGAAATTAATGGGACAAATCGCATATATATATTTTAATTGTTAGAAATATAAAATCTTGTGTTTCTATTATGCGCAAGGAGCGTGACTACGCATTGCTACGCATGTATCTTCGTTAATATGTAATTAATATCGTTGATTCTGGTATCAATCCAAAGAGAATTATCGATTTATAAGTGTAACTGAACAAATTCTTAGTTAAATCCTTATAATGTCAATTCAAAATTTATGTGGTGATGGGGGTAGGTATTTTCCTGTAAAGATACACGGGTGCTCGTTTATTATTCATGTGAGCGGTGATGTTTGAGAGAACTTGGCGCGAGATACTACCGTGTCTTTTGATTAATTAAAATTCATTAAAATAAATATTATGACTAAAATCTAAGAAAACTTTATTGAAAATTTTGGTAAAATTCTTTGAATTCTGTTGCGCTAAAATGTCTGCACTAGACTTCTATTAATTTATCAGTTGTCGAAGGTATTTAAATAGTAAAATTATCTTAAAATGTGGCAGCTATTGGCGTTTTGACAACACGAAAATAGACTTGTTGACAGTACCCACCTTTGTTGTACCTGCCCAAAAGCTAAAGCATAGTTTTATGCATTTTAAAGCTGATAGTGATACTACACTAGAAGGATTATAGATCAAAACCCACTAAACTTATTTGTCTTATTATTTGAGTAACTAGATGCTGATGTACTTATATATATTTTTTTTAATCTTCTTCTAATTTGTCTTATTATTTAAAAAATGGCTATTTTTTGAAAAATACTAATTTTTTCAAATGAATGCAGCTCAAAAAAATCATGTCTAGCCCCTAAAAAGTGAACTGAATTGAATATAAATATTTAAACATGATCTCGGCGGCAAACAGAACATCATTCATTTTGTTTTGCGACTAAATATTTTTAAATATCATCTATTCTGTACATTCAAATTTAATAAATAAACGATTTGACAAGTTTTTCTTATAGGACTAGCACTTTTTATTTTTTATCACGCAATTTCGTTTTTAAATTTCATTGCCATAATGTGTCAAAAGATCTGCTTGTAAATTTTTAAACGTCAACGTTATTTCCAATAATGTTACATATTACTCAAAGAGAGTAATATAATTAAATAAATGGATACCGATAATGAAAACGAGATATCTTTGACACTGCTAGAAGTAAGAGAAGCTGCAGAAATCGCCTCATTAACTTGTTACCCAAAAAATCGAGAAAATTAAATATGATGGCGTATGAATCTTTCTGAAATTGGAGAAATAAAAAGAAAATAAATAAAATAAATGTTAAATATTTAATAGTCGTGGACAAAGTAAAATATTCTGCTCGGATAATAATATTATTCGCTCTGGTGATTTAAGTCACTCACCTGCAGCTCGTGTCTTAAACTTCACCCTCGTGAATCATACTATTTTTAAGTTCTTCCCCCACATACTCCCACCATGTGTTTTCTAGGAGTAACTGAGTATTTTATCTCAGAATTGAGACTACCCATATGGTAGTATAGAAAAGACAGATCGGGGACGTTATTTGTTCTGGAGGTTTATTTCGCACATTTTTTACCAATTTACCCCCCATCACTTTTAAGTTCCGTCCTAGAGATGGTCATATTGGTCAAAAATGTGCAGAATGAACCTCCATAAGAAATAACATAGTATTTTGTCCCCGAACTGTCTTTATATACTACTCCAAATATTAACTTTAATTAAAACCAAGTTATATAATTCTCTATGCTCTATTCCCAAAGCATTTCTCCCTATATTTTCTATGGCAACTGCTTATGTCATCTCATACTGGACTGTCTGTATCAAATCAATATTATTGGGGCTTAAAAGAAATTAATTATTTAAATCGTAACGTTTAAGTAAGTACATTGTGTTGGAGGCAGTAGTGGTATTCCTGAACTTTTCACACGGCATTTTCTAGGAGAAACTTGTTATACTATCTCATAGTGGTACTAAAACAATTTGATGCATTTTTGATCAAAATCGTTAAAGCCATTTTAGAGAAAAAATATTTTACACTTCTCCACATATTTGAGCTAGAATCGATTAAGAGACTTCAAGTTATGATCACCCTAAATGATCAATGGCACGCTAAGAAGCCTGGCATCAGCCTTAAGTCAGACTTTTCGAGCTTGAGAAGTTCTGTGGCATTCTTTGTCGAGTAAAAGTAAGGAACTATCTGGCTTATCTTTGATATAGAGTATTCCTTCAGCCAGAAAATGGCTCATATCCGAAACATGGGGCTCTAGCACCTCTTAATTTCTTACTTTATGGTCTTTCGTGCCCTGGCATCCACATCAAAGTAACTTTGCCAGTAGCTTCAGGAATTATCTGCATTCCAAGGCAAGTTTAGATTCAAAGTTGTAACTTGGGAGCCTTCAATGCTGCTACATAGAATGCGATTGCTTACGCATTTTTGGGCACATAAATCTATGGTAATAATGTCTGCGTGGATTTTGATCGAAGTGCTGCCAGATTGCCTGCAACTAGTCCTCGCTATGAATACACCTGTCCATTCGGCCGCCTTAGATCCATCTGTGTACTAGTTGAATGGCCGTTTCTCCAACTGCAATGCCTTCATCCTGCTCTTCTGGTGGCTCTTAATAGCACATCAAAGAGACAGTCAAAGTGTTGCTTGTCTTGATGCAATTTAGTTATGGACTCCAGTGGAATGAACCTCGAATACCACATGTGACTAACAAGATCGCCTGGTTTGAATTTTGATACCTGCTTCAGCCTTAGGGCACTAAGTTTAATGGATAGACCTATGTGGTGTGTTTTACATAATATGTATGGGTATTTATAAATTTAAATCTAGTCGAGAAATATGTACTTACAGATATAACAGACAGATATACATACACAATGGCAGAGATGAAATGGAAGAGAGCATTTAATAAACATCCTTGTAGAATCTAAGAAAATAAATATATTACTAGCAAAAAGATACTAATAATTATTTTTCTTACTAAAGACTTATCATGGATAAGTACAGAAACATACATCTTTCTAAACAAATACTTTGTCGACTATATGCCACGATCAGGACTGGATTACAAGAAAGAAATATACACATTACGTACAACGTGACTGTCATAATAATGTTATTTTTAATTTTAAATTATCTTATTCAACAAAACCAAAAATAATCAAAAACAAAAACACTTGCCAAGAAAACAGTTACATCAAACTTTAAAAACTTTCACATACACGTGTTTCAGTATCCTGCACCAAGAATACCTCTTCAGTGCCACTTCTTTCAAAGTTACTTGAGAAATTATTATTCAGTTCACTTTAAATTTTAAAAGAAGTAGCACTGAAGAGGTATTCTTGGTGCCTTTAATTTTGTGTTATGGAAATATCCTTGTTACTACATTTTGAAAAAAAAATGTAGTATAGGTTTTGCATTTTCTGGTGGACCATCGAAACCCGAAAAAAACGTCGAATCGAAATGAAAGTATCTATTGACTCGAGAGTGAATTTAGAAAATTCCGTCAGTCGGTCAGTCGGTCTGTCAGTCTGTTGGTCTGTCTGTCACGCCCAGCCCCCATTAATCCGTTTTCGGATTTCGATGAAACTTGGGTGGTTAATAGGAGGTCTTTAGAAAACCTTAATGCCGGAAGCTTGACTCCGTTCGGAAACCGAAAGTATCCGATTTAGACGTTTCAAGGTTTTCGGGAAAAATTGAATAACTCGGTAACGTGCAGCCGGATCGAGATATTTCAAAAAAGAAATGGTGCCGCTGCCAATGCTCTACAAGTAAGTATACCAGAGACTATGTCGAAAAACAAATGAAAATTAATTCTTTTTTGCAAAAAACTGGTTTTCTCGAAATCGGGCTAGGAAGCACGCTAACTATCCAGGATATTGATCGATTTCGATGAGACTTGGTGGGATCAAAGGTACACGGTCACAAATGAAACTTATTGCTGGCGACCCGAATCCGTTGACCGCAAGTATTTTTTTCCAGGGCCGAGTATGAAACTTGAAAACTTGATTTTTTTTGATAAATTTATATATAATTTTTTGATAAATTCTATAAATACCGAATAGTTTACTAATAGAAATCGAGAATTAAGTATTGCGTCGATCAATCTCTATAACCAGTATAAGGCACGGACCCTTTTGGATAAAAAATCTGAAACAGAGATTTTTCGAAAAATTAAAATTGAACGAGTTATTTACGAAGATGCATTCCATAGAATTATTTAAAAAAATATTACAAATTGATAAATTCTCCGTGCGATACAGCATCAAAAAAATAATGTAATGTTATATTTAAAATATCATTTTCTTATTGGGTTAAATAATGGTGTTCAATTTTGGGGTGGCGCGAAGTAGGCTTTAAGCTTCAATTATTATAGCTAAAATAATTCCAACTTTATAAAGTAGAAACACTGTTTATGATAAATTTGTATCTTCTGTACAATTTTGATATTTTAAATAAGTCAAATGAGAAAAAATAAATTTCAATTCCTACATTGTACTACCCATTGTAAAAGAAACATATGAATGCAAAACAAAACAGGTTTTACTATGAAACAGATTTTGATATCGTGCCTTCTCGAAAAAGTCCCCATTTTAGCTATACACGAAATTATCTATAGGTGTCTAAACCAAAAGAAATGAAGATTATACTAGAGAAAATTCTATCTCTATAAATATTTGACCGATTTTCATTTACTAAATAAAAATAGAACCGATGCCCTTTCTGTGTTTCAAAATATAGTTATCCTTTACTTTAGTGAATGCAAAAAAAAAAAAAAAAGAAAACGTCAAAATGTAGTCATCTTACCACCCTCTGCTGAAAATGTACTGAGTCCTCCCAACAGGGATAAAAAGCATATCAAAATGTAGTATTTTTTTAGCTTGTTATATGCACTATCTTCCTGAAACTATTTTTGAGAGAAAAATCATACATAGTTAACTATATATTTTTTGCTTAAATAATAACCTTTATTTATAACATAACTGTTAGTTAATTCATATCGCATCAATAAATCTATCTAACGATAATTTCCACAGACTGAAGAAACGCATTTCTTCTACGCCACTGCTCAACAAATTAGTAGCACCAATGAATAAAATTTCGCCAAATTAAAATTTTCACTATCCTGGTGAGGTATGCAGGGTGAGAGAAACCGTCAATCCGTAGGTCCGTAGGTAGATTTTAACAAGATTTTTTTCCAAGTAGCAAAAAAGCAAACATTTTCCTACATCTACTACTTTTTGACATTTCTTGAATTTTTTCGTGCCCATAAGATGTGAATCCTTCGATTTTATAGTATTTTCGAGTTTTGCATTTTATTATTTATTAATATTATATTTTTTTTCATGAATACTGTTATTTTGCCAATAACCCTTAATAGTGTCTTGTAAGTATATTTAATTGACTTCATTAATTGATAATAATTAAAACGAATTAATTATTTTCGGTAGTATAATTTTAGGATTATCTGTAACGCTTTAGTCACGGTAAACTAATAATAATTAATCATCGTTGCTACTGCTACTATACAATTAATGCTAATTAGATGATTAAAGCAATAACAATAATAATAACAGGTATTATTCATAGCAACCGTAGGTGAAAAGTTACAGGACAACACTAATAATAAATATTTCACATCCTTTTAAAGTTGGCACAAGCTTAGAAGAATTTATCTGACTTGATTACTCTTACTTTCCTCAATTACCAATGATTTCAGTTAATTATAGTATTTTTTGAATAACTCGGCATTTGCAATATTTTCGAACATAATATGCCACGATTTGGCATCCAGACAAAATCCGGAACAGATTTTTGGCACAAGGTCTAATGCATTCATGTTTAAATATTTTAAATTTGCTTTCCTCCATAATTCAATGGTTTTTACATTTTCCTCTTGAGCATGAAAGAATTAGAACTTTGTAAACACGCGTGTACGTGATTATAAAAATACATTCACACTTGGCGGAAGTCATTTTAGAGGACTATAGCGAAATTTATTTCACACATTATGTTACACACGAGTACCTTATATTATTTAATTTCAATGTTAGTATGCCACTTTCGTTTAATGAAGATTTAATGTTATCTCAGATTATTATCACACCAGATATTTAATAGAAGAAAGTCACCACTAAAGGATTCTTACAAGTATCTGAACATTAAATATACAATCAACGAAAGTTCCGGCGGCCAAGATGGCATCTTCAGGTTTTGATTAAAATAGAACTTTTTCAGGATTGCCCAGCCACCCTGTTAGTTAGTTTTTTGGACGAAGAACGAGCGCATGTAAAATTTAAGTAAATTTAAACAAATTTTAACGGTTGCTACCGCCCTCTAAAGAAATATTTGAAGAGAAATGAAATGAAAATCCCTAATTTGTCATTGGTTCTTATCCATGAGCTATAGAAACTGAACTGTATAGAGCCTGAACTCAATTAAGTAATAATCTGTAAGACGACAGTGGTTGTACTTAGCATACTTAACTAGTGAGATGTAATCCTTCCAAGTACAATTTTACCCCTTCCTCTATTCGTCATATTTTCCTGTGATTTACTGTTATGGAAAGTGATCAACGACATCAGATACAAAACTATGCATCACGAATTTTAGTTTGGAGCACAAGAATCGTTTTGGAAATAATCTTTGGAAATCCGGCAAGCTGCAGCTTTAATAGTTTTTCAGATCGCCAAGAAATTGAATTTTCAAAACCAAATCAAATGCTTTGGCACAATATCCACTACTACTACATCAAAGAATACAGTTTTCGTTTCACTGGAGTCAAAACTTGAAACAGACCTAGTGCTTTAGACGGTGTGTCGTCATAACATAATGTTATAAGCTATGATTTTTCAGGTACAAGTATCTCTAGGTGGCTACTATTATATTTCTTGGCGGCATGCCTTTAAAAGGTATACTAAAATGATCGAAATTGTGGAGAAATTAATTTAACAGGTTTTTCATTGTGGTCTATGTGTCTAGAAAAATAGATGGATGGCAAAATTTGTTTCTGGACAAGTGAAAGCAAAGGATGATTGACATCTATAATTTTACTGTTTCAATGTATGTACGGTGCTGGTATCAAGTTAGCTATGTTACACTCTGATAAACAATCTGTAACTTCTTCAGAAGCACATTAAATACAACAGATTACCCTAGATTCTTCAAAAGTGCGATGAAAGAGCTTCTTGGGCATCGATGATTACAAATAAGTATATATTTCTTATTTATTTCATCATGTAGTCACATTCACTATTATCAAGGCAATAATTGGATCATCTCATCGTCAGTAACAATCTTCGGTGTTACCATCTCTTGGTAACATTATATATGTATCTGCTAAAACACACCCAGTGAAATGTAATGTGTACTTCACGTCCAAACTTACCACCAACGCTACCAAATCATTTCTAGTAGCACATGTCACTATCCTCTAGCGGTCCTGGTCAATAATATCTTTCATATCGTTTTCGTTTCATATGGTATTAATTTTATAGTGGGATATTTTGCCTTTGATATTCGGCAAATTGCACAACTACCTGTTGAATCTATAGATATATAATGTGTGCTTCCTGATTTACTATTTTTAAAGAGTGATCATACTTATGACAACTTATTTACTTGCTATTTAGTTAAGGCATTTTTCATGGATATGGTGATGTAAATAGAAGTTGTGGTGCATGTGTAAAGCATATGGTAATTTTAATACTATATGAAATAAACATAATTTTCTCTGAATTACAAATAACACTTTCTCAAATATAGTTCACGAATCTTAATTATAATTGGCACTTTCTTTAAATTAATTAATCTGAAATACAATTGATACTTTCTAAATTAATTGATTATTTCTAGAATAACATTGGAAAATATGTGATTTGATTATAGCTTATAATTATCTTAGTTATTTTGATAAGTAGCTTTATTCTGCTATTGCCAATTTAATATACAACATGAAGCCAGAGGAGAGAAATGGAAAGGGAATATATTTCATTCAAAATATTGCGGTTATTTACTCTCGTGAAAGATAAATTGTATGTTTAGCCACTCCAGGTATTTTATTTGAACTAAAAAATATTTATTTAGAGACGAAATGGTATTTTAGGAAATGAAATTTGTTTGTATTAAGTGTCATTCAATTGCTTGAAACACTCTATATTTAGAAGCATATAAAACTGAACTAAAATGGTACTGCTATAAATAAACTGATTATGTGAACTAAAAGTGAAAGGAAAAGTATAACTGCAATTCGATAAATAATTAATAGGTTTGGCACATCTAGTAGACTATCTTACTGCCTAAATAACATTCGTGTAAAGGCACGCATCTTGGCTTTCTGACCAAACATTTGAATTTGGCTAATGGTCTATTACTATAAACGCTGTTTCGTAACAACGACATTTATTACTCTTGGCTTAAAATCAGCCTCAAAGAGCTCTTTGTCTACTTTGTTCTGTAAATCACGATGGTCTCGACTGTTTTAATTTGCATTTATGTAAGTATTTATTTTATTCACTTTGCAATGTGCCAAATTTTATAGACGTCTTACTTTAAATTTAGTAACTACCATTATTATAAGCCTAGTTAAATTAAACATTCCCTATTGTGGTTTTCCGATGTTGGGCAGTTTTTCGTAGTGTCCGACATCAAACAGGAAAAACACCAGTAAAACCCCTTCAGTGGGTTAAGTGGGTGTAGATATGAGAATCGCGCGCTGTATGTAAAGGACTCAAGGATAACTTCTCCTAAATATTTGGCCAAAAATCATTTTGGTTTGATGATCAATGAGTACTACGACAGACATATTTGCCTAATTTTCATTGATGGTCGAGAACAAGTAATTTTTATCAATATTTCTCACTCTGGACAATGGACTCAATATAGTCAGTAAAGTAAGACAGTTTCATAGTCTGGTTTACTTAATATGCTAGTCGTCATAATACGGTGTGTAGAATACGATTCATAGCTGTAAGGCGACCCCTAAGAGAATCAAAAATATTGGCCGAAATTCGGTTCTTGAGCAATAACTCGAAATATTAAAAAAACATAAAAAAACTGGTAGCACTGGGCGATAGAGGGGGAAATTTTACATCATAAACGTATATGTTGTAACTTTTCAACAAATAATGGAATTGAGCTCAACAAAGCTTAAATGAAAGAAGAAACATGTGACTATTGGATTATTATATTTTCAAATATAAAAATGAATGTATGTGGAAATATTATACTGGGTGATTCAGAACTTATCAGGAAGAATTTAAGGAAATATGCACCCTTAAAATTAGAGTCGATACCACGAAGAAAAATATAATCCTAACAGAACTGCCGTTCTGAAAATACAGAAGTTATGGTATTATTAAACGCTACTTAGCTGGACGACTGGATGAAACACTGACCTACCCCTTACTGTATGCGCAGATCTCTTCAATCAAGCAAGTAGCAACTAGTTTGTATTTTAATCGCGTTGTTAGGGAGTGTTTTTTTAAATTTTAGTGCTGTAAGTGAGTTTCTTTCAAAATGCCATATGTGTATAGTAACGCGGAGTATATGGACATAATTTTAACTTATGGTTAGGCAATCCAGAATGCTTTAGCAGAGTCTGAATTGTATGCGGAATATTTTCCCGACAGACATGTGTCTAATCCAGAAACTTTTACGGCAGTCGTTCAACGTGGCCGTGATACTGGAAATATACAACTCAATCGTTGACGAGACGAGGACATGGTCGTCCACAACGTATTTTAGCGGCCGAGGAAGAAATTTTGGAAATTGTAGCCGAAAATCCGCATATAAGCACAAGACAGCTCGCCCGACAGGGCCAATAATTTACGCCTCCAGGAACAGCGAGAACGGGGAATATTTGCATTAGTACGGCAAAATTGGATACGACGTTGTCAAAAGTGCATAGAGGTCGACGGACAAAATTTCGAACAGTTATTGTAATATCAGGTGTGTACAAAATTTGTAATCATTTAAAGTAAATAAAAAATTGAATGTAAACTTCTAACTTCAAAAATAAATTACGTTAGGTTAGATTCTTGTCGTTATCGATTTCTTTTACGTGAAGTTTTCGCATTTCACAACTATTCATCCAATATCAGCTGTTTTCACGATTCATGCTGTTTCCAATTTTTATTGCAGTCGACCAGAATAGCAGTAGCGTACAAGTAAAATTTTTAAATTTTTATAAAGTGCTTTTTTTTCATTTTTTCTTTGCGCTATTATATTTATATGGACCCGTTGTATATCCCCTTAAATTTTTCCGGATAAGTTCTGGATCACCCTGTATATATGAAGTCGAACATAAAGAGAAATTCGGTGTATATACCGATGAAATCGGTAAAAGCTCTACCATTTCTATAATTTGCTTGCGTCCGAGACCGCGCTGCCTCGCGCACCGGACATTTTTTCATCGTAAAAAATTTCATATACGTTTTTGATGTGAAGTTTCCCCCTCTATCGCCCAGTGCTATTAGATTTTTTATATATATTTTTTTATATTTCGAGTTATTGGCAAAATACCGAATTCCGGAAAATATTATCGATTGTTTTAGGGGTCGCCGGCACCTTACAGCTGAAACTTTCTTTTGTCGTATTCCACACCAAAAAAAAAATACATATCCTGAAAATTTCAGCTATATAACATTTAGTAACGCCTTAAAATCTCTGACGACTGGGCTAAATGTAACATAGGCATATTGTATTGTGGCTGTTTGAAATAAAGTAATATTATTTTTATCATTGTTAGTATTATTATTATCACTATTTTATTATTATTGTAAAAATAATGAACACACAATTCTTGCCGATAAATATTCATAACAAATATTTTCAATTTTGCGTAATTTTTACACAATTACCTTAGTACGGACCTGGAGTGACGCCCAAATTTCCGATCTTTGATCATGATACACTGACGTCACTTGGCAGTCAGGCTGGTCTTCTTCTTATGCACAACCTTTTGACCTCAAATTAAGAAAGAAATATTGATGAATAATTCTGAGTGGTTTCGTGTGACATACACAACTTGTTTATTGTTTACATTAATAGTTGTATACGACATATTTATACCTAAACACGAACACACCACACAGTAGTTAACCGCCAATAAAAAAGCCGAGGCTGTCCGGAAGGGGGCTTACACATTTGACCTATATTACCAGTGTAGGACCTGGGGATCGAATCCAGTAGGCGATAGACAGTCTAACTAAGCATGCTTGCTCCTAACATGTTTGGCGACGACGTATTTTCATCAACTGTCGTTATATAAACAACCTCGTTAACAACAAACGATTATTATTATTATTATTATTTCATAAAAATACATTGTGTAATATATTGTGCATTCTAGCGAGCGCTAAAGTACTTTGTCGCTCGTTACGATATCACTCGTCTTCCATACTTTACGAGCGATAAAGTGACATTACTCATAGCTCCTCAACTTTGCGCTGTCAAATATGAGCAAGAAAGCCTACTTTATCTATCGATAGTGGATAAGAAAAAATATCTTCGATATAAAAAAACATTTATATTTTCGTTGGTCTAGGTAAGAGATAGAGGCAACATATGAACAAAACTGTAAAAATACTTAAAATATTATAACGGGAATTATATTTCGAAATAGTTAGGTGTTGAGAAGAAACAAATTAAAGATAAAGGCGACTTTTTTCTAGTGTCAGTAGTTTTCGAGAAAATTACAGGTGAAAGTAAGGAATGCCCTCGTGGACAAACTGTACAGAGAATGGTGTAAAAATTAGTACTTAGTCATTGGACATAAAATTGTATAAATACTTAACTTGCTTCCGATTCGAAACGCGACAAGTTGATAACAACTTTTCTCTATATGATTACAGGTCGACCATCCTAGAATGGCCAACGAGATTAGGATGCGCAGTAGTTGAAACCACCCCACCTTTACGGAGCTCACTTGTTTATGTTCCTTCCTCGTGTAAACACCGGTACAGTCTTGAGAAAAGTGCTCGTAGTGTATAACTTATATTTAACACATGGTACCTATTAGAAGTATCTACTTATAAACATTAATGTTACGTGTTCAAAGAACTGTTGTTCAATCGAAAACATCAATTGGCCTGTGACATACCCGGATTGTTGGTAAATAAGAGAGCACCTTTTACTTGAACTTCTTCCCCCGACTGTACTACGTTCATAGTTACGAAATTTGTCTCTATTCAACAGCGACGGTATTTCTTCTCTCTCTGCGCGGCTGCCGCGGCTGTTGGCCATCCTACAATGGTTTACTTGTACATATTTACCAATAGTAGGTAGAAATATAAAGGCACAATTTCATCGAGCTTAGAAATGTTTTTTCTTATACTAAGTATTGGAGGTAACGGAATGTTGATTTTTGAAAGTGAATTATTTATTGATTGCTGATAATTGTAATAAAACATATTCTTTATGGGATTTGATAACTAAATTAATATTTGATATATACCAATTCTATTTTCTGCAAATGCTTACATTCTGTATAATTTTATCAAGTTCTTTTAAATAAATAACCGAATAAACATGAGGTCATGTTTTTGAGAATAACTGCAAAATTAGAACAAAAAATTATGAACTAATTTCCTCGTACAAAAAATGCCGTAGTTTATTGGTATCTAAAATATTATTTACATAGTAGGCATGTTTTCTAAGATATAAAGGATTTAAAAGCAGTATGGTCAAAATTTCATTAGAAAGTAGGACATTTTTCAATATAACTTAGCAGAACTTCAAAACTGTTCAATGTACATTATTCAAATTTCAGTGAATGATTTGGAATAGACATATAATTCTTTGAATTTTTGCTGCTCCTCCGTTCTTGAGACATTCGCGGTTAAAGTGAGGGGTCAATACATTTGAATCGTATATTAGCTATTATTCTTACTTTTAGCCACGCTTACCGATGGTGTCTGCATCCAAAATTTTTTCTCTTTACCTTCTAACTCGATGGTATAGATTCTAGGGATAGGTCTTTTGCTTACGTACCTGTGAATTATCTTTCAGTACATTGGTGTATGTAAGATGTTCCAAATTCCACAAGGTTTGCTGATGATAATCGATGCGCGAAATCAAAGCGCGTCCTTGGTATGTTCAAGTCGTTTTGCAAGGGGGTCAAAACCGATATTTTATTCTGCAAATTGAAATACGCTGAAAACAGTTCACATAATAACATATCAAAAATTGAAGCTTAACTAGATAATACAAATTTCGTCATACGCACGGCACGTTTGAGGAGATCTTCTACCGCTTTGATACGGGCCAATCGATCTGCCAATGTTATAGCCACATTTATAAGGTAACAGGCATACGATATAAAAAGTTACAGACTTAACTAAATGATAATTATTGTGTTCACATGTTTTGCAACTTTGGGGTATTTTGCCTCCCTCCGATACCGCTATCAGGGTAAATCCTTAAAGATGACACTTATACATACCTGCCTCAACATTATCTCAAAGAATAGACCTCAACTAAATAATCACTGAAAAATGTCAACAGCTCTTAGTCTATAGGGTTACAATGAGAATTGTCAAATAAGAAATAGACACAATCGTTTTATAACCGAATTGCTATAACCAGGTTATGCAGGAATGCAGGTTATCAAAAGAATACAAAGATTGGTAATTCATATTTTTACAAATAGTTTCTCTTTCTAGTTCTCGTAGATAGATTTTTCTGCTGTTTGCCAAATCCCATAAAGAATATGTTTTATTAGAATGTTGTTTGTTTTAAAATAATTAAACATAGGCTAATAGGACATGGTTGCTACACTCATCGCTACAAATTCAATTATATAATATCATAAGTTTGTATATGTGGCGTAGAACTATTGTATCTAGTAGTTTTTAATTATTGATAAGTCTTACAAATAGATTTTATCAACATGCCCTCTTTATATTGTATAACTAGTTTATTAGTAGTATAATTTATGATTTTCATATAATGGACTAATTAATTAACATTGTTTTCTTTGTTCTAGGTGAGTTGGTCTTTTCCAATTATGAAATTACATGTAATACAAGTCATACCTAATCGTAAGTTCGTAATTTAATTAGACTAAGTACCCTTTTACATGCCACCAGCATCATGTAATAATTCTTCAAAATAGCTTTCATTTCTTAAAATATGCAAAGACATTTTTCGTAACATGACCCAACACGGTTACGTAATAATCTCATGACACATATATTCGAATTGTTCTATAAATTGTAGCACTAATATCTCGCGAAATACTTGACCGATTCTTGCAAATCAAAAACCAAACTATTCAAATATCATCTATAAGATTTTCAGGTTTCAAAATGCCAAACAAATCAACCTCAGGCCTCTATAATTGACAGACAGACCCAAGCTCTCTCATTTTGTCAGTTTGCCTTTGCAAGGGGGCTGTCATTAGGTCAGGGATTTTGGATATCTTAAATTTGTCGTGTAATCTGTGATGAGACAGAGCGTCGTCTTATGATAAGCAGAGTCTGGAATGTCATTTACGTATAGGTTAAACAGTATGGCTCCCAGGAATGACCCCAGGAAAATACCAGAAAATATCATAAGTTGAGGAGAGTACATTCTACTGACTGAAACTCTAAATTATCGGTTTGAGATTTACGATTGTACTATTTTAGTGTGGAGTTTATACAGAAGTTCAGAGTGCCAGAACTTTGTCAACGTTCTTTCGAGATCTAGGATGACAAATCCTTTAAATAAACCTCGATTGGAGTTAATTGTTACACTTTCACCTGTAGTTGTCGGATCGTAGAGAGGCTTGTACTGAAACCATATTAGAAGTTGTTATCTAGAATTTTAGCAAGACGTGCGAAGACGATAGAAACCTTTATGGATGACAGATATCTAAAAAAATCCAACGGCAGTAGCAAATACAAACCTTAACAGTTTGCAGCAGAAAATTGTTTGTAAATGTTGACGTTTGTTAATTAACTTTTGCCTTGGTTTCTTCTTTTTTTAATATTCTTGATTTGCATGTACTTCCAAAATTAAGTAACGAACGATTTTTTTCATAAACAAAATTCCTTGCATATTTTCCCTTCTTAAAGTAAAGAGCAATCGACCTGGAAATGGCACTTCCTAGAGCAATAATAACGTATAACTTTTATTCTTATAAACGAAGACAAAGTGTCTAGACGATTTTTTTCATAAACAAAATTCCTTGCATATTTTCCCTTCTTAAAGTAAAGAGCATGTTACGTATCCGTAAATATTTCATAGTAATTACCCGTTCTAATAGATTAAGTAGGCTCTGCATTGTGCTGTTCTCTGGTGTCGAAGTAGGTAAAATACTTTAGGATTTAAAAATAAAGAAAGAAGGGAATAAAAAAAGAATATCAGTTAATCCGATATATGGCAATGGCGACTTGTAGCGATTAAAAGTATGCAATTGAAATAAATCTACGTAATTTACGGATATAATTCATACTAATTAATCATTAGATGGTATTGTTGTTTGGTGTTTGGTGTTGACCAAGTTGTGTACATATCATCGAAGTTCTCCACTGCGAGGTTAAAAGTACTAGTTGCCAAGCTGAGAGATAACGTCTCCATATCATTTAGGGTTTCGTAATGATTGGAGGTGAGTTGGTTTATTCATATAGTATTCAAACGATAGAGGGTTGTTATACCTCGAAATTTCTTCTTTTTTTAGGCGTTTCAGTTTCAGTTTCAGTTTTAGTTTAACTTCAGCTTAGAGCTTAAGTAACGTGATAGATTACGTAACCTGAGAGGAGGCCCTATCGAGCCCTTATAATATTGTTGGTACCTGTTTGACAATCCTAAGACGTTATTCTCTGGTAGAAGGATAATATACGTTATGTAAGCAGTGAAAATTGTCCGCGGGGAATAAAATACTGATTCCAGTTTAGCCGCCGGAACCCTTATGGTCATAGGTATCCACGGGAAACGATATTACTCCAAGGGGAAAGGATAAGTACCGCCTAGCGGGTTCTAATAATCTATTTGTTTATGACTATATGTTTTTGGTATATGGACAATGTCGTATTTCATATTTCATGTCATATGTCACATTTCATGTCATATTTGATATTTGTAATAATGTATTTGAAATCTAATAAGTTTTAAGGTTAGCTATTTAGTATAAGTCTCCTAGAGAAATAGAATTTTGCTATATAACTTTTAGATAATAAGAATATCGTCAATTCGGAACTTTGTGTAAGACATTGGGCGTTGTTCTGGGGTGTATTTCGAAATAATTAATATTAGTTCTGACACGTCCAAAAGTCTTCACTCTCGCGAGAGCTCTATCGTGCACGAATCTCGAGTTGTCCTTTTAATGTTAGTACAACATTTTGTAATCTCCCTGTGTAAAGTAGACATAAGTATTCGCAATGCATTTTTCTATATTTTAAGAATAACTAGTGTTTTATTAGGGACCTACATTAGAGTCAATTTTAGGGATTCAATTGCTCTTATATAACAAACGTTTGGGGTTAGATTACGGAATTCCTTGGCGCCCATTCATTTTGTTAAAGTTGTAACATTTAAACGTTTAATATAATGAACCCGCTCCCGTCTCCACTGTAAGCTAAGTCGAGAGCCTAAGCCCAAATTTCTTCCAGTTACTTAGGGACATAAATAAAACACGTAACAGGAGTAGAAGAGAAAATAGCGCCCTGACGTGGGGCCGTATAAGTATTTTTTTGTGTGCACAGATATTGATACTTATGATTTGACATTTATAGAAATAAAATTACAAAAACTTGTTCCAGAATAAATTTAGAAAGATAGGTATAAAGTGTTAAATTTTTTGTTTGATAAGTTTTTGCTGTTTTTATTTTGCCTTTTATATCGCCTGGTATTTATTACCTAAATATGACATTGCCCATATTTATACATATAAAACCTTAGAATAAGATTGCCGATTTCAAAGTTTTAACAAATTTTAGTACGGGTGATGTACGCAAAAATATTTGAAAGGAGTTAATTATTTAAAATTGTTTAAAATTTATATTGATATTTACGTGTAGTTTTATAACCGTCTAGTATTGTAAAATGGATTTTTCACGTTTGCTAAGAGATGAATTAGTCTACGAATTAGAAGTCAGGGGCGTTGTCGATGTTGCAGGGGAAACAGTTAAAACTATGAGAACCAGGTTAAAAGAATTATCGGAAAACGAGGATTTCGGAGTCATTACAAAACATGAATCATTTAAACCGGATGTTAGCGATGAACTTAATGTTTGTAGTGAAAAAATTGCTACTTTAGAGGAATGTCTAAATACTCATGTGCAAATTAAACAAAATAGTTATGTCGCGAATTATGCAGAGGCAAAAATACGCCATTTATATAATAGGTTGTGTAGGTTAAGTATTCCTGAGGATGAGGGAAATCGAGAACTCCGAGAGAGATATTCAAATTTAGTTAAACAATTAGGGGAGTTAGAGGAGCTACTCGACTTAAAATTGAATTCAGAAGAAATAGTTGTAGTTAATCAAAATATAGCACCATCAGGGACTAGTACGGTTGCTATAGCAAATACTAGCACAGCGATTTGCAAAACGGGCTCCACTCCTGTCTACAAATGGGACATTTCTTTTTCTGGCAAACCGAATACAATGAGTGTTAATGCATTTTTAGAACGCGTTGAGGAATATAAAAAATCACGTCGTGTATCTGACAAAGATTTGCTCGATTCTGTTGAAGATTTACTTCGAGAAAAAGCCTTATTGTGGTATAGATCAGTTAGGGATAGGATAACAACTTGGGTAGGATTTGTTGATGAATTTCGGACTGAATATTTAGGGTACGATTATCAAAATAATTTATGGGATGAGATACGCAAAAGAGAACAAAAGTCATACGAGCGTGTGGGAGAATATTTTGCATGCATGATTAATATGTTTAATAGGCTTCCACAGAAACCTAGCGAAGAGGAAAAATTAAATCTTTTACGCCGCAATATCGAACCGTATTATATAGATAGGCTAGGTTTAACAGAAATTAAAAATGTTCAAGATCTATTAGGGAAATGCAAAAAATTAGAGATTTCTCGCGAGTTAGCTAACAAATGCAAGTCTACAAATAAAGTTTGTTTTCTTGAACCAGACTTAGCTTATGATAGTAATAGACCGAACTCTCCTCCAACCAATCGATCCATGTGGCAACCTAAGAGAATTTCAAGTATAAAATGTTGGAATTGCGATGTGGACGGTCACGGTTTTACGAAATGTACTAGGCCTAGGGTAAAACAATTTTGTTTCCGCTGTGGCAAACCAAATGTTACGAAATATAATTGTTCTTGCCATCCAAAAAACGTGGTAAGAGATCGGCGTCACTCCGATCGTCGATCTCAAAATCAGAGTCATTTAGAAAACCAGTAGATGAGTCTTGGGAATCATGGAAGAATTTTGTGCGCGGACATTATCAGAGAACTCGCATTAATGCTCTATTTTCAAAGCGTGGGTCAGATCCTCGTCCATATTTACATGTTTCCATTTATGGTTTACAATTTTTCGGATTATTGGATTCGGGCGCGTCTCAAACTATAGTTGGCCAATCGGGTTGGGAAAAATTATGTAAATTAAAATTAAAGTTAGAGAAATATGGTCACTCAGTATCTTTGGCAAACGGTGATCCATGTGACGTTTTAGGTGTAATAAATTTACCAATTGTCTTAAATTCGAGGGTTAGATTAATTAAATGTTTGGTGGTGTTAGATATTAGGGATGAAATAATTTTTGGGATAGATTTTTGGCGAGATATGGATATTACTTCGTCATTTAGGGACAATACTTGGGAATTTAGGAAGGAACCGGTGTCTGTTTCCGCAATCGCGGACAAGCCATTATCGATAGATTATATTACTTTAGAACAAAGGAAATTATTAGACAGCTTAGTGTCGTTTTATTTTGATAAAATGGCAAATGGTCTGGGTTCGGCAAAAGGAGTTAAACATAGGATAGATACGGGAGACCATCCGCCCATCAAGCAGAGATACTACCCGGTATCTCCCTATATTCAGAAAATTATTGATAAAAAGATAGATGAAATGTTAGCAGTGGGGGTTATTGAACCGTCGGAATCAGCGTGGGCAAGCCCTGTGGTGATGGTTAAGAAGTCTAATGGTGACTATAGGTTTTGTATCGACTTTAGGAAAATTAATCAAGTTACTCGACGGGACGCATACCCGCTTCCTTATGTCAACAGTATACTGGCTCGGTTGAGTAATGCTCGATATTTTTCCTCGATAGATATAAAAAGTGCATATCATCAAATCGAACTTGAAGAGTCTAGTAAGGAAAAAACTGCGTTTACCGTGCCGACTCGTGTTTTATATCAATTCACGAGGATGCCCTTCGGTTTGCATAATAGCTCAGCAACATGGCAACGGTATGTCGACAATGTATTGGGGTCGCTTGAAAGTTTTGTATTTGTCTATCTAGATGATATAATCATCGCTACTCCAGATTTTGAGACGCATGTAAAAGTAACGGAGTCTGTTCTGCAAAAATTATTAAGTTCCGGTCTTACAGTGAATCGTGAGAAATGTGAATTTCTCAAATCGGAGTTAAAATATTTAGGATATCTAGTTACGAAAGATGGGTTGAACACGGATCCTAGTAAAATAGAGAGTATGGTTAGTTATCCCGTTCCCAAATGTGTTAAGGACGTGCGTCGTTTTATCGGAATGGTATCCTGGTATAGGCGTTTCATACCAAACTTTTCGTCGCGTGTGTCAGCTTTAACTAAGTTAACACGAAAGAACTCTAGATTCGTTTGGTCTTCGGAATGTGAAGCTGCGTTTCAAGATATCAAACAGTTGTTGATATCGGCTCCTATATTGGCTTGTCCTGACTACTCAAGGGAGTTTATTTTGCAATGTGATGGTTCTCAGGTGGGATTAGGATGTGTGCTTACCCAAAATATTGATGGCGAAGAGAAAGTTATCTCGTATGCCAGTCGAACATTAACTCCCCAGGAGTCACGGTACTCTACAAAGGAAATCGAATGCTTGGCTTTGATCTGGAGTATAGAAAAATACCGCCCATACATAGAGGGAGTAAAATTTTCTGTTATTACGGATCATTCTGCGCTGAAGTGGTTATGTAAACTTCAAAATCCGTCTGGACGTTTAGCAAGGTGGTCCTTAAGATTACAAGGATACGATTTTGAGGTCATCCATCGTAAAGGATCTTCTCACATTGTTCCGGATGCTTTATCTCGAGCAGTTGCGTTGGTTGAGGTTACTGCAGAGGATTGTGACAGTTGGTATGTGAAATTGCGGGAAAAGATTAAACTTTCTCCCGAAAAGTTTACCAAGTGGTTAGTTAAAGGTGAAAGGATATATAAATTCGTTAATTTTGGTATTCCAACATTAAACGACGACTCAGATTGGAAATTGGTTATTCCAAAAAACCTTCGTAGAGAGGTGTTGTTGGAAGGTCATGACGAACCTAGTTCAGGACATGTGGGCTACTTCAAAACCAGGAAGCGAATCGCTAATTTGTATTATTGGCCAGGTATGAACAGCGACATTTTGCAATATGTTCGGAAATGCGAGATTTGTAAGGCTCAGAAACCCGAACAAAAAGCTCCTCATGGTGTTATGACTCGCAGGGAAGTGTCAAAACCTTGGGAAGTGGTATCCACTGATTTGATTGGTCCATTGCCAATGTCTTATAAGCGGAATCGGTTCGCTTTAGTTGTTACAGATCTTTTTACGAAATATACGCTGTTATGTCCATTAAAGTCGGCTACCAGTGCGGCGTGTGTCAAATATTTGGAAGAGAACGTTTTCCTAGTTTATGGCGTTCCGGAGCGGTTGATATGTGATAATGGTCGGCAATACGTGTCCGAAGCTTTTAAGAAATTGTGTAAGTCATACGATTGTCGTATTGTGTTTAATGCACAGTATAGTCCCCACGTTAATCCCACCGAACGTGTAAACCGAGTACTAAAAACTATGATTAGATCCTATCTGACGAAAGATCACCGGGAATGGGATAAACAGCTTCATAGAATAGGCTACGCGTTAAGAACGGCAGTGCATGAAGTAACCGGTTACAGCCCGGTCTATTTGAATTTTGGTCGCGAAGTGTTTCTGTCTGGCAGTATGCATCGGATACATAAAAATATATCCGATAACGATCTTATAGAGTTTGCCACTCGGGAAAATTTAGCCTCTCACGTCAAAGAAGTTCAAGGCTTATGCTTAGAAGTTAGAGCGAAACTCGAGAAAGCGTACGATTCTAGTGCTAAGCGGTACAATTTACGACGACGACCGTTATCGCTAAATGTTGGTCAGATCGTATGGAAACGAAATAAGCAATTATCAGATGCAGCTAGCTACTTCCAAGCCAAGTTAGCGCCGAAGTTCATAAAGTGTAAGGTTATAAGGAAATTGTCAACTAATGTGTATGAGCTGGCAGACTGTTCTGATGGCCGCTCGTTAGGATCTTGGCATATTAAAGATATTAAAACTGATTAAAAAAAAATAATTCCAGTTATTTTTTTTTTTATTTTGGTAAGGGGGGTGTTACGTATCCGTAAATATTTCATAGTAATTACCCGTTCTAATAGATTAAGTAGGCTCTGCATTGTGCTGTTCTCTGGTGTCGAAGTAGGTAAAATACTTTAGGATTTAAAAATAAAGAAAGAAGGGAATAAAAAAAGAATATCAGTTAATCCGATATATGGCAATGGCGACTTGTAGCGATTAAAAGTATGCAATTGAAATAAATCTACGTAATTTACGGATATAATTCATACTAATTAATCATTAGATGGTATTGTTGTTTGGTGTTTGGTGTTGACCAAGTTGTGTACATATCATCGAAGTTCTCCACTGCGAGGTTAAAAGTACTAGTTGCCAAGCTGAGAGATAACGTCTCCATATCATTTAGGGTTTCGTAATGATTGGAGGTGAGTTGGTTTATTCATATAGTATTCAAACGATAGAGGGTTGTTATACCTCGAAATTTCTTCTTTTTTTAGGCGTTTCAGTTTCAGTTTCAGTTTTAGTTTAACTTCAGCTTAGAGCTTAAGTAACGTGATAGATTACGTAACCTGAGAGGAGGCCCTATCGAGCCCTTATAATATTGTTGGTACCTGTTTGACAATCCTAAGACGTTATTCTCTGGTAGAAGGATAATATACGTTATGTAAGCAGTGAAAATTGTCCGCGGGGAATAAAATACTGGTTCCAGTTTAGCCGCCGGAACCCTTATGGTCATAGGTATCCACGGGAAACGATATTACTCCAAGGGGAAAGGATAAGTACCGCCTAGCGGGTTCTAATAATCTATTTGTTTATGACTATATGTTTTTGGTATATGGACAATGTCGTATTTCATATTTCATGTCATATGTCACATTTCATGTCATATTTGATATTTGTAATAATGTATTTGAAATCTAATAAGTTTTAAGGTTAGCTATTTAGTATAAGTCTCCTAGAGAAATAGAATTTTGCTATATAACTTTTAGATAATAAGAATATCGTCAATTCGGAACTTTGTGTAAGACATTGGGCGTTGTTCTGGGGTGTATTTCGAAATAATTAATATTAGTTCTGACACGTCCAAAAGTCTTCACTCTCGCGAGAGCTCTATCGTGCACGAATCTCGAGTTGTCCTTTTAATGTTAGTACAACATTTTGTAATCTCCCTGTGTAAAGTAGACATAAGTATTCGCAATACATTTTTCTATATTTTAAGAATAACTAGTGTTTTATTAGGGACCTACATTAGAGTCAATTTTAGGGATTCAATTGCTCTTATATAACAAACGTTTGGGGTTAGATTACGGAATTCCTTGGCGCCCATTCATTTTGTTAAAGTTGTAACATTTAAACCTTTAATATAATGAACCCGCTCCCGTCTCCACTGTAAGCTAAGTCGAGAGCCTAAGCCCAAATTTCTTCCAGTTACTTAGGGACATAAATAAAACACGTAACAAGCAATCGACCTGGAAATGGCACTTCCTAGAGCAATAATAACGTATAACTTTTATTCTTATAAACGAAGACAAAGTGTCTAGACGATTTTTTTCATAAACAAAATTCCTTGCATATTTTCCCTTCTTAAAGTAAAGAGCAATCGACCTGGAAATGGCACTTCCTAGAGCAATAATAACGTATAACTTTTATTCTTATAAACGAAGACAAAGTGTCTAGACGATTTTTTTCATAAACAAAATTCCTTGCATATTTTCCCTTCTTAAAGTAAAGAGCAATCGACCTGGAAATGGCACTTCCTAGAGCAATAATAACGTATAACTTTTATTCTTATAAACGAAGACAAAGTGTCTAGACTACTGCTTCATACATCGCATCGTGTCGTCACGGATATATTCGTTTAGTATACGTATTTGGTTTAAATGAAAACAGTAACTAGAATTTATTCAGTTTAAGAATGAAGTGCTCCCACATACACACCCACACACATCATAGTTTGAATTTGAATGACTCACTGATCAAGTCGACCATAGGTCGCAAAAGGCCGACTGTAATGTCAACCTGTGTTTTGGTTAATAACAACATGGGAAATAGCTCTCTATCTAAAACCAACTCTTCATTCGTAGACTGAATGGATTATACTGGTATCACTTTAAAAAAATTGTTATACGGATTGTACATCGTTTTTTTTATAATTTAGTAGTAATAATAAATAGTAAGATGAATGTCAAGAGATGGCATCCAAAAAAACAAGATAATTAATTCTTTAGAAAATGAGGTTCTATAGAATTTCTTCACTTAAAATAGTTGCCTTTAAATCATTACTTGAAAATTACGGTTTTAATAGGTATCTCAAAACAGTTCTCGTCGTATAACGCATTAAGCGAAAAAATGTCAGAGACCAATAAGACAGATTATGAAGTGAAAATGAATTTGTGTGTATCTGTATATGTGACTCTCGCGGAAGAAAGGAAGCTTATGATTAAATTTTCGATTTACAGGTTTTGATGGTTTCAGTGTCTCCAATTTTCTCCAGTCACTTTAGATAAAAATTTGGCTTCTGTTCTAACGTACTATATCCTTCATTTCTTTTCCTTTAATCGATTTGTTTGGGTGTTTCCATGAAAATATTAAAATTCGAGAACGAGAGCACTATGGCATAAAAAATTATTCAAGGTTAAAGCTCACAATAAACGGTATTTTGCGAATATCGCGCTTTCTATTGCTCGGAGGCTAATTGAGGTTATCATGAAAATGAAAGATAATGAAATTCCACACGAAAATGATATCTTCCAATTTTTATGTACAACGAACGGTTTAGGAAAAAATGTGCTTCGAAGATTCCGCGCAAGGGAAGTTTTATTTTCTTATTACGTGAACACCAAGTACACCATGTTATTAAAATTCGGTTTCAGTGACTTTTTGTTAACAACGAATAAGATTATGAAAGTTTTTTACAGTTAAAACCTTGCCTAATATCTTTTTTGGAAAATTATGTACATCTTTCTTAATAACGACGGACGCCACTGGTGGATTTTAAAATATTTTGCCGTAGTACAATCTCCTGTTAAATAATTACTTACCACCCTAATTTTATAAAAATCACATTGCAAATAAGAGTGCTGTGATATAGGAGTCATGAAATGTGAGACCTAATGTATAATAGATAACATGTCCCGAAAATGGTGATCAATCTCTCGAATTTGGGTAGAACTAGTGAAAATAAGGTCACAAGTTCATATATTTTTCTTTCCCCCGAAGTACCCCTACAAAGATATTCGCTCTTAAAGTTGAGGGTTAAAAATCGATTTTTCGCAATAGCTTTTTTATTGTTCAGTCGATTTTAATCATTTTTGGGTCAGTATCATATTATTTCAATCCAGTTATTTCAGTGTATTAGAATCTTGGATAACATTATTTAGGGCTCGGGGGCAGAGCACCCATTGCCTTGGTAAGTTGTAAAAAAAAAATTCAGCCTATTTCGTTTTATTTCTAAGGTAATTTTCAACTTTTTGAGCCCTTTTTACGTAAAAAACTTATACTTGTTTGATGTCGGTAATATGAACCGTTTTCGAGATAAATGCCACTTAACGATGAAATTGCGATTTTCACTCCCACAAATAATACTAATATTTACTTTGTCATATTATGTATGACCTTCCCGTCGATTATTGAAAAAAAAAAAACGACAAATAATGGTGCCGCACATGTTGAAGCCCAAGTTTTGGGGTCCGCATTGAACGCGTTAATATTATTTTTTTTAAATATTAAAAAAAAAAACAGCTACATCGTCTTATCCAGATAAGACGATCTAGCTGTTTATGTACAAAACCAAACGAGTAATAATGACATTTTATGGTTACCATGGATCAAAAGATCAGATAATTGGAGTGACATAATTTTTCAATATTGGCTTAATCCGACTTTAATTTAGTAGTTAATCGGTTGAAATATGGCTTACACTAACAATGAATGCGCAGATGTGCAGAAATTTTTGATTTTTTTTTACGATTACTACAACTCCACTATGTGCATGTGGAAGTAAAAATGAGCTTTAAATGCAAGTATTTCTTGTGCAAGAATCAAATATCGACGATATTCATTATTCTTGAATTAATTTATTATTTCTCTTTTTAGTATTGGCAACATTACTTTCACATATAGTCGATAATTGTTTATTTGTGGCATATTCAGATTTTCTTACTCTTTTATTGGGTATTTTGCTACTGAATATTATTTAAAAATGTTGATGAAAAAACCTTTGCACCAAATGGATCAGACAGAGTTTTGTTCATCAAGAATTCAAGTACTAACCTCTGTCTGATCCATTTGGCGCTGAGGTTCTTTCATTAAAATTTTTACATATTTTCAGTGGCAAAATACCTAATAAAAAGTATGAAAATTACTTACACCACGAATCACACAAATAACCTACGCACACAAGCGTAGAATCATAAAAAAACGTTGTCAAACTTTTAACTCATTTTTCTCAAAAAGTTGATTTTAGTCATAAGGTCCCTTTCTTCCTTGTGGGTTATATATGAGTGCATGTAGACTTAATTGTATTGCTTTGCAACATGAGTAACCTATTGAAACATATTCTTTATAGGATTTTGCAAACAACAGAAAAATAACTATCTATGAGAACTAAAAGGAAAACTATGTGTAAAAATATTAATGAAATCTTTGCATTTTTTCTATAAGCTGAATTCTGGTTACGTCAGCAAATTAAAATCCTAAAATTAATTTGTATAATTTCTTATTTGAAAATTCTCATTCAACAATTAGCATCCACACAGTCCCCTACCGCCTTGCAGATTAAACTAGTATCTACATAACCCCCTACGGCCATGGAAATTCAGTTAAAAATGAGACCAAAGGCATAAAATGAATTTATTTACCTACCTTGTCTTAAAAGATTTTCATTCTAATGGATTACATCTTCATGAAATCCATCACTCTGTTAAATGGTTTTGAAACGTTTCTCGCGCTTAGTCAGGAGCTCATCAGAAAGGCACAAAGTCACTCATAAAGATGTTTCATAGTTTTTCTTTTAGTTGTCATAGATAGTTATTTTTTCTGCTGTTTGCAAAATCCTATAAAGAATAAGTTTCAATACAATTAAAAGCAAACAAATAATAATTCACTTTTAAACATGAGTAAAATAGAATGTTATTGAATTGGATCACATCCGTCATATGGCTGATCATCAAAAGCGTGTAAACTGTTAATATTTATATAAATGTGTATTATAATTTTAAAGTAAAATTTTACCAGGGTATTGATTAAGCATACAAAATTATGAAGTTGCACAAGATATTGAAACTATATTATACTGTGTATCTCTCAGATTTAAATAAACTGTACATGGATTGACTTACATCACTTTAGAATGTTCTTAAAATATTTTTTACAAAACTATGGCGAAAAATTAAAAGTGACTGTCGGGTGTTGCTGACTGCGAACACCTATATATACTAAAAATAAAACAGTTATTGGTTGTGTAATTATTTGCAGGGACACTATGTAAAATGAGTCTTAAGGTATTTGAGAAAAATGTTAATGAAATATACATGTTCAGTCTGCCACGCCCAGCTGCAACTTCTAATCGTTAATAAGCATACATTTATCTTCCACGTTCACAGTTAGTACAATTAAAAATAGATGTACGTAATAACATAATTCAAGAATATTTTAACAAATTATTTTTAAACATTTTATATCGCTCTAGCCGATGAAAATAAAATATGTTTCCTGAGAATTCATCGCAGGTACTCAAAAATAGATACTCAAGATAATAGAATGAAAACTACAATATTTATATACCTTTGCTAAATTACATCTTTGCGCATCATTTCCACGTGTCTATAATTAATCGGCGTCCTATCTTGACAGTGAAAATTAAACCACATTTATTAAAATTTGCCAAACTGTCCAGAAATATCCATGGGACGTCCTTGTAATGCCAAATCATCTGTCTCTTTGATATTTAACAAGCGCAGAGAACTATTAATAAGAAAATTTTGTTTACTCTCGTTTTAAAACACACTGGACTGACTGCAGATTCGTAAAATTAGACTTTTACAGTGTTGAGCATTGTTTTATTTTATGTAATGTATTTTCTCATATTGTAGGAGTACAGCAGTGTGATAGTGAGCAGATTTCATTTGTTTACTTGCTTGAGTGACGACATATGTGATGAATTCGTTGGCTTTCAGACATATTTTTTGGTACTGGTGAATACATACATGGATTAATAGTGCAATCTAATGAATACTTTCAGCATCTCTTTTACAATAATTAAAAATACTCTATTTCATTACGTTTGTGTTTTGGGCTGTAATCACGAGAGGCATAAAGTAATTTATTTTAATTTGTATATTTGTGTGTAGGATATTTTCATTATTGCGAACTGAACAAAACTGTAAATTAATACTTGCAATTGGTAGTTGCCTCTTTAATTGGTTATTTTATATGATCGTTTTAATATATATGGAGTTATGAATCTTTTTGTGTGTGCCATTTCTCGAGTCTTGCTTCATACACTCTCCACGTATTAATGCAGACATATAACTTTCTAGTTATATTTTACACAAAGACTGTCAGTAAAAATATTTCCAACCAAATCGAACTATAAATTCATCAGCTTTCTAACCACACGTCTCCTCACATTTTTTTTTCAATTATTATTGTAATCTGTAAATTCTAACCGTACGTGTCCTCACAAATTTTAATTTATTTCAATTTTTATTGCAATCTATAAAAAACGAAACACAAAGTTTCGTCATGTTACTATTTTTGTTACTAAACGTTGTCTTTTTTGTTGATAAGAATTTACACTTTTTCACTTTTCTTTCATTTATTTTTAGGACAAATGTTAAGTTTTCGTTACTTTTTGGAAGATGTTTAATGCATTTTCATTACCTTGTAATTAATTCATTTGTACTCCCTTAATAGCAGCTTCACGCTGACGTCCCGCCATGCTAAATAAAGACGTTTATTATTATTATTATTATTATTATTATTTTCATCATCAAACAACATATTAGTCCCATGTGAGATGACGACAATTATTTGTTTCGCGCTTTTCCTAGTTGTTTATTTATTAATTACGAACAACATGAAATTTACAGTCAAGTCATGAAAGAAATTAAAAATGAACGGAAATATTATGAGGTTTTGTTGTTGCTTACCTATCCTATACGTCCATTAACAATTCAACTGAATATGAAAATTTTCTATCGTTAGATGATAAATACTCTCTGATTATATTGTATTGACTATGGCATGAGGAATATTAGTTGTAAATAAAGGTAGGATCTCTTAGCAATGTCGGAACATATGCGTTAGACGCAGTAGTTGACGTAAATGTATACGTTTAAAGGCATATATTGAAAATCAACAATATGTAATTAATCCACACAGTAGGGATTTTTATCCTACGAAGGAAAGGGTATAAGCCATTTTGAGATATATTGTTTAGGTCTGGACCCTGACTGACAATGGCACAAGCCGTTATGTTGGATGAAAGATGTAAAAAATTGGTTTTTCAAAATAACTGCCCAAGAATTGATCCAACGATAAATGTGTCTATGACAACGTTAAAGGATAATATTCCTTACAGTTCCTACAGTCATCCATACAGTTTTTGTATATACATTTTGTTTGAAGTCTAATATGTAACGAGTTACAGCGGCGGAAATATGAATTTATTCAAAAAAAGCACCAAACTCCATTTTTGTTGGTAAACCATCCCTATTCAAGCAAGGAAAAACAAAATCTTGTTCAATTGTCCTGAAATACAATAAATATCATCACTGAGAATTTCAAACATCAAGATGCAAAAGATATCTCAGACGTTGGAGCACGCTCTCTCGTTGCTTCGTATGATGGAGACATCCCCTTCCAACGTTTCGGATAATCAACAACAACAAGAAAGTAGGTTAAGTCTTGCTTCTTTGGCACCAACGAAGGACGCTGCACGTTGCATTTAGAATATACCGTCAAGTCTGGAAATTGTAGAAATCTAAAAAAATCGGTAAAGGTATTTACACAGAACTTCCCTCTTTATTCATAGACGGTCACACTAAAAAATTATTAATTAAGATATGACATATGAGAATTATAATCGCCATGAAGTTAGCCCTATTATTACAGAGAAAACCTGATAACTTTTTTCCATTATCTACTGTATAGTGATTAATTTTCAAAACATTTTTTGTTGAAATAGGTTAAGAATATAATGAATCCTGTAAATTTTAGAATTGAAAAAAAACCTTTTTTTCCATCATCTATTCTACTGTAGTGGTAAAATAATAAAAAATAAATATATTCTTTAAATTTTCAAAACAAATTTCTTTCTTGAAATATATTTAGAATGTCATGAAACGTAGAAATTTTAAATTTGAGGAAAAAAAAAAATTTCCCATCACCCATTTTATAAAAAATATTCACAATTTTTTTTCATATTTTCTGAAAAATTTATTTTGAAATATGTTTAGAATGTCATGAAACGTGGAAATTTTAAATTTGAGCAAAACAATTTTTTTCCATCCATTTTATACAAAATTTTCAATATTTCAAATTTTTTGTCTATTTTAAATGTTCATAATTATTTTTGATAGGTTTAGAATGTCACGAAACGAAAAAATTTTAAATTTGAGCCTAAAAAGTTTTTCCACCACCCACTTTATTTTAAAAATTTTCAAAATTTCAAAATTTTTTTCTTTTTTTGAGATAGGTTTAGAATGTCATGAAACGTGGAAATTTAAAATTTGAACAAACCATTTTTTTACTGTCTACCGTCAAGTAGTTTTTTAGTTAATGCACCAACAGACCGACAGACAGGCAGACCGACAGGCAGACTGACGGAATTAAAAAACCTATATTTTCGTAATCTACATGATCTGAAAGTCCGAAGAAATTTCGGAGAGTGGTTTTTTCTCGAATAAAATTCTTCGCTTTGGTATGCGACGGAAGTAAAACTCCAGAGAACTGAGGCCGGAAAGTTGGCACCAATGGGCTCGTTCAAGTAAAAATGACAGTGAAACCAGCACCCGAAACTTTATTGATATTCATTTAAGGCAATTGTAAAAATGCAGTGGAGCTGCAGGAAAGTTGGGTAAAGTGTTCTGTTATGTGCGGATTCTGTAATGGTCAATCAAGCAAAGATTCACAAAAGGTTCACATAGACGGCGTAATTGATGTTAGAAGTTAGAAGAAAGCATAGAAGATAAAGACTTACAATGAAGACGTCTACATCAACCGTCCGGACCGCCAAAACGAAGACAAAAATAACGTAATCGCGAACATAGATTATGGAATACGAGTCGCAATCTAGGCCATGATGGTATGAAAATGCGTTTACTTTGAATTTGCACAATTATTATAATCATGTAATAAATAGCCAGAAATAATTTTAAAAAATCGGTAACGGTATTTACACAGAACTTCCCTCTTTATTTGTAGATATGGCGGTGACTCTAAAAAATTATTAATGGCGATATGACATTGAGAATAATAATCGGAATATAGTCATCACTATTATTACAAAGAAAATCTGATAAGTTTTGGTTAAAAAAATATACAGTGTGGTCATCCGACAGCAAAAATTCAATACTAAATAACAGGTGCCAAATATGGAAGGCTTGCGCAAATACCTTTACAAATGCCCACCATGGTTGAATTATTTCTTGGGATGACCACTCTGTGCATTTTTCAATAAAACTATAATAGGTGCACTCGTAGGTGCATATGCCAAATATTATTGCCATCGGTCACATTTTCAGTTCCACATTCATGCAGTGGAGTGGAAGTATAGCAGTGGTTTAAAACGTGAAAACTTTCATCATCATCATCATCTATTCTATAGCAATGGTAAAAATATTTTCTTGAAATAGGTTTAGAATGTCATGAAAGGTGGATTTTTTTTTAATAGGTTTAGAATGTTATGAAACGAGGAAATTTTAAATTTGAGCAAAACATTTTTTTTCCATCTATTCTAGTGCTAAAAATTTTTCCAAAAATGTTGGTAAATAAAAATTCTACATTTTTTTTTCTGAAGTAAGCTTAGAATATCATGAAACGGGGAGATTTTAAATTTGAAGAGAAAAAAATTCCTTCTATTCTATGGTAGTGGTAAAATGAAATTTCAAATTTCTCTTGAAATAGATTTAGAATGCCATGAAATATGGAAGTCTTAAATTTGAGCAAAAAAAAAACAACATTTTTTTCCATCTACTCTAGGGTTAAAATTTTCAAAAATGTTGATAAAAAAACATTTATTTTTCTGAAGTAGTTTTAGAATGCCATGAAACATGGAAATTTTAAATTTCAGAAAAAAACATTTTTTTTTTCATTATTTATTCCCTTTAGACGGTCCACCCTGTATATTTTGCAGTGCAAGTTTAACCATTTCTTCGCTGATAGTAGCGTCAGCTACCTACCCAATTTGACTGTTCCCCGTAGTATTTTAGTTAATGCACCAACAGACAGACAGACAGACAGACAGACAGACAGACAGCCAGACGGAATTGACAAACCTATATTTTCGTAATCTACGTGACCTGAAACGTGAAAATCCGAAAAAATCTCGGAGGGTGATTTTTTCTTGAATACAGTACTTCCCTTCGGTATGCGAGGGAAGTAAAAATGGGTGATTAGTAATCGGTGCTACTAACGTGACGTTTCCGTGAAAATATCGCCACAGAAGAAATTTCGGATGGTTTGCTTATTGCTTTCAAATTTCTCTGTTGAAATAAGGTGTAGGTTGAACGCTGCCCTCCCCGTTACCCTCCGTCCAGTGGCTTTCGAGTATTAGTGGTTTCAAACTCGATCGTTTTGGTGTCGTTCATTATTTTGGAATGACACTCAGTACTCGTACCGAACTTAAAGACGATTTCACGTCAAAATTGCAAAAATGGTGAGTGCGACGACTCTTTGGAAAAATTCATCTCTCTGTAGCTGTAACTCATACATATTAGATATAAAAAAAAATGAAAGGAATTTTATCTACGTTAGCTTTGACATAGATATTTTTGTCGTTGGATCAAAGGTTGGGGAGTTATTTTGAATAAACCAATTTTTTGCACCTTTAACGTTCCACGGAAGATGTAGTGTCGTAATTTCAGCATTTTTATTGGATAGGAAGGGATATTTCACAAATAACCCAATAGATGGAAGCAAAGCGAATCCTGTAATTCTCAAACGATAACCCTATATACAAAAATGACCGAGGGCGTTTGCATAGTTCGCTGATGTGTACAATTCGAATTTTTTGCGATAAGTCCGCGAGCATTCGCAATTTTATAAACAAATTGTAAATAATATGATATTTTCGTTTCCAAACTGCTTCTATCATAAAGAGAAAAGTCATGTGTGTTATGTCGAAAAGGTTTAAGTTTAAAAAGTTGTTAAAGTATAATTATATGTTTAAACATTGGAAAATGCATTTCTTAGCATTTTTACCGTTAATAACTTTGGAACGGAAAGAAATTTTTAGACTCTGAAAAAATATTCTGAAAGTGCAAGGTTTTAACTTCAAAACGCCGAAGGAATTATATAAAAATTACGTCAATATAAAAGTTACACCGATTTCAAAATTGGGGGTTTTTGCCATGCTTTGACGATTATACACTGTCTCTGACAGTTGGCAACCTAAGTATAGTAATCATAGCATGCTATATATAACTTTGGAACTATTGATATAATTTTTATAAATCTTTCGGAATTCAAAATGTTGAGTTGAAGTTTCCGATTATTTTTGCAGAATCTAAACATTTCTTTCCACTCAAAAGTTATTAAATGTCAAAAAGAGTAAAATAACATATCCAGTGTGTATCACTTAAGAGTGTAATAGCGTAATAATTCTTTTGTTTTTGTCCGATTTGAATCAAACTGATCATAAAAGATAGAAGTCACCAAGGTTTATTTAAGACCATAAAATCACTTTCCATTTTTAAATAAGAAACCGTCTACGATACTAAATTGTATGAAAAAATCAAGAAATCATAGTAGGCTTTTTTTAATAAAGAAAAATTTGTTAACAAAACTTGTTCGAAATCATTCAAAAATCCGAAGTTTAGTTAAATTCTGCAACCCTCCGAAAAGTTATGAACAATAACAGAAAGCAAATTGAGGCATGCATTAGGGCTTCCGGAGGTTTGATAGAACATAACATTTAATTCTTTTGTTTGTATTTGTTATTCATTTGTGTAAATTGTTTCAAAGAAATAAATTTAGAAATAATTTGTATTTAGACCTCATTTTTTTTTTAGATATTAAGTAAAGTTCGAATTCAGGCTTTTTGAATTTAGTATCGTAGATGGTCTTGCATTTAAATATGGAAAGTGTCATTTGGTGGTGGTGCTTAAATAGACCTTGATGACCTTCCTATCTTTTAAAATCAGTTTGATTCAAATCGGACAAAAAACAAAACAAATATTACGTTGTTACATTCTTAAGTAAGACAAATTGTACATATAAGACTTTCTTTCTTGTATTAACCCATTCTCTACGATAGAAGTGTTTTGGAATAGAAAATCGCGTTACTTATGATTTGTTTATAAAATAGTTATTAAGAAATGGGTTCCCCTGAGACGATTTCGCTAAAAATTTAAATTTAAACCAGGTTTTAGTAACTTGTATAAAAATTAGTAGAACACCCTAAGCAAACCTTTCGCTTAGAAAAGCAAACTTAAGCCCATTAGACCTTAAAGTATACTGTATGACCATAGTGGCACTTAAAAGTAATGTATAATTATAATTAGTAGCCTATGATTTGACGAGTATTGAACTCGCTATCCCCCGGGCATCTGAGGTTTAAGCCGCCTATCTGCGGTTTACGAGTATTTAACGCACTATCCCCCGGACAGCTGGAGCTTAACTCACCAGTTTGTGGTTTTACGAGAATTGCAACAAGGCCCTGCTCAAAATTTAGCCAGAGGCCCCACAAAGTCTTAATCCGCCCCTGCCTAATTGTATTGAAAACCTTTGACCTGATTGGAGTAATTGTCGTACTTATTATTTTTTCCTTAAGAATTTCGGAATTTGCCAGATTTGCCTTAAATAATTTAATGCTGTTTCAAAATACTGGGTGGGCAGTTGTCTTCCCTTGTCAACTCCCCCCGAATTACGAAATACGCCTGTGGGAAGATGTACATGTATATTTCTCCTGTTCATCCAAGGGAACTAGCGTAATCATGGAAATGTCACTCTGTAAGATTTCCTTGGATTTTCAGGTCGGTCTGTTTGTCTGTTAACGCTATATCTATAAACATATTTAACGGAGAAGAATAATAATAATGCCATGTTGTTGTCGCTATTGCTAACGAAGAAATGGGATATACTTTTAGTGAATAATGTACAGAGTGGTCACTCTAAAAAATAAGTAATTAAGACACTATGGTAAAAACCCCGTCGAATATCGACGGGGTTGCTCTAATTAATAACAATAACTAAAAAGTTAGTCATTACAGAATGAATATTTTTAATGAAATAGTATGTAATGAAGTGGTTAGTTCTTGCCAGATGTATAACATACAAAATTTTAAATTACTATACTTGCTTCAAAATATTTCAATTTTTTAAACGTAGGATGACATTAATTGTTGCCAAAATTTTAATATGCAAACCACTTGTTTCAACATTTTATATATTAATATTTAATTGCTTGGAATAATGTGTTTGAGTTCGTTAAAAAACAGAACTACAACTTTCTTAGTTAGTTAACTGACAGTTCTGGATTCGACTCAAAAATGTATTTTAAATTCATGTTCAATAAATAATAACTATTGGAATAGATGCCACTTGTGACTGGTACAATGTATTGTAGTCTTTTATAAATTAAGTTATATTGATTTATGTATTTATATGTAGTTTGCCATATTACAAGCCAAATATCAGATCAGCAATACTAAATTAAAGTGGTAATAAATGGTAAGGCTACGTCGAACTTAATTTCTCGTGACTGAAATTTTTTTGTGTAGCACTAAACTACTTTCATGTGAATTTCCTGGGAGATTCCAACAACGGCAAATTGTTATGTATGTGATATACCACAAATTTCAGCAAAATCGTTGAAGTCGTTTTTGAGAAGATTTTCGATTTTCTCGAGTCATAAACTACTCTTATGCCAAATATCAAGACAATGCAACATTTAGAAGTGAGTAAAGAGTAAGTTGTAAGCTTACAATATTACAGCTCAAGCTAATAAAATCGTGTTAAAAGGGTTTAATTAAAAAAACTCCAGACGCAAAGAAACAATTCACGAATAATAATATGCTGTGTGTACAGACCTCCTAATGGAGCTGTCAATATTTTCTTTAATAAATTGACATTAGCTTTAAATTTTGTGTCGAAAAAGAAATATGACTTCATTGTTTTGTGTGGTGATCTAAATATTAACCTGTTTGACAAATGCCTATCAACTAAACTATTATGTGACATGTTTGAATCATTTCAATTAGATATTACCACAAAGGAACCAACACGCATATTTCAAAATGTAAATGGTCACATGAGCTCCACAGCCATAGATTACCTAGTGACTAATATGCCGATCTCAAGTTATAAGGTACAGGTGTACAACGCACAACTAGCAGATCACTCTGCGCATTTATTCTCCTTTAGCATTAGAACTGCAACAAATAACAATAATGATAGCAAGATATCTAAGTTAATAAGAGTTGATACAGAAGAAAATCTTCATGAATTCAATGTAAGGCTGTCCAACATAAACTGGGATTATATCTCAACTTTAGAGCCAAGTGAAGCTTTTAACACTTTCTTAAGAGATATACAATGGTGTTTCGATGTATCATGCCCTCTCAAATACAAAAAATCTAAAAGAAATAATAAAAATGACAATGGTTGGATAAGTAATGAAATAATTCAAGAAGGGCTAGCACTTAAAAACCTATACAATAACCTTAAAGGTACCCAAAATCACAACAGCCTTGTAATATATAATGATAGGAAAAGGCGGCATAAAATAAACATTAGAAATGCTAAACAAATTTATTATAATAACAAAATAAATAATGCCGAAAATAGATCTAGAATAACTTGGGATATTGTGAATCAAAGACTTGGCAAAACGAAAGGTTTAAGGAAACTCATTGAATTAAATATAGACAACGAGATAGTATCTGATAGTAATAGAATTGCAAACTGTTTTGCATCACACTTTGTAACCATAGCCCCAATGAATGCAAAACGACATTTTGGTTATAATTTATCATTACCTCCTACAGTATCTGAAAATACCGTAAACTCTATACTTTTTCATGATGTTACCAAATCTGAATTGACTGAAGCCATTAATGAACTAAAAAACAAAAAGTCATCAGGCTTAGACGGTTTAACTGTACAAATAATTAAAAGTATATCATCAAATATAATTGACCCGTTGTTACACCTAATTAATAAATCTATTTCAAATGGCCACTTCCCTGATGCACTAAAAATCTCGTCCGTTATTCCGATACTAAAAAAAGGCTGTGAGCTTGATCTGGAAAATTACCGTCAAATATCATTACTAAGTGTAATATCAAAAATTTTCGAGCGCATCATCAGCAATAGGGTAATAATATTTTTAGAAAAATATAATATATTATCAAACTCCCAACATGGTTTTAGAAAGAGTAGATCAGTTGAGAGTGCGTCATCTAAATTGTTTGATTTTATTTATAAGGAATTGGACAGTGGTAAGTATATTGTGACAATTCTATTTGACCTCTCAAAAGCTTTCGACTCTGTTGATAAAGATATATTAGCTGACAAGTTACTGAGTGTTGGTATTAGAGGTAAGTTACAAGAGTGCCTGATTTCATTCATGCAAAACAGAACTCTGCGTGTAAACTGCAATGAAGTGCAATCGAACATTTTTGATATTCTCTTGGGAGTTCCTCAGGGATCTATATTAGGCCCATTGTTGTTTTTGATTTATGTAAATGATCTTCCAAATTTTATCAAAAATGGCTTCACCATTATGTATGCGGATGACACCACCATAACCGTAACTGCTACAAACCCGGAAGAACTATCCAATAAAATTCATATTGTATTGAGTGAGATGAGTACCTGGTGTGATCGAAACAGACTAATGCTGAACGAGAATAAAACAATATTTCTGAATTTTAACTTACGGCGTATGGTTACTTTACCTGGCATAATTTTAAGTGATTACTCGAAATTTCTTGGCACCTTGGTAAATAGCAACTTATCTTGGGAACAGCATATTAATCACGTATGTAAAAAGCTTAATCAAGCCTACTTTGCATTATTGCAACTTAAAGATATGCTAAACGAAGTGGGACTCACTAGTGTTTACTATGCGTTAGCATATTCACACATGTCGCTAAATATTTGTATCTGGGGTCGATCATCCCATGCTAGGCGAGTTTTTATTATACAAAAAAGAATATTGAGATTCCTGTTTAACTTAAACTACAGAGAAAGCTGCAAAGCTACATTTATAAACAAACAAATCCTGACGATGCCATGTATCTATATTTATAAATGTCTAATAAACGTCAAAAATAATATTGACGCTTTTGTGACTCTGTCTGAGCATCATTTATATAACACCCGAAATAATAATATTCTAACAATTCCCTTACATAGGACATCGACTTTCAAAGAGTCACCTCAATATAACTCTATTGTATTATATAACAGATTGCCAAATAATATCCAAAACATGAGCATAGGCAAATTCAAAATTACCATTAAAAAAATCCTTGTACAAAAAGGATACTACACAATAGATGAATTTCTAAGCGACGTCATTACGTAAAATACTATATAATTGTATTTATTTATTTGTTAGACATATTACACAATTGTATGTACTATTTCTCTTCTGATTAATTGTTTTGTTATAACCTATCTCTTGAGAGTTGATTATCTGCTGTGTACGTTGTATGTGTCTGTGTGGGTATATGTATGTATATTTATATGTATATATAGGTATGTTTATATTTCTGATGTATGTAAAATTATCGTCAATGTGTTCTCTGATGATATGTTGGTTTCATTCATTTGTTATTTATTTATTTCATTGTTACTGTTGTATTAGTTATTTTATCTATATTTCTGACTTGCCATATATACAAAATTTGTATCATAACAAATGGTTAATAAAGATTATTATTATTATTATTATTATTATTATTATTATTATTATTATTATTATATTATTAATAAAATCGAAACAAATCACGAATTATTTTGAAAATTGTAATTTATTTAATAGTTGTCAATATGGTTTCAGGTCAAAATTGTCAACGACGTTAGCAATTAATTTATTGATGAATGTAATAAATCAAGGTTTCGAGGTGAAAGAATTTGTGCATGTGCAATTTTTAGACCTAAGTAAAGCTTTCGACTGTGTGCCTCACAATATTTTAGTGAACAAACTGAAATTTTACAAATTCTCTGAGGGCAGCGGAAATTTGATTATGTCAATTTTTTATGTAAATGATTTGCCAAACAGTAGTCCCTCAACAAATTTTACTCTCTTTGCTGATGACACGACATTGGCTCATTCCCATAATGATTGTAACATTTTATTTTCAGAGGTTCAAAACAGTCTGTCTATGGTTTATAACTGGTTTTTAAATAATAAGCTAGTATTAAATAATGATAAGACAGAGACTATGATTTTTTCGTTACGATCAGTTTTTGGGCATTATTTTGGACAGTAAGTTGACATGGGAAGAACACACGTTCTACATCTGCAAGAATATATCACGTAATATTTTCTTATTGCGCAACTTAAAAATTTGTTTGTCACAATCAACGGTTTTAATGGCATATCATGTTATAATTCAATCTTCCTTTACCTATGCCATTTTAATATGGGGCCACTCGGCACATACCTCAACGGTTTTTTCACTGCAAAGAAAGGCTGTCAGAATCGTTGCTGGATTATCATGTAGGGATGCTTGTAGGAATTCTTTTAAAAGTCTCAAGATACTTACCCTACCCTGTGAATATATTCTACAGTGGCTTATATATAATAAAAGTAACTTAAATAATTACACAACATGTGAAGTTTTTAAAATCTGACGCGGAAAAAATATTTTTATTATTGTAAGGTATTTTTACTAATTTTGTAGTGAACATTTTAAATATAATGGGGGTTATTCTAGTGGCCGTCGACAATTTTTCAATATTGACAAATGTGCGCTGCAACCATTGAAGTATTTTTCTGTGTTAGTTAATGGCCAAGTTTAATTACTATCAATTTGTCCAAAAAATGACAAACAGTTACAGTACATGACAAATATATGACAGACACGTCACAGAAAATAAGTGGCCGTCATTTCAACATTCCTACTGAAAAGAAGGCACTAACTTATAAAATTGCAAATTATTGCAAGTTGAATTACTTTCCATTGAAAGATCATTATATTTTCGGTATAATAAAGTAATTTTTACAACGAATCCACACCAATAACGGAGTTTCTAGACTAAAATATATAATAAATACTGCTATAATTTCGTTGCAATTAGGTATGTCACTAAAACTAGTTAATTACTAATCAAATAAAAACGTAACTATAATATGAACTTGAAATAAAAGTGATACTTAGCCATGTCACTCGATAATATGTGCGTTCAGTAGGCGACATTAATACTGACTCAAGAGTAGTGATGGGCGATATATCACGAACTGTGATTTAATCAATGATATTAAAAAATCACAGGTAACGACTGTTAATAAAGTTGGTAGAAAAGCGTGACGTGATCACGACTTTCCATATACCAATATATTTTTTACGATATATATAGCTTTGGTAATTTGAGTCTATTTTTGTTTGCTACCTTATGTATTAACAGGTAAAGCAAGCGATTCCGTGCCTTAGCGTTTAGATAGATACGCATTTTGTTGCAAAAGGTTGAGATTATGGATGGATGTATAATGTATTGCATAACAACGGATAACAAATGAAATTATTATTTGAAATAATCAATTTGAAGCTGAGATTAAGGATGTATAATAGTTAGCTTGTTTACCTTAAAAGTGCTGCCTGCCGTTGAACAAAATCGAATGGAACAGTTACCTGCTACCAAATTGTTTATAAATATTTGAATGAGAGAAATACTCTACTCTATTAAATCAAAATCCCATTGAATAATAGCAACTATAAGAACTATATAAATAAACATATTATATTTTTCACTATTTAAGTTGTACCTTATTTGTATTGCAATCCGAGGCTTATATTAAATAGGTTTCAATACTATTATAAACAATAATACCAGCAAAAATTTAAATCACTGGTTGATAACTACAGCAATCTGAATTTAAACTATAAAAATTTATTGATGCTTCCGAAATGTTTATATTTGTATAACTTTACAAAAACATGCTATTACAGAGTTCAAACAAGCGTCTCATTCAAAATTTAATGCTTTTGCTTTATCGTCAATCCACAAATTAGGTTAGTTGACTATATCATTCAATATGTATCATAATTAATTCATAAAATATCATACGTATTACATATCTTCATATCTACGGCCGCATAGATTACCAAAGTAGCGAATTCACCATTCACAGTCTATCTACGCTTATTTAGGAATAGGGAGCAATTAACAATTTATCCCATTCGCTGCATTATGAAAAGTCGTGAAGTCGTGATCACATCACGTTTTAAATTCACTGATATAAGAAAATCACAGTCACGATTCACGTTGTGATTGAAAAATCACGATATCGCCCAACACTACTCAAGAGTGGTTCACAGTCTGGCTTCCCCCACTCCATTAACAAAACAGGTATAAACCTGGGCAGGTACTGGCTCTTGTTTGCGGCTTGGGAGAATTATTTTATAGGCTATGTTCAACAGTTTTTAGACTCGCTATTTCGTTGTAAAATAACGTGTTAAAGACCATTTTTTATTTTGATTTATTCCATCCCACATTTTAAAAACTGATCTCTGTGGGGCGGGAGCCATCACCCGTAAGAAATGAGCACCCCTTTTGCATCCTCGATATCTGGAAAATTGGCCATTTTCCGACCTTGTGTCCATGAGAACTTTTGATCAGTAGCTTGAGAGAAATAACATATATCGATTCCAGCAAATTTGGGCCATATTCCGTGTGAGGTTCTTTATTGTTGTTGCGAGGTTATTTACTGTCTGTCATGGACTGCTGTTGTCTATATTCACGGATAGAAACTTACTTCAAATAATATTGGTACATATTTGATTTTATGCATTATGTTATTTCTAGTAAGTATGATAATTGTTCGCTTCAGCGGTCGCCGACGCACTTATGAGTTTTGTTCGAATAACGATTTGTAGTAAAACACATAATGTACCTACGTAAGTGAAAACTGTTAATCCGCGGTCCAACAATAAATTCACAGAAAAAGAGATCGCCAGTGTTTCGAGCCAGTGAATATAAATTATTTGTTCCTCTTTAAAGTTAAGAACATGATAAACATGAATTTAATATGTAAAATAACACCGAATCCTTAGCCATTTCTTTGGACACAACGTCCGATACACTGAGTTAACAATGGAACCTGAAAATCTTGCAAACGCATTCCCAATTTTCACTAAACATAACTAAGAACTATCCCGCAAATACCAACTTTTGCAAGAAAAAATCACTGTGAAGTCTGTTCAGCCGTCTTGGAAATAGGTGGCTATATACAGACACACACACAGACAGAGGCTTCAAACTTATAACACACCCTTTTGCATCGAGGGTTAAAAGTAGATATAAATAGTCTCATTACAGTCTGTTTGGAAATGAGGAAGAGTAATAGAAGCTGATTATAAATGCAAATCCGTAAAACCATAGTCCGTTGGCTTACTAGTTATTTTTTTCTGTTACATCACTACTTGGCCCTAGAAAAATTTGCAATGGTATCACCAGTTCAGGTAATAACTAAAAGCAATTCAACCAACACACAAGTAGTGACGGCGTACGGTTAGCTGATCTGGTGCGTGGCTGGGATTTCGTGGATTCAATTTATTTTTTAAAATCAGTCAGAGGGTGAACCAATATCTTCGTGATATAGTACCTACTGAGCCAGTTTGTTTCACCACTCAGAGGTAACTTAAAAGGATGTAAATATTACGGGCGCCATCCACAGAAAAATGTAAGAGTTACTGTTATCCCTTTGATGGTGAAACCAACCGCCGTGGAAAGATTTGACGTATGGCGGACAGACAAACGTGATAAAAGATACATATTTATTAATAGCTCTAAAAGAATCATCAGTATATAAAAAGGTCAACAAATTTGATCAATATAAATGTGATACGAAAAATCATTGAAAATTTCAGAACCGCACCAATCCTCCTGGCGATGGATATTGGTGAGCTCAGGTAGTTTTTTCCAACAGTCTCTCGGAACACAGACGGCCCCTCGACGTGGTTTGACGTCTTGTTAACCTGTATAACGCTGGGAGGGTTCTGCTGTTGATTTGGATTAACTGGACTAAACTGGACTTGACTAAACTGAATTTGACCGGACTATTTTTCTTATGGAATCTAGCAGGCATTTAGCGATCAAACAGAAAGAAGTGATTTACCTTGTATTTGTATTAGATAATACTAATATGTTATAATATTAGCATTGTAAAACTTGTAATTATACTTGGCAGTTGTATTACTTGTAATCATATTTATAAGTTAAAGTATTTGTATTTATTGTATTACTTTTAATTAGCAGCAATAGTATAGTTGTATGTTAAGTTTGGCAGCAAAACTTTACGTTTGGGAAGAAGAAAAAATGTTATCGGCACGTATTTCAGAATTATGGTTATCTTTAGTTAGATTAATTTAGTAGAATTGAAAAATATGGCTGAAGGCCGTTAAATACTATCTAGAGAAACTAATTAAATAAATTTAATTACCTCTTATTAGATAGATCACTAAGACAAAATTTGATAACACCAAAAAGAGACACTCCGAAATAATTATCAAAAACTTTGAGTCTAAGTCAGGCTGCAGCAGAGTTGGAAATAACCGATTCTGCTCTAGGCCAGCTAATAAAAATGATATCCTGTCTTAATTAAGATATTGCTACCATACTTCATAAACTAAAAATTACTAAGTATTTGAATCCGCGTTCTATGTAACCCACACTACTTCCTGCTGTATATTATTTTGATAACCAATAATTAAGAAATAGGTGCTGTGAAATATAGATATGTTTACCATTCGAAGGAAACCTCTGTGTTCTACGAGAGCGGTTAGCAAAAACTGGAATACAAAGAGAGTTGAATGGTTTAAATATGTATCTATCTATACTTGTAATCTATGGCTGTGGCTGCAAAGCCATTCGCACAACACCGGTTTAAATATGAAAATATAATAAATGTGTACATTCCTAAATTTAAACAGATTGCCTATAATAATTTAATGTCTGGGGTATTAGTTACTAGAGTATGGTAAATACCTGTGGATATTTCTCAAAAATTAAGTTTAGTTTATCAGAATTTAATAAAATTTCTTAAAGTTCCCAAATGTACGCAACATTTCTATTATATAATGTACTATATTGGTGAGTGACTATGGTTTTGCGGAATTGCACTTATAATTAACATCTTATTTATTTGAATGAACTTTTACTTCATTCTGCTTGTGGGTAATCAATCGTAGATAGTAAAACTTAAAACATACTAATAATAATAAAATGATCTTTTTCTCTTAGAAACTCAATTAAATCACATATCGTTCGTTTCACTGGATGCCCAGTCTCCAAAATACATAAATATTCAGGTTAATTCTATAGTAAACACATGTTTTCCACTTTTCGGCTGACAATCTATACAAAACCATTGTTTAATGCTAAAATATGGCTAACATTAATAGGGCATCAAACAACCGAATGAATTAGTTTCGAAATGTGTTGTTTCTAAAGATTAGGAAATCATGATGCGGTATCCAATGGAAATATATTGTCCGTATCTTCTTTGCGTGGCGCTAAATAAACCATTAACTTTTAATGGATTATTACATCAGCTACAAACGGAACAGCGTTATTAAGCTCTTTCACAAAATTTTAAAGTGTAGAAATCCTTGGAAATTATTCAAAGAATCATGATATCTATGGGGCAGTATTTTCTTTTCAAAATGTTTAAATATCAATTTATTAATGTACAAAATACATATAAATTTTTTATAAAAACATATAAAAATATATATATATATTTCCAATAGTAATACATAAGAACATGAGCTTAACTTTATTTATAGCGAGTAATATTGTATATTCCAAAACATTAAATTTTTCAATATTTTTCTATGAGTAATACTAAAGTTATTTTAAATACATATAATGAAAATTTGCGAAGCACCAAAATCTACCAATAATTTATCACTGCTTGGCAATTTTTCAAAAACTCGCTTAAATAGAAACCATTTTTGAAGAATCGAACATATCTTACTTCATGTTTCATTAGAAAACAAATATAACTCAGTTGTATATCCCACATATATTGAGTTTACGTGATGGGAAATGTATGTTTGCCTTTGGACAAAATAGAAACAAATTGAAACAGTACATTTGGATGTCGACGACGGCGAAATTGATTTTTAGTAAGACAGTAAAATAATATGTAAATGCCGTAATAAATAATACATTTCCCTGGTGGAGCCACACATATTATGGTCGCTTGCTGGAGTGAACACACAGAAGTTTCTTTTCAGCTTGGCCCAAAATGTTTCTCACATTAAAATATATGAACCTGAAATAAACTTACTAAACAAACAATTTCAGATTAACATCTAAGTTGGCGTTTCTTCAAAACATATTTTTTTCACTATTAAAATTAATAAAACTGCTTTCCTTTGGTTGAGTATTTTGGCAAGCCTCTTGCTACATCGAAGTCCCACCAACAACATCGTATAAAACATCATGATATTAAGAAATGAAGTTTGTTGCAGTCAGGGACACTATCCTTCAGAAAACTCTCTCGTTCTACCGATGCAACAACTAAATCGACGTTGACACCAAAATTGAAAACTAGCTGTTGGAGAGCTATCGTGAACAAACCTTCTACGCAAAAAATTAACATATTTGTAAATAAGCCCAGGGGTATTTATTGAACAGTTCATCAAGGGCTTGTATTTGCAAAAATGTCGTCAATCGATGAAGATACCTTGTTGAATACAACTGTAAAATTATTTGTTAATTTCATTAGTTTACATGAGTAGTTTTTTCGTTCTTATCGACTTTGCTTAAACTCCACGATACGGTGTCAGTACTTTCTTACTGATTTCATGAAGTGGCTTTTGTAAATCTCCAGAAACGTACGAAATTGTGTCTCTTGCCGTTATTGTTAGCTTTGTGGCTATACTCTTCTGGATTTTACAAATTTGGATACAGCTAAAATTGTCAAATTCAATTTACAACTGCTTCTTTTGCAATGACATTTTTAACAAGTTATCGCACGATCGATGAGTGTTCACAAACAAACCCTTTATTGTGTCGCTAGCCCAATCAACCTGTCACGGTTTAAAGTTAAATTTACCAAAATCAATATCCGGAAACCAAAAATATGGTTGTATAGAAGAAGAAAGATTTGTGTTTCGATAGACTTGATCTGAAGTGACGAACTTAACCTAAACACTTGGAGAAGTTGAAAAAAACAGTTGTTTGTAAATAGCAAAAAAGCTATGACTCTAATCGAAAAAAGTTGAATGAAAAGTTGTAGGTGCTAAATAGATCTTTCGATTGCTATTTCTTTAAGTATCAATTGCGATAGCACTTTTCGAGATATACCTACCGAAAACAATTGGCTTTTCTTGTTTTCCCTGTATCTTTTTCAAATTTACGTTTAAATACTTACTGTCAACGATAAGCATGGCTCACGGTATATATTCGATATATATTCGATATATATCAATATTTCGAAAAAAAGGCGTTTTCGAAAATCGGCTAGTCTTGTTCTACCGTAACGATCTTTGGGCTCAATTTCTTTATAAAGAGTTGTCCTATAATGCTGCAAAAGAATTGTGATGGTTTTATTAATTTTAAGGATAAATAAATGGTTTTAAAATAATCGCATTTTTTAGGTTGTTTTTTTTTTTAAATAAATTTACAGAAATGACATACGGGAATCGATTTCTGACAATTCTTAATGAATTTACAAATTGAAAATGTTTGTCCTACTACTTTCTGGAGCCCAGAAGAAATTAAAATTGGCAAAATTATAAAAAAAAAACACACCTAACCTAAAGAAATGCAATTATTTTAAAGCCATTTATTTACTCTTAAAATTAACAAAACCGGTTCAATTCTTTTAAAGTATGATGGTACAAACCTTTATAAAAAAAATGAGACCACGATCGTTGCTGTAGAACCCTCCACTAGCCGAATTTCGAGAACGTCTTTTCCTCGAAAAATCTATATATCTCGAAAAATAAAAAATATTTTTAAATTTTTCAAAAACGTGCTTCTTTGGCTTTCCGTGAGCTATACTTGTGGTTGACAGTAAGTATTTAAACGTAAATTTGAAAAAGGTACAGAGATAACAAGAAAGGCCGATTTTTTACGGCTTTTTTAGATATATCTCGAAAAGTGTCGTCGCAACTGATATTTAAAAAATTAGCAATCGAAAGATCCTTTTAGCACCTGCAACTTTCTTCTTCAAATTTTTCCAATTAGAATCATAGTTTTTTTTTAGTTACGAAAAACTATTTTTTCAACTTTTTTAATTTTTTAGGTTAAGTTCGTGACTCCAGATCAAATCCATCGAAACACAAATGTTTCTTCTATTCAACCATATTTTTTGTTTCCGGGTATTAATTTTGATATACACTTCTACCTATTGATTGGGCTACGCCCCAGAGCGAACTTTATTAGAGTTCCTGGACTGATCTCGCAATGCTTTCGAAATTCTTTCTACACCTGTTTACACTAATTCGTCCATTTTCGCTACTAACTACTCTATAGCAGCTCGCGAGCAGCTTTAGAACCATTCGATTGAGTCGATTTTTGCTCGTGGCAGATACTGAACCTCGCACCGGAAAGGATATCCCCGTACCATCTCCGACGCTAGGTTCAAAATCCGCTACGAGCAAAAGACGACTCGGTCTCCGCCCGTCTGACCCTTCGGACCGACCTAGGTGTATCTCTCCTTCCCCTCATTTCCCTCACATTTCGACGTAATATCCATCGCCACCAACAGTTTTCTAGCAGCCCCGCCCGAGCTTCTACTCGTATTTGCTCGTTAGTACTAAAATTATGAATATGAATGACGTCCTTAATCTTCGAATCCGCCGACCCGACGTCACACAGTGATTCAAAAATGAATTTTTGTGGACAAAATATGACTAATTTTTTTTTAAAGTATTCTCAAAACAACACTTTAGCTATGCCTAACTGCCCAAATTGAGGCAAATTGGCTAAAAAACATAATTTTTTTGTTCTTTGACTCATTTTATGAAAAATAGAATATTTACAGTGAAATGGCAAGGATGGACCTTCCTACATTTAAGATCTCTGTTTTTTTAATGGTTGTACGTTATGCATTGGGTCGTTGATTACGAATATGATATTCGTTTTACCCAAAAATTGTCCAATTTTGAGAAATTGGCCATTTTTGGGGGTTTTTGAAAATTTTTCGAGGTTTTACTACATAATTTATTAAACTATAATATGATTATAGTATTCTAAGCTTTTTGGATTGATAAATAAAGAAGTACTGATTTTTTGAATATCAATTAAAAAAATCCATTATCTTACTAATCTTACTAATACAGAAAAATCAATATATGTTTGTTTGTTTGTTTGATTATAACTCAAAAACTGCCTGATCGATTCAGCTCAAATTTTCAGAGAATATTGCAACAAAAATCTGGAAGGTTGTACGACTAATATAATGCCATTAAAGTAATTTTTGTGAAAATTGCATTAATTTTTGTGCTCAGAGACCGGAAAAATCATTTTGCAAAAAATTAGTAACGAGTATTTTAGCCAATTTGCTACAATTTGGGCAGTAAGGCATTGTAAAGTATTGTTTTGAGAATACTTTCTACGTCATTTCAATTAAAACTCAGGTGTAGATCGAACTTTGTCCACAAAAATTCATTTTTGAATCATTGTGCGTCATCGAGATCGGCCTCGCCGAAAGTCCTCTACGGCTCATGAAGACATTCGTCGAGTTTATCACGCTGCCGCCTTTATTTCCGTCCGTCCGTCGCCGTCCTGTAAACTGATTCCCTACATTTCTCTTGGTTCCTGCTCCAAGATCCTCTCCCCATACTCGGGGGTGGTGCGTCCGATCCATCCAAACTCGACACATCCGAATAGAACTCCTTAAATACACTTTGTTTCATTAAATATGAATTTGTCTTTCAAAAAATTATTCAAATGTTTAACGGCAATTTCTTCGAAAACGGTTGGAGTTTTCAAGTTCTACCAAGTGTACCTTTTATACGTGGAAATTATTGTTTCTTAGAATAAAAAATGTACCTCTAAATTTGGCGAAGTTCAGGCTGTTGAGTTATTGCAAAAAAAAAACAACGAAAAAATAATTTGAATTTTGACACCCTCTATCTTTTTCCACAGCAACATTTTACTAAAGCATATTTGGTTTATTTTGGCCCAAAGGATTAATAAAATTCGCCGACAAGGGGATTATGAACAATTTACAAGAACAATTAGGTAATTACGATTTGAATTCATAAAAGATTAGTATATAATAAAAATCTAATTGGTTGTTAAGGATACAACTATGTGAAATTTGATTTAAAGATTTTAAAAGATTTAAGTAAATTTAATGTAAATTTTTGTATATGTAACTTATTTAGAGTTTATAAATTTGGAAGGGAGTAACTGAATTCTAAAAATGTATGTGAAAGCGTTGAATCGATATTGTTAAGTCTAAAGAGCGTAAGTGTTCACCATATCTCATTTTAATTATACGACCAGTTTGACCTATATAAAGGCACCACAATACAGATATGTTAACTTATAAACATCTGCCCTTTTCCAGACCATTAATCGTATCTTTGGCATTAAACAAGAGATGTGAGAGTTTTGGTTGAGATTTATAACTAAAGCATTTAGAATTTGACGATTTTTTCCGAGGTACTTCCATAATATTGTTATTAACCCATTATGTTGTTAATATTTGTAGGTAAATTTTCACAGTTTTTTTTTAAATTAGATTACAGTATCTTGATTGGGCAAATATCTTTAAATACACTCACTTCATGCTCAATTACTCATTCGCAATAAATTAATGATAAGAAAATAAGTAAAAAGTGTCTAATAACTCATAATGATTGATTATTTATCACAAAATAACGGATTCCACTATTTAATTCTATATATCTATTATAATAACTGGGATTTAGTTACAAATCACTTTAGGATAATCAAAGTAACGTATTTCTCTTTTTATTGCACAGCGTATCCCACTTAAGGTGGATTATGTTAGATGTTGGTACACGACCTATTACGACTTTCATGACACATGATAACGTTAATCAGGACTTTTTGAAACGTGTTCGTACCAAATTTCATTTAAATGCTTCAAAAGGTACTTATTTTGTTGGGGGTCAAAATTTAAAATAGCGCCATTTAATTTTCTATTAAAAAACTAAATGGGTTGTTCGGACAACACAACTGTGCGTTTTTGTTTTGTTTCTCCGTAACTAAGTTTTTTATTTTCTCACAGCAACAATAATTATTATTGAATATATATAATTCAAACACTTCTACATAATAAAAAAAAAAAATTTATATTTATATCAAAAGCCGCTTGTCAAAGACATTAATAGTGCTTCATTAAGAATAAAAAACCTACAATCCCGTTTGTGAACTATCCTTGGACGTTGTTGGAAATGGTTGGTCCCAACGAAGAAGAACAGCATCAGTAAAACTCTTCAGTTCCACAAAAGGTAGTTTATTTCCTTTAATTTTGTTTTGCCACTTAATCAATCTATTTTTTGTCAGCGCATAAGCTGACTGGTCCTTTGCCGATATTATAAATCCGCGTTGATATACATGGGTCTTGCAGAGAAATCAACAGAATATGTTAATTATTGTGATTTTTTCCAGCTCTAATATAATCCTTAATTATAATAATCCTACATGAGCATGTACATTATCAAAAGAATCATAACTTCTATCTTAAAAAATATAAATGTGGATGAGAAATTGCTTTGCAAAAATATCTTAAACAAAGAGTACATCAAATTGTATTGTAAAAAAATAATCTTCATTCTGTTCGATTTTCTTTGATGAAGGAAACTGGACAATATTTAGTTAACTGGTGCAACATTATGACCATTGAAATCTAACTTGTACTAGTCGTATTCACCGTATCATGTAAGAATTGTGAACAATAAACACTGTGAGGTAACTCCAGGATACTGTGTTTACATTGACTTAATTTGTGGGAAAATTAAATTACAAAACAAGCTTTGGCAAATTGACAAGACTTTTTTTACTGTTTCGTTAATTTCGTTATAGGTCATTAGATTTTTTTTTAACAAATTAATTTCAGGAACACAAATGAGCTCATCATCTGCTAATCAGAGTTTTTGATTATAATTACTTCTACAAAAAATATTTAATCTAAATTACTGACCACAACAATGCGAGCAGAGATAAATTCTCTTACTGTACAGAAATTTTTAAACTTCCGTTGCTTAACATCAGTCTGTTAGACAACGGTGCGGTGGCCAGCAACCTTTGAAGGTTTTCATATAAATGGTAAGTCTATTTAGTCGTCATCCAAACATTTTAAGTGAAATCGAAGAATGACTGCTGCGAATTTGAAAAAATATACATTGATCACATATATTGAATGCATGTAATGAAAAGTGAAATTTGTTAATTGATTGGAATTTTTTAATAATTTTTAATGACACTAGACTTAAATAATAGACAAGATAAAACCGTATAAAACTACAAAGTTTATTTTTATTTTTGTTCCCATCAAACTTATTCAATTTAATGACATAGGTATAACAACATTAAAAGCTAACAAAAATGTGTAATAATAATCATAGAAATCATTTCCATGACATGCCCAAGTTGAATATCAAATAAAAATTGTCTCTCAGTATGTATGTGTATTGTACATAATGGGCTTGTTCGACATTTTTTTTTTAATTTCATAAATCGAAAGTGCAAGTATAAATTAATAGATCTGCAAAAAATCAGAATCTTTAAAAGTGAATTATTTATTATTTGTTTGCTTATAATAATGAAACATATTCTTTATAGAATTTTGCAAACAGTGGAAAGAAAAGCTATCTATGAGAACTAAAGGAAAAACTATATATATATAAAAATATTAATGAAATCTTTGCATTCTTTCGATAACCTGACTTCTGGTTATGCTAGCAAGTAAAAATTCTTATTTGCCATTCTCATTTTAACACTAGCATCCAGCCTAGTCCCCTACGGCTAAGCAGGCTAAACTAGTATCTACATGATCCCCTACGATATGTAAATTCAGTTAAAAATGAGAACAAAGGCCTGAAATTAATTTATTTACGTACCTTGTCTTTAAAAATTTTTTCATTCTAATGCATTGCATTTTCATAAAATCTCATTCAGTTTCTTGGAAATGCTTAGCCTTTGAAACGTTTTTCGTCCTTATTGTGGACTCATCAGTCAATGTCAATTATAATTATTTTATACTTGTTCATGGATATTGTTTTAGTTTTGCATGGAACATCGTTATGAGTGGCTTTAGGCTTTTCTGATGAGTCCACAATAAGGATGCAAAACATTTCAAAGGCTAAGCATTTCCAAGAAACTGAATGAGATTTTATGAAAATGTAATTCATTAGAATGAAAAAATTTTTAAAGACAAGGTACGTAAATAAATTAATTTCAGGCCTTTGTTCTCATTTTTAACTGAATTTACATATCGTAGGGGATCATGTAGATACTAGTTTAGCCTGCTTAGCCGTAGGGGACTAGGTTGGATGCTAGTGTTAAAATGAGAATGGCAAATAAGAATTTTTACTTGCTAGCATAACCAGAAGTCAGGTTATCGAAAGAATGCAAAGATTTCATTAATATTTTTATATATAGTTTTTCCTTTAGTTCTCATAGATAGCCTTTCTTTCCACTGTTTGCAAAATCCTATAAAGAATATGTTTAATTAGAATCTTATTCGCACGTTTACTATCTTAAAAACTATTACAAATCTCCATCTCGCAAAAATGGGGCGTGGCCAGGCGCTACGTCACTATACGCATAGACTCGGCGATCTCAATAGACTTGATGCTCCGTACTTGTTATAATTATAAGTGTTTTCAAAGTATTGTTTGTTTTGTTTACTACTTAACAGTAGGGGAGTACAATTTGGTGAAATGTCAAAAAATTACAATTTTCTATCGCGCCTGCCGGGACGAATTTTCGATTTTGACCATGCAATTTACGATTAGAATTGATCGCCGACCTTCTCCTTTCCTTAGAGACATAGAACGAACTTTCACTCGGCGTATCTATTTAGTTACCAGCGTTTGAAAATTCCATGGTTTTCGACTTTTCAGGTTAAATTTGAAAGGTCCCAGAAAGCCATTTTTCTTACGTCACTTACGTATTAGTGACGTCACATATGAGCGCTCGGTTTTTGCAACTATTACCAATTTCAACTCCTTATATCTCGAGAACGGAAAAAGTTAATAATACGAAATTTTAAGTGTATAATGAGAATATCGAGTACTATATGAAAAAGTATAAAAACCATATAAAAAGAATATCATGGAACAAGCCCATTGTGTATGTATGTGTACAGACCGATTCTTGCAAACACGATAACTTCCATTAGACTTAAATTTGGAATATATGTAAAATAGCTCCTTATTAAAATTGAGCCATCTCAGCCATACAGGGTAATCGCCAGGGGTGTGTAAACTGTAATTGTCATATATATAAGATATATTTTATTACAATTTTTTAAATTGTTATAAAAGTTTTTACTAAATACACAAAAATGCAAAGATATACAAGATATGGAAACTGTGTCTCTTAGGTTCGAAAGGACTTTACGTAGATTAAGACATATATTAATTTTACTTTAAAATGTTAGTGAAGTGTTATTATGGAACGAATGTAACTTGTGGCCAGACACTACTTCATTTTTTTTTCAAATTTGAAATATCTACAAAATAGCGTGATAAGATGCTTTCTACTAAAATTGGGCCATATTCGTCATACAAGATGATCGCCAGGGGTATGCTAATAGTCATATTTTATTTAAACTATATTTTATTATAATTTTGAAGCGCAAAATGTTACTAAGATTTTTTAACAGGTACGCAAAAATATCAGGACACACAAAACGTTGAAACTGCAATTAGTCGAGTGCAGTTAGACACGAAAAGTAAGAAATGGCGGAATCCAGTTATAATGAATGGATTTTCACGATTTTAGGCAGGTAGATGACAATAATAAACTTAATTATGAATATTCAATTATGGGTCTGCCGGCTGTAAATAAAGGTGAATATATCAGATCTAATTGATCATTTATCAAATTATAATCCTTGATATTATTGTGTTTATGAATTTCCAGAGATTCTAAAATGTTTAATTTAAAACCTTTTGTTGAGAAATGTAAAATTTCAATGTCGTCTAATTCTGGAAAACTATGGTTGTTTTCGAGGCAGTGGTTCGCGAAAGATGAATCAGTTTTCTGTAACCTGTATGATCTAAGATGTTCTTGATACCGTATTTTGAAACTTCTACCGCTTTGCCCTATATAGATACTATTACACTCTGTACATTTTAACTTATAAACTCCAGATTTGTTAAATTTACGTGTTTGGTCTTTTGCATTGTATAAAATGTTTGATAATTTACTCTGTGATTTAAAAGCTACTTTAAAACTTAGCTATTTTAAGCTTAGACTATCTATAAGACTATCCAAAGTTTCTTAAATGAAAACATCTTGAATGTTATAAAAAAATTTGAGTGCTTGGCTTCTAGTATATAGCTACACTAAATCCCAAACTTCTGGACTCTTACCAGCTTGCACTACTTATTTTCCTCTATTCCTTCAACGGAATCATAACAAAATATAAGTTCCATATGTCGTTATAATATATACGTGAATCAAATGTAAAGTGAACATCTCAATTTTATTTTGTTAACTACTTTAGTTATGGAGTAGAGATGGCGGTGGTGCGGAGGGGGGTTGACCTTTTCTGGACTTTCACTAGCTTGCTTATTTTCCCCTATTTACTAGGTAAGGGTGGCGGGGGGTGGCAATTGCCATAAACAAATTTTAGCCCCTGCTTTCTAGTATACACACCAAATACCAATATAGTTCCAGATTTCGTTGTGATACATACCTATATCAAAATTTCAGTCAAATATCTTAAATCGTTCCAGAGAGAACGTGCGCTGACCGACATACCAACAGGCAGACAGAAATTAATTTCCTCTCAAATTTAAAATCTCGACATTCCATGACATTCTATTTTTCTATTCCTTATTTTCTAATAAAAAAATGAGATTTATTTTACTAATACTATAGGTACTTTTTCCACTACGTGGAAGCACAAGAGATTTTTATTGTTTTTATTTATTCGTCAATCTAGGTACATCTTTAATCTAGCGACTAAAGCAATAGAAACCTATCACCTCCATTTAACGCATTTTTTCGACTCTGGTGCTTGGTCTATACACGGTATCTATTTTTGCGTTAGCCTCTGTGTCATTCCCCGCAAAAAGATATAGAAAACCAGTATACACAGATCGAAATAGAAACAGATTCTAAATCTATTGACAGTGTTTAGTTTGAGGATGACCGCAATGCAAATCGACAAGAAAGAGAAAACTGGAACGAGGAAGACTGGCGGGTTTTTTCGCTGTGAACTTAAAAGCTGAGTGACCAAACTGTTAAATCGGGCTCGCGATTGATGACCCATTTAGTGCAAGGAATGTCTATTTCACGGCTTCAAACCGCTTTGATTGATTGATTAGGTTGTGTTAATTATTTGTACGCGTCGCATTGCCAATCTATTTTGCATGTAATTATTTGTTTTATGAAGCAAGGTGTTACTTCCTAAATGCATATTTTGGGTTATTGCTCCGGAGTTCGGCAAATAGCAGACTTCACTCTGAATGTTTATGAAGTGAGTAATTTTATTTAATTCTTGAACGTGCATTTAGGACAAGAAAATCAGAATAGAATAGTTCGACAATATGAATGATTAAGATTGGTGATATTTTTTATTGACTGACTAGTATAACGTGAACCAAAATCGGAAATGTCTTTTAATCGAAAATTTGACAACTGCGCTCTCTCTAATGTGCTCGGAAAACGATTAAAAAGAGTCATATCTTTATCATTTTCCTTCGGCGTGTCTTAATTAATTATTTTTTGTATGAATATCCTGTAAATTTCTCTCTTACCAAAATTGGATCGCGCGAAAACGGGGCGGAGCTTCGCGTGAAGTCACTTTACATATGCTGATCGGGTCGAGATTTAAGACAACTTTTTCATTTAATTAAGCAAACATATTATTTAAAAATATTTAGGGACGTAAAAACCTAAAACTGTTTATAGACGTGATATATAGGTAATATCTGAGTAACAGATTAAGGCCGAAAATGTAAAGAAAGCAAACAAATTCACAGATGTTGCATCTCTCGCAAGTATCTTAAGCGCATTGAAAATACCAGGTGCAACTATAATGCTCTTGGAGTCCATGGATGGTTAGGATGATAGATATTTTCAGCATTTATTTTAGGTACCATTAGCGATTAGTGATAAAATAAAATAAATAAAAACGTTTATCAAGTTTAATAATACCATTTGGACAAATAACTAAATAAAACACACTACTATGTTTTCTACCACTATGTATTTATAAAAATTGCGACTGCAGTTTCGACTTACAAAGCCATTGTCAAGCAGTGAATCAAAAATGACTGATTTACAATTATACAGAAATGTAATATATATATTATATTGGTTGGATAGATAGGTACAATAAGAGGCTTAGGCAGGTAGATGACAATAATAAACTTAATTATGAATATTCAATTATGGGTCTGCCGGCTGTAAATAAAGGTGAATATATCAGATCTAATTGATCATTTAACAAATTATAATCCTTGACATTATTGTGTTTATGAATTTCCAGAGATTCTAAAACGTTTAATTTAAAGCCTTTTGTTGAGAAATGTAAAATTTCAATGTCGTTTAATTCTGGAAAACTATGGTTGTTTTCGAGGCAGTGGTTCGCGAAAGATGAATCAGTTTTCTGTAACCTATATGATCTAAGATGTTCTTGATACCGTATTTTGAAATTTCTACCGCTTTGCCCTATATAGATACTATTACACTCTGTACATTTTAACTTATAAACTCCAGATTTGTTAAATTTACGTGTTGGGTCTTTTGCATTGTATAATATGTTTGATAATTTACTCTGTGATTTAAAAGCTATTTTTAGATTGTGTTTAGATAGAACATTAGCTATTTTTTCGGATAAATGGCCACAGTAGGTAATTGTTGTGTAAGTACATTTTGTGGTTTCTTTTATTTTTGGATATATTAATTGAAAAGTGAATTTTTTCCGGATTTTGTTAATTAACTTTCTAATGACATCTTTACCAAAATTATTTTTAACTCCAATGTCCTCTATTAGAAAGTTAATTAACAAAATCCGGAAAAAATTCACTTTTCAATTAATATATCCAAAAATAAAAGAAACCACAAAATGTACTTACACAACAATTACCTACTGTGGCCATTTATCCGAAAAAATAGCTAATGTTCTATCTAAACACAATCTAAAAATAGCTTTTAAATCACAGAGTAAATTATCAAACATATTATACAATGCAAAAGACCCAACACGTAAATTTAACAAATCTGGAGTTTATAAGTTAAAATGTACAGAGTGTAATAGTATCTATATAGGGCAAAGCGGTAGAAATTTCAAAATACGGTATCAAGAACATCTTAGATCATATAGGTTACAGAAAACTGATTCATCTTTCGCGAACCACTGCCTCGAAAACAACCATAGTTTTCCAGAATTAAACGACATTGAAATTTTACATTTCTCAACAAAAGGCTTTAAATTAAACGTTTTAGAATCTCTGGAAATTCATAAACACAATAATGTCAAGGATTATAATTTGTTAAATGATCAATTAGATCTGATATATTCACCTTTATTTACAGCCGGCAGACCCATAATTGAATATTCATAATTAAGTTTATTATTGTCATCTACCTGCCTAAGCCTCTTATTGTACCTATCTATCCAACCAATATAATATATATATTACATTTCTGTATAATTGTAAATCAGTCATTTTTGATTCACTGCTTGACAATGGCTTTGTAAGTCGAAACTGCAGTCGCAATTTTTATAAATACATAGTGGTAGAAAACATAGTAGTGTGTTTTATTTAGTTATTTGTGCAAAATGATTAACTACCACAGAGTAACGGCTCCTTCAATCAATTTTTTTTTTAATACCATTTGGGTTCATTGTAATTGGACCCATGTTCATTGATAAAAATTTTTTAGATTAACCCAGCTATCATCTGTCAAATTTTGTCATAAAGCTTGTAGAACACCCTGTATAGTGCTTTTCTACTGTACTTTTTTTTATATCATACTTAGATGTGTTTGATAATTCTATTTACAATGTTAATTTGAAAGTGGCGGTGTTCTGTAAGAAATAACGCAAGTTATGCAAACTAAGTGATATACGATATGGCAGTGTCGGTATGTAACACAAGAGACCATTAAGTTTAGGAGTGTTTATGTTTATATTTTAGTTTCGAGACAGTCTAGAATGAAGTGAGAGTGACAGGGAAAAGTCTGATTGTTAGAACGTTATGATGAGATAGACTTGACTTCATACAGACTTAGTTCGTGAAGTACTTTGTAAATAATTAAAATAGTACATTTGTTGATTTGTTGGTATTTCTTGGAGTACTAATAAAAGAATATTCCATATACTTACCTTTTGTGTCTGATGTTGCAACTAGATCAACATGTGGCAGAAACAGAACTTGAACTAAATACGAAATATGAAACCAGTAAATATATCTATCGTTTAAATGACAGAAAGTAATGACGGATGGGGCTACGACAGAAGTTCCAAGCGTAACGATGCGTTCTAGAGATGAGTAATACGGAATTCGGAAATTAAAACATGAGGACGTCAGCGACAACATTCGTGATTAGTATTATATATGTCCCACTCGAGCCGTCATTTTGAAAGAATCAGATTCAGTTTTTTGCCTGTACCTGGCTAACCATTAGCAATATCGAAATTATGCACCATATATAAAGTAAAGCTTATAAAATTCCATACACTTATTGTTCTTAAGTTATTGTGTGCCTTCAAAAACTTGGCGGACAGAGAGTCCGACGGGCATACCCAAAAACCAACAGACCAACGAACATATTGAAAGTTAATCAGAATTGCATGACTAATACAATGATACGAAAATTCTTTTCTGTGAACGATATTTACGATTATAGAAACGTGTTGATCAAATTTTTGTTTTTGTATTTTTGAAGAGTATAACAATAGACACGGAAAAGATGTATGACATTTTTTGCAGAGAATTTTATAAGCTTTATTCTGTCGCCGCAATATAATATTTCGAGTATTTATCAGACTTTACCTTGCAGTCACTGCAATCTTTAGTTGTTTAACTGTCATTGTCAACTTTAATAGTTAATACCTAAAATTACTGCGATAAATTTATATACCATAACAATCAATATTTCTTGCAAAGTTATGTTATTACTTTGCAGTAGTTTGTAATAATGAACGAGTTACAAATGAACTGTGTAGTTTTAATGATCGTGGCGGCATCGTTATTATTATAAAACACAATAATCTATATACAATGAAATTGTGGTTGACTGAAGAGATGTGATATTAGCTTTTAGTGAACTACCTAAATGATGCCAATAGAAAAATATGCATTGGCAAATCCAAAGTTCCTACAAAAATCACCAAGTCGTGGCGATTTCTTTCGCAAAAATAGAACATGTTCTAATTTGTGTAGTTCGGTCGTATACTGTGATAATAAAAATTGCGATGATTTTATTGCAGCAATCGAATCGCTGCGATCGAATTGCATTGTCTGAAAATGGCTTAAAATCGGTAATATCGCTTGTAAAGAAAAACATTCATATCACTGTGCTGGTGATCGATCTCTGAACAACTTTCAAAATATCCGTCCGTCTGACTGCCTGTCTGCCCAGCTGTCCATCCGTTCGTTCGTAAGCATGATAACTTAAGAATGAAAAGTTCGATTGTATTGAAAGTTGGACAGTAAGTTAGTGTTAGCCAAACTCTGCTGTTTCTTAACAAAATTGGTCAATAATTAAAAAGTTATTAATTATTTGAATTTTGCATGTTTTGTAATTAAACAAAAAAATGTCTAAAACTAAATCATTTCCAAAAAAACTGCGAAGAGTGTCCAATAGAATGTGCCACAATTATATAAGAAGTGTAGCAAATCGGCGAAAAGTATAAGTATATTTAATAGTTTAACTTATTGTTTAAGACAAGGTAGATAAATAAATTCATTTTAGGTCCTTGTTCTCATTTTTAACTGAATCTTCATAATCGTAGGGGGTTATGTGGATACTAGTTTAATCTGCATGGCCGTAGGGGACTGTGTGGATGCTAGTGTTAGAATGAGAATTGTCAAATAAGAAATTAGACAAATTCATTTTAGGATTTTAATTTGCTAGCATAACCAGAATTCAGGTTATCGAAAGAATGCAAAGATTTCATTAATATTTCTACACAAAGTTTTTCTTTTATAGATAGTTAATTTTTTCTGCTGTTTGCAAAATCCTATAAAGAATGTTTCAATACAATTATAAGCAAACAAATAATAATTCTTTTTTAAACATGCATAGAGTATATAGGCTCCAATACTAGTTAGCTAATAGATAGGTGAGGTTGTTTTTATCAGTCAATGTCAAATATAATCATTTCACACTTATTCATAGAAATTGTCTTGGTTTTGCATGAAACATCTTTATGAATGGCTTTATGTCTTTCTGATGAGCTCCAGAATAAGGGCGAAAAACGTTTCAAAGGCTAAGCATTTCCAGGAAACAGAATGATAGATTTCATGAAAATGTAATCCATCGGAATGAAAAATTGTTTAAGACAAGGTAGATAAATAAATTCATTTTAGGTCCTTGTTCTCATTTTTAACTGAATCTTCATAATCGTAGGGGGTTATGTGGATACTAGTTTAATCTGCATGGCCGTAGGGGACTGTGTGGATGCTAGTGTTAGAATGAGAATTGTCAAATAAGAAATTAGACAAATTCATTTTAGGATTTTAATTTGCTAGCATAACCAGAATTCAGGTTATCGAAAGAATGCAAAGATTTCATTAATATTTCTACACAAAGTTTTTCTTTTATAGATAGTTAATTTTTCTGCTGTTTGCAAAATCCTATAAAGAATGTTTCAATAGTATTAGAAGTATATGGAGAACGGGTAAACACATCCTTTTAAAAATTTTAGGAGTTACTAAAGTCAGTGTGGTTAATCCAGTTACAAGCACGTGGTACTTCCGGTTATACCGGAAGTCGATATCAAGTTGCTTATTTTAAATGAAACATCCTATATATTCTCGACTTTTCGAAATAACCGTAAAATTCTGAGTCCAATCATGTAGCACATCCTGTACTTAAACCTAGCACTTTCGGAGATATTTGTCATTTTATAAAATATTTGGTAGGTGCAACGGTTTGCAAGAACCGTTATAACTTACTTCGTCTAGGAGATCCTCACTTGCTTCTTGGCACGTAGAAAGAACACAAGATGAGCTAGTTCCTGCAATAAAAGTTAATACCATAATAATGTAACAAGTGTTCTATTTTTCATGTTACATTTTGTCAAACTCAAACTTCAAACATTTTTTTATTTTAAATGGAACACCCTATATTTTCAGACACCAAATTATGTAAAATTAATTTCTCTTTTTTCTCTTATAGCATTGTAGGGGTTAGGGGTTAAGGTTACAACTTTTTGAAATATTGTTGATTTTCTTAAATGCTCAAAATTTTTTAATACAAATTGCCATCAACTTAGGCGTCATTAGAAACAACCATTAAGGTCAGTAATTCTCTTATGTCAAAAAAGGCCATCACATTTAAGTCACACCCACGAGGACTTTAGATTTGTTTATTATTTATGGAGAATGTGATAAGGTAATATCAAGAACATGTAACACATTTGCTACTCGGTACCCACAAGAACAGAAACCATCACCGTACACTGTACAACACATATTAGTTAATTTTAGAATATTGGGCTCTATAAAGGCAGGAATTCTTAGGAAGAAGCCTTAGACATATTGGCCGAAGGAGAAATCCTTCCAACTTACTACTTAAGTTTTCCTCAAAAAATTGTAATGACATCACTGTCTCATGGCACAGTAAACACTAAACCGCTAATGTTCTTGAATATTTCGCTCATGAGGATTCGAATTACTAAAGTAATGGGAATTGTGCTGACTAAAAAGTCCATTATTGGTAAATTTAGCATCATCTGTTCATATATTTCCCAAAAAATAACTGTCACCTTCATATCTTATTAAACTAAATTGACAAAAATTTTCTGTTTCTTTTAATTGTTGAACCATATGGAACGAGAATGGATTTATGTTTTGATAAGATTCTGTGAAGTGAATTCTTGGATAATCCCGATTCCAGAGCAGCTTGCCTTAATTACATAATTGGAAATGTCCGAAAATAACCAAGAATTGCTATTTATATGTTCTCATCATCAACATCCTCCTTAGAATTCCTGCCTTGACAGAGCTAAATATTTTAAAATTATCCAATATTCGTTTTACAGTATATCCTGGTGGTTTCTGTTCTTGTGGGTATTGAGTAGCAATATTTCAAAAAGTTGTAATTTTAACCCCTGATATTAGAAAAAAGGAAAATGTATTTTACATAATTTGATATATAAATACACAGGATGTTCCATTTGAAATAATAAAGTTATTCAGGTTTGAATTTGACAAAATGTAACGTGAAAAATAGAACACTTGGTATATTATTATGGAATTAGTTTTCTTGTTGGGACTAAGTTATCTCGTGTTCTTTCTGTGTACCAAGGAGCAAATGAGGATCTCCAACACGAAGAAAGTTGTAACAGTTCTTGCAAAGCGTTGCACCTGTCAAATTTCTCATAAAATGTCAAATATCTCCGAAACCGCTGGGTTTAGGTATAGAGTGTGCACATCCTTGGACTTTACGGTCATTTCGAAAAGTCGAAAATATATAGGGTGTTCCATTTAAGATAAGCAAGTCGGTATCGACTTCCTGTATAACCGGAAGTACCACATGCTTCTAATTATTTTGGTTGCATTGGCCACACTGACTTTGGAAACTACTAAAATTTTCAGAAGGATGTGTTTACCTGTTCTCCATATACTTCTAACACTCCATCTACTATGAATCACCCGATAAGCATTATCTGGAAAACGGCAAGACAGAAAGAAATATTAAGTGGAAACGTTATTGTGCTTAAGAAGATGCATTTAATCATTTAATTTTCAAATGTACAAGGCGCCTTAAAAAGGCGGCAGGTTACTCAACTTCAATTTTTCAAATGGAACACCCTATATATTTTTTAATTTTTGGATTCTGCTTTGATTTCCGAACAAATTTTATTATACAAGTCACATATCTATTATTAACGGTTTAGGATATATCAGAAATATGCCGTCACTATTTACACCTAATGAAGATGTTGGTATGTTACTTATTTATGGCGAGAGCTTTGGGGAACTGGATTGATCATCAGGGACTTGCTAAGTGACCTGCACGGTCACCTGATATAGTGGCACTCGATTTTTTCTTATAGGGCCATTTAAAGGAAGTTGTGTACGCTGGGAAACTAAATAATCTTAACGATTTCAAGAACAGGATAACTCATGCTGGTCATCAAATAACCCCAGAAGTTATAAGGAATTCTTGTACACGAGAAATTTTAAGGATGTATGAGTTGGGTTGAATAGAATATGCGCGACAATTTCAGCATCTTTTACAATAATCGTAATAGTTACTGTTTTTTGTATTGTGTTATTCCTTATGATTAAGTTGATAAAAAAATGATATCCCAAGAAGTTAACTGCTAATATCTCAACAATGGTTAGTGGTAGGTATAGGACATGGTTAATAAAATTTGTTCGGAAATAAGAGGAGGATCCAAAAATATAAATACTCAGGGCACACCGTTTGAAAAAGTAAAGTTGCATACAATGCAACCTTTTTAAGGTGCCTTGTACTTTCGAAAATAAACTGATTAAATGCATCTCTTTAAATAGAATAACTTTTCCATTTAACATTATGAACAACAGACTTATATGCTATTTATCTTCCCTAAATTACCTATATGACTGGCAGTATGGCTTCCGTGAGTCCAGCGACACAAGTGGCTCTTGATTTAATATCAGATATTTAAATGAAATTAGATAAAAATTTGAAATGTGCACTTATGTCGCTTGACCTGTGTAAGGCCTTTAACACTGTCGATCATAGCTTACTTATTGAGAAACTTGAAATGCTGGGAGTACGGGGTTTCAAAATTACCTTAAAAACCGAAAGCAGTGTATATGTATAGGTGAAACAAATAGCTCTGAAAAGACGGTACTGTTGGGGGTTCCCCAAGGCACTCTCTTGGGGCCCTCAATGTTAGTAAATCAAGCTATATGATCATATCAAATAAAAAAAATTGGAAATGAAAACCAGATGGCTTTGGGGAAAAATAGTGTACTAAATTACAAGGAAGAAATCAAATATCTTGGACTTATGACAGATGAGACTCTATCATGGGAAAACCATGGTACAGGCTAAGAAACAAATTGCAGCTCCAGTAGGCATATTAAAAAGATTAAGTCATTATATACCGATGCATTTGATTAGAACTGCATATTTCTCACTAGTTCACTGCCATTTGAACTATCTTGTCGTAGTCTGGTATCCAACATACTCCAAGGTATTGAAACATCTTAAAGTGCTACAAAATAAAGCAATAAGAAATATTGATTCCCTCAACATCAGATATCTGACAGCCCAATTATATAGCAATATCAATATAATCTCCCTAGAAAATATACATAAGTATCAAATGTGCTTTCACATGCATCTAGTATTGCGTAAATTTAAACACTATAATATAAGAGACCAAGTGCATAATTATGCAACAAGACACCACAGCGACATTATATACCAAGGGTGTCATCGGCAAGGGCATAAATTCCATATACATATACCAAAGGCTCTTCGATGTACAATAAAAAATATAAAAAATGTAAACTCGTTTAAGATAAGACTGAAAAGGCATATATTGCAAATTAACAATAACTATAACTGCTTGTGCTAGAGGATATAATGGCATATTAGGTATCTGCCCTCTGTCTGGGGCTCCTTTAAATGTATTTAAATTTTAATTTGTTTCAGTTCAAATTCAAACTAATGTTAATTGTCTATGTTACCTGTTCTTGTTATATACTGTAATTTCTCTAATGTAATTCTGACACTTCCTAATTGAAAAGTGTATAAATTTTAGAATTTTAGATTTAATAACTTTTTTTTAATGTAATTCTGACACTTCTTAATTGAAAGTACATATATTTTAGATTCAGTATAGGACGAACCTATGTAGGATTTTTTGTATTATTTTCACGGAATATAAAAAAAACGCCAAATGCAATTTTTACTTGCGCAATTAGTGTTCCGTGCCATTAGTTGTTTTTAAATACAGTTTTGATGAACTTTTACGTAGTATGCCGAAAGTCGAGTCACGTGTGTGAAAATGCCGATAAAATCCCGAGATTGTCAACAGGTCGCCGATGCTCGAAAGAAATCAGATACTTCAATCGCGAACTATTCCTACAGTTCGAAAGAGCTGACAGAGCGGTAAAATTACATCGGCAGCAGCTTTGGCCACGTACCAAAAAATTTGGCTATAATTTCGGCGGGACGGCAGTCACTTTCTTATTGATGCAATTGTTTTCGGCTTCGTCAAACTATGCCTTGCTGTACTTAATTTAGCTTTCAATTTAAGCATATACAGGATATTTCGAAATTTATACAGTTTAGCTGTAGGTTCTTGAAATAAAATCAACACGATTTAAGTCTAAAAGTAACGTCTATTTTTTTACTTTTTATAATACGAGGTGTTAAAACCCAAAAAATTCTTGTGCCTATTTAAGCGTCCATAGTACGTTTCGACTTTGGTATGTTTGATAACGGTATGTAGAGAGAACTGATTACTGTACTTTTCTTGACGCCTTTAAGCTTAACATTCCTAAGGATATGTTTTTGACTTCATTACCTTTGAAGTGCATTGTAGTCCATGAAAAAAGATACTTGTTCAAACGCAATACATTATATTCATTTCCAAGGATACGCAATTCACAACTGACCTACAATAATAATAACGAAAACCTTCCATTTGAGTTCATACTCTAAAATTTTCAATGTTAGTTCCGTTGAGAGCAATACATTTATATCATCATTTCACCAAATTTAGACGTAAGCAAAATGAAAACTCTTCATTAATTTAATGGTATTTCCAACTTCGTAGACTTCTTTGCCACAACTCTTCACAAGTTCTTATCGCATTAGATCCACATACCAAGCCTTTCTCCCATCAAGGATACCAAATCGTTTTTTCTTTTCTTGCCGGCTCATCTGCCGTTAAAGAACCATTATGCTTATTCACATAATATATTTCATTATATTATTATCTACGTTTCGACCTTGCCTGGTAAAACTTACTTTATAGATTAACCCACCTTTCGCGGGAGAACAACGCAATACATTGGTGGTCTTACAATGTCTCCATTTTGTTAATAACTGCTTTACTTTCATGTCTTACCTAAAGTATAAAGTATAATATCAGAATAACAATTCGTTTCTATCATGCCCTGAAATGCCTCACGCTGGAGATATTAAATGTAAACGTAAATTAATTCCAATTTGAAAATTCTGGGTTTTACCTTTATTTCACTGAGTGCACACGAACATACTAGGACAACATATGCAATAAAAATCAGACAATAAAGACAGAAAAGAGGCAAAATAGGCCTCAAAGGGATCCGAATTGTGCTACGGGGTATCTTACAGGGCCACGACAGGGTCGATATAAGAACTAGTAAATCAGAAACATTACTTATATTGGAGGAGAATGATGCAATCACTCTCTTGGTGAACCATCCAAATCAAGCACCAACAAATTGCTACAGCTAAGGAGAAAACAATTAAAATGTACAATAGGAACAAGATACTGTATACTAAGTAAACCACTTCCAAGTTAAAGATGAGGGGTAGGACAAAATGCAAGATGTGTGAATTCCCAACCCTGGTAGACAGAAGAGTTACTTACTTCGGGTGACGTTAACAGAGTACTGTACAATAAATAGATACCTAACTAAGTGAAGGGTGAATGACAATCTGGAATGCAGTACGTGAAAAAAAAAAAGAAAAAAGTCCAATGCAATAATGAGACTATATGGGGACAACAAATTTATGCTATAATAAAATGGTCCTCATCAGCATCGCAAGGAAAAATGATCTATATGTAGAAAGTCTTTGGACTATCTTAATGGAGATACTAGACTGTATATAACGTAATTATTTTAAAACACGCAACATCTTATGTCGATAGCTCAAATTAAACGAAAAAGAACCATGTTGAGAATTTCTAGTTTTTGCGGCGGGACCTAAAAATAAATTACGAAACGTTTAAGTTTTGAATGATTTACATTGGAATTTGTTCCCATTCTTACAATAAAATTTATTTATGGCTTCGTATTTGCGAGGGCGTTTATGAGTTGTTATGTGATTGATCTTGTTCGTATTACGCGTACATTAGCAGGATTAAAGATAAAACTATTTGCATGTGATTTCATAATAATACTATTAAAATTGCAAAAAAAGGAAGTTACAATTCCAACTGCACGTGCTACTATTTGATCTCCGAGTGTCCAAAGTTATAAAAATGATTTTCATGAGGAACAAAAATCTTCTGCTCATCACATAAGCGAAAGAAGTTACATCTGTATTTGGGCTACTCTTGTATACTTTTACCATTATTAGTGCAGTGGCTTTCATAACACATTGTAAATTAGATTCCTTAGTATCTTCAAAAAAAACTTTAATATTTTTTAAGCCTATTTTTCCTCGTTAAATAATTCATTATTATTATACTTATATACACGTCTCCTTTAAATATTAGCTTCACGAACACTGTTCCGAAGCAGAGGTGATTTATACATAACGAGAAATTGCCTTGTACAGTATGTATAGATTCTCATAAAACTACAGCTTTCATGATTCGATCTTAGAAAGCTCTGGATAATTGTAAAGCAAATATATTAATTGCATATGCATACAATCCAAATTTACTTTGTTTGATACGCACGTTACAGCCTGAGAAATGGCGATGGAATAAATTTACTATTTTTCTAGTGCCAGTATTATACAATAGCTCCAAATATTATTGTACACTCATTTCATCCCATTGAGTAATGGGTTAAGGAAAACGATGCGGATGTGCCACAGCCCGTTTACGCTGCTCAGCTATGCGTACAAACTGTCATGAACGAGGCTATTTTAAAGCTGCCACTATTGAACAAAATGGTCGAAGAAGACGTTTCAACCTAGTAGGACACAGGAGTATTAGTGGAATCTTCTTCGTATTCACATCTTACCAGGTGTCTTGGTTTCAACAAATTATTCTAATTGGTCTCCGATTGCTGTGTAACACGTCCGACAACATTCCTCCATCTGTCGCGGTTGCCTGTTAGGCACGCAGTCTCACCAAATCTTTTTTCCGGTAGCTTCTTGCTGAAATCAGTCCAACGTTCTGAAACAGCCAGTTGACAGCAAATGCAGGATGTCTGGCAGAGGAACTTGTGAGCCACTTGGAGCGGGACGTACTATTTTGCCACCATCGGAATACACTCACCGACACGACAGATTGGCAATTTATCTCCACTGGATGTGTAAGCAATTTGATACACCGTTATCGTAAAAATATTAAGTACTGTCATACTTATGTGAGACTTCCGACAGAGAAATTCGCGTGAATCGACCGGAGATCGTCGTACGTAATAAGAAGGAGAAGTTCTGCTTCTGATCGATGTATCCATCCCAAATGACAACCGTGATGCTCAAGGAAACTGATAACTTGAGCAAGTACAAAAACTTCCAAATAGAAGTGAACCGGATATGGTATCAAAAAACCAGTCATGCCAGTAATTGTAGGAGCCATCGGAACTGTTAAGAAGGGCCATGACCGCAGTCTGAAACAACTGCTTGGTCAACCGAGCGCGCAAGAAGTGCACTATTGGGAACGGCGCATATTCTAAGGAAAATCCTAAAGTAGAAGTCTGTGTGATCCCTTGTTGAGATTTAGACTCTAATCGGTTGGAGGAGACATGACCAACGTCGACATAAGGGCTCAATAACCTGGAACGGATCCTTGGTGTATTGCCAGGGGATCGGTGAAATTTCCTTCATAAGGTGGCGTGCAAAATTACAAAATAATGTTACGGATTTCCACCTTTTAGGAAACACCCTGTATGAATCCGTGGGTTCTAAATAATTTTAACAAGAGATTAAACACTACTAACACTTTATTTAACAATTTACTGACTATACAATACTTCAAAAATACACTTTGTTTACTTTAACCTCACTTTTTCCCGAACGTGTCACTTCTCAAATAAACTTCCTCCTCCGCGCTGGTAATCGCGCCTTATATACTCCGAAATTAGCTCTAGATCAATCCAGAATCTTCTCCAACCATAAGCTAGAAAAGTCCTTGGCTCTTTCTAGAGCCTTTCCAGTCACCATCAGAGGCATAGGCGTACGATCTCCTTTTCCAAGGGGGTGTAATTCATAACACTGCCCCCTCCTTAAGCCTGATCGTCCCGATCAGGCAACTCAGAATCATCGATGTATTTCGCCAGCCTGTCCAAATGCACGATCTTCATCTTGGACTTTTTGCTTCGTTGAATTCGATAGACGACGTCATTAATTCGGGTAATAACAGTATACGGTCCATCCCAAGGCGGTTGAAGTTTCGGTGACCTTCCTTTCTTCCGCTGTGGGTTGTACAGCCAAACCAGGTCTCCTGCCTTGAATCCTTCTGAACTACCCTTCCGGTCGTATCGAGCCTTCATTCGGTCACTGGCTGATGATGGTTCCGCTATATCGTTAGCCAACCTCTTGAAAGGAGCTCCGGTGTTGAACTGCTTCTTTTCACCCTTACTTCCAGTCTGTGGTCCCTTACTGGCTGCACAAATCTTGCATTTGCGACACCAAGCCTCCACATCCTGACGACTTCTTATCCAATAAAATCGTTCTCGTATTTTCTTCAGGGTCTTGTTCACACCGAAGTGTCCATCGGATGCCCCATTGTGCACTTCCTGAAGCACCTTCGCTACTCGACACCTGGGAATCACTAGACGCATAACCACCTTTTTTCCATCCGGGCTTTCCCATGCTCTCCGCAACAGCCCGTTCCTGACACTCAGTGAGTCCCACTGCGCCCATAGTGCCTTCAGTCCCACTCTTTTGTCCGAAACATCCTTCCATTTTGGACGAGTTCCCCTTTCTTTGGCTCTCAATATAGGCCCAATTTCCACATCGTTTAGTTGCTCTTGTCTGAGCGCTTCATCTGCCCTATCATCCGGCACTTCCACCTTGACAGTGTCGACTGCTCCCTTGACCTGCAGTTTCTCCTGGTGGTAGTACTTGCAACCTTCCTTGTACCTTCTTCCGGATGAAATGTTTCCATTTCTCTCAGGTTTCGTTTTGTCGTCATATCCTTGTAGTGGTGGCCTTTCTGTAATGCTCCGAAGCTGGGAAATCTTCACTTCTCTAGGGGCACCACGTTCGTTATCTGTCACAGCCTCTCTGGTACCGGCTTCCTCTGGTTTTCCCCTTGGCTTCACAGCATCTCCGGCCTTCACTCTCTCCAAGCTCCTCTGTGGACATTCAAGCTGGATATGTCCTAGTTCCCCGCACCTGTAGCATTTCATACGCCATCCACTTGGCCTTCCACTACTTTGTTTATTCTGTGTCTCTGCCCTGTTTCCAACATTCACTTTCCTCGAATTCCGCTGTCGACAGTCTCGTTTGATATGTCCTATCTTGCCGCAGTTGTAGCATTTAATACCCCCGCTTGGCTTCTCTCTATTTAGTTGTGATTCCTGTCTTTTCGGAGGATTCCATTTAGCTAGTAATTGACCGATCATTTTATTCGTTTTGAGAATCGCATTCAAGATAGGGTTTTGGTCTGTCTCTTCTGGCTGCGATTCTTCAAGTGTCATAGCCCGTACTCTTGACTTTGGAGTATCCCTATAGACAGCTTCTACCTCTAGTGCATGTACCAAGGCTTCACTACTACTTTTATGTCGGGATAGCCTGAGGACTCGCCTGATCTCCTCGTCCCTTATCCCGTCTAGGAATGCCCCCACTGCCAATTGCTCTTTAAATTCTTTTGGCGCATTAGGATATGCTAAGTGTGCCAGTCTTTCCACCGCAGCTTCAAATTCTTGCAGACTCTCTCCAGCTTTCTGAACGCGCACTTTCAGCTGGGTCTGGTATACTTGAGCAAGGTGTTGATCGCCATATCGTAGATCTAAGGCGGCTTCTAAAACTCTAAAATTCCGTTGTTGGTCTACCGGAATTGTCTGGAGCAATTCCAATGCTTGGCCTCTTAAAGCTACGATTAATGCTTTAGCCTTCTCTTCGTCGTTCCAGTTGTTTGCACTTGCTGCTGCCTCAAACTGTGTCTTGTAAGTCATCCAGGAACTTTGACCATCAAAGGAGGGAATTTTTAATCGCTGGCCTGATGACACCACTTGCTGGTTTCCTCTATCCCTCAACTGTCGTTTAAGCTGGTCTATTTCCCCTTTGACTTCTTCTTCGAACTTGTTTACTTTCACTTTGACTTCACCAACTTCTTCTTCGACCTTGCCTACTTTTACTTCGACCTCATTAACTTTCGTCTTTACGCTACCCATATCTTCCTTAATCTCATTTTTTATTTCTTCCACGACTGTAAACAAGGCATTCTGTTGCGTTTCTATAGCTTTCCTTAAGTCATCATTTTCCTTTTGACGGCGTCTCTCCTCTTCTTGTTTTTCCTCTTGACGTCGTTTCTCTTCTTCTTGATGCCTTCGTTCTTTTTCTTGTCGTCTTCTTTCCCGTTCCTCTTTCTCTTCCTGGCGCTTTCTTTCCTGTTCTTCTTTCTCTTCCTGGCGCTTTCTTTCCTGATCCATCATCATCTTTTGCATTTGGGCCATAAATTTCTGCATTTGTTGTTCGGATGCCATGCTTCTGGTCGTTACCGGCATACAATTACGTTGAAATCAAATAAGTTTAATAATTACGTCACTATCGGTAATGGGACTGTCCAGAAACCCTCAAAACGGCACGAAAAAGTCTTATCTAGAGTCTTTGTCACTTAACCTCTAATGTCCAACAAAATGTTCCAAAAATGTCTCAAAAATGCACTTAAACACTATTTTTCCTGTTCGAAAATAAACCTCGAACAATGTCCAGTAAATTAGTCCTTCCTGTGTTAGCACTAACTCCGAGAATACTGTCCCAGTCTTCTCAACACTCCCGAAAAAATCCTCTTGTCAAAATTCCGCTTCCGACACCAAAATGTTACGGATTTCCACCTTTTAGGAAACACCCTGTATGAATCCGTGGGTTCTAAATAATTTTAACAAGAGATTAAACACTACTAACACTTTATTTAACAATTTACTGACTATACAATACTTCAAAAATACACTTTGTTTACTTTAACCTCACTTTTTCCCGAACGTGTCACTTCTCAAATAAACTTCCTCCTCCGCGCTGGTAATCGCGCCTTATATACTCCGAAATTAGCTCTAGATCAATCCAGAATCTTCTCCAACCATAAGCTAGAAAAGTCCTTGGCTCTTTCTAGAGCCTTTCCAGTCACCATCAGAGGCATAGGCGTACGATCTCCTTTTCCAAGGGGGTGTAATTCATAACAATAATAATAATAATAATGAGTAAAATAAGCGTAAACTTTCCTAGATCTGTTGGAGGGCGAGGGATTGTAGATATACGAAATTCATGTTATCAACAAATAGAAGATATGAGAAAATACTTCTACCAGAGCGAAAGAAATCCTTTGCGCCCAGCAGTTATAAGAGCTGACGCAAAACATACGCCACTGAATTTAAGAAATGCAGAACTACCGCAAATCTCAGTCACCTGCACGCGACATTATATGCAAGAGTGGGACGAAAAAGAACTCCATTGCAGATATTATAATATCTTAATGAAGAAAAAGGTTAACAAAAGAGCATCGCTGTCATGACAAGTTCAAGGAAGTCTTAATCTGGAGACTTAAGGCTTTTTTGTTGCAATTCAAGATCAATTTTGATCAAAACTAGATACCACTAGAAATACATCATCCGAGAGACTATCACACCAGTCAAATGCAAGAAATGCTTAACATAAGAAGATACCATAGATCACATTACATCAGGACGCGGAACGCTTGAGGATACAGAATATCAGGAAAGGCATAGTCAAGTTGCTTGTATTAGCCACATTGAGCTGTTAAAAAAGTACAAAATATAGCGAAACTACTACAAACACAAACTCAATGCAGTAGAGGAAAATCAACTCGTAAAGATTATATTGGAACCCTTGTTCCCCCCCTTGTTCTATTAGTCAGTACCCCCTTGGTACTGACTGATAGAACAGTGGAACACAACAGACATCACATTATGCGACAAAAGAGAAAAAATAGCATACCTCATGGATATATCAATACCAAATATCCACAATCTAAGCAGCAAGTTTGAAGAAAAGATGACCAAATATGGAGAACTGGCGAGGGAGGCTGAACGTCTATGGGAACTAAAGAGAGCTTATGTCCTCCCACTGCTACTATCATTAACCGCAGTAGTGCCTAAGACATTAAAGAAAAGTCTAGAATTGCTGAAGATACCAGAAAATACCAACCTATTGATGCAAAAAGCAGTAGCTCTGCAGACATGCAGTATTGTCAGTTTTCTTAGTTGTGCCTCTGAAACGAAATAATACTTGGTGCTAACCCGAATACTTCATTACAATACGGAAAAGTAAATAATAATAGTAATAACAATAATAATAATTATAATGTTTATTTAAAATAAAGAGACTTTACAATAATATACACATGTACTATAAGGAGATAAATAAACATAGAGAAGTCCATTGAGAGAAACCTGTGCGTGCACTAATTTATATAAAAAAGAAGTGAAACGCATTAGGTCTGATTCAAGTCAGTGAATAAATTGTTTAAGTCAATCGACATAATGTGTCACAATGAGAACGCACTTAAATAGAAATAACTAACAAATCTGCTATTTCGATAAGTAGGTGCAAGTACAAATAAATCTGCTTAGGTCTTTATGACCCCAAGGAAACTAAACACATCTTCAAATTGTTTATTTATGACTGATTCGGCTTGTATTTTTTGCAGCTACTTCTAGTCTAATGAAAATATTTTTAAAAATAGTACCTAAAATATCTATTTATAATAGATGCGTATCGATAATAGACGACGTGACCTCACCCATCACCTGGTAGACTATGAATCATTTTATGCAAACTGGAATTTGACAAAACAGCTCGCACTACAACTAATATAATTCATAAGTTATTTAAGCTATTTGGAACGAATTTATAACAAACGTAATGCGCCGATATGACGTGCGAATTTTATGTGTCATCTATCCAGACAATTCAACTGAAACGTCACCATTTGCATGAGCGATCGCCTACTCGGTTTTTTAATCTTATGCCCACTGGGACAAAGCATGATAAAGATATAAAAACAAACAACGTATGACAGTAAAAGTATATTATTAAAATCGAAAACATCTTCGCAATTTGGCAAAAACTTGATATCGAAATATATCAGTAACAGCGCAATATTAGCAATAGCTGTAGTAACGTAATACAGTTCTAAGATCTAATTATTTTAATCTAGTTTTTAGGTCCGTAATATTTCATCTAAATTTTACAGGTCTCCTTTTTCAGTGTTACAGTTCCTTCACTTAATGATCCATTTATGACTAAACAAATTTGTTCTTTCTACGTTCGAGTTGAAAAATCAAACAATTGGAATAAAAAATTGGTTCAGGAAATGTCCTTCCCTTAACTCTCAGCCCGCCATGAATCTTGCAACACTTGCCATATTACTCGCCACACACTCAATAAAAAGACTGTTTTTTACACATTCTTTGGAAAAACTTACATAATAATGCAATACTCATAATTAGTTAAGTTATTGTTACAAAGATTAGAAAAATTTGATTAAGAATGGAATTTTCGTTAATACCCATTATTTTCTTTGAGATCTTTGTTTTTTGTCCTTGTTGCTTCCTATATAACCTTCTTTTACTGTTAGAGATCTGCAACCGCCGGCCGTGTATATTGTAATTGGTAAGGTCAGCAGCATTGACTAACAGGACCGCTGATGTTCAACGAACACAGTGGCCAATAGGGTGGCACAAATTTATATTTGTGAAAAATAAATATCAATTTATTTTGCTTCTTCCTCTTTATTGGAAATCCTAAAAAACCATTTTTTCTAAATTTGAACAAAATCGGTTGATGTTAACACATTCCTCCAAGACCATGAAGTTCCCATATATATTTAACTTTTAATTCGTCTTTTCGGGATAGTCTAGAGAACGCGAATTATTAACTATTCGTTTCCTCCCCAGCAGGAGGCTGGAACCCTCGGTGTAAAGCTGCCTTTAGAGACGTAATTTTCTCGAACACTAAAATTCTTGAATCAAACAATTGAATACCAACATCATCGGGAGATGACTAAAACAGCCAGTTCTAGTCAGGTCAGCAAATTGATCCAATTGAACATTTGTGAGATGAGATAGGCTGAACACTAGACCTTAAAACAACGACGTTTGAAGGTTCACAATTGGAGCGTAAAAAATTAGAGCTAGTGCATTTTAGTATAGTGCATGATTAATATTTAAAACATCGTTAAAAGATGGAAAGAGACACTGTGTAATGGATATACATAAAAATTTTATTTTATTTTGTTGAAAATCTTAAACTGAAAAAATTAGACGCTAGCACGAGACAGAATTAATTTATAAATACTTATTCCATAAGTTTAATTGAAAACAAACGAGCGATAATTGAGTTAAGTGAAATAAAAGTTCACATAACCCACCCCGTAAATTAATGTACCTGAAAGTAGCCGGTAGGTAAATAAATTAGAATGAGGCGTTATATATACATGTATAAAGTAACCCAAAATACATTTTTATAGAAACGAATATAGAAAATTGAAACAAACATAGAAGCTATTAATAGAACCGGGAAGTTTTACAACATTCACTAATTATGTTTAGATTACTAGAGGGAACTGAACTTTTTTAAAAAGTACTCAATTAGATGAAACATGTATTTTTTCTCCAACTTACGTAAAAAAATATTTCTAACAGTTATTTATGTATTTAATTTTAATAGATATCTAATAAGCATATATTTTAAATTTGATTACTAACCTATGAAATAAATTTAAAATATATTTTTTTAATAACCATGTATTTATTTGAATAATCATCTTTGATCTCAGATTAGTTTACATCATTTTTGAAATTCGGTCTAAAACACATGTCAAGAAATTTTTTAATGATTTTGTAAATCATTTTCTGCCACAGCAGTGTTGTACTACTTATTTCAGCTTTAAGTAGAAATCATTATAATGGAGAAATCTTATTCCTTTTGGTTTAATGGTAAAACCTATCAACCATAGTACATTCACCAGCAAAAAATTCAATTGACCCATAAGATGCTTGAAAATGTTTTCACCTTTTGAACTAATATTAATAATTTTTTGTAGTAAGTTGTGACCAGCGGCAGTTAGTGACAAATTTTTGGTTATGATTTTACTCAGTATGCCCTTCAGTGGGCAGTATGATGCGTATATTCTCATGGCGATAAGGAATGAATCAGATAGTCATCCTCGTTTCTTCATGTGGAAAAGAGCGTTTTCATTTGTTGGTAAATTTCGTGCTTTGGTATGATTTTAGTCAGGCTGCCACGTGTTTTAAAATTAAGTTTAAAGTAAAAATTTCGGAAAACCATCAGCATACCTTTTACCTTTTAATTTGTGTTTATTTGTTTAACTATCGGCATACCTTTAGCGTAGACCCAAAGGTCTGTTATGGTCACGCAAACCTGTGTTTGAATAAAGAATTTTTCCCGTTTCCGAACAGACTGCGCACCACAAGTATATAAGTTGCTGTTATAAAACTGCTGAAAAAAAAGAAGGCATACTCTCTCTTAGGGCGTGATTAAATACGGGGTTTAGTAAAAAAAGGGCAATAATCACAGAAAATAAACGCCGGGATGTTGTAACCATTTTGTTTTAAGAAGATAAAAATTATAACAAATTATTCAGCTCTTACTTTACATTTAATTAAAATAGTTAATATCATTTTTTCAAAGAGAAAATACACATTAAGAAGTAAATAAATGAAATAAGCAAAAACTATATTTACTGAAAAATTTTGAAGAATGCATAAGCCAAGTTTCATTAAATATTACGATGAAAATTCTCTGTCACTGTAGAAGTATCCAAAATGTCTATTTTCATTAATTGTTAACCGAATTTGTTTTCATTAACAATGCGTCTTTAACTTTCCATTTTTTAAATTTCTGTTTCTAATCCTTCCTAAACAATCTTCATACGAAAAATTGATCAAAGTAGCTGTGCAAAAGTGTTATATGACCCCAAAACTTTTCCAGAGGCATGAATTTAAAAATGTTAAAATATATGAAAGAAAAAATGTCAGTTGTTTCCGCGACATTTTATTTATTTATAACGAACAATGTTATTCTCTGATAAAAAAAATATTTTTTACACTTTTGTACATTTTGCATTTTGCTTTTAATTAGTATCTGTCTTTAAACGAATATTTTTTAAATATTTTTTTTATAAGTACTTATATAATTTTTATAGCGACCTTGTTGGACACGTCATTCTGGATTTTTAACTTTTAACGTCAGATTCAATACTAGCCACTTCGAGAATACCTAACTACCACTTTTAACATAATTTTATCTGCTGCTAAAATATCGAATAAAATCAACATTTTCCCAATTTTGCTCACCTTATGTACTTAGACATAGCTTGATGGAAATAATGAGGCTATCGACAAGCCACATTGTACAGTTTGAGAAATATTTCCATAGATGGTGCTTCTGTCTTTCCAGAAAAATGATTGAATAAACATAAAAACATTACATGTGAGAGGAATGGACTTTTTCAGCATGTTTTTTTAATTTCATAAATTTAAAGTGCAAGTGTAAATTAATGGATCTGCAAAAAAATCAGAATTTTGTTCGCACTGTTAATGTCTTAAAAACAATTACAAACCTCCACCTTGCGAAAATGGGGCATATCCAGGCGCTACGTCACTATACGCATAGACTCGGCGATCTCAGTTGACTTGCTGTTTAGTTGTTATTATCTATATACTTATCGTGTTCATCTGTGCCCCTCTAAAATTGCGGATCGGATCTATCAAAGGCTTTTGTGGGGTCGGTTTTTCGTGAAGTGGCCGGTATCATTCCATTCAGGAATTAATTCTACATTGTCTAGGATAAATTCGGAGGCATTCTTTTTAATGGTTATTAAGTAATTAACTCACAAACGTCTGATATCCCTCTCGCCCCCTAAATTTGGCGAAATGTTACCAAATGTCAAAAATGACGATTTGCCTTCGCTCCTGTGGGGTCGAGTTTTCGATTTTTAAGAAATTATCCATTTTTTCTTAGCACAGACCTAGCCGAAATTCCAATTTTCACTGTGACACTTACGATGTCGATAAAATGCCAATCATCTTTTTTAAATAGAGACCAAAATCGATCCTCCACTACAAGTATTAACTTATATATGAGCGTTTAAAGATTTCATGTTTTTGAATTCTTTAGGTTACGTTTTAATTCTTCTAAAACAGGCATTACTTTTTCGTTCTTGCAGAGCCGAACTTTCGAATTTCCCTGTACAATCTGGTATCAGGAGAAAGGGCCAATCTTGTGCTTTCCATAGACCTCCAGAACGGACTTCCATTCTACGTATTTACTTATAAATTTTTAAAAATCAATGTTTTTCAATTTTTAACAGAAAAGCCATCTTTCGTTTGCCCATGCCTAGCCGGATTTCCAGTTTTGCCCATTCACTTTGGTATCAGAATAAAACGCTACACTTCCTCTTTCCATAGACACCATTAAGCATTAATAGCATTTATTGTTTGTTCATAATATTAACATTGCATAGTACTTAACTATCTCATTTTCAACTCTACGTATTTACTTACTACTGAACGGCTGTTAGTGGTCGTAGATCTCCGAGTTCAAAGTTGCGTATAGTGAAGTCACAAACAGGTGCACGGTTTTTGCAACTAATATTGATTTCAACTCCTTATGAAACTTTAACTGCAGAGTAAGAAAGTCGAGTACTATACAAAAACGTATAAAAACCAAATAAAAAATAATGTCATGGAACAAGCCTATTGAGAACCTTCTCCATTTTAAAAATTTTTAAGCTCGGTTAAAAAGCTTTTTAACGTGTTCATTTTTTATTCAAACAATACTTATACACGTGTACATATGCATTTTGCATAAATATAAATAGATGTTATGTAGGTAAAGCTTCCATTTAAATGAAAACGTATAAGTTACGACGTGATTACAAATTAGTAACGATTTTTTAAACACGCTTAAAATCCAACTACAGAAGATACAAAAGCTAATATTTTACCAAGATGCAATTAGTACCTACCGTTGGAAAATAAACCGTTGATGATTGAAAATTAAAATTTTTTGGACCATGAAAACCACATGCTCGGAAATATAATTAATTGTACTTAAAAAACATACGCTCTAATTAGTTTGTCATTTGCAATTATTAATTAATAGAATAACTGCGGCGTTACATCTAAAAACGAATATATGTGTAAAATAATATGGGACAATTTAAAACAAGCTCATATATACTGCTGTAGAGACTATACTTCAATCAAATTAGATATTTTTGTGCTAACCCAGCCATCCGCAAGATAAAATATGGAAACAATAAGACAAATTACGTAGTTTGGTGAAGTATTTTTAGACAGACGGTCCATTGTAGAAACTATTCAAAATGGGATCAAAAGAGGCCCAAAAACAGTTTTTCGCGTTTAAAAAAATCTAAATATTGTACAACAAAAAGTTTTGTACAAAATTTCTATAACTTTTTAAAAGCAATAAAATAAGTCCAGTCGATATCAATAAATTTACATATAAATCATTTATTGCAAGAAAACCGCTAAGAATTGCATTTCTTTCAATTGCTAATCTTAAAAAAAAGATTATTTAATAAAACTCGCTGAAGGTCTAGTCATTGGCGAGTGCAATAAGAGCGTGTTTACAAAATTTCAAGAAATTGATCAGTTTTTGCAAAACTCGATTTTTTCGTAAAAAAGCCGGTTTTGTAAAATTCTATTTACTCGGGTGTCTGAACACTTATAGAAACCTTCTTGGGATAAAAATTTCCTTGAAGACTTGTACTAACATGTGCATTCAGTGCGTGTATCGTTAAATAATTGCAAATGTGCGAAAAAATTACCGAAATATCGGAAAGAGGATATTGACTCCAAAAACATCGATTATCTTTTTAGTTTGAAATTGTATGAAAAGCCATCACTGCCAATAGATAGTTGCTAATTTTCTACAAATGAAACAAAAAAATATTCTACGACCTTTTGGAGCCGAGACAATTTTTTTTCGAAAAAATCAGTACTCCTTTAATTTCCAATTTTAAGGGCTGAAATTTGCACACATATTAGTTAAAGACTTACAGTTTAATATAAAAATATTTCCCAATCATCGACCACGCATTGGGCTCCGTAAAAGCGTTGGGCTCCGTAAAAGCATGTTCCGTTCGACGCAGCAATGCGCGTGAGAGATTCCGAATCGGCATCCTCGGTGACTCAACTCTGCAGGCCGCCTCATTTTGGAGCAAATGTTTAAAGTGTTCACACCTATTGTGATCGTTTCTTACTATACTTACCGCGTAGAAGTAGTTGAAATACCTATTGAATATAACATCAAGACAATACAGGTGGGTTTTCCCATTTTCTAAAATAAAGAATAATTCCTTTTTAATTTGTAGAAAATTAGTAGTTATCGATTGGCAGTGATGGCATTCCGATAGTTTCAAATTAAAAAGACGATCAAAGTTTTTGGGGTCAAAAATTTGTTTCGGTTGTTTGGTAATTTTTCTTAAGCACCAAATGCACATGTTAGTACAACTAACTATTTTGAGAACGAAAACGTTTCGGTAAGTGTTCAGGAATCTCAGCAAAAGGTAAAGTAAAAAGAAAAAACACATGTATCAGAAAGTCCCAAAGAATTGGAAAAAAAGTTAATGCCACAAATAAGATTTAGACAATACATGTTAAATCTTTCCAACATAAAATTTTGGGAATATCCAGTTATAGGATAGATACTATCTTCAACAAAATTTAAGCACTTAACAAAACGGCGCTGAACATTCTCAATATTATTTATGTACATAGCAAATCCAGGGAACCATATGAGCGAGAAATATTCCAATTTTGGTGGTGCAAACGAGTAGTATAGCAACTTTATAATATCAGTATTGTTGAACCCTTTGCAATTTCGTATTACAAAACCTAGCTTTTTAATACTGATGCTACGGTGACATTAATATGCTCCTTAAAACTTAGATGTTTGTCAAAGGTAACTCCAAGATCTTTTACTATATCAGGCCTCTGCAGTTTATGTGATGATTGTACTCTATAGGGTTACGCATTTCAAAACAAGTAAATATATTACCTACATTTAGATATGTTGAGAAGCAAGTGATTAGACAGGAACCATTCCATTTTAACATTTTAATTTTATTTATCTATGTTTTGACAATACGTATCTTATTCTAGGAACATATGTATTTCATTGTACAATCTTATTTCAGGCATATATTTGTACACATAATATGCTGGGTCGATCTTAGACCAGGGGACCTGAAGATACGTTTATGATAGAGCTGATACTGATGCACATTCCCAATAGTATATGCGTTAACTTTGCTACGTTTTTCATAAGAAAATTGAAATAATTCCTGATATAACAATTATTAGCGGAGTAATTTGAGAAGTTATATTCCAAACACACAGGGAAAAAAAATAAAAACCTACTACAAATAATGAGTCATCCAATAAAATTATAGATTGGCGAGTTGTGTAATCTCCTATGTGTTTCTATCTATCCGTATAAGATACTGTTTATGTCTGTGGGCGTTCCGGGGCGGAACGGAGGGAGAATGGAATTGTCCGTCGCATGGGTTGTCTGTTTGTCTCTAGTGTCACCGTCTATCAAAGTAGACGGGCAGTCTCTGGTGAAGAAGTCTATGAGTATGTCTAGTGCCGTTGTCGTGGCGTACGTCGGTTATGTCGGCGGTAATTGCCGATTGCTGAATTTTTGTGGCAAAAAATTTTTGAGATGACTCGTCAATTATCATTACGGTATCTGTTTGTCTATGCAATTCAGCAATCGACGTATATCTGCTAGCGTTGGTAAAAAGTCGTAGAAGTTTGTTTTGCGTCGTTTGAAGACGTTTGCACTGCGAGGCTGAAATTAAGTTCCAGGCCTCGCAGGCATATGTCATGATTGGTCTAAATATTACTTTGTAAAGTAAAAGTTTGTTGGTTGTGGTCAGTCTGCTGCGTCTGTTTATTAAAGGGTAGAGTTTGTTTAATGTTGCATAAGTTCGGTTAATTGCCCGTGTGATGTGAGGGGTGAAACTCAGTCTCTTATCTAGGGTTACCCCTAGGTATTTGACCGAGTTGCGCTCCTCGATCACATTGTCATTAATTTTAAGTTTTGTAAATGTTTTGATGTTTGTGAATTTTCGGTGGAAGACAGGAACCAGTAATTAATTAGGTATGTTATTTTGAAGTTTTTCACAATCTTGTTCACATTCTATTACAAAATAAATTTTCAAATTATCTGCACACAGAAGGATCTCTACATTCAGATTAGCCACAATGTAATTTATAAAAACAACAAACATAAGAGGGCTCAGTACGGATCCCTAGGGAACGCCTGAAGTACCCAGAATATTATATATTAAAACCTTTATAACAAAGCATTAACACGGTTCATGTACAGGGTAAAAAATATAAGTTTTCTTTCTTAACAATTTCCCCAAAAATGTTTTTCCAGTCACTCCGTAAGCACGTTTATGTGCCCAACATGGTCGTAAATAATAAAGTTACAAGTCTGGTGAGTTTTAAATGGCGCACCGTATAGGATTCAATTTCTGTTTTGGAGAAAAACTATAAAATTTGTTGTGGATCATTTGTTATTGACAAATTAATTGAAACTGACTCCATTCCACCCCATAATTATTTCCGATCTAGTCACAGTGATCAACGTCGGTCAATTTTCATATTCGAACAATCGTCAAACTTATCGTATCGGTAGAATAAAACATATTTTTATTAAAAATTTAAATAAAATGAATCCATAGTAATAAGCCTCGTGGCGTAACGCTCTGTAAGGTACACACGTCGCATAGAGCTGTTACTGTGCATAATTCATTTTCAATTCTCATAGGCACTGAATAGCAACTGTTTGTTCTCATAAGTGAAATTTTCGTCTTTACTTGACAATAATCATTGTTCTTGGATATCCTCATTGTGTATGTTTACCAATAGCAAAGTTACATTCAAAATTTAATTACCTAAAATGTATGACAATAGGTAACAATAAACACTATTTGTTTTCCCGCAAATGAACAATACCGCATTAACATATTGAACAGATTTCACTAAGTTAATTCTTTCTTGCCTTTCACTACATCTCGTAAATAGTACTCCGATAACGATCACTCATTCAGGTGCCGGTACTGAAGGGAATTCAGTAATTTTAGTATCCTATAAAGTATTGAAGATTGTGTTTTATAAACAGAATTGGGATGACAGAGCTGCATTAAGTGATTTACCAGGGGCGCACTCAAACGCATTTGTAAGAATCTTTTTATATATAAGTATTATATTGTCGCTATTTCATAAGTGAAAATTATACATCTCGCTAACGTGATAGTGCTAAAACTTGGTGATAAGTTTTTGAAACATTACATTAACAAGATGTACCGTTTCCGCATATGAAATAACTGTAAATTAAAAGCATTGTAATAAACGCGTCTGATTCCGCCTCTTGTAAATAGTGAAATAGAGCCCTGTTATCTGAACTACGTTCGTATAAAAGTTAAATATATGTCCTCTACTATCTTCTTTTTGAAAATGTTCGATATTTTTGATAAGGGTGTCAGGATTTAATTGCTCATTGCATATCTGCTGATCTTTGCGTCAGCGCTACAAAGAATATAATATTTCAATTGACGCAGAACTTTACGAGAAATTTAAATATACAATCAGATTTAAGTGCTCCGTGATCGTCGAAAAGTTATCATTAAATTTTAATAATTAGACATCACTGGATCATTTGACATGACTTTAATAATATTAGTTTTACTTTGTTTTATGAGTAAATACCTATTGTAAATAGTCTAAATTAATACATTCGGCGTTTTATAGCCTTATTAAAAGCTATTATTTAACTCGCTTTGTCTGTTAGTTTGTTAGATAGTATGTTTAGGTCAAATATTGCAATAACAGTTTCGACTAGTTCTAATTAAGTTAGAGCTTTGAAATTTTGCACACGTGAATAAGTCCAGTGACAATGCAATATTGTATATCTAATATCGTACTATATCCAATATGGCGGAGGTCCCAAAATGGCGGATCACCTTTTTCTTCACAACCCTCTTGATGTGGGTATCAATTGAAAGGGTTTGATGTGACGTGACACGCTTGTAAAAAAGAGGATGGTAGACCAGTAGACAGCAAAACAAAGTATTAGAAGCATTTCTAGTAACAATTAGATACCAGACGATTTCTTAGAAATGAAACCCTGCCGAATTTGAAAATTCCTTTTACCAAGCCAAAATCTCAACTGGAAGTTTGTTAATCAAGATGAGGACAAATTATATGTCTGATTTATATATTTACATAATTTCTTCGGTTACTCCACATCTTCGTAGTAGAGTAATCATAATTATTTTTTTAAATATTCCATTGATGATTGGGTTATGAAAACCAGCTCGGTGGCGCAATGCTGAAGGTGTTTGGCTTGCGACCACGGAGTCCCGGGTTCGAATCCTGGCCAGGGTATGGATGTTAGTGGCGTTTTTTCATGTGTTACCGAGACGGTAGCAGTGACCTAGACCGCTGTTGGGTGGCACATGTCTAGTCGCTGTTATCTCTCCTGAGTTCGAGACTCAGCTGCGGTAGATGGCAATATCGCAGGGAATGGTTGTTGTGTTGATGTCTATGTGTACGTGTCCTGGTTGAGTGGTAGAGCAGCAATAGCTGAACTCCGCCAGGATGTTAATATAAATAAGGCATTTAAAAAAAAAAAAAAAAAAAAGTCGAGATTTTAAATTTGAGCGAAAATAAGTTTCTGTCGATCTCTCTATCTGTCGGTTGGTTGGTTGGTTGGCCTGTATGTCTGTTTGTAATTTTTCTATGAGCACGTTTTTTTTTGGAACGCGAATGGTTTGAGATATTGAATTGAAATTTGATACAGGTATGTGTTATAACGAGATATGGAGCTAAATTGTATTTTGAGCTTATTTGAGTGAAGGGTTGGGGGTAAATAGGCATAAATAAGTAACGCAAGTTAGTAAGAGTCCAGAAACTTGAGATTTGGTATACATACTAAACACTAAGGTCTCAATTTTTTTATGACACCTGCTACCCGCACAACCACCTCCACTCCATTGTTACAGGAGTTAACAAGTGCGATTTGACCGCACATTTCGTAATTCGCTTCGAAAGAAACTCTTTCACCGACGCTAAATGTTAGATATTTGTAGTAAGTCTATTTTGCTTTTTCTGATTTCGTAATGTTCGCTGACTTCTACAACAATCTCAGCAGTGGCTATATTTGTTAATTTTGCCATTTTGTAAGTTAGAAATGTAATTCGTGAAAAATATTTTTTATTTTGAGATTAGGCGTTTTGTGGAAATAACACGGCCGCAGTTTTTTACATAGTCAATAGTCCAATCGTCACATGTTTCTTATTTCATTTAAGCTTTGTTGAGCACAATCTCATTAATTACTTCACAAGTTATAACAAATTTTGTGGAGCGCGTCCGAGATCGCGCACGCTTCGCGCGCCGTACTTACATGATGTGAAATTTTCCGTATTTTGGATTGGCGTAAGCAGTTTTTGTCGATAAAATTAAATTTTAAAAGTCATTCGCGAAACACCGTAATATTACACCTATTTTGTTTAATAACTTTTACAGCGGCGCGGCACTTTTTAGGAGGAAGACTTTTTATCATACATTATGGATACAATTTAGAAGATAATGGGAAAAAGTCCGCCTTGTTACAAGAAATTCCGAAGCCGATTCCTTATTTTACTACACTATATAAATAATTTAATGTTTGAAGAAAAGTTAAAATACAATATTAAAAAACGAATTTCTTGAGTTCACCAAAATTCTTATATAATCTTTGAACATACATTAATAAAATCCTGAAGAGTAGTGCTGATTTTTTCATTCTAAAGCATAAATTTTTAATCGTGTATTTAACAATTCTTAGCCGCGCGCGCTCTTTCGGTTGTTGGAAACGGTCAACTTTACGAAAAAATGACAAGACTTTTTTTTATTTAAAATGACCAAGAAAACCTTAAAAATATCATCCGGGTTTAAATAAGCGATTTTTGTAATTTGCTAAAAAGAATTAGTTTAAACAAATAACAAAAATCGCTTATCTTGACCCGAATGAGTTTTATTAAATTTTTTTGATCATCTTAATCAAAAAAGGTCTCTTATATTTTCGTAAAGTTGACCGTTTCCGACTTACAAACAATTAAAGGAGCGCGCACCCGGTTAAAACGCCTATTTAACAATTAAAAATTTAAGCTTTGGAATGGAACAATCAGCACTTACTTTTCAGGATTTTATTAATGGGTGTTCAAAGTTTGTATAAGAATTTTGGTGAACTCAAAAAATTCATTTTTTAATATTGTATTTCAACCTTTTTTGTGTTTCTTTTCAAACATTAAATTATTATTTATAAGTCAGAAACGGCCGGCTTTACGTGAAAATGACAAGCGATCTTTTTTATTTAAAATGACCAAAAAAGACCTAAAAAAATTATTCGGGTCAATAAAAGCGATGTTTGCTATTTGCTTAAATAAAATTATTTTAAACAAATTGGAACCAGATTTTCGTCCGGCAAAAGCTTGATCCATATTCAGGGGCATATCCTGAACGTGACTATGCAAAAAAATCGCTTATGATATTTTTTTCATACGAACGCGAGGTTTTCGCCTTGTCTACTATGTTTGTCGCTGCTTGTAAATTCACACTATCATCAGATATGTGACTGTCTTTAGAACACAGATTCAAAAGCCTGACTTAGAATATTGCATTCAGTTAGTCGTATTATTGATTCAAAGTGTATGCTAACTATCCTTTTATCATGTATATACTTCACTTATATTGGAATGTTAGTTTTTTCTGACATGAAACACACTTCGTATTCACTACATCTAATGTTTTCGTTGAAATTAGACTTGCAGTAATTATACGAGAGGTCAATGATCTAAATTTCAAACAATTAAACAGAATATTTAATTCCTTTTACTGCGTCGCAACGACTACCAGATGTATTTTATTGAAATTCAGTTTGTTTCATTCACTATTGACAATTGACATAATTACAAATTAAGACTTGTAATGAAAGTACCGCAATGAAAAGATAACCTTCTAGAGGTTAGTTTAAATACAGTAAATAAACACATACATGCACAATGGGTTTGCTGCATTTGCATAAAGCCCATAAAAGTAATTATACTCAGGCACTGGGTAGGTAAACGTCGACAAACGTTCCATAAAACTGAAAATTAATACATTATTTAATTATTCCGTATACATATTCAACGGGTATATTTACTTCAATGTTCCTATGTTTCATTAAAACATCAGATTAATCTATTTTTATCTAGTAACGTACACAAATCCACCTTGATATATGCGAATTAATTTTATGGTATATTTATAACAATTATCTATTACTTACTTTCAACATTAATGTCCAATATATAAAAATACTTTACCTCTATTTTTCTTTAATAATTATAGCGATTTTCGTTTGCATTTCAACAGACAAATTCATATATAAGGTACGTTTAATAAACAATTAATATACAAAGTTTTCAACTCAATATAACTTACAATTCATCGTTGAGGAAAATCTACTCAATTGCATAAAAATAAGCTTTTCATTCATATCTAATTTTTAAGAGCATCTGTATTCAAATCCTTTTTATAAAATCTTTTATTTAACGTCACCTGTTTGTAAGCTAGTAAGTTAGTTTGTTAATGTGTTAGTACGTATGTTCAGTTCAAACCTTGCAATCAAAATTTCGACTAGTTCCAATTAAGTGCTTTAAAATTGTGCACTCGTGTATAAATAAGTCCGATGACAATGTAATATAGTATATCTAATATCTTTTTAAATCCAATATGGCAGACGTCTCAAGATGGCGGATCACCTTCTTCTTCACAACCCCCTTGATATCGGTATTAAATGAAAGGGTTTGATGAGTAAAATACGATAAACTATGTGACGTCATTCTAAACCCAATATGGCGGACGCCCCAAAATGGCGATCTTTTTCTTCACAACCCCCTTGATATGGATATCATAATGAAAGGGCTTGACGAGTAAAATACAATAAACTATGTAACGTCATTTAAATCCAATATGATGGTGTATTACTTTTTTCTCCAGAACCCCCTTGACACGGGTATCAAATGAAATTGTTTTGTTTTGTCTGTTTGGCTGTGAAATAAGTAAAGACTAAAAAGTAAAAAATATAATTAATTATAAATAAATATTTTCATAAAAAAAAAATATTTAAAAAAATTTACTAAAAAATATATATTTTTTAAATTTATACATCTGCAAAACCAAATACCTTGGGGACGGTCATGTGACAATATTGCACCCTTACTTTGCTCGATTGACCGCCTCCAACGCGTTTGGTTTTCAAACGTACGAATTTAGGATTTTTTAAAAAATTTTTAGTACACTTTTTTTAATAAAAGCTTTTTTTTAATATATTTTTTTATTGATGCATCATTTTAAATCTCCGACTTTCACTTTGCAATGTTATTCCCTTGCAAAGTGCGCTTTGTGTATGAATCGTCAATGTGATTCTGATTATAACTAGTGGGGTGTTTGTATTGAAGAAAGTATGTTTTCAATAAATGCGTTATGTTCTAAATTAAATATTATTTCACTTTTGAAAAGTATCGCCTTCTTTTTTAATCGACTAAAAAAATATATATGAGGAGGTTGAGTATACTACCACCCACTCGACCACCACTATGTATGATTCTTTTAATGTCCGACGTGTTAATGATGATACAGTAATTATTTATTCCATTGCACTTTATTAACACTTCTTGATTAGTTAGTACAAGGTTGAGTATCGAGTACAAGACATACATTACATAAGTGTTGTCCGAGTCGTCACACAATACTACCAACTGGAGGGTGTGTTCCCTAATATCCCCCTTTTTCAAAAGTAATATCTAGATCTAAATTTACAAGTCTAACCTAACTGGGGGTTTTATATTACTACCACTACGACTAGTTGTTGGATTTACATCTTACACTTTTCAAACTTCCCCTCTCCGGATATTCATTAATCAAGTCCTCATTTTCATTATCACCACTTACTTCTATATAACACTTACTCTGGTTTGCATTATTTTATATTCTTATTTTAATAGTGTTCAATTATTGAATTACCTCGACTGCGCCATGTTAATGATGGTACAACCATTATTTATTCTAGAACACTTCAATAACACTTCGTGAATGGTTAGTACAAAGTTGAATATCAAGTACATAATATACATTACATTAGTGTTATTCGAGTCGCCACACAATACTACCAACTGGAGAGTGTGATTCCTATCATGTTGAATTATTACTTTGGATAGCCTATTAGTTTCATTAATGTCACAGCTTACCACTCCCTGGGAAACACCCCTAAAATCCGTGGATTTGGAAATTGGAACTACTAACACAATTTCATTTACTTCTTATTTACAACACATTTAATAGTGTAACATAACCTTAAACAATGTTTGTTGTGAGTATCAAACTCACTGTACTGTTCACTTTGGACCACTTCGAATTTATCTGAATGGTACAGAATTGAAATCATTTCAAAACTGCCATCCCGTGGTGACTCGGCCGCCTTATATACTCCACAGATGGGGTCCAGAGCATTCTAGGTGTCCTTCCAGAATAACCCATAACTGTTCGGAACCAACTAGATTCCTTCTCGTACGGGTATCTGGAACAATCTAGCAAAGTCTCGATCCGCTTTTTTTAGGAACCAGAATTTAAATACAGAAAACTATTTATTCCCGGGTGCCACCGCTGTGGAGATAATTGAAAGAAACTCTACTCTCTATCACATGTTTCCTCAATGACTACGAATTGGGTGTGGAGTCATGCTAATGAATACAATACATGCTTATTAATTATGCCACCAATACCTAGGGGGCGCTAATGCCTAACATTTAGTTATGTTTAGTGTAAAGAGAAAACAAAAATAAAACAGTTTTTTTCTATTCAAGAATATGACGAATTAGTGATAACAGAGAACTATTTCGTTGGAATTGCATTAACATTGTTAGGTAATTTTGGAGTAGTTGATATTGAATCTGATGTCAAAAATTAAACATTCAAAATAGCGAATCCAATGAGGTACAACTTTATTAAATTCACGTGAAAGTTACAAGGAGATCTGATGATTCTCTGATGACGAGTCTAATGTTATTTCAAAAGGGTGGCTACATTCTTTTGCTTTGTAAAAAGTACATGAGACTAGGGTGATTTTTTTTTTAAATTCACCGTCTCACAGTTAATCGAACCTTACTACCTAATATCGATATTGAGGTCGATGTAAAAAGTGAATAAGTACTTGAATAACAAATTCGAACGTATTTTTAACTGACCTCAATATCGACCTCAGGTCATGTTATTTCATAATGTTTAGTGACCATATTTTTAAAGCACGGACAAAAATGTTTTCTAGGAGTTTTGCTTAAGGTGATTATTTTGAATATGGTCCAAAAATGTTTCTGTGGACTCTAAATAAACAAAAAATCGTGTTTATTTGATAAAGCAACTTGCAAGGTGTCTACAATTTTGATTTCATCAACGATTTCTTCTTTTGTTTAATGCTTGATACTATTATCAAATCACAAATACTGATACCAAATCAACATTATTACGATTTCTAATATGCTATTGTAATTAATATCTTATACGACCCCGGACTCCTGCCGTTATGGCTCTGGATGTAGTAGGAAGATTAAAGTCATCAAGAAAATAGCAGCAATGCACAAACAGTCGTGACCTAAACTTCATTGAAATATTTCAGAAGTTTTGTCTAAATGTTATTTGTGGCATTATCTTAATTTTTTTCCTTCTTCAATTCTTTGGAACTTCCTGCCACATGTATGTTTCCTTTTTAAGCGGTGCTCGGGGAATCTACAAAATATCACAATTAACCAGTATATTACTGGTAAATAACCTCTACGCCTGTGACTTTTACATCAAAGGATCAGTTAAAGGTTGCTTTTTTTAAATAAACAACACGAATAAGTCTAAAAACTTGAAATTACATGTTTCGCCGACGTTTCAGAAATCTGTTCTGTTTCCTTTTTCAAGGCTCTTTTTGAAAAATCTGTTTTGCTGTGTATGATAAATACTCAGCTCTAAGAATGTTTGTTATATTCAATATCCATATATACTTACTATTTACATAGAACTGTTGATATAGTTAATAGTTTTTTTAGTTTTTATACAATGTTAAGTTTGTGTAATTCTTCTTTCAACATTGGCAACAAAGTTGTACAGACATCTACGGAACAATTCGACACGCATCTATCTTCATTCAATAATATTATCGCGGATTCTTTAATTTTTCTTTTTTTGCTATCTGCCTCTTTTGTTAAAATTTTTGCCGAGTACCTCTGAATTTCATTTTTTCTTATATAATTTTGATGTTCGTCCAATCTTACACTAAAAGGTCTGGACGGCTCACCCACGTATTGTTTGTTGCACTCACACGGAATACTATAAATACAGTTTTTTGAATTTTGAAAATAACAATCAGGTACGACAAAAACCTGAAAAACGTTACACAGCGTTAATTCCTTATGTATGCGGATTATCCGAAAAGTTGCGCCGCATCGGTGATAAGATTTGATATTAGGGCGGTATTTCAAACAAACAACACTTTAAGATCTATTCTGACAAAGACGAAACTGAAGAACCACGAGCAAAAGTCTGAGGCCTTGGCTCCTAGTGGATATACTATATCCTAAGTTTATGTATTTCCACCAGCTTCATTTAGTTATTTTCCTCTATTTACCCCTATTCATCTCCCGACCCTGCAACGGAATCATCTTAAAATATAATCTAATTCCAGTCGTCATTATAGTACATACTTACGTGTACCAAAATTCAAGTGAATATCTCAATCTTATATTATTAATCTTTTTAATAATGAAGTGGTGGTGGGGGGTTGAAGAATATTATAAACAAATTTGAAGCATTGGCTTCTAGCATATACACCAAATCCTAAGTTTCTGTATTTCACTAGCCAGTTTTACTTATTTCCCTCTATTTACCCCTAATTAACCCCCAACCCTTATACGGAATCAGTAGAAAATATAATCTAGTTCCAGATGTCGTTATAAAACCTACGTGTACCAAATTTCAAGTGAGTAAGTATCTCAATTTTATTTTATCAACCCCTTTACTAATAGAGTGCTGGGCTGGTTGGGGGGTGTGTGGAAAATATTATAAAAAAAATTACTGCCTTAGCTTCTAGAATCAATTGATTTAGCAATATACATAGTAGGGCAGATTAAGATTAAGTTCGTTAGGGTGGAGCGACCATTCATAAAACCGTGCTGTTGCGTAGATATTTTCAGTTGAACATATGCATAAATGTTATCATGCACTAAGATTTCAAAAGCATATACATATGATTGTTATTGGTCTATACTTAGTAACACCATATATGTAGAATCACCTCTAGAAATCAATGACCGCATACATGAAACACCCTGTATATTGTTTTTTTTTTAATCAGTGTTATCACTACTAGTGAATTTGTGCCCAATTTGTGAAACTGTTGTTTTCAATTTCTGCTTACCTTGACCTAGATGCAACGGGATGAAACTATAATGAACCCATGGTACCGCCCAATTATACATTTTGCAAAAGATTTCATTGAAATCGCTTACCAGAGTAGTGACTGAACAAGTATTCAAAAAAATGTATAAATATGGATCGAACCTCTTTTTTTAAATAATTTGTGATCGGTTAAAAATAAACGTAACTTCAACATTATGAATTTGGGTACGGTTGACATTTCGATATAAGTATATAATTTAAAGTTCAAACCGCCCTGTATAAAATAATAGGTACGATGAGAAAATTGATAGAAATAATTGGCGTGGGAAATATCCTGCACAATAATATTAAAAGGTCGCCCGCTCCTAGGAATTACATATAACGGGGTTTGTCTTCAAACATTTAACCAAAGAGTAGGTACAGGCGACAGCTTTTAAAATTTATTTAGGTTTAAATCACTTCATAGTAATAAGTGAATTTACCATTATTTGCAAAAATCCGACTATGCCGTAAAAAATCATGTATGTAAAATCCGTCTGGCTGTTTGTCCGTCCGTCTATCCGTTCGTCACGTTTTTTTGTAACAACGATAATTTTAGAAAGAAAACTCCAATTATATTGGCATTTGGACAGTAAATTAATGTTAACAAGGGGAAGAGCTCTATTATTTTTGAACAAACTCGATCAAGAAATAAAAGTTATTAATTATTTAAATTTTAACAACTCTATTTTTTATGTTCTCTAGTTCAACAAAAAATGTCTAAAATTAAAACACGTCCACCCCTCTGGAGAGACTTATTATAAAAATTTAGAAAAAAATTGTAAAAAAATAATTAGACGAAATTTTAAAGTTTAGATATGAATGTTGTAACATTACAAAACAAGGTTTCAATAGTCCCTAATGTTCATAAACTAAAAAGTAATTTTGTCACAAATATCGTAAGATTATGGACGGGCCAAGTTTTTATTCGGTTTCGGATTGCGCCGGAGGTAGTCACGTGGTTGTAGATCCTACGAAATCTCCAATAAACACTGTTAAAACAGTGAGAAATTGTGTTGAATTGAAGCGTGGACAATTCTGCATTGATTGATAGAACTTAGCATGAGTCTGGCTATTTCGTGTAGTTGACATTTGATTAAGAGTTGAATGTGGCATCATCGGAAAGCGTATATAAACAACTTGAAAAAAGGGAAATAAACATCTGGCAATATGATGTAAGTTGTGCACTATAAAGTTATATTTCCAGTGAAGAGCAACTGGCTGGTTCTAAGAAGGATGAAGTAACGCGTGTAACGGACGAAAAGACAAGTTCTATTTTATTGGTTTATTAATCCCTGTCACATAGTCCATATATTGGGCTTATTTACGAATACACAGATGTCTTCCAGATCAAAGGAGTTGGGGGTCTGCTATCAAGCAGAGCGTCCCAAATGTTCCCTTAGATCTCTTGGGTGTCTCAAATGTTTTCCCGAGGCTCTTCATTGTACTTCCACTGTAAATAGTTATTTACCTGTGGAACAGTTAATAAATGAAATCGGGCAGAAGAAGGTGCACGATGCTACATTCAGAAACAGAAAACTCTGAAGAAAAAATAAGATGATGATAGATGAAAATTTAAAAGAAGCATCTCACAAACGCCTATACTTCCCAGCCGGTAATGATAGGTGGAAACTTAAAAGAGGCATCTCACAAACATCTACATTTCCCATCCTATATTATATTATATTACCTCATACATCATGTGGCTCTCGCTGCTGGCAACAAGCATGTCCCATATCCAATCCAGCGTATGCAGCCGGTCTGGTGGTATATAGAAACATCCAGATTGGATGTCCGGAAGTGGCAGCAATGCTTACTTTACGCTGGCAAATTAATCAATCAATAAATCAAAATGTGATAAGATTATGAACAGGTTTGATGGTTTAATTCATCTCGTAGTAGGCAAGGCCAAGGTCACTCGCCATTTAAAACTAACACTAATTATGAAAAAACTGCGAAGAGTATACTATTGAATGTGCAACAATAATATAAAAAGTTGAATAAATCAGTAAAGAGTAGCTATAATGTTTACTCTAGTTTACTATCAATTCACTTTCGCCCAATTAGAGGGATCCTAAACATCTATTCCCTTACCAGTAAACAACGTATCTAATTTATTGACTTGTGTTTAGGCTGTAATGCATAATCTCCCTCTGGCAAATCTTGTATCTCTGCATCACAACAACTCGATTTTCTCCTTTAGCAACTCTCCAGTACTGTATTCTCCTTCCCACTATCATTTTCTGGTGACACCATCCGGAGAAAGTGTGGGTGAACTCAGCACCGCACGTCTGAAGGACACGACAAAAATGTATAACCATCTGGCGTCAGACGTGCTTTCGCAACGGTCTGTGGCTATCTCCACTCTCAAACGGAGTTTTACAACTCTTAAGATCCTCCCCCAAAGACGATTATGGAAAAGAACTCTCTTGTTGTCTAGCGGTACATTTCTGTTCAGATCGTTGTAAAGAGTACGGGGATATCCTTTCCGACGCGGGGTTCAAAATCCGCTACAAGCAAAAACCAACTCGTTCACCGGCTCCCTGCCCCCACAGAATGCCCTAATCCAATCTACCTCTCCTCATTTTCATTACAGTATCCATCCCCATATTAGTTTTCTAGCAGTCCGCGCCAAAGCCTTGTTGCTCGTTAGTTAAATTATGATAACGTTCTTAATCTTCAAAACCGCCGATCCAGCGAAATAGCTGCTCAATAACGTCCCGTAGTCTAACAGCCAATCGCAACAGATGGCATGATGCTGTCAGGGATACCATATAGAAAGGGGCAGCCAACTAAAATAATTCAAGGATTACAGGACATAGAACGAACAACAAAATCAAATATATTTGTTTATATTTAACGATTTACAGGAAACTCGGAATCTGGAGACATCAGAAGAAAGTTTATTAATTAAATAAGTTCTTTCTGCAACGATGATTGAAAACTTACAGTAATTTAATAATAATTTGAAATAGGCGTGATGGGTATTTTTCATATTAGAAACGCGAGTGATAGGTTTATTGTTTGTAGTTACATCCAACTTGTTTGTGGAATTAAAGTTGTCAAGAACTTGAAAACTTCGTTGTGATTATTTCAATGCTAAAACTACAGGGGTGTAAACAAAACGATGGCTTTGTAAAAAAATATGGTTCCTAGGTATACTTTCAAACATAACATAATTTTCGTCCAAACTACCGTTGTCCTAAGTGGATAATGGTAGTGACTTAACCCTATAGAATACTAATTTCGTTTCTAATTAGGATACTTTTTAGCTTTAAGCATTTCCAGGTGATGTCAACATGGTTAGCGAAACCTGCGTCCAATAATAGTATTCGGGTGCTATGTTCAAATGTCATGGTGTATGTGGAAGCTATTTCAGAGGTAGCATCAAGCCGAAGCGAAGGTTCCAATTCCCTCCAGTTTGGGCATGTAAAAGCCAGTCGCAGTGGTATCTTCGTTGCAATTTATTTGCGAAATATAGCTGGAAAGATAGTAGAATCCTTGTGAGCGTGGTAGCCGGCATTTGCTACTCAATTTACAATTTACAACACATAACGGGTATTTACAAGATATTTCGAAAACTCTAATAGTATTATGTCAATGATCTTTTTCTCCTTATTCACAACGTTTTGGCAGACGTTTTTTACTTCGTGGTTCGAGTTCTACTTGGTCTCTTTTTGCTGTATAACATGTCCGACAGTAGCTCACCATCTCTATCGCGACTGCCTGTTAGGCACACGACCTCACCAAGGTTCTTTCCTATTAACTTTTTGGTGCCATAAACCTAACGTTTCAGTGGTCTTGCTCTCCGCTTCTTGCCATCAAGTTTAGGCTGCACAATTAAACGTTCTACATTGTCCCATCTCCAGACGAGGGAAAAAATGGGAGAATTTAAGAAAATACGACGCTGGAAAGTCGCTTTGGGGAGACGTATTTATTGAAAAATCGAGTTGTGGGTACGATGGGCTGTCCAAGAAACTCGCAGCAAACATCTCAAGACCCACATCTCGAAAGCATAAATTCTCCGTCTGTGTGGCTCCCTAATACGTCTGAGAGGCGTAAATAAAAATGGAAGAAACTAAACTTTTAGCAAATCGTCTCGTGATATTCCTATCAACACAAATTTGTTCAACTGGAAAATTGATGACCCTGTCATCTGTTTTCTTCGTCGATAATTACCTATCCTCAACGTGCGTAGATTGTTTGCATTGGTTTGCAACCATAATTTTTGTCTTATCGTAATTTACACTCAAATCATACTCAGAGCTTATTACTTGAGGTTATCCAGCAGGTGCATGAGCTCATCCTTGCTCGTATCAGCAAACCTCAGATTAGAAACCTTAGTTTCTCCCATAACTAATCTACAACACACGTCGCATCATGCGCTCACTGTAGATGTTATACAGGAGTGGTGATAGAATGCAGCCTTGTCTGACACATTTACCAACTTTACATTTGTCATAGTGTTGTCAATCTTCACCAAAGCAGACCAAAGCATTAACAATAATGTTGTTTCAGTATTACTCACAATACTATTTTTCGTCTAAGGTGCTCTCAAGGTAGTAGAGATTTGATAAGTTGGCGGAGAAAGATTGCTTAGGAATTGTTTTCTGATGACACAGGAATGTCATAATTAATAACTCTTTATGTATAGTATCTTTTAAATATTAAATTTTATATCGTGCTTCTCGGGAGATAATGAGCTTTTCTAAAATTACAAAGTACTTTTCAAAGTTCAAACAAAATAAGCTTCTTCTTCTTTGTACTCAAGACGTTTTGAACCATATAACAGACTGCCGTTATATTGACGTCATTTTTCAGTGATTGTCGTCTTTCGACGAATAAATGACATTTCTGTAACGTTATAATCTTGTCTTGGATTGTAACGTTAGTTTGTTACGTCAATTTGATGCTATTGTAACGTTATTTTTCTAACATTGAATGATTTTAGGCATTACCATGTAGATTGTTATATGAGTTAGCTCTAGACGGTACTACGTGTAAATCATTGACAATAAGCAGTTCGTATTTATCTTATATTCTAATTAATTTACAAACACTAATTGATTTATATTACTAACTTCATTTTAGAAACAACTAGTGGTCATTTAATTACTCGGAACTTATAATGGTCAGATTAAAGGTCATTATTCAGTAGCTGGGCCATGATAGTGCAAAAAACCTACTAATTCTTTACACATACTAATTCATCTAATCTATTTGACGATTCATCAAACATCAGAAAATGGGGACCATTGTGTAGGGCCCTTCAAAGTTACGCCATCTTGCACTAGATTGAAATGTTTTATTTCAATCTAGTTTCAATAAATTAACACCAATTAATCTAAATACTTCATTACATGTGGTCGCTAAAGATTGTCAATCTAACGCCACAAAATAACGTCTTTAGCTTGTGACACACTAACATAATTTTTATGTTAAATTTTTGTTACTAATCAGGCCAAAATGATGTAACGTCTGTTTTGTGATTTTTGCATAATTATTCTAGTGGTCCCCATTTGCAGTATGACATGACTCAGAGCAAAAAGTTTGTCTAGTAGGAGTATGAATTCACCATCATTTTCTGCAGCTAATAATGGAGCTAGAGGGTAATGAGAGTTATGTAATATTCTTGATGCGCCAATATTCTTGACTGTGATGACGGTCTCGGATGATTACGGGTCGAGCTTGAGCTCTTTGCCCCAATTATCGCTGTAGACCTGGACCGGCCTCGTAAGGGGTGGGCCCGCTTTTTACGACTACCCCCCTGCAAATGCAGACCGTGTAGGCGAAGTTAGCAAAATCTCCCCTCGTCCTGGCTGATAATTCTTGATGAAAGTAACAACTATTGCATAATCTATAATTCTCGACTCAATATAGGTAGACACCATAAATCTAATTCAACTCTTCACATGGAGAATTTGGAACTCTCTTTAGCAGGGATCAGATCGCAGATACCTATACAGTTTTACGCCCGATTTGACATAGGATGTGACGGAGTGGTTCATTCATTTATTAATTCTAATTCGTATTCAGCCACGAAGTGTTTTTATACCGTCTTATAGTATGGCATTAAGAAATAAAGAGACGTGTAGATGACCTTGCAATTCAGAAAACTGGTATGATAAGTTGAGGTTAATTAAAGCGTTTTTAAAATTGGGGACGTGATTTAGTATGTTATTGTTTATGAACCTATTCTGTTATCCTAAAAATTTGTTTTCAAGTTCATTGTTTGTTTAGCCTTGATATTTTTAAGTCGTAATTTAATTATTGTATTAGTTGTTGATCTACTATACTTTTCTTCTAATCTGCTCATAATTCTAAATTGAAGTGATTGAAATCATTTTATTAAGTGAATTGTTTCGTAAATATAAGAAAAAAATATGTGCTATTTAGGCTATAGATATATAAAGAGAACATCCTTAATACCTTCAAACGTAATCTAGAGTCCATCCTAGCATAAATTATATGGATCATATTTTTATAAAACAGTGTAAACAAAAATTGGTATTTTAATATTGTTCAATAAAAAAGTATAATTATCAAATACAATGATTTACGCTATCATATTTAAATCAATCACTTTAACTTCCCGTCGTTCTACTTTCTACAACATACTGCTTTTTGATTTTTTCGTAATATACTATTATTTTATTATTTCGCTCATTAATTACTTACAAGGTACTTCTCTTTTAGATGACATACGCATTTTATTTATATGTTTATGTGTAATGAATCCATTTAACGGCTTAGTTTTTTTTAATTATGAAAGTCAATATAAGATGATGTAGAAATGAAATAAATTTTCACATTTACATATTAGAAAACATAACGATGTCGACCATGGGAAAAACTACAAGATGATTTCTTTATTGCAGTTTGTAATATACATACTTTCAATTAATGTTATGAAAAATTGTTGATGATATTATAATGATATGAAAGATGAATAATTATTGTGTTGTCTACTGACAAATATGAATTTATTAATACAGAATAAGTTGTCTTTCAACACTCAAAACGCCCTCCACATCACTATTGTTAAAAATAGCGCGCAACTTTTTTAAATTTAGTTGACACAAGCGCACAGTAAACAATACTTAAAAATATAAATTGCAAGAGAACAAAAATCCTCAAATCGTATAATAATCTGACATTTCGCCGTCTATCCACCCTGTACTCACTATGCACGTCTCTGCCAAAATAGCCATATGATTCCCATTTAGCTGATGTCTTTATGATTCCACAGAATTCGTCTTTGAACTAGAACGACGTCGGCAATAAGAGAGGAAACGTCGACTACGACGACGTCGAAGTCGCTCACCTTTACCTGCATGAAGATATATCAACACAGTGAATGAAACTGTAGGTCACGGGCGTCGCCATTTTGAATTGGGAAGGCCAGTGGCCGCTTCGCGTGCACTATAAATAATCATTTGCGAGCGAATCTCCAAGTATAGCGCGTTGGAGGGTTGCCAGAGATGTTGTTCCGGCCCCCGGACCCCCAGACTACGAACTCCACGACGCTAGGGCGCCCCGCGATCATTGTTGTGACCTTGAATCATAAATTCGTCAAAATACTAATCTGACCGAACAAAATATTTTGCCTATTTCTCGCTCTCGGTTGGAGATATAAATATTTATGTACTTTCCAATGCACATAATCTGTTTGTGCATTGTCATTTGTTTATTGTACATACCTACAACAATTATACTACTATTACGAGTATAGTACTCCAACTACTATAGTTATGTGTAGTTTATTATACTAATATTTAAAATATGATGATTTCGTGCGTTGTCGCAGTTACTAAAGATTCATACAAGACTCACAATTGACACTAATTGCCAACTACTTAACTACCCTTTCTCCGCACAATCGTGTGACAAAACATTAAATTCTGTTAAGTTACATTTTTAACCCTCCACGAAAAAAGGAGGGATATTATAAGTTTAAAGCCTTTGTCTGTGTGTGTGTGTCTGTCTGTCTCGAGCCACCTAGCTCTAAGACGGCCGAACGGATTTGAAAGCTGTTTCAAAACTTGGTACTTGCGAGATGGTTCTTAGCCGGGCGCCAATATTCTTGACTGAAGATGGCGGTCTCGGATGATTAGGGGTCGAGCTTGAGCTCTTTGCCCCAATCATCGCTGTACACCTAGACCGGCCTCGTAAGGGGTGGGTCTGCTTTCTTGCCTATCCACCCCGCAAATGCGGACTGTGTAGGCGATGTTAACAGACCTCCCCTGGTCCTGGCTGTTGGACCCTGCCAGCTGGGTCGTTTCTTCTGGCGCTCTTCTGCCTTCGTCTTCTTTCTTCGCTGGCATGTCGGCTTCCAGGAGCGTCTTTAGTCTGTCGTGAGAGAGAACGGCTGCTGCTTAGCCTTCTTGGAGTTTGGAGGGGTTTGGGGGGGTGTTGACTAGTCGAAGGCGTAGGCTGTCAATTGGCATCATGTGCTCCGATTTCGTCGGAAGGAAGTGTGAACTTTGTAGTTCAAGGATTGTGTTCGGCCAAAGACGTTTAAGAGAGGAAACGTCTATGGTAAGGGTACCGAGCCGGTTGTTTGCTTGGTACCCCTAGGATCGGGTGATTTGGATGTTTTTGGTCATTGTCTCCTTGCAGCGTGGCTTGAAGGTTGGACTGAAACAGAAAAACGGTTAAGTTATACTTACGCGTTATCCAGGATCTGGAGCTTCGGCCTCTTGTGCCTCGGAGCGTCGTTGGGGTCGTTGTCAGTCACCTGTCTGACCAGCGGATTCCCATGCCCTGCCGCACGGGCGTATAAATTCTCCGCTCTGTCCCGAATGACTTCAGTTACCGGGGTGTATTCCAGGTCTCTGAAGATGTCGGTGTTTCTGACAAAGCATGGTGCATCCACGGCGCACCAAAGTGCGACGTTTTCCACAGCTTGTATCCTTTTCAGGTGTGTGCTTCTTGGTATCCCCAGGCACCGGAGGCGTAGGTCAGAATAGGTGCAATGAACGTCCTGATAAGCGTGAGCTTGTTCCTCAGGTTGAGTTGGCTCTGTCTACCTATCAGAGGGTAAAGTACAGTCCTCTTTGTCCTCGCTTTCTGTATTATCGCTTCCGGTTCTGTCTCCACGTCAGGCTTCGATACATGACACTGACTCTCTTAAAGAGGATGGCTTTGCTTTCTTCCGCATTGATTTGGACTTTCCACTTGTCGTATCACTCTTCCAGAAGGGATGCTGCTTCCTGGAGGTTGCGGGTGGCAAGTCTTGCACTCCATGATCTTGCAATTAGGGCTGCGTCATCTGCGTAGAGCGACACAGAGGTCCTTGCAGTTCTTGGCATGTCGGAGGTGTAGATGGTGAACAGGTGGAGAACCGATCCTTGCGGTAAGCCTGCTTCTAATGGCCTGTAATTCGACAGCTTGTCAGCAATCTTCACATGGAGTTGCCCCTGGTGAAGATAGGATCTCACAAGCTTGACGATGCCGACAGGGTATCCTATCGATAACATCTTCGCCAGAAGACCTTCATGCCAAACCCTGTCCAAGGCTTGGGTTACGTATAAGAAGATCGCTCGTGGTTGAAACCCTCCGTGATGTACTCCGTTAGATACGTACTTGGAGCTTGGTGGAATTTTCTGTTCGGTAGGCGAACTGCTCATCTGGGATGATCTGAAGCTCATTGGTCAGGGTTTTAAGTATCTTTAGGATAATCCTCTCTGCTACTTTACTTGGTTATTGGCCATGTTAGGCTCAAATTGGGTATACCGTTTCCAAGATTTTCCGGTTTCATTGTTAAGCACTCAGTGTAACGGACGTATTTTCTAAGAAATGGAGAAGGATCCGGTGTCATTTCACATATTAAATTAATGTTTATCTAAAACGTATTTAAACAATTTTAAAATATATCTTGACCTTGATAGGTTTAAGTTATTTTGTAATAAAAATGATTGAAAATAAAAGTTAAATTAAAAATAAAAAGAAGAACCTCCGATACAAAATATAAACCTTTAAGAAGGAACAGGAAAAGTACAATTAAAAATTAAAATACCCCAATGCTAAACGTAAGCTTTTAAAAAAGGTTAGAAAGGCTGAATATTTTTTTCTGTTTTATAGTTCGACCGTGGATTAAAAGTTTTCAGTTAGATAGATTATTTGTTTTACTACAGATGTCATTATTATTCGAAAAAAGAATTCGTAAGTGCGTCGGGGACCGCTGAAATTAAACAACTTTTATGTTTACTAGAAGTAACAGAATGAATAAAGTCAAATATGTATAGTTTATCTAAAGTCACTTTGAAAACCATGAAAAGAGACCAAGAAAGGAATAGTTGATATAACGAGTGATGTCATGAATGTCGATCGACAATTTTTAGAATTACTTTTGAATTATTATAAATACTGTTTTACTACTGTATTGATAGGCATGCTGTAAATTATTTATCTATACTTAATACAATATTTATTTATAATAATTAATGTTAGTTTAATGTACAACTCCTTAATCGATTCAATAAAAATAAATAAATATCACTTAACCTACGGCTATGCTACCGGCTATATTAAGAATGAACCAAGAGCTTATAAGGAACTTGTAATGGTGAGCCAGGTAAATAATTGACTACTTTCGTTTGAGGTAAGCGCATAACATATTTGGTTAACTATATTCGTGTAGGAATTTCGTTTGCAATATTCAAGTATTTGAGATGATTATATTGAAGGGGTGGGGGGTAAGTAAAGGTGGATAGGGGAAAATGAGTAAAGCAAGCTGGTAAGAGTACGGAAACTTGAGATTTGTATACTAGATGCCAAGGCCTCTGATTTATTTATATTTTTCCAGAACCATAACAAGACTATTTCTATGAATTTTCACTTAATGATTTTCACTTAATGATTTCAATGGTTTGCAAAATGGCCAGATTTAAATTTAAAAATTATATCAATCTTCCCATTTCATAGTTTTAAATCTAGCTATTTTGCAAACCACTGAAATTATTGAGTGAAAATTCATAGTTATAGTCTTTTTATGGTTCTACTTAGGTACTCTTATAGTTTTTTTTAAATATACGTAGTAAGAAAAAAATGTTATGGGCAAAAATAATAAATATTTCCCTATCGGATATCTCTTTCTAGGGAATGGCCACCTTAAATCTGCCTCTGGACATATGATCAAAACTTTAGGTATTTTGATTTCAATAATATATATATATATAATATTAATATATTTTTTTAAATTTTAATTTTAATCATAGAAAGTCGCGAATTAGTCATCAACATTGTTAAAAATCAGTATGTAGAACATTATTTATTCAAACACCAGCACTAAATTGGATTTACTCTTCATAAAGTAAATTTCGAGGTAAAATTGATAAATCAAACATACTCAGCGTCAACTTCTTCAAAACAATTATTGTCATAAACCAATAAATACTTATCTATACATTTATTTTATTATAAATTAATTTCAAAGAGAAAGTAAGCATTGTAGATATATTTTTTTTCATAATTTAAAGGTTCAATTAAGTAAACAGTTGTCTCTTAAAATCAGAAGCTCAATTAAACAAACAAAAAAAGTTGAAAGACTAATATTGTTACGGATTTCCACCTTTTAGGAAACACCCTGTATGAATTCGTGGGTTCTAAATAATTTTAACAAGAGATTAAACACTACTAACACTTTATTTAACAATTTACTGACTACAATACTTGTTTACTTAATAGTTAACCTCACTTTTTACCGAGCGTGTCACTTCTCAAATAAACTTCCTCCTCCGCGCTGGTAATCGCGCCTTATATACTCCGAAATTAGCTCTAGATCAATCCAGAATCTTCTCCAACCATAAGCTAGAAAAGTCCTTGGCTCTTTCTAGAGCCTTTCCAGTCACCATCAGAGGCATAGGCGTACCATCTCCTTTTCCAAGGGGGTGTAATTCATAACACTGCCCCCTCCTTAAGCCTAGATCGTCCCGATCAGGCAACTCAGAATCATCGATGTAGTTCGCCAGCCTGTCCAAATGCACGATCTTCATCTTGGACTTTTTGCTTCGTTGAATCCGATAGACGACATCATTAATTCGGGTAATAACAGTATACGGTCCATCCCAAGGCGGTTGAAGTTTCGGTGACCTTCCTTTCTTCCGCTGTGGGTTGTACAGCCAAACCAGGTCTCCTGCCTTGAATCCTTCTGAACTACCCTTCCGGTCGTATCGAGCCTTCATTCGGTCACTGGCTGATGATGGTTCCGCTATATCGTTAGCCAACCTCTTGAAAGGAGCTCCGGTGTTGAACTGCTTCTTTTCACCCTTACTTCCAGTCTGTGGTCCCTTACTGGCTGCACAAATCTTGCATTTGCGACACCAAGCCTCCACATCCTGACGACTTCTTATCCAATAAAATCGTTCTCGTATTTTCTTCAGGGTCTTGTTCACACCGAAGTGTCCATCGGATGCCCCATTGTGGACTTCCTGAAGCACCTTCGCTACTCGACACCTGGGAATCACTAGACGCATAACCACCTTTTTTCCATCCGGGCTTTCCCATGCTCTCCGCAACAGCCCGTTCCTGACACTCAGTGAGTCCCACTGCGCCCATAGTGCCTTCAGTCCCACTCTTTTGTCCGAAACATCCTTCCATTTTGGACGAGTTCCCCTTTCTTTGGCTCTCAATATAGGCCCAATTTCCACATCGTTTAGTTGCTCTTGTCTGAGCGCTTCATCTGCCCTATCATCCGGCACTTCCACCTTGACAGTGTCGACTGCTCCCTTGAACTGCAGTTTCTCCTGGTGGTAGTACTTGCAACCTTCCTTGTACCTTCTTCCGGATGAAATGTTTGCATTTCTCTCAAGTTTCGTTTTATCGTCATATCCTTGTAGTGGTGGCCTTTCTGTAATGCTCCGAAGCTGGGAAATCTTCACTTCTCTAGGGGCACCACGTTCGTTATCTGTCACAGCCTCTCTGGTACCGGCTTCCTCTGGTTTTCCCCTTGGCTTCACAGCTTCTCCGGCCTTTACTTTCTCCAATCTTCTCCGTGGACATTCAAGCTGGATATGTCCTAGTTCTCCGCACCTGTAACATGTAATACTCCGTCGTCCACTTGGCCTTCCACTACTTTGTCTATTCTGCGTCCCTTCCATGTTTCTAACATTCACTTTCCTCGAGTTCCGATATCGACAGTCTCGCTTGATATGCCCTGCTCTGCCACAGTTGTAACATTTAATACCGCCGCTTGGCGTGCCTTGTCTTTCTGCAGCATCCACTTGAGCCATTAACTGATTGAACATCTTATGTATGTCGGTCAACATAGCGTTCTGGTTCTCATTTTCTGACTGCGATTCTTCCAGCGTCATAGCCCGTACTCTTGACTTAGGAGTATCCCTATAGACGGCTTCTACCTCTAGTGCATGCACCAAGGCTTCACTACTACTTTTATGTCGGGATAGCCTGAGGACTCGTCTGATTTCCTCGTCCCTTATCCCATCTAGGAATGCCCCCACTGCCAATTGCTCTTTAAATTCTTTTGGCGCATTAGGGTATGCTAAGTGTGCCAGTCTTTCCACTGCAGCTTCAAATTCTTGCAAACTCTCTCCAGCTTTCTGAACGCGCACTTTCAGCTGGGTCTGGTATACTTGAGCAAGGTGTTGATCTCCATATCGTAGATCTAAGGCAGCTTCTAAAACTCTAAAATTCCGTTGTTGGTCTGCCGGAATTGTCTGGAGCAACTCCAACGCTTGGCCTCTTAAAGCCACGATTAATGCCTTAGCCTTCTCTTCGTCATTCCAGTTGTTTGCACTCGCTGCTGCCTCAAACTGTGTTTTGTAAGTCATCCAGGAACCTTGACCGTCAAAGGAGGGAATTTTTAATCGCTGGCCTGATGACCCCACTTGCTGGTTTCCTCTATCCCTCAACTGTCGTTTAAGCTGGTCTATTTCCTCTTTGACTTCTTCTTCGAACTTGTTTACTTTCACTTTGACTTCACCAACTTCTTCTTCGACCTTATTTACTTTTACCTCGGCCTTGTCCATTTTTCCTTCAACCCTATCTACTTTTTCTTTGACTTCACTTACTTCTTGCTCGACTTTATTTTTAAGTTCTTCGGCGACTGAAAATATGGCACTCTGTTGCGTCTCTATAATTTTCCTTAGTTCGTCTCTTTCTTCTTGTTGTTTAATGTCCAAGTCTTGCATGATTTTTCTCAATTCTTCCTGACGTTGTTTCTCTTCGTCTTGATGTCGTTTCTCCTCCTCTTGTTTTTCCTGTTGACGTCGTTTCTCCTCTTCTTGTTTTTCCTCTTGACGTCGTTTCTCCTCTTCTTGTTTTTCCTCTTGACGTCGTTTCTCCTCTTCTTGTTTCTCCTCTTGACGTCTTCGTTCTTGATCCTCAAAAATTTTTCTTAATTCTTCTTGACGTTTTTGTTCTTTTCTTTCCTGTTCTTCTTTCTCTTCCTGGCGCTTCCTTTCCTGATCCATCATCATCTTTTGCATTTGGGCCATAAAGTCCTGCATTTGTTGATCGGATGCCATGCTTCTGGTTGTTACCGGCATATAATTATGATGAAATCAAATAAATTTAATAATTACGTCACTATCGGTAATGGAACTGTCCAGAGAAATCGCAAAACAGTACGAGAAAGTCTTTTATTTAAACTACTGTCCAAATAGAAAAGTTCTAGAAAGTTCACGAAAATGCACTTAATAACTACACGAAAGTCTTGTTCAGAGTCTTTACCACTTAACCACTAATGTCCAACAAAAATGTTCTACAATGTCTAAAAACGCACTTGACACTATTTTCCTGTTCGAAATTAATCCTCGAACAATGTCCAGTAAATTAGTCCTCCCTGTGTTAGCACAAACTCCGAGAATACTGTCCCAGTCTTCTCAACACTTCCGGAAAATCCTCTTGTTAAAATTCCGCTTCCGACACCAAAATGTTACGGATTTCCACCTTTTAGGAAACACCCTGTATGAATTCGTGGGTTCTAAATAATTTTAACAAGAGATTAAACACTACTAACACTTTATTTAACAATTTACTGACTACAATACTTGTTTACTTAATAGTTAACCTCACTTTTTACCGAGCGTGTCACTTCTCAAATAAACTTCCTCCTCCGCGCTGGTAATCGCGCCTTATATACTCCGAAATTAGCTCTAGATCAATCCAGAATCTTCTCCAACCATAAGCTAGAAAAGTCCTTGGCTCTTTCTAGAGCCTTTCCAGTCACCATCAGAGGCATAGGCGTACCATCTCCTTTTCCAAGGGGGTGTAATTCATAACAATATTATTGAACTTGATAAAGAGTAAATCGTGTTTAAGCTTGGTATTTTGCAGATGCTTGCAGCCCTATTTTTAACAATTTTGACGTAGTCGCGACATTTTATGACTAAAACTAAAAAATTAATAAACCCAGTTTATTTTTTAAATCAAAGTAATAGCCGAATGTAGGATTATATGTATTTTGATCAACGAAGAAAATATGAAGAAATATATAGGTAGTTCCTTTTAAAAAAATTGCATCGAAACTGGAAGTCGATCATGTTTTGTCTTTTCATCACATCATTGTAAATTTTATCCCATCATTAAACCAAATTCGAAAATAATCCATTGTCCTATTCAAAAGTTAAACAGTTACAAGAGTGTGTTCATCAGGCCTGTGGCCAGGGGAGTGGCAGGAGGTGCCCGGCACCCCCAGGGAACATATTTGAGCATCCCTGAAGAAATTCAAACATCACCTTGTGTGATACTATTTTGCATAGGTATTTTAACAAATTAGAAAGAGATTAGCACGCCCTGATATCTGATAAGCTGTCCTTACAATTTGTTTCTGGCTACAGGCCTGGCGTCACTTAGGGGCTGGGAAATCCGGTATATCTACGTGAGAAAGATTAAACAAATCTAAAACCTCTAACAGAAAAATTAACTATGATAACTAACAATAATATTGATGATTATTATCTTATTCATTACTTATTTTTACAGTGTGGGGGTTTGAAAAGACGATTTTTCAAAATAAAGTATTAGTGAAAAAAACTATAGTAAGGTATTCTTAATTAGCGCCTTTAAAAACCCCTTCCGTACAAGATTACATCGTAGTGGGTTCAAAGGTGTTTGAGATACTTACTGGCTCTAAAAAAAAAAACAATTTATTGAACTAAAATTAATTTTTATCTGTAAAACGGATTCTCAAAAAAAAAAAATAAATGTCTTCTTTATTTTTTGTTCAGAGTAATCTATTGTGCTAGTTTGAATTGATTTTACAACAAAATAATCATGTGTTTAATAACCAAATTCTAATTCGTATACAGTATGTCTCACTTCTCATATGACTCCGATATCACAGTTCCTTTATTAACAATGCGATTTTTTTAAATTTGGGTGTAAGGTATTTACCCATCAAGAGATTGTGTCACGGTAAAATATTGAAAAATCCAAAATAATTTTCCCTTTTTAAAGTACTAATTACTGGCCATAACATTATTTTCGGACGCAATTAAGAGTTAATTAAGCTGAGGGAAGACAGAACATATTTAAAATTAATCATGGGATATGTTGAGCAAACTGTGACTCAGTTATATATGTAAATTTTATTATTTAATGAATTGTTCATGAATCAAATTTGTCTAAAATTGAACTTATTTTAATTTCCAAGTCAATTATTGTTTGGTTTTGACTGTTAAGTAAATGGACTAACGTCACGTGATTAATTCCAAATGGGAAAACCTGTCTTCCTCCAGCTTAATTAATTTCTAATTACGTCCGAAAATAAAATTATGACTGTAATAATGGGTGCTTTAAAAAGGGAAGTTTTATTTTTCTATTACGTGAACACCAAGTACACTTATCTTATTAAAATTCGGTTTTAGTGAGTTTTTGATAACAACGAATACGATTATGAGATTGTTTTACACTTAAAACTTTGCCTAATATCTTTTTTTAGAAAATCAGGTACATTTCTCTTCATAAGGACGGACGCTACTGGTGGCTTTTTAAATATTTTATCCTGACACAATCTCCTGATGGGTAAGTACCTTCCCACCCATGTTTAAAAAAATCGCACTGTTAATAAAAGAGAGATATGGGAGTCATGATAAGTGAGACATACTGTATACCTACCAATTCTCTAACAAATAATACTAAAAAAACCTAAGAAAGCCATGAAAACAAAAGTTATTGCAAATGTCAATTTATTTGTTTTTTCATTTTGATTGTTTTCACTTTCTTTTTGTTATTTTTGTTATTTATTGAGAAATTCGAGAATTCGTTTTACAGATAAAAATTAGTTTTAGTTTAAAAAATTGTTTTTTTGACGGTCACTGTCTCAAACAACTTTGAACCCATTGCTATGAAACATTGTAAAAACATTGCTCTAAATGTGTTGATTAAGAATATCGAACTAGTTTCTTTTTTTTAACATATTTTTTTTCAAATCGACTTTTCAAGTTGAAAGAATCACTTTATCGATATTTTCTTACCATCAAAGTTTAAAGTTAATCAAGCATCAATTAACGGATATACAGGGGTGTTGCGATCTTAAGCGGGTTACACTGTATGTTTTTTTTATAAGCAGAGAAACGTTTAATCTTTCCCCCCTGCATTTGCGCTGCATTTAATCATTTCCGCTAAGATAAAGGTCCTTAGCTAAGAGTCTCCCCGAAAATGTGCAATATCGTTATCAAGAATGGATCAACGCGTTTGTCAGATAGGAAGCCCATCGACACAGACTCATTAAAAACGGCACTCGTTTTACCATCATGGGTTAAAAGAAATTACGTGTAGTATAAAAAATATTTTTAAAACAAACAAGCAAAGCTTTTATTTAAAAAAAATGTAGGTAGGTACTAAAAAGTAAAAAACTATTTTTAAATTCGTCCTCCTGAAACTAAAAGCTTTGGAGGCGGCACTATCGTACTGTTACTTTGCCCAATTGACCGCCTCCAAAGCTTTTAGTTTCCAGATGCATGAATTACAATATAATTTTTTACTTTTCAGAATATTTTTTTAAATAAAAGCTCTGCTTTAAAAATATTTTTTTTATTTGTAATTAAATTTTTTACTTTTTGGTCTACTTATTTTACCGACAGACAAAACGCTTTCATTTGATACCCATGTCAAGGGGGTTGTGAAGAAAGAGGTAATCCGCCATGTTGGATTTATAATGACGTTACATAGTTTATCGTATTTTACTCGTCAAACCCTTTCATATGATATTTAGATCAAAAGAGTTGTAAAAAGAAAAGGTAATCCGCCATCTTGAGACGTCCATATCGGATATATAACAATATTAGATGTATTATATTGCATTGTCACCAGTCCCACAGATGTGTGCAAAATGTCAAAGCTCTAGGTTAATTAGAACTATTCGAAATTTTGGTTGCAAAATTTGTAGCACACAGACAGACAAACAGACAACAAAGCAAATTTAAATAAAAGCTTTTAATATTCCCTAAAACAATTATGCAGATCAATATGCAAAGAGAGAGTCGCAGGTATCTGGTATCTGCGAGCTCCGGACCCTCTCCCCCTCCCCTACTCGTAAATTTATCACTGCCGAATTGCTGGTTACCTACATAATAAAAGTAAATTCCCTTTTATTAGTAGCAGGTAGGTAGTAGGTATCTACAAACCTAACACCTAGTCAAAGATTAGAGAATTAACTAGGACAGCCGGCGGAAAATCCTTTATCTTTTAGCAATGGCGCCATTGACCTCGACATTTAAATTGGAGTTCTCGCGCAGTTGCCACAATGTGCGACCATCAAATGGAAAAGGTAACATTAGAAAGAGAGGCCAATAGTGAAAAATAGACAACGCTGTCCTGATAGAATGACCGAACTCAGCTGACTGTCAGTATCCAAGGTCACATATATGTCACATGAAGTATTTCTATGTTTACATGTAAGGTATCTATTTGATTAGGATAGAATTGTACATTGAAAAAATAATTCTGAAACTTTTTTCTATAAAATGAGGAAAAAACAGCCACATGCAGCTGTCATCGAGGTCTATACGTGACGTAGCACTTGTCGATTCGAATGAGCTAACCTATCTTTTAGTAAGCTTGGTCAAATTCATTTAATGCGTACCCGACCAATCCCGAAACCATTTCCGCTGGATATCGTGTCCCTTTAAATTGGAGTTCACAACTGTCTTCGTCTATTTCATCTTCCCCGTCTGACTGTCCTATCTTATTAGTTCTCTAATCTCTCTAATCGTCGTGGTAAAATGATTTTTAGTTACCTAAGTATTTCAATACTTTTTGAGACAGTCTGTATACCTACATTAAAAAAAAAACTAGAACATTCACAATTTATTGAAGACTTAATTATAATTACCCATAATAAAACAGATGCTAGAGGTAGACTATAATCGTCATCCAGTACTCACACTACTCACCCATGAGAATAGAATAAACACAATAAAGCATGGCCTTATTTGATCTACCGACATTTATAGTAAATGGGAAGGTACGGCGTACAACAACACTTTCTGTCTTTGTTATAATCATTAGGCTAGGCGCTTGTGTTTGTGTTTCCTCAAATAGACTTCCTTTCTCTCTCTTTAAAAGTGTTTATTCCATTTTATTTATTGATCCATCTGAGTTCTGTCAATTTAATTCTCCAAATTAGGGTCAAATAGTGCGTTTGGGTGTGGAAAAACTGCCATTTACTTCTACTAGCAACGAATTAGATTAGGTATGACTTTTGTTAAATTGAAAACAGTGTATAACAATAAACAATACATAAACAAGTTACACCCTTTTTAACAGGTTAGTAAAATTTACGTTTTTCACTTTTCAGACGTCCACGAAGACGACAACTACAACTATGACAACACCAGCCAAATTATACGGAAAAGATCTCAGTGTTTATGATGATATAGATGTAGATGAACTTTTAAATAAGTTAACTGCCGAAGAAATTAGTGTTTTAGCTAAGGAAGTTGACCCTGATGTGAGTATTGAGAAAACTAGGTTAGGAACTAGTAAACTGAAATTGTGTACTGATAATGAATTGTCTGGATAATAGTATTATTTATTACTTAAAATGGTATTTTCTTAAAACTAAATAAGAGTGAAAGTCGGGTGTCTGTAAGTGCGTAGTGAAGTATATTTGATATCATGTTTTAGGACACATTTTTACCTCCCTCTCAAAGAAATAGCTACGAATGTGATAAAGACCCTACTGGTCCATTAAATAGAAAAAAATTGATTGAACATATAAACAAAGAAGCGATAGAAACTCCAGATATTCCCGAAGTCAAACCATACGTTCCCGGTACAGTAAGAGGGAAGAAAGTGAGTTATTTGTACAGGTTTGTGATTTATACCTATTTAAAAATATGGATATTTTAGTGGATTCCACCGCCGCCTCCTGCAAGAGAGCAAGAAGCAGAGGAACAAATTGCCGTAGATTTAGGTGATGAATATGAACAAGCTTTATCATCGGCAACGCAAGATGAAATTATAGATTTAGCTGGTAAGTTCTCTAGTTTTATACTGTATATTACAAATAATATTTATAGGTATCCTATTTGTGAACTATTATTTTAACTTAAACCCATTATTTAATAAATCTCACATCAATTTTACAAAAATATAGGTTGATAACTCTTATTATTGTTTTATTTTGCATTACATATTTGTTAGTCAGAATAATTTTCGCTTTTATGCATCGAGGATATAATATATTTTGTAGTTAATTTAATTTAGAACTAGTAGTTTACACCTTTTTAAATAGATATGATCTAATATGCTCCTAGGCTCATTGAAAGAGGTGTCGTGTATAGGCAACACATTAAACACCACGTCTAACCACAGTTAGTGCTTCTGACATCACTTCACACTCTCGGTTTGTTTATTTCTATTAATTTTAAGTTTCAAGTTTGTAGTTTGTTGTTAACACAGATAATTCCGAAACCAAAGTTTGGGAAATGACAAATAAATCATTCCCTAGATTGTTAATATCTTTCAAAAGTATTAAAGTGTACACTCATGTTTCTGTCTATCTCAAATATTAATTAAATAATATTTGTATTGGTATTAAATGCTTTATGGAAATTTTCCTACTAATCAAAGCAATCCAGAGTAGTGGGCATATACAGGGTGTTCTGTTTAAGTTGTATAATAGTCTTTTACAAATACAAATTGATTAAACCAGTAGATTGGGGTATTTTTGCTCTATTAAGGTCTAAAAAAAATAAATAATGTTATGCTTCATATTGGAAGAAAATAGTTTCTCACAAAAGGTTTCTATAATTTGTGGAAGAATTTTTGTAGCAAAAATTTTCTTCTGCGATATGCATCTACATGATATTGAATTTTAAATTGTTTTTTTAGCTATTTTGGGATTCCACTCTATGATGAACCAAGACCAGTACCATGCGTCTTTATTGAATAAAGGGCAACCAGTTGGCCTTGGCTGGGACGGCATCACAAAGGCATCAAAACCAAAATTATTCCCCATGGACCCTCCAAACTCGACGGATCCAGATGAGACTGTGAAAAAAGTGCAAGATGATGAAAGCAAATTTATCGACCTTAACTGGAATAATATTAAGGTGGGATATTTTGAGTTAAGGTATTTTATTTATTGTAGATTTTAGCTAATCTGTTATGGCACTATTTGTCGTGGATGCCTGGCTAGCTCCTGGCATGCATTCCAGCAAAATCCTGCTGTTAGGTTTAACTTTGACTAATCTTTTTGAATTAAATTGGTTTACAAGCTCTGTAGTCGACATCTAAAAAAATCGTACAATTAGGTAACATTGAGATTGGGAATTTCTGGAATTTATGTAAAAGAGATAATTTTACTCAAAAATGAACATGTACTTCTATACAGTGTGTCCCACTTTTCGTATATCCACACTAATATCTCAGTTATTAATAATGCGATTTTCTTCATATTTGGGTGGTAATTATATGTTGGAAAATGAATTATTTGGCATAGTAAACATTTTCATTTTCCATTGGCGTGTGGTTTTAGGGGGTAAAATAGGGTTTTTTGCCCAAAGGATATTAAGGCTTACTTTAGACAAATTTTTCTATCATATTTGGATTCAGCATGTCCAAAAATCCCTTAATACATATTCTCCATGATCTGAAAAACGGATTATGGCAGAAAGGGAAACTTAATTAATTTCTTAAAAAAAGAAATTTTGCATTTTTATAACTTTATTTAATTGTTATAACAAACCTAAAGACAACTTTTTTTTTAAGTTCTAGTCTCTTCAACAACATACACTTTTCAACAGCCCTTCTTAACCGTTCAATCACTTTTCTTAAAGTTTGGGGAGTAATTTCTTTACACGCTTGCCTAATCCTGTTACGCGGCCGAGTAGCATACTTACACTTTATTTTTCAAGTACCCCATAGAAAAAAGTCACAAGGGCGATCAGAGGGGGCTAAAGGGCTATTTCTACCTATCCACTTCATAGGGAAATTTGCATTTAAAAAATTTCTAACTATCAGAGAATTGTTCGCCGGTGCACCATCTAACTGAAAGGATACATTTTCTATCTGTGCTAAAGGCATTTCCATAAAAAAATCATCTAAATTTGTAAAATTGTAAAAAATTTAGAAAATTTTCTGCGTTGAGGTTATCCAGGTAAAAGGGGCCAACAATTTGTTCGTTTAATATTTCACACCACACGTTAACTGTTTCACTGTATTGGTTTTTGCAGTTAATTACAACGTTGGGATTTTCGGCTGCCCAAAATCTACAATTTTGACTAGATACCACACCGTTTGTCGTATATGTTGCCTTGTTACTAAACAGTATGTTCTTTAAAAAAAATCTGTCGTTAAGATAGTTACCTTGCAACCATAGGTAAAATTCAAACCGCCGTTCAAAATCACCTTCTAAGAGGGTATGCAAAAATTTTGGTTTAAATGCCCTAATCCTATTGCGTTTCAAACACCTCCATATTTTATTTTTGGTTAAATTTACTGTTATCGCAACTGCCCTTATACAACCATTTGGATTGTTCCGAAATTCTGTTAAAATGCGTTCGTCGTCTGGATATTGTCATAAATTGTACCTTCTTTGTGTGTTCTTGGAAATGGCTCCGGTTCTTGCAAACAGTTTGTTGATGTCACCAACGGTTTTGTGCCAAATTGGTGCAAATAAAAACTAGTTGTTCAAAGTACTTTTGATTAATGCCTATGGTTGCAAGTTAACTATCTCAACGACAGATTTTTTTAAAGAACATAATGTTTAGTGACGAGGTAACATTTACGACAAACGGTGTGGTATCATTGGAAGGTGGTTATGTTGAGGAGACCAGAATTTATTAAAAAAAAATTGTTTTTAGGTTTGTTATAGCAAAAAATTTTTTAAAAAATTTTAAAGAAATTAATTAATATTTCGTTTCTGCCATAATCCGTTTTGAGATCATGGAGAATATGGATTAAGGGGTTTTTGAACACGCTGAATCCAAATATGATAAGAAAAATTTGTCTAAAATAAGCCCTAATATCCTTTTGCAAAAAATCGACCTATTTTTACCTCCTAAAACTGCACGCCAATGAAAAATGAAAATGTTTACTACGCCAAATAATTCATTTTTCCAACATATAATTACCACCCAAATTTGAAGAAAATCGCATTATTAGTAACTGAGATATTAGGGTGGATTCATGAACAGCTGGACACACTGTATACAGGGTGTTCCGTTAATGCGTTACGCTCGATTTTCTCGGTAGTTTTTGAGACCAATGTATGATATAAATGCCATTTGACGTAGTTTTTTCCGAGAAATTCGGTACCACTAAGAAACGAACAATTCATCATGAAGGAAGAAAGGTGTGGCCGAAATAACAATTTTCTTGAAAAGTTGAAAATGGCGGATTTGGTACTTGCTCAATTGATTGGTAAAGAAAAATTAAAAAGTACTTAAATTTAAAACATCATTTCCGGTTTAGCTAGAAATAACGTTATTTTCCTAAATATAAAAAATAAAATAATTGTTGATATAAGACAGACAATTAAAATTTTCTTTCCAAATATCTAATATCTATCTAACAGTTTCAGACATATGAATCATTTCTCTACGTAGGTCCCTATACTTTACACCTAATACTCTAATTCACTTCTGAGTAATCCTTGATTCACGTGTCTTGTTTTACAAGTGCCAATTATGTGGTAAAATCCTAATAGGTAAATGTAAAAAAACCCCACTAATTTCGTATTATTTTGTCACCTACTAAATGGACATTTTCGATGTATTTTTACACTGTCAGCCTAAAATATTGTGTCAAATTGAATGGTTTTGAAATTTGTTTGTATATTTTATGATTTAAATGACCTTATTGAAGGATTCCCAGTGATAATTTAGATAAGAATTCAAACAGCAATATTTTTTCTCAATTTTTAATCAACCTGTGATTGCCATTAAGTATTATCTGTTTGTGCACTGTTATCTGATCTGTGCAAAATTGTATTGACAAATTCAATAATTTCCTCAGATAGCTAAAGTAATATAATACTCGTACAAATCAGATTTATTTGAAATGAAATGATGGAATTATTGCAATCATGGGATTTCGACATATACAGTGATTCATTAAAAATGGGAAATCTCCTTTGTGATACCAGAGACAATTATGTTCAACATACCTTATACAAATATTGCTAGTTTAAGGGAGACTGGTGTTCAAAATTTAATTTTTATCAACTTGGAAATAGTCAAATTTACGTTTATTACTACTAATTTTAATGTTTCTTATAGAGCAATTAAATATAAATAGTCGAAATTCAATAATTTAATATGGCGACTTCAGGTTGACGAAAAGGTTTTGTCATTTATAGGAAAGGCATTTTATCGAAAAAATACGCTATTCTAAATGGAATAGAACTAAAAAGAAGAGAATAAATATTTTTTAACACGCTTTTATCAGTTTCACCTGTATCTATCAATCTATCAATGTAACGAAATCTTTCAACGTAATTTTCACTCACTTCTAATTGTTGTATCATCATGAAATTTGGGAATTCTGTGTAGCTCTGATGACAATACATTATAGTAGGTATACTCAATTTTATAATATGTTCAAAATAGCCGCCGCCCCAAGATAACGGATTATAATTTGCTTTACAACCCCCTTGATATGGGTATCAAAGGAAAGGGGTTGACAAGTAGAAAACAAATATGTCATCAAAATTTAAAAATTCAAAATGGCGGCGTCAACATGGCGGATAGGTTTTATCAATTATCGTCGTATTCGACTGAGAATCGGTATCTGGGGGTTATCGAGGTTCCAGATTAGGATTATCTTTAAATTATTAAGACTAAGAAATAAAAAATAAATAATGGTTTCAAAAAACTAAAAAACGCGCTTTAATAGCACTAGCACCGAACTAAAAAGTAAAAAATAATACATTACAATACAATACAAAAAAGCGTGGGGTGCTTGAAATCAACTGGTATAATATTTCATAGTAATAAGCACCCCACGCTTTTTTGTATTGTATTGTATTATTGTATTGTATTGTTTTTTACTTTTTAGTTCGGTTTGCTATTAAAGCGTGTTTTTTTAGTTTTTTTAAAACTGTTATTTAAAAAACTAAAAAACATTTTGAATGGTTAAAGTTGGACCAGATAATTGTATTCTGCAACCTCGATAACCCTCAGGTATCGATTTTCAGTCGAATCAGTCGATGAATGATAAAACTTATCCGCCATGTTAACGCCGCCATTTTAAATTTTTGAGTTTTGATCACATATAATCTGAAGAATCCCCAGAGACCAATTCTGAGTAGAATCGGATATTAAATGACAATAGACTGTTCGCCTTCTTTGAAACACCATCTTGGATTTTTATATAAAAAATGTCACATTGTATTGTCATGTGAATCATATACATATACATGCCAAATTTCAAGTCAATACTATATCTAGAAGTAGATAAAAGTGAGTTGTAAGATTTGCTTACAATGTTACAGGTCAAGCTAATAGAAGCGGGTTAATGAATTATTTAATATTCGGAGAGTTCTAAGAGAATGCATGGAATATTGCATTGGGGTACATAGATGGCGAACATGTTGAGCAAGAACTTGAAGTACAGTTAATCAATCAATTCACAAATATTCTCTATTGTTAAATTATTATTCTGTGTACCAGTGCTTCTGTTAATTATTTATACTTAATATCTCGAGAACGGATAGAGCTATAAGAACTAAACAAGAGTTGTGTTTTTATGAAAGAAAGACTCGATTACAAAAGAAGTAGAGCATAGGTACTGATATACGATTCTAATGTATTGACCCCTCACTTTAACCGCGAATATCTCAGAAACGGAGGAGCAGAAAAAATTGAAAAAATTATGTGTTTATTATGAGTCTATTCTAAACCAGTCACTGAAATTTGAATAATGTACATTGGACGCTTTTGAAGTTCTGTTAAGTTATATTGAAAAATGTCCTACTTTTTAAGGAAATTTTGACCATACCAGTTGTAAATTCATTATATCTTGGAAAATATGCATACTATGTAAATAATAATATAGACACCGATAAAGCACGGCATTTTTTGCACGAGGAAATTTTTTCATAATTTTTTATTCTAAGATTTTGCAGTTATTCTCAAAAACGTGACGTCATATTTATTCGGTTATTTATCAATATATTTAATTTTTTTTTGCTAAAATAGTTAATTATGTAAAATGTAAGCATTTTCAGAAAAAATAATTGGTATATATCAAATATTTAGTTATTAAGCGTAAATATAATATTCCAAGTTTGCACTAATATTATCTATTACGTTTCCTAACTAAATTAATGTTTGATATATACCAATTAATTTTTCTGAAAATGCTTACATTTTACATAATTAACTATTTTAACAGGAAAATTTTAAATACGTTGATAAATTACCGAATAAACATGACGTCACGTTTTTGATAATAACTGCAAAATAAAAAAAAAAAATTATGAAAAAATTTCCTCGTACAAAAAATGCCGTGCTTTATCAGTGCCTAAGATATAATTTACATACTAGGCATATTTTCCAAGATATAATGGATTTAAAACTGGTATGATCAAAATATCCTTAAAAAGTAGGACATTTTTCAATATAACTTAGTCGAACATTAAAAGTGTTCAATGTACATTATTCAAACTTCATTGCTTGAGACTTCATAATAGAAACATAATTTTTTCAATTTTTTCTGCTCCTCCATTTCTGAGATATTCGCGGTTAAAGTGAGGGGTCAATACATTTGAATTGTATATTAGCGCCTTCTATGAGCAATGTTAAAGTGGGTTGAAAATTCTTATTTATCAAGTCAAAAAAACGTAAAGTTACGAATTTCCAAGCTGGGACTATGAAAATTTTCGTTCAGTTTGAAAATATAATTTTAACTTCGAACACACATATGAGGCTTGTTGGACTTAATCGCCACACTTTGGTGTCTAGTAATCTATTGTTTATAAATTTTCCGTTTTTAATGAAATGCCTACCCTGTATATTTATTTGCCCATTTTCGTAGAAATTAAAAGTTAACAAAGTTGAAAGTAAAACTGGGTTAAACATAGAAATTCAAATAGTTGTAATTTTATTACGTAATTTTTACATGTTTATTTTCTACATCTGAGCTAACACAACTTCCTGTTGTGTACCATTCTTTAGAAATTTGTCAGGAAAGTTCAATTGTGCATATTCTTGAGTTCAAATAACCCCATTTGTGAATATAATTACTTTCCGCATTTTATTCATTTTTCATGCTTTAGCTGTGAGAAGAGCGCAGCTGCTGAATGTGACAAATGAATAAAAGTGGATAACCATCATGTCTATGTAAATTTTAATAAAAATGTGTAATTTAATTCTCCTTGGTAGTTTCATTCAAAATAGAGTCAAGAGGATATACTTTATTTTATGGACACATCTTTATACAAGGAGATTGATTCTGACCGTCTATTAGAAGTATATGGAGAAAGAACAATAATATTGATGAGGAAATTTGGCTAGTCTTAACGGGGTTGGATCTATTTAATGAGAATGTTTTCAAAATAGTGACATTTCCGGTTATACCGGAGGTAGGCCCGAAATTTGTTATTTCAAATGGAATGTTTCTGTTTTTAGTTTGTTTCCAGAATCTACAGAAAAGAGTGATTGATTGATTGATTTGCCGGCGTAAGGTGGGCCTTGCTGCCGCTTCCGGGCATCCATGGAGGTTCGTTCCAACACACAGCTTGGTCGTCCGTCGAACATGCCCAACGGACGGCCAAACCGCGTGCTGGAACCAAATCTCGGATGTTTTATATACCGCCGGACCGGTTGCATACGCCGGGTTGGACATTGGACATGCTTGTTGTCAGCAGCGAGAGCCGCATGACGCATGGGGTGGGAATACAGGATGGGAAGTGTAGGTGTTTATGAGATGCTTCTTTTCAGTTTCCATGCTTCTTTTAAGTTTCCATCAATCGTCAGCTCTTTATTTTTCTTCTTCTAAGTTTTCTGTTTCTTCTGTTTCTGAATCTGGCCGCTTTTATTTTTTATTTAATTTTTGTTTTGTTTTTATTTATTAACCGCTCCACGGGTAAATATCCATTTACAGTGGAGTTGCTGGGAAGCGCCTTATCTCGCGGTAATATTTTTTGCGCGTTATGAGATAAAAGGTCCGGAGGGATAGTTTGCTATATCTCTTCAATTCCAATTTCCGACTTTTCAATTTAAAGAAGGAAGCAGACTTCATTAATGAGCTAAGCTAAATTAGAAAAGTGTGACCGCAAAATTAGCCTGTTTTTGCATACATCATAACTTTGCACTAAACAAAGATAATTGAATGCTAAAAGACTTAAATTAAAGCTAATAAAAAAATGTAGATGACGGTTTTATTTTTCAATATGGGGGTTCCTACCCCTCTGAATGGGAGTTGAATGAAGTATAAATATTTTTCACTGAATTTTTTTTAGTGCTGGTTTTTAATACAATTACTTCAAAGCTATCTTTCAGATTAATTAACTTTAAAAATTCCATATCTAAAAATCACCCCTGAATAAGGGTTAAAACTACCCTTACATTAAAAAAATTCTAAGGTATTTGAAAACATTTTATGTATCTTCTTAGAATTTTTTTAATGTGGGGTTTTTAATGTATGGCTAGTTCTAATCTTCTTTCATGGGCACTTTTCTGATGTGGAGTTTTTGCAATTAATTGCTTTAAAGCATTATTTAATTTGTAATTATTAAAATGCGCCTTGAAAAGAAATTGTGAAAAATATTTATACCCAGATTAAACCTTTTAACCCCCCCTTTATGGGAGTAGCAACCCCTATATTAAAAAACGAAAAAATACCGTCATCTGCATTTTTGATAAGCTTTAACTTAAGACCTATGGCGTTCAATTATTTTATTTCCGCTTAAGGTTATGACGTACTTATGCATTGTGATCGACGAATCTTATCTTCTGGCAATATTATAAATATTTTAACTGGCACTTTCACTGTAGTATTCTTACACAACGGTACAATGCAATACTCAAAATGAGAAGTTTTTGTTTCCATTTTAAGTATACACTTAAAATTGATGGTGATCCTGGTATTTTTAAGGCTGAATGAACTATGAAATCAAGCGTTCGAGTGCTAGGATCTCCGTCGTCGCTTGTAAATTATAGGGTGTGACATCACGACTACTCCCGCTCTTTTGAACCTCTTTGAAACGGTTCGCTCGCGCGCGAGACTTTAAATATTTATAACAAATTTATTATTGGAAATTAAGGCGTCATATTTCGTATATCTTATTTTTTAGTATGGTAGAACATTTTTATGCAGTAAAAAAAAAAAGTGCAAGTTCCCTGTTATTGTAACTGAGATATTAATTTTTATTTTATACAACTTTTTTGTAAAAATTTTCGAAAAAAATTATCAGAAAATATTAATATTAGGTATAGGGAACCTTTAACAAAGTATCCTTTACATTTTCTGTAGATTCTGTAAAGGAAATTAAAAATAAAGCCATTCCACTTAAAATAACAAATTTGGGGTCAACTTCCAGTATAACCAGAAATGCCACAATTTTGAAAATATTTTAGTTGAAAGCTCGTAGTCCGTTAGGACTATCCAAATTTTCACATTAATGTTATTGTTCTTTCTCCATATCCTTCTAATAGACGGCTAAAATGAATCACCATGTATACCATATTTTTTATTCTGATGGGTTGTCTTTTCTTTTCAGAACATATCAGATGAGAAATTCGACAGTTTATTTGAAGCCTTAGCGAATAACACACACCTAGAGACATTATCGTTATCAAATTCAGGACTGACAGACAAACATGTAGAAAAGTTGGCTCAAGCTTTAGAAAAAAACGAGACAGTGAAGGTTGTAAATGTAGAAACTAATTTTATATCACCTAGTGGCATTGTTAGGTTAATTAAGGCGCTGCTGAAGAAAAAAACCGTGGAGGAATTTCGGGCGGCAAATCAGGTAAGTTTTTGAAATTAGGTTTTCCTTAAATAGTCTGTTTGCAATTGTCCTATTTTTATTCATCATTTTTATTATTTAAAGGACTCCAAACCGTTCTCATGAAAAATTGAGTATCGGTGGAGTTCTCCACAATTTTATAATATTTCAATGGGCATGGCCTTGTCAAAACTTGACAATTTTCATTTCATTTTAGAAATTCGTGAATGTTCTATTCTAGTTTACATTTGCTTTATTGAAAAAGGGCAGAAGTAAAAAAAAAATGTTTGTTTAAATCCAGTAGGGCTTAGGAATTTTTTTTAGATTTTTTTAAAAGCCTGTGGTGGAGACCGTACTTGGCGATAAAAACCCCGTTAAACTCGATAAAATTTAAGCCACTGGTAGATCAAGAAATTCTGCATGAAGTGAAATGCCATAAAAGAAAAACAAAGTTCGTATGGAATTAATAATTACTGTAGAGTGTTTTTAATAGTACCAAATAAAGCAAAAAAATGCAAGTGCAGTGCCTCTACCTATACTCAAGTGGTTTATTGTGATAAAGAAAACATCTGGCAATATAATAGGAGCTGTGCACCATAAAATTATCTCCTCAGTGAAGGGCAACGATCTGGATTCTAGAGTCGGGTCCAGTTTAAAATGACCGATGAATGAATTGATGTTGCGCATACGTTTTCACTATCTCTTGCACACAAATTTAAAGCAATACCCTAAAGACATTGTCAACGTATGTCTACCAAGATTCTTTCCCACTTCTTTTGAGACGGAAATATGAAATGTACACTGAGGATTGAGATATTTAGTCATAAGCTCAGCGATTCTCAAACTGTGATTTGACGACGAATATTATTTATTCCCGTGAACTAACACCACTCTAAATATGAAAGTCGTCTTTATATGAAATATTTAAGTTATTTTTTATTGGTAAATAGTGGACATTCATCTGTCAAACTAACAATCTCAAACCACTAAGCCTTACAATTTTCTAGTATGAACATATTACACGTTTTAGAATATAATGAACATAGGATCGCGTAGCTCAATCGGTAAGATACTCGAGCAGCAATACATGTAAATGGGGTGTTTGCGAGTTCGAACTCGATCCTCACTTCTACTTTTTTTTTTGTTTAAACTCTATTAAAAGTTAATAATTTTCTTTCTAAAATTTTTATTTTATGCGAGTTTTATTAAAACGTTATTTTCCCCACAAATGTGACTTTTATTACTACTAGTGCGTGTTTATCTCTAATAAAAGTAGTAGTAGTGTAGGAATCCTACAGAAGAGGAAGGGAAGCTGCCAACATGGGCAATGCCTCTCAGGTTAAGGGAGTCGGCGTCTGCTTGATATACAGATCGTCCCAAATGTTCTAGATCTCTTTATTTTTTGCAGATTTTACTTTTTATTTTGCGTTACCTTGGCAGATCGGTATACAGGGCGTTTCAAACGTTCTCTCGGGGCTGTAGTACAATACATTATTCTAACAAAATATGAATTGAAAAATGAGTGTTGAACCTCCACAGCACAGGCTTCTAATGAGTATAATGTCGCCATCTCTTGTAGTAGTTTACAAGCATTAAAATAACTAGTTCCCCTGCACGCCACTGGATGGCGTAACAATATTTTTTATTGATAAATGTTGATACAAAATTTTGAAAAAATCATTATTCGAGTTCAACATTTTTTTGTTTTTTGCACTTTTCCCCTAAAGTTAATGCAAAACGAAGGTAAAAAATTGAGTGTCTAAAATGGTGAAAATTGTCTCATTTTGACAAACCATATTTCAAAAACTATTCATCATTATTTATACGGTCGCACCCATTGAGACTGACTCAGGGGGTTAAAGTCTACAACATTTTAAAAATGTTGAGAATTCCACGAAAACTCATTTTTTCACAATAATATTGTGGGATCCTTTGAAGTACCGTATATGAAATACGAAAAAAAATTGTTTAAATTATAGGTATCAGATTTTTGTTATTCTGTTTGTTTTTAATACTTTCCTCGTATTTTTTGTCATTAAACTAGGTATAAACTTATCATCTGAGATGTAATGACGTGCATTCAAAAAATGAATAGAAAAATTGGCAGGATTTTCAGACAAACAAACTTCAAGCTTGTGATGACAAAAATGTAGTAAATTTGTATTTTTATTGTTTGTCAGTAATATCTATAAATTTTTATAAATAACTGTACTGTACTGTATATTAGCTCTCAATATTTTTAAGATATACGCAAATATTTGGTAATATTTGCATATATCTCGGCTTTTTAATTAATGAAGTCTTATATTTCTCATGTTAATGTAGTCATGTATCATATACAATATCTCTTTGTGCTCCTTCCTGCACGGAAAATAAATTAAAAATATTTTTCCTATATGTTGAACACAGGATTTTTTCTACCAGTGCTTGGAAACATTAAAGTGTTTCTATTTTATTTACATCTATAAACTTCTAGTAGCATCCAAAATATTTAGCAAAGAGAAAAGGTCAACATAGAGGCAATACTACTATTGCTTCTACTTCCTACAACTCGGTGTTTTCACTTTTAAACAACCAGTCCATGAATTCCTTAAAATAAGCCAATTTAAATTCGAATTGAAATTTTACCGCCAAAAACACTACGTCATCAATGGCATTGTTGGTAAACAAACCTCGTTGTGTATTATAAATACGTGATATTTTTCAAAGTAATAACGGTGTCTAATGAAAAATGTGTTTTGTGTCAGGATGTAAAAATACATCCGTAAATGTACCTGGAAAAGTTTTTGTGACAGCCACCAAAACAAATACAGTGTCAAATAAAGTCGTGTAAAATTGCTATGTAGACGTGATCTATTTACGACCTTAATAGTATTTTACTGCTGCGATTTTAAGAAAATAAAGCAATAGTACGGCAGCCCATAACCAAAATCAATTGGTATCACCTAATGCTAATTTCGATCGCCGGGTTATAGTTTATTACAATACAAAACTGATTTTCCTCTGAAAAAAACTCCGATAACGTTGCAGTAGCCCGGAAAACGATTTTTCGTCCGTTAAAAAAAAGACGTTATTTTTTATCCCCTAATATCCGTTCTCGATGAATTCTTGTTATAGATGTTGAATAAAACAAGAATTAATACAGAACGGAAATTTTATATGTTGCATATTTTCTATAATAAAAATCAAAATTGTATAAGAAAATGGTATAAAAGACTATCTCCCTAATGGCTGAAACCTTTTTAAATTATAAAATATGGTTCAATCGTAATATATAATAATCGTAAAAAAGTGAACGGACATTTCCTATGCTGTACAGCTGCACGAAATGCAATGCAGTGCGCTTGCATGTTGATGCATGTCGACGCTATGGCACACGCTTCATAGAGATGCTGTATCTCTCCATTGCCTATGGCACCGACGTAAACAATCAGGATTTACCACCACGGCGCTGGTATCACAGGTAATATGGCCGCTAAGTTGTGCCATTTGTTTGCAAAACACAGTGTTATTGAATGGATACTCGTGTTTTTTCTCTATAATGAAATGCGCAAATTTATTATTAAAATGGCTATAAAGCTCGATACAATTATGAACTACTTGCAGTGCCATTCTATGTCCGGAAACATAAGAAAAATACAGCAATTAATAGATTTCAATATGTTCATATTGTGTGGTGCAAGTGAGAAAAAATCGAATTATTTTGTTTATGTCTATCTTTCTAAGCACTCGACATATTTAATCAAAAATATTATTGATTATTCTCTCATTCATTATGGAGACGAGACAGATATTGAAGTCCAGACGAGGGCGATTAAAATAAATTGAATTGTATCAATAAAACTGATAATATTTATATTTTATACGAAATAGTTCTGGTGTATTTCTCATATATGCCCTGAACCTGTAATGTAAGTTCTCATTATAATAAAAGCAGGAGAACATACAGGCGGCCGTTTTTGCACATACAACCGACAATCGTAGTGTACGATGTTCAAGGTAGTATAGAATTACCCGTTTCTAACGGTGTTGTTAATATTTTCAATTTTCTAACACGAGTAGAACCCAAAGAAATTATGAAGACTTCCCTATCAACAGTTTCCTCCACCAACCGATGGCACTCCTATCGGCAAAAGTCTCCTAAAACGGGATTTTTATTAATATCAATGCACGCATTGGTTTCTTTTTAGTTGAAAAAATAATTCCGCGTTGTATACTAAGATCAAAACATCAGTTTGTACTTCGACATTAATGACATTCTCGTTTCAGTGCTGCTTTTTTAACCATAGGGGTACGTCCGGGGGGCGAGGTATACTGAGACTACTGGCACTCGAATAAGCGCCCAAAAAAACATAGTGAGCAAAGTTTTACGCAGCTGTATCACCATATGACACTTTGCGCTCTTGTTATTGAATTGCGACGGATCAAGTTGAAAATTGTCTGGTCATATTTTTCATACATGTTTTTTGATATAAAACATAATTTTGATTAGAGAACGGACATTAGGGAGTACCAAAATTAGCCTAAAAAACACGCAGAATTGAAATGCAAGTACTATGATATGCAACGATTAAAACGTCCGTTTTTATTTTTTTGTCGTAGAAATAGACGAGAATTGTCGGAGCGGACATTTGGCGATGACACGAATTTCCACCTGTTACCAGTTTTCAGTATTTAACCCCTTATATCTTCACGCAGCACTCAAAATTTCCGTTCTAATTTTTTCCTCGAACTATGCATATTTATGAACACCAAGGAACAGTAAACGGACATTAAGTGATTACTCAGATGACCCGTTATTTTTTACATGAAGGACACATTTCAACCCTTTCACGACGCTAAAAATTTGTTCAAAGAAATGAGCATTGACGCGGGAATTTGCCATTAGGCGATGAGTTGAAAATTGTGGGTATAAGTAAGTAATATAAGTACTTACGTTGCAGCTTTAGACCCATTACTTCTACTATGTTGAAACGTTCGTCCTTTTTCACTTTAACAATCAAAACACATCCACAGCCAGTAAACCAGAACTCATAAAAAAGTTTGGGGTCTTTGGCAGATAGTAAAGCGGATCTGGCAGGAAAAAGGAGCGCAAGCCTACAGTGGAATTTGATTTTTATTTGCCATTCTTTAAGTTTGTATCATGGAATTATTCTCTGAAAATCACAAGTCTCATACTCGAGAGTGGGGGAGATATTTGCACAGAAAGTTTCCAAAAACTGCTTTTCAACGATAACTCGGAAAATAATGTCTGTATGAAAAAAAAGTCTAAAGTTAAAAAGAATTTGAAAATACGTCATCTGAGCCAAGGTTTGTCCAAAAATACTAATTCGATCTTGAGTTATGGGCAATTGAAGAATTCTCGGAAAAAGTTTTTTTGCCGATGGTTTCAAGCGAAGTAGCAAAAGTGTAAAGCTTAATTCTGGTCAAGGTGGGAAGTTGGTGGGGGAATTATGGAGATAGGGAGACGGTAAAAATTTTCGGAAGTACCCAACTTCGGCCAAAAACTCGACAAACTGATGGGTCATTTGCTCATTGCATTTATAATCCCATCAACTTCCATAGGTGAAAACGGTTCTTGATTTTTGACAAAAATTTGCAAAGTTGCACCCGAAAAGCGATTTTACATTTTTTCAAATCGCCTTTTTTGCACGAAAAATGGTTGTATTTAAATATTTTTTTTGCACATGGAGACTTTTTCTTCTCTTTCATTTGAAAAAAAAATCATGGCAATACGATGATCAGGACGAGAGTTAGAGCTGATAATGCTTTTGCCTCTGTGGAGGGGGAACAGAAAGGATTATCGACTTCGAACTAGGCTCATTTTCAAGTTGAACTTTCTCTTCAACAGGGTTGTCTAAATGTTATTTGTGACATTATCTTAAATTTTTCTAATTCTTTGGGACTTCCTGCTACATATATTTTTTTCCTTTTAACCGGTGGTCGGAGAATCTACAAAATATCACAAATAACCAGTATGTTACTGTTAAATAACCTCTAGAATAAAAGAGTAAATGGTACAATTGAAACAAGTGTTTATAGAAAACCATCACATACCAACAGATATTTAAATTTCAATTGAAATCAATCGATGCACGTTAATCAAAAACATTTCTAATGATGAAATACTAAACAATGAGAAGCGGTTTATAAAAGAAGTTCTTGTAAATAACCAATACCCTGAGGGTTTTGTCGATAAACCTTCATAAATATTGAAAATAACAATCAGGTACGACAAAAACCTGAAAAACGTTACTTCCTTATGTAAGCGGATTATCCGAAAAGTTGCGTCGTATCGGTGATAGATTTGATATTAGGACGGTATTTCAAACAAACAACACTTTAAGATCTATCCTGACAAAGACGAAACCGAAGAACCACGAGCAAAATTCAAAAAACTGCATTTATAGTATTCCGTGTGAGTGCAACAAACATTACGTGGGTGAGTCAACCAGACCGTTTAGTATAAGATTGGGCGAAAATTAAATTCAGAGGTCCAGGATCTGCGAACACGCTTAGGAGAACGGGCAGAATAAACTGGGACTCAGCAAAAATTTTAACAAAAGAGGTGGATAGCAAAAAAAGAAAAATTAATAATATTATTGAATGGGGATAGATGAGTGTCGAATTGTTCCGCAGATGTCTGTACAACCTGATTTATCATACACAGCAAAAAATATTTTTCAAAAAAAGCCTTGAAAAGGGAAAACATTAGATTTCCGAAACGTCGGCGAAATATTTAATTTCAAGTTTTTTTTTACTTATTTGTGTTGTTTATTTAATAAAAGCAACCTCTAACTGATCCTTTGACGTAAAAGTCACATGCGTAGAGGAAGTAATGTTCGCGCAGTTCCGGAGATGGTGAGGCCACAAAGTTTATTTACCAGTAACATACTGGTTAATTGTGATATTGTGTGGATTCCCCGAGCACTGGTTAAAAAGAAAAAAATGCATGTGGCAGGAAGTCCCAAAGAATTATAAAAAATTTTACAGGGTGTTCTTTAATGATATGCTAATATTTCAGGGTGTGATTACTTAGGTCATTTTCTGAAAAAATCATATGAACATAAGTCGCAACGGCTTAAATTTGTTGCTACAGGGTGTTAATTTTTTTTCAATCGTTATTTTTTACTCATATAAAACCATATATTTTAGTTAGAAAAGTAATTTTATAGCTCCACCAGTGGCGTCCCTCCAAATTTGTCCTCTGATATTTTTTTACGAAAAAAGTGGTATGCCACTGACATTTTTTCATGTGAATATTTTTCTGATTAGCCTGGTCAATTCTACATGACTGTTTTAATCAGATCAAGTGTTTTCAAATTCTCTTTAACTTTGAATTTGACTTTTTTTCATACAGGCATTATTTTCCGAGTTATTGTCGAAAAAGTAGTTTATGCAAACTTTATGTGCAAATATCTCCCCCCCCCCCTCGAGTATAAGACTTGTGATTTTCAGAGAATAATTGCATGACAGTAACTTAAAGAAAGACTTTTAAAAATTTTAAATTTTACTGTCGGCTTCCAATTCCAGATCCGCTCTATTAAGATGAAATAAAAAAAATTGAGGGGTCAATATCTTACACCGTTTCAGAGAAAACGTGCGCACAAAAAAAATATTATGTGGCCGACCGACAAACCGACGGACAGACCAACAGAAATTTTTTTTTCGCTCATATTTAATATCTCGACGTTCATGACATTTTGAACTTATTTATTTCAACGACAAAAAATATATATATTTTTTACAATTACTCTACTTCCACTCCACTACGTGAATGTGAAAGTAAGAATTGGCCAGAGCGAATTTTTTGACGAAGTGTATTTCCACGGTTTTTAGAAAAGGCGGTTTTTTCGCGCATTTTTCTAGTTTTACTGAAAAACGGTCGATTCTACGAAAAAATTGGACCATTGAAAGACAAGGGCTTATTTACTTAATTTCTCGTATTTCGTTTTTGTGTCGTTGTACAGCAAAAATTCTTCAAATTATAAATGCGCGCCAGGCTATCGGTAATAAAAAGGCCTAAATTTCTTCGATATTTAGTTTTTTGAATTTCCAAGTCTCATTAAAGAAAAGCATCTTGATATTATATTTGCACTCCAGTATGAGGAAATAATTGCTCATAGAATTTTAATAAAATAATATTTGAAGTAGTCTGACCCAAAAACCCATAAAACGACGCGACATGCCACTTCAATACCTTTTCGACTGACCGACGTTTAATGGGGATGAGGGTGGCTGATGCCAAAACAATTGGTTTTAGAACTATTGCTCTCATACACATTAAATCACAATTCTATTTTGTTAACGCCTTTAATAATGAAGTCTGGGTGGTGATGGAGGGTGGCAGATGCCATAAAACATTAAGACTTTACTTCCTACTATATACACCAAACTCAATTTTCTGGGCTCTTGGTAGCTTGCTTTACTTATTTACCCCTATTTCACCCCCAACCCTTCATCGAAATCATCTCACAAATATAATCTGGTTCCAGATCTCGTTATAATACATAGGTGTAATTTCAAGTCAATATCTTTATTTTGTTAACCCCTTTAATAATGGAGTGGGGGTGGAAAATGTCAAAAAAGAAATTGAGACGTCGGCTTCTGATATATACTCCAAATCCTAGGTTTCTGGACTCTTACTGGTTTGTTTCACTTATTTACTCCTATTTCACCCCGAACCCTTCAACGGAATAAGCTCAAAATATAATCTAGTTCCACATCTCGTTATAATACGTAGGTGTAATTCCATGTCAATATCTTTATTTTATTTTGTTAACACCTTTAATAATGGAGTGGGGGTGGGGTGGTGTAGGGGGTGCAAAATGTTATAAAAGAAATTGAGGTCTTTGCTTCTATAGTAAGGCCAAGTGTAGTCGATAGAGCAAAACATTAGCGACGTTCTGGTCAAAGGATAGTGGCTGTTATGTAGCTTAAGAGGCACCTCGTTCTAATTAAGTAATTGACAACAAGGTATGGAAAAAACTTGTTACATCGACTATATAGAATAAACATTCGAATGTGGTGCCTTTATACCTAATACTTTGTTCAACTACTGTGAAATTGGCGGAATTCTGAAATGAACTTCACGAGGCTAGTCTAGCGCATTCAGTGGCGTACCATATATATTTACAATAGTAGGTTTCAATGCAACGGACAAATATTTGCGGCTGCGCTGCTATAATACGTGGAGATCTTGTTGCCATATTTAAGCATAACATTTTAAATTTAAGTCATATGGTAGCTAATGCATAATTAACACAATCCGAGTGCTTTCATTTCTTCGAATTACGTCCGTGCGATTTTACGAAATTCGAAAATCCGTACGCCCCTGGATCTACTGACAACATTTTTCGGCCGTACTATAGTCTGTACACTAAATCCCAAGTTTGTGGACTCCTGGTAGCTTGCGTTACTAAATTGAACTTAATAGCGGAAATAGGCCGACGTTAAATAAGTGAATAAAAAAGGAAGCATTAAAAAATGTAGGGCAGAATTTTTTGTAAAAATCTGTTTTTTGGCTATGTTTTTATCTTGATTTTTAATTGTTTCTCCGGCCAAAAACGGTAAAAATCAATATTTTATAACAAATGGCAGACCATGTACACATATATTTCATTTACACCGAACGACTTTAAATATTCTTCTAATCATAGGTACCAAACTTGGCTGTAATGTTATTAATCTTATTATGAAATGGTGTCGTCTCTATTTTTGTCCTGACGTTGAAGTTTTATATGCTTTTGATGTTTTTAAGGTCACGTATTTCTATATTATTCGTATTAGGGCATCGGTTTCGTTTCTGTGTGGGTTTGCATAAATTTGTGTTCAATGTATTACCCTATATGGCATCCACTAAGGGTAAAAATATAATAACCGTTTAACATTCTTTTATCTGCAATAAAAGTCCAGCATAAAATATTCATTGGAATGGCTAAAAAATCCTTGTTGATAAATATCGGAATAGTAAGAACAAGAATGTTTCTTACACTAACTGATATATTCTTCTTTAGAACTTTTGTGTATATTATAACTTTAGATAAATAAAATTTAACTATTCTTGATTTTTAGTACAATAATAATAGTGTTATAATTGTATGATGTTGATTTAGTTGGAATAGGCGAGGCAGGAGTTTATGTGAACGCAGTTTCAGTCGACGCGCGACGTTTCGATTTCTGTTTAAATCATACTTAGGACTACTTTGAATGGTACTCCTGTTTTATTTTGCGCGTTACATGGATTGAACAGGCTAGGCATAAAGTTATAGATGATTGGCTGTATGAAGTGATTTATAATAAATCACTTGTGAGTTACTATAAATCACGCTATTTGTTTATGGATACTATTACTTGTTCAAAAGCAGTGGATTAATTGTAGCCCGAGAGCTCACGACACCGAGGGTGAAAGGGCTTTGTAATATCTAATATTTATTAATTAGTTTATTTAAAAATTATGGTCAGCCTGCGCGCTGATAGAACAGCACGCAGTTAGCTCTCATTTTCGAAGCGGACCCGTGTCGCTGGAGAAGTGAAATCCTCGGATCTCTTACTTTGGCGGCCGCTATCTCACTTAAAAATTACTGGAACATATCGTGCCCACATCATCCGATTGGAAATTTAATTTCTAATCAATCAAGCACAGAAAAGTGGGGGTCAATTTTGTCTAGAAAAAGTTAGAGCGGTTTATGCGAAGAAATAACGGAATCGCATAAATTTCTTAATGGTTTTCCAAAAAAAAAAAAAAAAAGTGCCCGCAGAAATCTGAGAAAGGAAAATTGACCGATTTTTACCTACTTCCGATGGCTCAGTCTCGAAAACAAAACTGGATACAGAGCTGCGGTTTGTGCCATTCGATTTCTCTCACCTTCCTACGTACCCCGGAACTTTTTTAGATGTTTACGGGCACTTTAATTCTTTTGGAAGAACCATTAAAAATTTATGCGATTTCGACATATCTTCGCATAAACTGCTCTAAGTTTTTCTAGACAAAATTGATTACCATTTTTTTTTTTACTTGATCGATTTTAAATTAAATTTTCAATCCGATGATGTAGGGCACGATATATTCTGGTGATTTTTAAGTGAGATAGTGGCCGCCAAAGTAAGTGGTCCGAGGATATCGTTTCTCTAGCGACACGGGTCCGCTTCGAAAATGAGAGCTAACTGCGCGCTGTTCTATCAACGCGCAGACTGACCATTCTTTTTGAACAAACTAATAAATAAATTAACTGATAAATAAATATTAGATTTCATAAAGCTCTTTCACCCTCGGTGTCGTGAGCTCTAGGGCTATTAATATATGATCTAATATGAGTAGGTAAAGTACATTATTACATTTGATACAAATAATGGCCTCGTAAAATTCGTGGAGAGCTTTGAGTGCCACTTTTAATATACATATTTTTTTTCAGAGGTCACAAATTCTTGGTAACAAAATAGAAATGGAAATCACACAGTTAATTGAGAAAAATCCCACAATACTTAGGTTGGGCTTGCATTTAGAATACAACGACGCCCGCCATCGTATTGCCTCACATTTACAACGTAACATTGACACAAGTAAGTGCAGATATATTTTATCCTTACATTAACAAAATTCCCTTTCAGCCAGATGTGTAATGTGCACAATTTGTCGAGTCAAAATATTTCCAATTTTAGAACTAAAAATAAAAGGTATCTTTAAGTAATGCATTCTATAAGTACTTACTTATATAACATATGAAACTATATACAGGGTATATCAACCTAAAGTAGTTACCCTAAATAACTTCGAGGATAATCATTTTCTGAAAAATAGGTGAAACACGTCTACCGAGTTTCCAAGGAGAGTGCATTTTAGCCACAATATTTGTTTATCTATCTTCGTCCAACTAATCTACACAACCCAACCCCTCAAAAAATTCAAAGAGCAAAGATGAAATGCCAGTTATCTACATAATTATTTTTTTTCTTCCATTCCTGGGAAATAACTGTTTTATTATTTTAAGTTCGGGAAATAAAAGTAAGACTAAAGCAGTTCAAGTTATCCTATGTATTGTTCCAGTGACACCAACCTAGTTCCACACAGTTGTATTATCTGTTTTGAAAGTGTCTACAAATATTTCTGAAGATATTTAAAGTCAGTGTACGGTGTTCTTGAATAATTCTCTCTCTCACTAAATCTTTCACAGATTCGGGTTTGGTTGCGAGAATCTTAGATCAAATTCCCCCACAGAAAAAATCTAGGAGACTGAGAGCGAGTTGCCTGGTTGGTCACTTCACAGGATCTCTTCTTCCAATTCATCGCCCAAAAAACCCATTATCCAAAAATTGACGAATGATTACAGCAAAATTTGGGGATGCCCCATACAGTTCTTCAAACAAGTATCGTCTTCTTCGAAACTTTGAGTAGTTATTGGATCGATGTAATTTTGTAAAAGATCGAGGTAATTTTCGCCATTCAAATTGTCAGGGATAATAAACGGTCCGACAATGTGACCCCCTAAGATACCAGCCCCACAAGATGGGACAATCATGCGTTAATTTTTGGATAATTGGTTTCCTAGCGAATGGATTCGAAGAAGTCCTCTGGAGTGACCAGGCAGGTCACCCGATCTCACTTTCTTAAATTAACTTCTGTGAGGACATTTGCAATTGCAGGTTTTCGCAACAAGATCTGTAGAAGATGTATGTCTATTTTTCGAGAATGCCCTCATTGACTCCAGAGGTATTCAGAAATGTTCACACATAATTTGAAAACAGATTTTATTATTGTATGGAATTCGGTACAGATCATTTTAAACAATACGTGCGACAACTTAAACTGTTTCTGTCCTATGAAACAGTTATTTCTCAGGAACTAATAGATAATAGTGAAAAAACTCACAGTTACGTAGATAACTGTGAACATTCCAAAATATATGTCACCTGACCTATCTCGTTATTTGAATTTTTTGAAGGGAGGCTGTGTATAACAGAGGGATGAACACTTATACGGAAATAGTACGCTAAAGACTTGTCGCTCGTGTTTCCCAGAAGGGCGCAGCTTTGGCAACACGATCGACATATTTTACTACTTTTGCAGAAAATTATTAGTTCCAAAATTACGTGGGGTTCCTGCTTTTGGTTAGGATACCCTGTATGTTTTTGATGGTATACAATTTTTGGTATATGTGCAATGTGTATATACTCATTCTTTGATAAACATAAAAGTAATTGGTTTAATTTCAATTTATTTTTAAAAGTAATCTCCTGTTTTTCAGATTATAATTTGTTTGTTTATTTTACTAAACATGAAAATAGATATTATTAATTAATAATGGTATAACTGATAACATTTTAAGATCATGAAGATAACAAGTAGTAAAATTGTTATTGATTAACTTAGTTATAAATAGAGGTGTAATTTTATTGGTTATTATACACACATGGAAAAAAGTTTCATATCAAGACATTTCCATTTTAGGAGATAAAGAATAACTAGACGTTGAATTATAGTAGGTAGTCTGGTAAGGGCAATGACAAACCCAAGTTTATCCTATGTACAATATAAATCTAGGAACATTCACGGCCGACAATTCACCGCTGACAATTCACCGCCGACAATTCACTGCTGATAATTCACCGCCGACAATTCACTGCTGACAATTAACCGCCGAGTGAATTCATCGCCTCAATAACCAAATTGGGCGGATTGTATAAATTGTAAAAATATTGGTTTTATATAAACTTTTATTTTTATCGTCTTCACTAGCGTACACAAGGTGTAGTAGCCTTTATAACATTATAACAACAAATACGATCATTATACTAACTAGTAACTAACCAGTAAAAAATATTTTAATAGAAATGATATATAACCCTAACATACCTAACTCGAGATCTTAACTTCTTTAGATTATCAGTTTTTCAAGTATCATATCAAACAATGAAATAAATAATATGCCATGAAATTGATGTTTGTCAAATGTTATATATAAAATCAATCAGACTTTTTGTTGTATTACATCAGAGTGGAAAAAATTATGTATCTTGAGGGGATCGATTACCTCGACGGTGAATTGTTACGGTGTTGAATTGTTGCGACGATGAATTGTTGACCGTGAATTGTCGGCAGTGAATTGTCAGTGGTGAATTGTCGGCGGTGAATTGCTGGCGGTGAATGTTCCAGACGCGGTACAATATAATAGAAACTAATAGATACACGAGAACATTTTTGGTACGCTGGTTTATGGAAACATTATTATCAAAAAAGAACATTAATTCAAGTACATTAATATTTAATCACTTGAGACAATATTTCTAATAAAATAGTCAATAAATAACACAGAGAAATACTACTTCTACCCCAAGGGGTTCTGACACTGATATTATACATATTATCAAGAGATTTATCTACTTTTGGGTAAATATATGTCTTAATATTTTTGACTCGTCATGCACATTATGCAAATTTTTGATTTAAATATTACTTTCTTTCAGTGTATACACGTGGAAAATTAAAAATGTTAAATCTTATTTCGCATTTTCGTAGGGTTTTCTATTTGCGCAAAATTAGAGGTAAACATTGTAAATGTCCGGTATAGTCCCATGTTTCCGCATCTTTATTCGTTATTTGTACATTTTTTATGTATTATGCTGCAAAGAGGTATTTTTTTAAATCAATGTAGTCTATTATTTATTAGATTTTATCTTTATTGGGTAGTGTTGTATAATTAAATTTTATTAAACAACAGAAATCCATTTGAGTTAAATTCAATAATTAATAAATTTTCTAATTAAATTTAATTCATTTCATTATTCATAGTGAATTTTGCTGTATTCGAGTTAATTTATTAATAACGAAATAATGTATGTTTAATGGTAAAATTAATTGCATTTGTAAAATAATTGGCATTAGTACAAAATGTCAGAAAAACTCGTTATGAAATGAAGTTTAGTAGGAATGTTGAGAAGACAGTTCTAAACAAAATTAGTATCAAATTTTGTGTATTTTATCAACATATTCCGTGTACTTTTGAATGAATTGTGTTAATTCTAAACAAGGTTACTACCGGCAAAGTCTAATTAACAAGGGAAGACAGCCGTCGAAAAACTTTTGATCTTTCAGTAGTATCGCCATTGACCCCGCCGTCTACATTGGAATTACGTTAACTTTTAGGGGGGGGGTCACCTAAAATACGACAAAATGATGATTGAGGGGGGGTCAACAAAAATCGAGAGTTTTCACAAAAAAAATTCGTTACGAAACAGCTATATTCAATAATTTAAGTTTCGTTCATGGCAAACTAGTTAACGATAAGCTTTTTAAAAAGCTTGATTTTTATCCTTAAATGTAGAGTTCGAGAGTTCGTGTAAGGGGGTCTCAGAAATATTGCAAAATGCTACAAAGAGGGGAAAGGGATTAAAATAGTCCATTTTTTAAAAGTTGATCTTAAAATGACCTTGGAAAGCCCCCCTGCCCCTATAAAAGTAAATAGTACCATTTTGTTTCCACCCTCGAAATCAAATAAGTTTGGTATGAAATATTTTTTCGAAAAAGCGACGTTTTCGGCATGTTTCGTTGTGTCAACTGAAGTAAATCATCGTGTATATTGAAATGAATTGATCTAAATAATTGACCTAATCACCTAACTAAAATAAGTTAGATGAAGAACTTTCATAAAAGAGAAAGATTCAATTTGTTTGTAAATTATTAAATGCCAAGAATTAGGAAATCCCTCTAGCTTTTTGATAATGACTATAAAGAAAACATTATTTTACCACCAAACGAACGAATACAAAGTTACAAGAACGATAATAATTACAAATCATTCTTATTTTTCCAAAATTCCGCGCTAGGTCATTAACGTCTCGATGAGGGCTTTTGGTAATTGTCCAGAATTGTCGTCAAAATGTTCCTACTAATTACACAAGCACACACACAAAAAGTTGTCGATTCCACTGACTAGAGCAATCATTTCCGGTGTATTTTGGCTTGCTAAATCCAAATCCGGTGTCAGGTTTGTCCCACAACGTCACAATTTTGTTCTATCTTCATAAAACAGTTAAAGAAATGCAATTTTTACATATTTCTAACTGTTTTTGAGGATAGAAAAAAATTGTGACGTGGTGGGGCTAAACTGACACCGGATTCGGATTCAGCAAGCCAAAATACACCGGAAATGATTGGTTTGATTCGTGGAATCGACAACTTTTTTTTTGTGTTGCTGTGTTATTTTTCTGTTAGGAGTTTCTTTGACATTTCTCCATAAAATATTTTTCTCCAACTTAAATCTCTTTTCGGCAATAGGTTTTTTGAAATGTCCATGTTTTTTTGCAATTTTCCCGGGAGATTTGCATATTCTAATATCTAGTCCGTTTCTAGATCGTCGTGTACTGAAAGCGAAATATCAGATCACTCTCGGTCCGACCGGCGACCCCATTAAAATCGTTCAAACCGCATAAATATCACCAATAGGCTGTGAGTATAGTGTTGGTCATTTTTATCTGGCAGTAAATGAACACAGGTGTATTAATGATATTGACGGTTAGCTGCCCTGAAATATATACATATACATTTATATTGAAATTTTGCCTATCAGGGACCATACCGTAGCAAATCCTGCCTTGTTTATATTTATAAAGTAAATAGAACGCTCGGCATAAAGGGACCTGCAGATTTATGTGAGCACGAATCACGATTTCAGCAACGGACTCATGTCGATTTTATCCGGGTTGCCACCCGAGAACTTACCGGGATCAGGCATTTTAAATTCGGTGTTCATTCGAACCCGCCTAACCAAATAGTCCAATAATTATAAAGATTTCCATAACAAAAAATGTTATCAGAGATTTTCCTTCAGTAACTGTTACTGGAGGGATTATACATTACAAAACCACAAAAATCAGTTCTGGGGGTATCGCGCAACCCTCCCAAAGAACCACCCCTTCGGTGAAAAGAGCCTTATTTTACCGATAACTCGTTAACCGTTGAAGATATAAAAAGATTGCTCATCATAAAAAAGAAAGCTTCACTAATTGCCAAAAAAGGGTCCTCTAGTAATTTTCTTGAATATGCCATGGTTTTCGAGAAAATCGATATTGAAAAAAATTGCAAAATTTGTATTTTTAATGCACACGAATTTTCGTTTATTTGAAACTTTTTGCGCGCGGCCTATAGAAAAAATTAAATTGCTCGAAAACCAAACATACTAGGAAGAAAAATCGAAGTGGGTTTTTAAGGGGATATAAAATACTCTTTTGTGTCTCCATTTTTGATGGCTGTTGATATCTATTAGTATATAAAAATAACAATATAATATACCTCTTGATTTTTTGCACTTTTAACTATTCACAGGCCCATAAAAAATGACTGACTTTAATATAAGTTATAAATGCATTGTCTTTTAGTTCAAGGTAGTACTTCAATGCAGAAAAAGTTAGGAATAAAAATATTCGCATTTACAAATTTACCAGCATATTGAAGTTAGCCAAATTTTGGCCAATTTTTTATTGTTTCCTAAAAATAAAAAAAAGACCCAAACTTCTTGAAAATTTAGCTCAAACATTTTTTTTTGAGTTTATGTATCATATAACTATTGTTTCTAATTTTAATAGTTAAAAAATTGTATTAAAAAAATATCATCAAAGAATTGAATATGCAGCCTTTTTTGGATTTTTTTTGCTTTAACATGTTGCTAAATTTGTAAATGTGAATATTTTTATTCTTAATTTTTGCTGCATTGAAGTACTGCGTTGAATTAAAAGATAATGCATTTATAACTTATATTATGGTCAGTTATTTTTTATGGGCCTATGAATAGTTAGATGCACAAAAAATCAAGAGATAGCTATATTATATTGTTATTTTTATATACTAATAAATGTCAATAGCCCTCAAAAATGGCAACCCAAGAGAGTATTTTATATCCCCTTTAAAACCCTTTTTAATTTTTCATCCTAGCTTGTTTGGTTTTCGAGTAATTCAATTTTTTCTATAGGCCGCGCGCAAAAATTTCAAATTAACAAAAATTCGCGCGCATTAAAAATACAAATTTTGCAATTTTTGCCAATATCGATTTTCTCGAAACCATGGCATATACAAGAAAATTACAAGAGGACTTCTTTTTAAGCAATTAGTCAAGCTTTCTTTTTATGATGAGCAGTTCTTTTTATAACTTCAACGGTTAACGACTTATCAATAAAATAAGGCTTTTCTCACCAAGGGGGTGGTTTTTTGGGGGATTGCGCTGCACCCCCAGAACTGATTTTTGTGGTTTTGTGATGTTTAATCCTGGCACTAACAGTAACGGAAGGAAAATCTCAGATAACATTTTTTGCGAGCTTCTGGTGTATTTTTTACTTTGCCGACTGAACTAAAAGTGTTGTATCAAAATATTATCTGGAGTGTGTAAAAATTATAACAAATTTATGATTTTGTGTATTAATACTCTTCAATCCTCGATAGTTTAAAAACGGAAAACATTAGTTGTATCTATAGGTACGCTCCACATCTGCAAAAGTGCTAATTAAGATATTCAACCTCTCGATTTTCGGTAATTTTTCAGTATATGTTTATGATTTTCATACACAGCGAAGGATAGTAGCACTTTTTTGTTGTATTATTACTGTATTAGGGAAAATTTACAATATATCGCTAAACTAAGTTGATACTAGCTTCGCCCATCTCGCTGTAGAAAGTTTATAAAAGTTGTTACTACATGGCCAACCACACCAGAATCTGAAATATTGCATTCGATTACATTAAAAGAAGAGCTCATAAGTGTCTTGACAGTTTCAGCATAGTTTGTAAAGATTTTCTTGAATTTTTGTTAGAAATAAATGTTTAGTTCCGATAAAATTTTATTCATTAGTGTAAACTTAATAGAAATCAATTCAAGCCGTGTGCTTTTATTTGAGTAGGCAACTTGACTTTATTTATTTTTTAACGTTATAAAATAAATAACCCACAGTAAATACATCCGACTTCAAGCCTGTGTCAGAACTGTAAAAATCGTTCTGCGATTTAAATTTGCAGGCCTGTCCAGCTGTTTATTTTTCTCCATTTTTATAATCATGTCTCTTGAAAACACATTTTCACTTCAAGCTTTCATATGGAGTTATCCCCTGAATTTAATTAAATCCAGCGGATTTAAGGTCGGTGAATTTAGTAGCTAGTTTTTTCCACTTATATTTATGCTAATACATAATCTACAATGTTTTAAGAATGGACACTGTCCTATAAAACTGCAATCACCGTTTCTGTAGTACTGCTTAATCATGAACGCTGTTATGAATTAAGTCAGTTTATAGATAGCGAATTTGAAATAATAAAGTTTTCATTTTTATGATTCAATCGATATATAAATAACAACGGACCAGTACTTTTTCTTGATGTAAATGGTTCATGCAATTGGACGTCACTTCAAACAGTTTGTATAAGTAAACGATTATTCGTTGGCAAGTTTTGGATTTCTCTTACATCTGTTGAGATGCAGAAGACAGAGGTTCTCAAACTTTTTGTAACTAACTGTTCACATTATTGACCTCGGTCAGTTTTTCAAAATGGAAAAGTTATATAGATTTTCGTTTGTTGGGTGCTCCTTACAAGTACTTCTTTTTAAATTAGATACTAAATACATCCTTATGCTTATGATTCGCAATGAATGGTGAAGGCAACACTATGAAAATCTGGTACTAGTATTCGTGGTTTTAGGTGATATTGGAACTGTATAGTGTTGTTGCATTATGTCGAATTTATTACATAATTATATATACTATCTGTTATTTTTACACGTTAGAGTTTCGTTACTGCCAGATTCAAAATGACCGACTCTCTGAGTGTGTTCGTGAACACCGTGTGTGTGGTTTAAGTGTACTTTTATTTTTTACTTGTGTATATTGATTGGCCAAAGCACCTAACGCTTTTGACATGAGACATGAAATTGTAGATTTTTGTGCATATTTACCAGCCAAGGAACAGTGCTGGCACACATTCATTTACACACTCCAAAAATATTAGTAAAAAATAAATTTACACAACACTACACGTTCACAGAAAAAGAGGAAGTTTCCAGTAAAGATGTTTTTTTCTAAACATGGCAGTTATAGCCTGTTAAAATTGGTTAAAGGGCTCTTGTATTATTTATATTATTAAATTCTATAGAAGAAAATCCCAAAATGAGGTTGAGAAATGGCGAATGTCACTAATTCTCACTAGAAAATTTTAAATGTGTCTTATATTTATAATAAATTCACTCATCTCCAGAGATTCGAGTATATGTTCAAGTGTATTTATGTTTGCTCATAGGTATAGGCAATATTATACCAAAGGTTATAATCCCCTCCCACATATGAATGAACCAGGTGGATGGGTTACTTTAAAGGTCCCCTTCCCACGTTTTCCTTGAATAGCTCGAAAACTGCGCCCTCTAGCGAAAAAGTATACTGAAATTAAAAATGTTCGTATATTATTAGTAATATAATTTTTTTCCGAGTTATTAAAAAAAAACGTAAAAGGGGGACCTTTAAAGTACCCCCCACCCCCCGCTCACCATCCACCGGTCAGGACTTTTAGTATGTTGTTCAGGCATTCCCCCCGATACCTGTACAAAAGTTTACCACTACACAATTATTTCTCCTATTCGGCTTTTTTTTTGGGCTTCGTTGACTGAAGTATAGTGTTGTTTTGCGAATACTTGATGGAATTCGTTACTTACGGTACGATCTTTGAGTACTTACTTTGCATGTGACATGAAGGCAAAACATCAACGCTTAATTATAGTAAATGAGTATTAAAATATATTGAGTTGCCTAGTTAAATTTTGATTGAACTCATTGTCAGCCCATTTTACAAGCTTTTATTCAATTTAACATGTTTGTCAGTCAGGCGTCAATGTGTTTAGTTCAAATGTTCTACGTCAATTTTGAATCACTTCTATTTGATGTATTGCCTTGAGATTTTGCATACCTTTCTATGTAGTACCGATGACAATGCCATATTTTAGTATAAAATTCATAGAAAATGGACTATGAGTCGATAGACGAAAGCGGTCGTGGTTGTACTGTCGTGGACGACAAATAATAGGACAAGTCTTATAACGAAGTTTTGCTCAAATTTAGTGGTGTACATCCAACATGAATATTTGTGACGTCATTTATTTGTCAATATTATTGTGAGTGTGTAAAAATCAATATGTCCCTTTCACAAAAATGTTATGCTTTTAAATTAAACGATAGTCCACTAACAAACAACATAACACGAATAAGGCAGCAAAATGCACCTTTTAGAATAAAACAAATTACCATATCAGACGCTGCCCATTTTCGGCAGCCACTTTAGCCGCAATTTTCGGACATTCTAGCGTAACAAAATTTTATCTATCCATCTTTCTCTTCTCTTCTGTTTCTACATTTTTGTTTTAAATTCATTTATTTTTCAAAATTCTCTACAGAAAATCCTAACTTAATCAAAACTTTCTTAATTCAAACATTTATTCAAATCATAAATTATTTTCAACCAAAAAATTTTAGCAATGTGTATGTCTACCATCAACGTATTTTTGTTTTAACCACATTTTTGTACCTTTTATTAATTATTTTAAATATTGAATAAATTTTGTGCCATCAGCTTTTTTAAATCTTTTATACAAAGGATAGGAGTTAAGTTTTACTTATTAATTAGTTTAAGTTTTTATCGGCGCCGTACTCATCCAGCCACTTAGTTCTACGGCTTTTCGCACCGTGGATATCTGTCTGGCTCCGAGTACGTGCATCAAATGAAATATTGTATAGGTTAATACTGCGTTGTAAAATTAACAAAAATTTGGTATCTAACATTTAAAAAAGTGGAGAATAAACGGCACGATTAATACAAATCCTGGATTAGGCCGACAGGATATCAATTTTTCAAAAATGTTTTCAAAGTGGCAGCGAAAATCAATTTGTTGTCTTTTGGTTTATAAATAAATGCCCGAAAAGTGGCCAAAATGAGTTTAGAACATTTTTTTTTTTAGTGTCATCGAAACGCTGGCGTCCAGAATTACATTTTAAGAACAAATGATCCATTTTGGATTTAATCGCACAAAATGGCAAGCAATTCAAATTTCAGATAACAAATCCATTTGTGTCCACAAGGTTCAATATTTGGGCACTAAAATTGCAGGATGTTTTGTTTTCAACAAAAGATATATTTTCTGAAAGTTTGAAGCCGATCGGAACTCTTGACGACCCTGAGCGTTAAAATGAAAAAAAAGAAAGCTTTTTAGCCAGTTTATTCCATTTTGTACGTTATGTACCTATTAAAATGACTTTAATTGCTAAGGTTTTTATGTGGTCCCGATCGGACCTCTAGAACAGGAGATGTTCACCTTTTTACTTAAGAAAACGCTGTTCAAAAACAAAACTTCATAAAAAAAACGCAATACTTGGGCTTTGGAAGTTCAAAACTCAGATATATGCTTGTGATAATACCCCAGAAGGTGTGAAATCATAATATTGCGGTTACAAAACTATGTACATCAACGTTATTCTTTTATTTCACAGGTAGTCCCATTATTATTTATTATCAGTATCACCGGCGACTTCGGCAAAAATTTAATAGTGATATCAGAATTGGATGATTTTAATGAAATGCTAGGTTTTTAGGCTGTTTATATCATAACTTGCCCTTTTTATTTGTTACAAACTTTTAATAACTTCGCATGTGACTAAAACGATTTACCTATTTGATCTGTGGTACTTATTTCGAAACGAACACACATACTAGTCTAACTAGGATAAAACTAAAAACAAGATAGTAAGTGAGTAATTAAAAATTAAAAAACAAGCTTTTAAAAACCAAGTGAAATTTTAAAAGAATGCGCTTCTAGTGCATTTTTTGAACAGTTTCAAGTTGGTTTTCAAAAGCTTGTTTTCTGATTTTTTGAAAATTATTTATTTATTATATTGATTACATAACTATGGTAAATAGTTTTACGCTATAAAAAACATTATTAAATCATTAAATTATTCAATTTATTTTAATGATTTACAATAGGTATCTATTCTGATAAAGACAAAGGTATTGTAAAAAAATTAAGTCTTTTGCAAATAGCGACCTGCCGAGTGTTATGGTACACATGCACACGCAGACTCATGGGTAAATGTTGTTCGTTGTATTCATTATCATTTTAGAACTTAATATAGATCCAAATTAATTTAAAAATGATTGTACTTTATAGACCAGAATTTTATATATTTTTAAAAAGGCTACAATTTCAAATGATTTAAAAAAATTGTTACTTGACTATAGTCTACGTAACGCGGAGACGCAAAAAGTATTGCGATCAGTTTAAGACAAGCCAACTCATTTTACTCGGTTACAGGAGCTTTTAAACTTTAATTTCTCCTTTGTTGCTCTCATTTGATGAACATAGTAAGTGTCTAAGAAATGTGTTTAAAATTGATTGCCAATGAGTTCGCCAAATTGAATTAGACACCTAACATAGTTTAATTCAACTTACGGAGCTTTACAATTTGGTGTTAATTTTATGCTTTCCCGTCATAAATTAAGTAAGTACTCAAAAATCGTATTGAAAGTAGTGAAGAATGCTTAGCCGCCAGATCAGGCGTTCACAAAGCAAAAATTTCTCCCTTTAAGAAATGAGTATAGTAAACTTACGATCACCTCTTGAACTATTATGATCGCCCTCGAGAAAAACCAGTTGAAGCACGCAATCATCTTTTATTGAATAGTAGTCATTAGAGTCTATACCAACGATTTAAAGTATCGGTTTCCGCGATGGAAACAGTTCATTTTGAAAACAGCACAGTGCTAAAGAACTGCCGACCGGTCTATTATCCGGAAGAATTCTCAATAAAGCCTTCGTAAGCCATAATGTGTTGAATTTTATTATTTACTGGCTGCATTTCCTCTTTTTCTCAGGTGACGGCTACAGAGCACACTTTCACGGCAAATAAGCTACACGATCGTGAATTTTCCGCATGGAACTGCCCTATTTATATACCAAAAGTTTCCAAACACCTCGCTCAACTCGCCCCTTTTTATATGAAATAAACATCATACTGAAATATGAAATATTCTAACTGTCATAACAATAACGCAGCCTATAAATATATTCCCCACGAAGAAATGTAATGAATGTACAAGGTGTATTTGGAGTTCAAGATATTAATGGCGAACATTTTGTCTTGTTATTTTATGTATACGTTGGCTGGGCCGAAACAGTAACTGTGGCATTCATATTCTCGGCCGTATTATAATAGAAGGTTCAGAAGTGAGCGTTTTTTAAAAGGAGCAAATGTACAGAAGCGACGATTTAACACAACAAAATGCTTTAGAGTCGTGCAATGGTAAGAATGAACAGTCCTTTTGTCGGAAACAATTGGTTAAATTAACAGAAACATTTTGTAGTTCACTTTAAAATTATAGAGCGGTTAGAAATGTTTGGAAAAAGTAGGTAGGTGTAGGTCCTTGTTCTACACACATCGGAGTAACGGAGATAAATTGGCATTTTTTTCTGCATAATTCTTTTTTCTCTTAACACATTTGAAGGTGTTGACCATGAAGTTCTTACTACAATTTTTTGTTTGTTTTGCACAGTTCTATCAAATTAATCAGTGACAACGTGTTAAGATCCGTTAGTTGTTTGCATTAGATTTGAAACACGAATTTTCTCTATATTAAAGTTGGTTGTTTTCCATACACTCGTTGGTGCAGCAAAAAATATGGATCTAACGGTGAATGATGGAAAAACTAAAGTTATGGCGTCGATACCAGGTAATAAAACCAGAAACATCCGACAAAATATGACTATCGTTGATTACAACTTTGAGGTACTTAGTGCAAACATTTACTTACCTGTGGTCCTCAGTAAATAATAAAAATAACATCTTCGAAGAAATAAAACGCAGAATAGTACTTGCCAACAAATGCTATTTTGGATTTGGAAAACACCTCGACGGCAATTATCATTTAAGACAAAGCTAGTGCTGTATGAAACGTTAATACCTCCGGTCCTGACGTATGAATCCGAAACGAAACCCTACTCCAACCTTTTGAAAGGCAAATCCTGGAGCTGTATTTGACAATGATGTATGGCGCCGTGCGTCGTTACAATTTTGAGCTCTATAAGAAATACAAACAGGTGGGGCAGAGGGTGGGGATGTGGTAACAAGCATAAGGATAGGCCGACTCAGGTGGGCAGAACGTGTCAATAGAGCTGATGACAATTGCCCCCCAAGAAAGATCATGGTTTCTGTACCAGCGGGAGATAGAAGCTGCGGCGGGCCAAGATTGTGATGAAAGGATGGCGTCGATGAGGATGCACGAAAAATCGGTGCAAGAAATTGAAAGTGAGAGTTACGGAATCGGCAGGAATTGCGAAAGAAACCAGAGATTGTCGGGGCTCACATAGGGCTATAGCACTAAGGATGATGATGATGTTTTTATAAGTAATTGTTTAAACAATAATCCCAAAATTATCCCGTTTCAAGGTCCTCAAATATGAACTCTAACTGGATATAGGGCTACCTAAGAGTGACCTTGGCTTTAGGCGGTTTCTACTGAAAAGTCAAATCACCCTCTAAATCACCTTGACACGACCTCGTTAAGGTCACCATTATGTAGCCTGAAGCAGCCCTACAACTTTTGTCTGAATCATTTCTCGCTATTAGCCATAACCTCGAAAGGATTCACATGGAAAGTATACAATGGCAATCTCTCATAGCTCGGCAATGAAAGGTATGCTCAATTTGAAACTTTCACAGACTTAATGTCTCATGACAAACTATTATTTCGTATCAAATTCAAGTCCATATTTGAGGACCTGGAAACGGGCCATTTTAATTCAGCTTTTGGGGTGACTCTTTGTTTTGGTTTTGTTTGCTATCGTCATCTTGATTGTGAAACAGACCTTAATGGGTGATTTAGCGCCAACTGATATCGCTAGGGCTGTAGATGATTGAATTATAAGGATGCAAACACTCCAAATTAGGTGTCGAACGGCAATTCAAACAAGAACTGGAAGAGAAGTTCGTGGGACCAGAATAAATGAGCGTGCAGTTATGACACGATTCAAAGAAGTTGGTTTGAAGTCGTATATGTCAAAAAAGTCCAAAAACTCCAAAGACGAATAACGCGACTAGCCTTTGCTTGAGAACACCAAAATGATGATCAGTGTGGTCAAGTTTTGTTCACGGATGAGAGGGGTTTCTTAGGTAAATTCGAGTGGTGGTAGGGAAAGAGAGTATTGACGTCCAAAAGAATAAAATAAACAATACAGTTTTACTCCTACTGTCTCTTTCAGTGGAGACTCAATTATAGTGTGGGGTGGCATATGTTTAGGAGCACGAACAGAGTTGGTGGTGATTGCTGAATACACTTTAACTGCAGATAGGTATATAAGGGAACATCCGCGGAATCATGTGGTACCTTTCGCCTTATACATCGGAAAAATAAACACCGCTCGTTGAGTAACTGACTTTTTAAACTGAGTATCGACAATGATTTAGTCTGCATGTTCCCCGGACTTGAATACAGTTGAACATATATGGAGCATACTAGGCAGACGACTAAGGTCCAAAGTTTCCGTTGACCAAAACACAGAAGTCAGAGCTGCTCTAATTAAAATATGGAAGAATTTGCCTGATTGATAACGTTCATCATGAGTATGGAAAGAAGGACAACTTCAACCATAAAAGCTTGTGGAAGACACAAACGTTATTGAAAAAAATAATCCTAGTAATTTTGATCGATCATTAAATGTTTTGCAAAAAGGATATTTTTTGTATTATGTTTTTTGAACAGGCTTCAAAATGGCATGGAGCTTTACAAAACAAACTGCAATAAGCTAGCTGTTAGTTAACTTTTTCTTCTAAGGCCGGTTTATCAATGCGAGATGAAAGTTATCCTATGGTTAAAGCATAGACATATGCAACGGTTTTAACCATAGGATAGCTATAATCGTAGGATATCCTTGCATTGATAAACCGTCCCTAAAAGATTGCGTACAAAGTGGGGGAAAATAAATATATGCAGAAAGAAATGCCAATTAATCTCCATTCCTTTAAATTTGGTGGTGTGTGTATTACATTATATATTAACAATTTTAATTAAGTGCCTGTATATTTTTAGAATTAAATTTACCGCTTGGGCTGAAATGGCTGTACGCAACCATTCGTAACCATAATAAATTCCGTAACATAGTAAATAATAATCAGTCTTTTTGTGCGTTTCCGTTTAAAATTCGCATTTAATAATGCTAAACATGAACACGGGTGTAATTTTTTACCTAAATAAAAAGAAATAAACGGTTAGGATGTGCCTAAAATACGTAACCAGGTGTCTATTGCAAATTCCATCGATTTTAACGTATCTTTAATTTGAATTTATGAAGTTCATGTCCTATAATTCTTCATCGAATACTTCGCATATTTACGAAATACAGGTAAATTTTAAAATATCCATTCGAAAGAATATATCGGGCAGTCGAATGCGATAACGAAGGTATATCTAATTTTCATTCGATGAGAGAAATCCGATATTCGCTGTTCCTACCGAAATAAATCACGGAACTTTATGATTTAAAGGTGTCGTCAATCCCTTACTGAATCGCATTCGTCCGACGGAAAATTCGTATATTTCATCCGGTGAAGCGTCCACTATGTTTGCATTATACAACATCGCCTTTGTTCGCTGAAAATATTAGGTCTACAGTAAGCACGCGTTTTGTATTTTGTACTTTTAAGAAATTAAGGGTTTATCCGTTTTTATTTATACGTGCGTATATACACTTTGGATACGTGACCTATACCATTTTCTTCTTTTAACAATGCAATAATGATATATTATGTATCTAAATCTCCGGCATTAGAAATAAATTGACTACATATTTCCGCTATTACATAAAATACAATTTTATATGCAGGGTGGGGCAATAGTGCGTCAGACCTCGAGTTGTACGATAGCTAGAAATTGAAAAAAAAATGCAAGTAAAGTAGATAAAAAGTCTATAACTGGAAATTATTTTCGAACATACAGGTCGAGCCAAGACGAAATTACAGGACCAAGTGCCTTCTTTTAAAATGGAATGCTGTGTATATCAGTACATTTTTTGAAGCCTCTTTCCAGGCTCTATTCATTCCTATATTGGCATTGAATATCTCCCAACCACTTGGATGTAATGAATATTTTTGTTGAAATAATGAAATCTGCAGATGGATATTAAAAAAATCACCACAGTCACAATTATGGGTTTTATGAAAAACTTGTGTGAATTCCAGTTACGAGACTTCTAATTAATGTTTTTGAATCATCTTCATTTCCTAAAACTGTACATGGTGGCCAAAAATTATTTTTCAATTAAGAACTTTTTAAATTGAAATTTTTTCTCAATCTTTTCAAATGGAACACCCTATATATTTTTCAATGATGCGATGTAGAAATGAAAAACGAACATTTTTTGTAAGTGCTTCCCTATGGCTAATTGCAACCATTTTTGTTTTATAAATAAGTAAGTGTCAAATTCAAGAATAAACTTAAAAAAAGAAGTTCCCTCAAATAATTCATTAGAAAAATGTATAGTCGGTGTTCGACGTGTTGCCGATTTTTATTGACACACGTCTTTATGCAATTTTGAAATGAGGCCATTTAGTGGTACCATTTCTTCCAATCCACTGAAATGAGTAAATAGTTTTTAACAGGCCCTTTAGTGTAATATTTTTTTGTACATTTTTTTGTTGTTTTCGTTATTCGACAAGCAATAAAACCTCTGTTTGGTATAAATTTGTGTACAACGGAGCATTTATCACACTTATCGGTCGTTAGTTACAATTTGTATTGAATTTAAAATATTTGGAATTTTGCAATATGAATTTTAATAAAGCGGAACTTGTAGACATGACTTTTATTCTGGGCGAGTCAGACAGAAATTGTTTACTTGCCAACGTTATCCCGAAAGAAGGATTGATAGATTTATGGAAACTGGATATGTCGAATATAAAAAAAGTGAAAGAATAAAACGTGTTGTGAACGAAGAAAATTAGGTTTCCGTGGTGCTGGCAACGGTTGAGAATCCCTATGTTAGACAAAGAGAAGTGAGCTCATTAGTAGGAATAAGTAGACGGTATGTGGGTCGAATCTTAAAAACAAATAAGTTGCATGCATATCATATTCAAATGCACCAGGAGTTATCTGATGACGATTTTCAAAAGCGCCTACAATTTTGTAATTAGGCCAGAGGTAAAATGCAAGATGATGTCAACATGTTAATAACCAACACAGATAGTTTGGGAAGGAATTATTGGAGAACATGTAATAGGGCCACATTTCTTTTATGGTACATGGTACTGGAGCTATTTATCTTCATTTTTTGGAAAACGATCTGCCACAATTTTTGATAAATCTCCCTGAAAGAATTCGAAATAGGATGTGGTTTCAGCAAGATGGTGCTCCACCACATTATTTAAATGAAGTTAGAGGCCACTTAAATAATACCTACTCTCAACAATACATTGGAAGAAATGGACCCGCTAAATGGCCTGCTAGATCCCCTGATCTTACAAAAATGAATTTCTTTTTATGGGAATACGTGAAGCAAATTGCTTATAGAGACACACCAATAACAGTACAAAATATGAGGGAAAGAAGAATAACTGTCTTTAGATCTATCACACCGGCAGTTTTAGGAACAGTGGGAACCTCATTTCAAAAGCGCCTAGAGATGTGTGTCAATCAAAATTGGCAGAATGTGGAACATTTATTCTAATTTTTTATTTGAAGAAACCTCTTTTTTTAAGTTTATTTTTGAATTTTGTAATTATTGCTCAATAAAACGAAAGTGGTTGCAATTAGCCATAGGGAAGTACTTATAAAAAATGATCGTTTTTCGTTTCTACATCACATCGTTGAAAAATATACAGGGTGTTCCATTTGAAAAAATTGAGAAAATTAAATTTAAAAAGTTCTTAATTGAAAAATAACTTTTGGCCACCCTGTACAGTATTAGGAAATGAAAATGATTCAAAAACATTAATTAGATGTCTCGTAACTGGTATTCAAATAAGTTTTTCTTAAAACCCATAATTGTGACTGTGATGTTTTTTTTAATATCCATCTTCAGATTGCATTATTTCAACAAAAAAATTTATTACATCCATATTCCATATATACATATTCAAAAAATATACTGATATACATAGCAATCCATTTAAAAAAGGCACTTGCTCTGTAATTTCGTCTTGGTTCGCCCTGTATGTTCGAAAATAATTTCCAGTTATAGACTATTTTATCTAGTTTACTTGCAATTTTTTTTTAAATTTCTAGCTATCGTAGAACTCGAGATATCGAGGTCTGACGCATCCTGTATATCGACAGATAAAGTACTCTTTTATGCCCCTATTCGACAGTGTAAAGTTGACGTAAAAATGTAAAAAAAAGTGAAATTTAAATTTTGTTTAATTAAAAAACCCAACATTTTAACTTGATAAACAGATTCTGGCATATGTGTGCAAGAAAGTACATAAAAAACCTACACTTAAAAAAATTATCCTACGACCATTTCTCATTAAATAGCAAGCGTCTTAATTTTCTTCGAAAATTTTCAATTGTGGCCGTAAAAATGAAAATTAAAAATAAAATTAACCACATATTTATAGCACATAAATACATATTTTTCCAATTTTTGCAAAAATCTGGTGATTTTTACCTCACGTATCTCATTATTAGTTAAAAAAAATAAATCGAGATATTTGCATTTTTTTAAGTTAGGATGTACTTTTGTAACTATACCCAACGGTGTTTTTATTATTTTTCTGCTACCAATAGAGCCGGAAATATTTAAAAATAGTGTAGCAATGCACTCGAAATGCATATGCACTTTTATCGCGAAGCGGCAGCCCGGCTTTGCTAGTTTTTTCAATTTCCGACTCATTTGCATGTATACAAAAAGAAAGAAAAAAAAATCAACTTCCCGATTACATTACTTTTAATTATAATGTCCCATAAAGGTTTTAATTAGCCACAATTTATGTTAATACGTTATATTCACTTTTTCGGTCTGTACTATTTCTCTAAGATTTAATAAACACTGTGTCTACACTCCCGTCACGTCAGGAGGTAAAACTATGTAAGAAAAGAGAAGTTGGTATCCGAGAAGGGCAAGGAACATTTGTGCCGCTTTTGCAATTGAAAATAAGTTGCCAAAACGGCGCAAATGCTCCTTGCCCTTCTCGGATACCACCTACTGACTTTCAACGGGCGACCTTGATCTACCTCAAAATTTTGCAAACAAGACATTGTTCAATATTACTTATATTTCACCAAACATCAACAGTTCCCACTCAGACATCTGATTGAAGTAAAGATTATAATTTTATAAACTAACGGGAGTAACGGGACCGCCACGATGTCGCATTAAGAACGACGTTACCTACCCGATGGGAGCGCAATCGGTAACCGTCCGACGGTAGTGTAGGCACGGCGTTTAATGAATCAACTTTGATAGTGTTAATATGCATTTATACATATTTTAAGTTAGCCGTGGAAGTTTTGATATGTCATATTGAAACAAAAAATCACAGCTGTGTCAATTTGTGAGTTGTGTCACAGTTAATGTGCCCAACATGGTCTTCTTTGTTAAGATGACAGCGTTCGAAATTATGTTCGTGTTGAAAATTCAATAAATCAAATCCAAAATTACTTTGGAATAAGTGTTTTTGGAACACACGGTGCTGCATATCTTGAATTTCAAATACATCTTGTACCAATGATGGCATGCTATGTTATATCTATGTCTTGAGGCATGAAACCCATACCATATTTATGTAATATTCTGTTAAGTTTAGCTTCAAAACCCCTCCAGTTCTGCAGCTAGTTCTGAATTCCTTGAGCTGCAAGACGTGTACAGATGCATTGAAGTTAAGGTTGATATATTCGAAACAGGAGTAAAGAGATACATAGATCTTATAAGCGAATATTTTTATCTTAATATACATATTGCCGTAAAATTGTATTAGAAACTAAGTATAACTATTAGGCGCGTCTGCCTGGGGTAAAAAAGAGGTGATTTTACAAATTTTGTATACCGTTTGAATTAACAACGGATTTTTATAGGAAATATTCCGCTGAACAAGATTTTCTTATGAAAAAGTTTCCTAAACCGCGAGCTTCATGGTCAAATAATTGTTTAAACAACATTTTTTTCGTTTTCATTTACTAAAATGAAAACGAGTTGATGGATCTGAAAAAATCTTGATTCAATCGAAAGATATTTTCCCTTTGACAAGCACCTTCATATGTACAAAACCCCATTTCGATACGCTTACCCAGAGCCGAGATATTCCATTTGGTAATTTGCAAAATTAATTTAAACTTTAAATAAACAAAAGCAAAAAGTTGCATTCGTGCAGACTTCTATGAGGGTTATGTCCGACATCAATATTTATCGTTTAAAGTTGGTTTGAAGTCGATAAAATTTTCGAAAAAAAAAAATATTTGCAGATTAAAAAAATATGCCAATTGTTTAAGAAATCAAAAAGTATTGAAGATATCGGGCCAAAAAAATACGTTATATTCTTTGGTATAAAAGGCATATATTTTGAAAAAAAAACAGTATAATGACCTCATTAGTTTCGGAGTAATCAATTTGTTAATTATGAAATTTATTTTGGCTATAACAAATGAACGGCTTGACAAAACGAGTTGTGCCTGGCGCAAAACGACGCGTACAGAAAACATCTTTCGATTGAATCAAGATTTTTTCGGATCTGTCAAACCGTTTACATTTTATTAAATAAAAACGAGAAAACAATTATTTGACCACGAAGCTCGCGGTTCAGGAAAATTTTTCATAAGGATATCTTGTTCAGTGGAATTTTTCCTCTAAGAATCCGTGGCTAACTCAAATGGTATAGAAAATTTTTGGGAAAAATCCCAGGCAGACTCGCCTATATGCTAAAAGTAGAATTACGAATGACCTTTCAAGTCAAAAGTTTGCAAGAGATTAGAGTTGATTCACTACTTGTCATGGGTTTACTAAGATGTTCTCTAATATTTTGACAATACACGTATTAGAAGATATTGACCCTCTCTCTCTTTAATATGTCAGCCTTAAACTGAATGGACTCTAGTAAATGATATACAGCTGAAATTATGATATATGTAAAAAGAATAAAATATCTAATTGAACAAGTTTTGCAAGCAAATACTCAACAAGTCGTTTTTTGCTAGATATTTATTGATGTATAATCTTAACTAAAATCATGATACTAAGACATAGTAGTCATATTATCATGATTTAAAACGTTATTTTCCAAACTGTATTTTCACTTTTACATTATGTCATAATTTGAGCTATCAATGTCTTGATCTAATATTACTCTAAAAATCGGAGAAGTCACTCGATGGGAATATTGAATTTTTGTATGAGAACTGAACTTCCAAACCAAAACGTAATAATTGAAATAATATCCATAAATTTATATTAATACTTGTCCCTTACAAAATCATACATACAGGGTGTTTATAAAAGGCATTTTAGTAGCAAGTTCTGGGGAAGCAAAACTGATTAACATAATAACCCTTAATAACTTTATACGAAAATGCATGAAGATAATAATTAAGGTTATATTAGTCTGTTTTAATCTCCAGATCCAACTGAAATATTGACATTCCTTATAGAGACACCCTCTATAAAAAAATAAAAAGCTTCTGAATTAAAAGCTTATATTGAATTAGAATTCATAATTGTATTTTTGTGTGAAGTAATATCGAGGTTAAAATTCTACTAATAAATATTCGAATACAATTAATTTGAAAAACGACAATTAAATTCAATTACTGGTGTACATGGCATTTGAATCAGTTCTGCACTGGTAATTGAAAAATCACACCAGACCGATTGCTTTTCCGATTGTATCGTCTATTGTTGTCGTCCTAGTGGCTTGACCCGTACTGTGCATATTCGGAAAATAATGTATATCCCTTGTTTCCCCGTTACACCTACTGTTAGTGATATTTTATGTTTTTGTCCGACAGTTCGAAAAGACTTAGCACTGCGACTGCAGTTCAGGTTCTTTAACCACAGGAAAACGCCCTTAATCAAGTGAAGGTACCAGTATCGTGCAATGCCTTTTTAACCAAACAAGCGTTTTTGTTGTTCGCTGTTTTCTAGTAGCTTATTAACATGCAAATTAGGGTGGAGCGAGAAACGCGGAGGTTTTTTTACAAATTAGAAATGCTTGTGCAAGAGTTGAAGCAATGTATCACCCTTAAATTTTGATGCGAATTAAATTAGGTATGTCTGTTTAGGCGTCCCAATGAACTTAATAATGTGACAATTAATGAAAAATTGTTCCATATCAGGAAGGTCACAAGGTCTGTTGGCCACTATAGGTCAAGTAGGCTGAAGTTTTTATATATTGTGGCTCATGTTATTCAGAACTAAAATTCTTATTGCCCCAACTTCCGTTATAGGCTAGTTTTGGCGTTAGAGGGCGCTCAAAACTTCATCTCTTTCTTTTAACCCTTGGCTGCACCTCCTCATTTGTGTAACAAAAGCATACATGGGGGTATGTACTCTACAACAAGAAAGCTCGTAAAACTCGAGTTTTTAATTTTTAGCAATACAGCGGTACATAAACGTTGTATGACGTCAATTTTATAAGATGTAACTATTTGTTAGGCCTTATTTTATTTTTTTTTTTTTGTAAAAATTGATGATATGGCTCAGGCTCAGACATAAAAAATCACGTATTTTTTAAAATTTACAATTTTTCAAATGTTTAATTTTGACTTATACATTTGGGTTTGAACTAATAAAATACTATATTTTAAAACAAATGCGTTGCGGGTGCTAGTTTGAAAACACATATTTGTTTTGAAAAATTGCTAGAGTCAAACATTGAAAATATGATTAAATAATAAATTGTGCCATAATACTTGTATGATCTTATAGTCTGCTCGAAAAGAAAGGTGCATCCTTCAACTAAATTTAGATAGCGCCACATTTATGATTTCAAAACTTTTAAAGTCTTAAAATCAAGGGTTTTTAGGCCCGGGTTACACATGTACCCCTAGGTGTAGAACAATTTTAATTTTTTATACATAGTAAATGACGACCCTTTCCCGTTTGAGTTCGAAACGATGTAAGATCATTAATTTGTATGGAATTTAATATAAATATTTAAGTTTTTATTAATTTTGTTTCAGTTTTGTATATTTCAGTTAATACTTGAATAATTGTGATACAATTGTGATACAAATAGAAATATAATATCTAATTAATTTCCTCTATGATACTACAAACAAACTTTTATAGTTTAGGCAGGTCATAGAGGGAAAATTAGTATTGTACGTTAAAATAATACATATTAAAACTTAATATAAAATTGTACATAAATATAGTGTCGTAAAATTGTACTTAAATATTAATAAACTGAACTGAAATTGAACTGAACTGAATTACCAAGGTCGTTGTCATACATCAAGATATTATTATAATAAAAAGTGTTTAAAGTGACATTACTAATATGATCTATCAACTTTTGCATGCTCAAGCTTTCTGATAACGGACAAAAAAGTTCACTCTACCCTAACGCAGATATCTTGAAACTCTCCTATACTGACTGTTGAGAAGAAGACGCTTCGATGTAGTAATTAAACAAATATGTGTAAATAACTTGATGTTTCGGTCGGTCTAGTGTAAGATATATTTTAATAAATTACACAGTCACACAAAATAAGAACTCTTTCTGGCCTGGGGATCTGACCATGCTGACTGAATGTTTTGGGGTCGCTGAATCCGAATCAGAGGTCTGTTTAACTCCATCACATCAGGATTTTGCCATAACCTCAAAAAACCCATAATATAAGCGATTTCGACTTCTCTTTGCATAAATCGCTGTAACTGTTTCTAGACAAAAATGACCCCCTCTTTTTTGTACTAGATCCATTGCAAATTAAATTTCCAATCCGATGATGTAGGGCACTGTATTCTACCGGCGCTTTGTAAGTGAGATATCGGCCGCCAAAGTGAGAGGTCCGAGGATTTCGCTTCTCGAGCGATACGGCCCAGCTTCAAGGACCATTTCTACCAAACGAAAGTTAACAAACATTCAGGGGTACGTAGAAAGATGTAAGAAATCGTTTGGCGCAAATCTGAGGTCGAGGCGTGCCTTGGTTTTCGACATATGGCCGCTCGAAGTCACCGGAAGGCGAAAATCGAATTTTTGTACCGATTCCCGAGGCTATATCTCGAAAACGAAACGAGATACAGAGCTGCAGTTTACTCTATTCGATCTTTCTCGCCTTTGAAATTTTGCAAAAAAATTAAAGTGCCAGCAAAAATCTGAAAAATCAGAGGTATATAGAAAGGCGAGAGAAACCGAATAGCGTAAACCACAGCTCTGTATCTCGTTTCGTTTTTGAGATGTAGCCTCGGGAAGCGGTAAAAAAAATCAATTTTCACTTTCTGATGCCTTCGAGTGGCCATATCGTGATAACCAAGGCGCGCACCAACCTCCGATTTCTTACGTTTTTCTACGTACCCCTGAATTTTTCCAGATTTTTCCTAGCTTTTATTTGGCAGAAATGGTCTTCGAAGCTAGGCCGTGTCGCTCGAAAAGCGAAATCCTCGGACCTCTCACTTTGGTGGCCGATATCTCACTCAAAAAGCTCAGGGAAAATATCGTGCTCCATATCATCAGATTGTAAATTTAATTTGCAATCGATATAGTAAAAAAAGGGGGAGTCACTTTTGTCTAGAGTCTAAAAGTTACAGCGATTTATGTGAAGAGATGTCGATATCGCTTAAATTATGGATGGGTTTTTTGAGGTCATGTCAAAATCTTGATGTTAACGGGTTAACTAGATATTCGGATTCAGCGATCCTAAAAACAGATAGTAAACATGGTCAGATCCCCAGGCCAGAAAGATTTTTTTGTGTGTGTGGCTGTGTTCTCAGGAAAATCATAAAATTTTTAAATCCAATCACTTATAGTAGATAGATTAATAAATATACTTTATTGTTCTAAGAAATAATCTTATCGACTAAATATAATGTTTACTTTGTTGTTGTCAATAAATTGCAATTATAGTGGCGCCAAATTGTATGTTTAGATTACATTTAAATAGCATGTCTTAAAACAACAATTTTATTCTTGTATATTTTTGAGATCTCAGAAAATATCGTAAAAGACGTTAGAACGAAATAGTATTTTGTTTCATATAAAAAAGTAATCTATGTTGTAAAACCGATTTTTTCGCCGTTTTCTATAAAATTTCCTAATGTACTATTTATGTCATTATTTTATGTCATATTGTTGTATCTTTAGTATTTAGTATTTCATACTTGTTTGTTTCAAAAGGCCTGTTCAACAGGCACACGAAAAAAAATGCTCTCTACTTTTGATCAGACCCTGTTATTATGTTTTGGACCTGCTGAATCCGATGCTGTTAGAATTGCTCCATCACATCAGGATTTTCCCCTAACCTCAAAAAATAACAAAGTCAGTGAAAATCTTAATTAGAAGGGGTTAGGGGAAAATCCTGACGTGATGGGGGCAAACCGACCCACAGTGGAAAAAGAAGTCTTCTTTTGGACAAAAATCTGCCTACAAGTCAAATCTTAATCAATTTTGATCTACTTTGGCTTAAAATGTATGTTATTGGCTACACTTTCAGAGTATACTGCCTAAATTGCAAACCCCGATTTTCTAACCTCAAAAAATGTATCAAATACGAGAGTAATCACTTTTTTTCTATTTCTACAAGTCAAATCTTAATCAATTTTGATCTACATTGGTAGGTTATTGGCTACAGTTTCAGAATATACTGCCTAAATTGCAAACCCCGATTTTCTAAAATCAAAAAATTCAACAAAACATAATTACCCTACTCAAAATTGTATTAACATGTTTTATAAATTACTTGCAGTTATTACCATATTTTGTTATAAAAAATATTTTTTTCGAGCCAATGAATTAAAATTTTACCTACAAATTAAAGAGGTTTGTAAATTATTTAAAAAAAGTGTACTATAAACAACAAAACTGGAATCTTTTATTGACAATAATTATCATGGAGATACATCGAAGACACTAATAATATATCTATCTAATATCTAATATCTATTTAAAAGATCCAATCGAATATTTTATTGTTATTAATTATCTTGAAGGTATATTGGAGAGGTTAACTAGATATTGATAATACCATCAGTCTACCAAATGTATTATTATAGATTAAAGTGCAAGCTTTATCACATTAAACAGGGAACTGAATAATTGTATTTTATAAGTGAATATATTCTAATTTTGTGCAAATATCAAAAATTATAGATGCGATATTATTCTCGCTTTTTCACTAAATGTAATTATTAACTATACCTATAAAATTGTTAATATTGACATTGTATTGATTTATAGAAACAGATTTGAAGAAAAGAACCTTTAAATTTCAATTTTAAATTGTTTTATATGAATTAAACATTGTTACAAAAATGAAATATAAAATTAAGAAAAAAAAGTTGTGTGAAATTATTTGGAATGAAGATAAACAAAAATATACAAAAAAAGATTTCATATTAAATAACATTAGGGATACATCTAAATTTGATGAAAATCAATTAAAGATGATACAGAAAAAAATTGATCAATTCTTTTATTCCTGACTATGACCGAAAATGGAATAATGTAAAAAGAGCAAAATCAGCTTTTCTTACAAAATGCCAACAATTTTTAAAAACTGATTTTATTGTTGATTTCGATATTGAAAATAGAGAAACATTTGAGACCCAATCTTGCTCTACTCCATCTCTACCTAAACTAGGTCGATCACGTTTAACATACGAAGAAGGGGCTCCAAATACTAAAAGGAGATGAATCAAAGATCTTTCTTCATCGTTTTCAAAAGATTAGGAAATCGGGGTTCACAATTTAGACAGTAAACGCTGAAAGGATAGTTAATAACCTTCATTTTAAGCCAAGGTAGATCAAAATTGATTAAGATTTGACTTGTAGAAATAGAAAAAGTGACTCTCATATTTGATACAATTTTTGAGGTTAGAAAATCGGGGTTTGCAATTTAGGCAGTATACTCTGAAAGTGTAGCCAATAACCTATATTTTAAGCCAAGGTAGATTAAAATTGATTAAGATTTGACTTGTAGGCAGATTTTTGTCCAAAAAAGGCATTTTTTTCTACTGTGCGACCCCGGAAATGTGGAAAGTAGGGGAGTCTACCCGAATGTACAATTTTTATCTTTTTTTGTGGAGCTCTGTTATCAGTATCAATATCAGAGTATCGTCTACTTCGAAAATACCTAACTACCAGTTTTAATACAAATTTATCTTCGGCGCTTTCGCCAAATTCTCGAATGGAAGTAAACTTATCTATTAGCGCACCTTATGCTAGAAATAGCTTGATGAAACCTATATGGAACTACCGCCAAGGCATAATCTGCAGCTTAACAAAAATGTTCATAGAAAACGTAATTCCAGAGTAATCATTGAATAAACATAAAAAAAAACTTACTTACGTGTCGAATTGAGAACGTCTACCTTTTTTAAAAGTCGGTTGCGCAGTCTTTCGTGGCTGCAAACTTGGTTTCTTATTACTGACAGGTCCTGACAACATATTAAAAAATTAGAACTACGTGATCTTTCGCAAGGTGGAATCCTTTTTTGTGTATAAATCAGGGTTGCCGACTACCCTCGCTCAAATTACCCATGCATGGTGGTTAAATTCCCCACATATTTGTCAGATTCCCCACATCGTCAGATAACATATATTTTTGTTAAATATACACTATTCAGTATAGTATATATCCCACATGACAAATTACTGATACTATACAGGCGGTATAATATTCACTACAGAGTATGAATATTTCTATTCGTGCCTATTCTCTATTTGTTTAGTATTGCACATTTTGAAATAACAATGTTCAATGTATTTTTCTTAATTGTGCTCTTAAAAATATATAGATACTTAATAGGTATTCGAAATTATTGAAACATATTTTTACAACCAATAGCCAATAGTTTCCAAAACTTTTTACCCCTCTTTCTTCCGCGTACAAATTTTCTGCGTACTCCGGAGGCCGAACGATACCGCTGTACGCATCTTTAAATGACGTCACGACTTCTTCGCTTGTCGCGTGTTATGTTCAAAATTATGACTTATTTTCACCACTACTACCAAATTTGTTGAAGTTAAACTCGTGTTACCAACATCATAGTCTTAATATATAATTAAATAACTAATACCAACCTTTTGAAAAATATGAGTCATTGGAAGACGCCAAGAGACAAGTTCTGTCCACGATTTGTTGCACGGATTATGTTACTTGTACAGAAAATGTATGTATGTCGAATTCCCAGCAATTCCCCACATAAGGTCATTCCCCACAGATTACCCACACAAGGTCCAAATTCCCCACAGATTGGGAAATTACCCACTAGGCATCGGTGGTATAAATTGACTGGCGTATAGACTTTTAGTGTGTTATTTATCTTTATTTTTTAAAACCATAATCTTTTTCAATATGCAATTTTCTGTAATTTGACACCACACAATATTTTGTGGTTAATTTTCCCACGGTTTCCCACTTTTAATCTAATATCCCCGTGTCCGTTGCAGACTTTTTTATAATGCTTAAAAAATTACCTTCGCGAAGCTTCTCCATTTTTATTTATTTAATTATATCGGTCGTGACGTATGAATGCGTTGGCGCTCCATTTTCTTATGATCTCAAAAATATTTTTGTACAGTAAATGTGTTAAATATTTTACAAATGGATATTGAAAGATGTTTTCTTGAGGCTCTTGTTAGCGCCAGATCCCTTTATTTCGAGCCTATGTAAATTACCCGCGAAAAAATGAAATCCTGGTCCTCCGAAGCAGAAGAATTGTTAACCGAGCTGAAATTTGAACATTCAAATCCAACAATGCAAAATAGCGATAATGAAAGTGATTCAGCGACCTCGAGAATCTCTATACACTGACTTTCAGCTGAAAAACTAATTTTTTAATAAAGATGTTGGTCATATTAGATTCGCCATTTTTATTTATTTTTTTTAATAATATAAAATTAAAAATCAGCGAACTCGGAAACACCTATACACTGTCTTTGAGCCGAATACTAGTTTTTTAATATATAAGTCGACCATATTGGATTCGCCATTTTGTTTTTTTTAACTTATATCAAAATCGAAATCAGCTACCTCGAATACCCGTATGTATTAATTTTCAACAATATTGAAATACATCTAAGGGTTTTGGCCACGTTTGTACATGTACGTAGTCATGTCACATTAAATAAATAGCATCTTAGGTATAAGACGTTTCTCTGTTGTGCTGTTGTGTATACATTTCATTCGTCAAAGAATTTCAGAAAATCATCAAGCAAAAGCATTTATTTCAGCAAAATTTAGTACTCGGACCTGATTTCGGTACACAATACGTCAGAGCTTGAAGATTTATGATAGCAGTGCTTTTTCGCACATCATATGTCCCAGTAATCAAGTTAATAAGGTACGTGCTGTTGCTAACTAAAGCGACTCTCTCTAATTCTCTCTGAACATTCAGAGAAATAATATCAACGGATTGTCAGTCCCCGTCAACCGCTGATATCTGCTTATTGCATAAAGCTTTACGGTATGGTAGAGAATTACAGTTCCACAATACATTCGTTTGCGGTAACGTTGGCGATTTATTTTCGACGTTACGGTGACAATCAAAACGCTTTGCAAATCCTGAAATGGGTGTATAAAAATGTATGCATTAGCTGTTCGCGGCTATACACACACCGGCAAAATTTAAAGGAAGGGAGATTAATTGGCATATTTTTTGTCTCCTGACCAATTTCAGCGGAATCTTTTAAAATCAAAGGTTAACTAATAGCTAGCTAATTGTAGTTTGTTTTTCAAAGTTTCATGCTATGTTAGAGCGTGTATAAAAATAGTACAAAAAGTAACATTTTTGCAAAAGATGAATAGTACATTTTAAAATTTTAAACAAACATTTTTCATTTTACATCGTTTTAGGGGTAGTTTTCACCCTCTGTAATTAACCAATTTTAATCAAATTTGGCTCAATTTGTTATTTAAGATTAATATTCAAATTATTGCAAAAATAACTTAAAAGGGATTGTTTTTTCCAAATTTCGGAGGTTGTTCCATATTTCAGGGGTTCGGAACCACGATTTTCCGAATCAGCGACTCAAAAACCCTATACAGTAACTTAAAAAAATATTTATAGTCCAGTCAGTGAAGAAAAAAAAAAAAAAAACGCGAAACCTCGGACTCCGATTAGGAAAGATCGATATTCATGAAATAAACGACATTTGATTAGTATGGTGGATGCCACCCCTTCTCGTGGGTGGAAATTAGTGAACTGAAAATATCCACAGAAATCGATAGAGGGATGAATTCAAAGCAAAAGTTGTGCTATGAACATTTTTGAATAAATCAATATTTTTCTAATTATTCGCGATTGAAAGATGCATGTTTTAGGGCGATTTTTCACCAATAACTTGGAAACCTTATGTTTTATCAAAAAAATCCTCAGTAGCAAAAATGAAGCTTATAAGACAACAAATCGATTGTTTTTTTTTTAGTTCTGTAGATGCAATACGAACCGAGTTATGGATCGTTGAAGGTGAAGGTGAATTCGAACCTATCAACTTTAAATAACTGAAAAATGACGAATTCTTAAAGGAAAACTTCTCAGACCTTTTTTAAAGTACTTGAAATAAACGTTTATTAAGCTTTAGTAAAAGTCGTGAGCATAAAAACTTACGGAGTTATGATGAAAATAAAATGGTTGTCTCGTTTTTTCGGATGAAAAATCTGCAATGAAACCAATAGCTTCACCGGAAGAATTGAAATTAAACATCCATTGACAATTTACTTTATTTAGGTACTAATAATATGTTCTAGAAGTTTGAAGAGTTTAAAATGCCTAAAGGACATCTCACACCTCTAAGGGGTTTTAAAACACCGACAGAATTTCTTGAAATGTTAGTATGTTGTTGGGGCTGTCAAAATATAGCATTTTGTTCAATTGGACCGACCTAGCTATACAGGGTGATACAGAAAATTCGGTTCAAAGTTGGGGGGGGGGGGGGTGTAGATCACTTTTCCAGTGGTCCACCGACAATGATAAAAATTTATAAACATTCCGAACTACCTGTATGATTATATGTTATTGTCTTAAAAGTAAGCGTTTTAAAATAATAAATATGCAGACTAACCTAGTATTTATAACAAGTACATTAACTATCAATTAGTTAGGTTTCGTGCCGATTGTCCTCTAAAACGTTTCATTTTGACAAAACTATGGTCCAAAACAACAACTTGGGAACAAAATAATAATTATTACGGTATTATTTGAGGCCCTTCAGCCCTATGTGCAGCATCTAATACATAAGTTAATAAACCTTATGATGGGTATTTCACTGTTTGCTGGTGTCTCGCATAACCTAAGTACCATATTACAATAGCAACATGAGCACAGACACAAAGAGTTCTTGCACCCACTTTACAGTTACAATAGGTACCAATGGTAGGATCAAGCTGGACATCATCAATTGGAGGAAGCAAATATGATTTAAAATACTGTGTTTTACAGCTTGGGTAAAGAAAATATTTTTGCTCTTAACAATCCAGGTTCAAATTGTTGAAGTTGGAAAGTAAATTCGTTATTCGCTTTTCTTTCCGCAGCGTCCTGAATGCATGCTGGAGCTAGTTTTACTTGGTATGTGCCAAATGTTTTGAAAACTACATACTTTAACGGTAAAATAGGAAACGCGACATCAACATTGTCCATATTAATCCAAGGACCACCACCACGACGTAAGTTAAAGTTACCTATCTCGATTCTTCTCTGCAGTAGATTTTTAGGGTTACGTGCTACAGCCAACATTCTTTCATCAAGTTCTTCATTAGCATCCTGCATTTGAATTAAGCCTCTAAATGCATTTATAAGAGCCCAAGTTAATTTTCAAAAGTGGGCCAAATGAAAACAATGCTGCATTGGTATTAAGTTTCTAAAAAACTTGAAAATTTATTTTAAATGGCCATTTCGCGACTCCACTATCCAATGAGTCTTAGTTATTTTTCTGGAAAGATTTGGCTCTTCAGTAGTAAATTGCCTTTGGTTTCTTAAAAGTACACATTTTTTTAACACAAAATAATAATAGGCATATTTTACCGGAAAAGTATGACGCTAATTGAATTTAGAATATGAGATCTCACAACTGATAATTCATACTTTGAATTGAACCGAATTTTCTATATCATCCTGTATAGCTAGGTCGGTCCAATTGAACAAAATGCTACATTTTGACAGCCCCAACAACATACTAAAATTTCAAAAAATTCTGTCGGTGTTTGAAAACCCCTTAGAGGTGTGAGATGTCCTTTGAGAAAAAAACAAATTTTGGCGCTTACACAAATATATTTGTGCTATTTTTCCTAAAGTGGTAAATTTGAGACTGATTACATTTATTTTTGATAAATCTACACATGTACTAATTTCGTCATTTCAATTGAAAAAAGTCAATATGTAATTGGTCACCAACGTGTTAGTTTTTAATCTCCCACACGGTTAAATTTAAGATATGCACGACACACAGTACAACCCATTTCGCAATCCATCTAGATTATAAACTGAATGAATTTGTTTCAAGTGCTCTAGTTGCCTTAGAAATTAGTTTCACGGGGTATAAAGGGCTCAAATTTCGTGTGTAACATTACACGTACTTCCATTACGTTTTTAATCGTGTACTTTCTATACCGGCTTACTTGGAGGGCGTTATTCTCCCTGTTCCTTTTAGGTTTGCCAGGAGAACAGTTCGCTGGGTTTCGGTGATTTCGCAACTTTTTCCTCCTTTTCCGTGTACATTTGGACACATTAGCATGCACCGCGTGAAAAACTACTTGTAACGGGCACGCCTTTGGAAACAGAGCTTCTACTAACCGTTGATTTCGAAGAGGATTGCATTCTTTGCGACGTGATTTTAAGTTTATAAAGTAGTACAGTCCGTGAAGCAAATTTTAAAACATTGAGATTATTTATTTAAGTCACTTATTTTTCTAAAGAAATGTAGTTTGTGACAGGAAAATTGTCAAAAGGGTAATAAACAACGGCGAAATAAAAATTGTTTGCTATTTGTCCAGTTTTCTAATAAGTTTAATGTCTGTATTGACAATATTTGCAATAAATATATTTGAATATAAGAGAGAAAGATATTATTTCTAACTTGAAATTATTACATGAACCTGCATAGAATTAAGAAATGATTTTCTCTTCAGTTTTTCTTATTTCACAAAAATATCAATATATAACAATTAAAAACATTAAGACAAATTCAACTGCCCTTTAAAAAAAAGATTGTTAATCGTCGTCGCCCGGATACTTGAACCTTGTTATCTAATATCGATATTAAGATCGGTTAAAAAAATGTGACAAAAATTGAATCACCTAAAAAAATGGTTAGCAAGAGTTATTAAATAAAATATTACCGTCAATCAGTTAATCGAACCTTATTACCTGATACCGATATTGAGGTCGGTTGAAAATACTCCTCTATGTGATATTAGGATGACAGTGAAGTTTCATTTTATAATTTTTAGTGGCTTCTTATGTAGTTTCTGCAAATTAGAAGAAAATATCCGTCGTTTTGAATGTTTTATCTTTAACATCAAACATGTCAGTAAATTCTCATATCCCCATGTACCAAATTTCATACAAATCTGCAGCTGTTTTGCAAATATGTTAGACCTATTGGATTCGTCATTTTGAATTTTTAACTGTGACATCAGATGCAGTACCACCTACTCCGAAAATACTTGACTCCTGACAAAACAGTTTTCCGTTATCACTATTATAGCCCAGTCGTCAGGGGTTTTAAGGCGTCACTAAATGTTATATGGCTGAATTTTTCAGGATAAATATTTGTTCTGGTGTAGAATACGAGGACAAAAAGTTTACGGCTGTAAGGTGCCGGCGACCCCTAAAAAAATCGAAAATATTGACCGAAATTCGGTTTTTGGCCTATAACTCGAAAAATAAAAAAAATATGTAAAAAAACTACTAACACTTGGCGATGGAGGGAGAAATTTCATATCAAAAACGTATATGAAGCTTTTTTGTACGATCAAAAATGTAGGCTCCAGATGTCTTTGTTTAACGCACGAGAATGGAACGTTGCGACACATAAGTACGGCTTGTGAAGCGTGCGCGGTCTCGGACGCGCTACACCAAATTCGTTGTAACTTTTTAACTAATTAATGAAATTGAGCTCAACAAAGCTTAAATGAAACGAGAAACATGTGACTATTGGATTATCATATTTTCAAATATAAAATGATTGTATGTAGGAATAGTACATATATGAAGTCGGAACATAAAGATATTTCCGATGAAATCGGTAAAAGCTCTACCATTTCTACAAATTTTAAGATAAAAACCTGGAACTTTCATACACTACTCTAGAAGTATTGTGTAAGAAGATCCGATGAGTGAAAAAAATCTCAAACATTTATTTTTGAAGATGTACACTTCCAAAATTTCAAAATATTAAGAAAGTGATAAAATTTGATATGTATTACTAACTTTAATCGCCTATTGCTCAGGTTTAAATCGCGTTATTAGATTTCTGTAGGTGCGATTTTTGAAGATTGAAATGTATATTTTGTACAAGGGGATTTATCTTAAAAATTGAATTAACCCTCTTTATTTTACGAAAATAGAAGAAACATTTTTCTTTGCTCCAAAATTCTTAAAACTAGTGGTAAAATAAACGCTAATAACTTTTATCCTTTTTACCTATCCATCAGATCTTTTTATACATTATATCAAGAGTAATATGTTTCAGATTTTTATCTGAAGAAATGGTAGAGCTTTTACCGATTTCATCGGAAATCTCTTTATGTTCCGACTTCATATATGTACTATTCCTACATACAATCATTTTATATTTGAAAATATGATAATCCAATACCCACGTGTTCCTCGTTTCATTTAGGCTTTGTGGAGCTCGATTTCATTAATTAGTTAAAAAATTACAGAGAATTTAGTGTAGCGCGTCCGAGACCGCGCACGCTTCACGAGCCGTACTTATGTATCGCCACGTTCTATTCTCGTGCATTAAACAAAAAAATCTGGAACCTACATTTTTGATCGTATAAAAAAAACTTCATGTACGTTTTTGATGTGAAATTTCCTCTATCGCCTAGTGCTAGTAGTTTTTTGATACATATTTTTTATTTTTCGAATTATTGGCCATAAACCGAATTTCGGCCAATAATTTCGGTTTTTTTAGGGATCGCCGCACCTTACAGCTGTAAACTTTTTTTTATCGTATTCTACACAAAAAAAAAATACTTGTTCTGAAAAACTCAGCCGTCTAACATTTAGTGATCGGTTTTTAACAATTTCTGTCTCTGACAATGGGCTATTAGTTCAGTCAGGGGTGTTAGCACCCAAGTTAGAAATTTTAGTCATTTTAGCGCTCCTTTGACTGGATTATATAACATTCTCCAAATTCTCGATTAAAGCCACTTTTTTCGATTACTGTTCATCTCCGAACCATACTCTACAGTTTGCATGGAGGTCACTGTAGCCATTCCAAAGTAATCATTGCACATACATCAAAAAAAGAAAAACAGTTACGGGTCAAAAAATTTTATAGTTTGTTAAAAATATAGTGAATTGATTCTATGGTTGGCTTCTTGTGAAACAATATTATAAATTCACAAATGTTTAAAACTTCCCTCGTATTCTCTGTATCTACTCTTCACGGTAGCCTAAATAACTAGAAGGCAAATATATTAATAAAATATTTTTGAAACATTAAGCACAATTTTTCTTTACATTTATGAAAAAACAAATAAAAGTATTTGTTGTAGCCAGAAACTTTATTATACGAAAGTGCAATATACTCCATTATAAGAATGTTACCTTTCTATCTTATTAAGTGTATTAGAAACTTATTATGACGATGTGTAGTGTACATGACATTCTCTATGTAATCTCTTTTAAATGATCTTATAAAACGGAGAAGCTGTCTTCTAAAGTACTGCTTCTTGTGACATTATTCAATGGTCTCCTCGATTTCCATATACAGCTAGATTTCTTCCTATAGGGTGTATATTAACAGTTTGAAATTTTTATCAAGTTTTTATCGTGAAGCATTTGTACGGGTTCTATGAGAGGTTTTTTCAGTGGTTTCTCATTTCCTTAGATTTTCTTCTCGACCCTTGAATTCTTCCTGATTTTGCCACAGAAAATGCATTACCTATTCAATAACTCCAAATGATGATACATCTTGAATTTCTACAGAAACAGAAGCGTAGATTCCACTAGATAGGTGTGGCAAATTTCTCCATGTTGGTATGCAGTTTGATTGTTTAAATGTTTTTAAGTGATTTAAGTGCAACATGTTTTCTTATTTTTCCAAAGCTTCTTGTTTGGCAGTACAATTTCACCTTTAATCTCTTCAAAATTTGACGTTCCATGCTTCACAACTATAGTTTTTCAAATCTAAAACAAAAAATATGAACAAAATAATTTAAGAAATAAAATAAAAATAAGAATAAAATAAGGTTTATACAAATAAAAACTTAAGGAATGGTCCCAACATGAATGTTTATTCATTCATAGCATCTACTTCAGCGACCCAACATTTTTACATGTCCTTAAAAAATTGCCATATTCATGATGAAATCGAACTACTGTAATCAAAAACAAGACTTTACCTTCCTCATGAAATAAATAGAAAACGCGTACAGATAGAGTAAAAATGATTACATAAAATGTTCCTTATAGCTTCCTGAGAATTAAAAAGAAAAGAAGTCTAGCTCAAATCCGTAAGAAGATACTGCGATGAAAATATACTGGCATTAACAAGGTTTGGTGACCATTTTGATGGCATCTTAATTCAGTTACCATTATCGGATTTTGATACTTTCCTCCTGTAAAGGTTTCTAGGAAATCCAATTGCGGTTTTGGCTCTATGGGGGTAAATAAAAATGGACTAGCTCTTAGACTAATTATGAACATTGACATTATTTCTGTTACACCATTTTTTCTAGCACTGTTGATATATTAAATGAGAAATTCTCAAGGGGCTATGATAAAATGAATAAAATCATTTGTTAATTAATTTTATACCCTTTGTAGTATCCTGATGATGGTGTTATAAACTGAAAGTGTAATAATTTTATTTGTGTGAATGACAAAGATCCTGTTAAGAAAATGTATTTAAAGAGAATTTATTAAGGTTAGAGAATATACTTAAATGTTTATATAATTTTGAATCGGTTTCCTTTTCATTTCATTTGCTAATTATAACGATATAAATAAAACAAAATTTTCGAATTAAGCGTGCTACTTTATGTAACCACTCGTGATTTTTTCTCTTTAAAACTAAAATAAATTCCATTCCATGTTCAACGTCCTATGGTCGTTTAGACATATTGCGTGTATCACGGTTATAATATGTGTTACGTGGTCAGTTCATAAAAAAATATGAAAGTATATCACTGTTGATTAATTTAATCACATACTAGATTGGAATTCGTGGGCCTTTGTGTACGCTAAAACGGCGTATAATTTTATCAGAAATGTAAAATATACGAAGCGCCTGTATGAAATTCGTAAAATACGTTTGCATTTCCCACAGCGTATGCGTGCAATTTTGCCAGAACAAAAATTAAAAAGTTAAATCAGGCCGGCAAACTCCGAGCGATAAATTTCTGTGTAGCCGAAACAGTTGTTTTATGTATCACTAATATCTACGAAACTTTTCATTGCTGGTTAATATCAAAAAACGTGCTTTGAAAATTACGCCTATCATTGCAGAGTTTTGATTGATTCTTAAATTACGTTTTTAAAAATTATTTCAAAGAAAAAACAAACATAGTTTAACAATTTTCAAGTCGGTTTTGGAATCGTGCCTAAACGTTTGTTTTTTACCTTAATTTTTATTGAAGATAAAATGTTTTGTGTAAAAAGTGACTCGTTAAGAAATGTATCTCAAAAAACATCTGAGGTATTCAAATACTGCTACAAGAGTTTTTCCAGTCTATTCATAGAATATCCTAATGGTGGAGTCAATGAAGCTTTTTACCTCGGAATTCTCGAGCAGTAAATGGATTTTCATGATTCCTTCTGTAATGTCTTTTCAAGACTATGTAAATTAATCTTAAAAAACTCCCAATGTCGACGTTTTTTTTGAGGATGATTTCCCACCCCGTCTAGGGGGATGAAAAAAACTAATGATGATGAATCAATCTAATAGATAAAGAATTAAATTGTAACAGAGCAAATAAAGTAAACAGTTTTTTTTTAACATTGAAAAGGTTAATGTTCGCATATAGCACAAAAGTTACGAGTTTTTTCCAAGGCCGTCGACATGAAAGAATCAAGGTCAGGTGATGTAATACTGAGCGAGAGCCTGTTACTATGTGGGAAGCGATGCGGTGGAGTCGGTCAGCGCCAATCGATATTGTACCGCCTGTTCAACTATTTTTTCCATGCTATAGCGCTGTTTGTCAACTCCTGGGTACGCCGAATTTTTATTTTCATTGTATGGCACAAAAAAGAGGACTATAGAATGACAAATACTTTGATTTTTTCCTTATTTCTGTCTGGTGAATTATTCTAAAACTATGACAGATTAAGGATAGCGCTCGAGCGTTTATAAGTCGAAATATAATATTTAAATCACAAATATCTAAAAAACAATCAGCATGACGTTAAAAATACATATGATAGAAATGAAAGGTCTTGAAGTTCTCTCTTAATCTTTTTTTATACCTTAAACTTTAAAAATAAAAGTTATGTGCGATATAATGTTTTGTATTTTTTTTTATTTGAGTTTTTCTTGCTATTATTGACCGTACAATGAAAGTTTTGAGAATCTTTATTGGCTTTGATAATACACAGTCTTATAATATTCTTCAAATGTTTTAGTATTTTTAAAGCACTCGTTTTAGAAAATACTATACCTACTTTAAGTTATAGAAAAATTCAATTTTTTTACAAAAATTATTTTCTCTAAAAATAATGGAAAAACTGTTGTATTAGGGGGGAAAATGATAAAATGATAGAATACAAAAATAAAGCTTATAAAGCGATGTTTAATTTGTATTTTATCATTTTTTCGCTTAATACAACAGTTTTTCCGTTACTTGCAGAAAAAATATTTTTTCCAGTAAAAGCGACACAACTTTCTATAAAAAATATATTCTCTGATAATTGATTGAAGGAGCGGTTATAAATAAAAAAAACGCATTATTATTTATTTTATATTTTCTACCACAATGTATTTAAAAAATTGCGACTGCAGTTTCTACTTACAAACTTATTGCCAATCAAAAACACTGTATTTTTTGTGAGTTGAAACTGCAGTCGCAATTTTTATAAATACATGGTGGTAGAAAACATCGTAGTGTGTTTTATTTATTTGTGCAATATATTTTCTAAAATGAGTGCCTCAAAAATACTAAAAAATTTGAGCATGTTTAGTAAGTGTATTATCAAAAATTAATATAGTATATTAAAGTATAAGTGGATATTAAGGTCTTTAAAACACGCGCGATTTTTTGAGCACGACGGCGTAGCAGGAGTGCTCGAAATAGAGCAAGTGTTTTAAAGACCAATTATCCACGAATACTTTACGCAATTTTTTTTTATTGGTACACTTTGAAATCATAAATACTGGTATTATTACTACAAAAAATAGAAATAAGAATTAAGAATGTAAAATGGTTGAATTTGTGATGTGACATCAGGATACCTGTCAGTGTCAAATGAGGAATACAAAAATTAATTTGCAATCTGTCACATAGGATTAATTATTGTCACTACAGTTGTTACTGATTGTATATTGCTTTAAAATGAGTTCTAACATTGATTACTTAAATAGAAAAGCAGATTCACAGTTAATACCGCAAAAATTCCTGTCAGATCAATAATTAAAAAGTTGACATTTTGACTCGAGTTGTAGTTGTTGCCATGGTAACTTTAAAACACGCGCGTTTTTAAAACTTGGATTTAAACACTCTGAGACCTACTTTAAATTAGCAAAATAGGGTACCAATAAAAAAAAGATTTTAAAAATTATCGTTCTATAGCCAAATAGCTGAGGGAAAAATCCAAAATTAAAAAAAAGAAAATAATATTGATTGAGTAAAAAACATTCGCATGTTACAAACACTTGTAACCGTTGCAAAGGGCTTTTTGAGTTATTTAGTGAAGTTTCCAGGACTTTAAGAGGAGTTCTCATATCACTTTTTTTGTCTGCCAAGCTCAAAGAAACAGCTTTAATAATTATTGTTTAAATGTTATTTGTGGCATTATCTTATTTTTTTTCCTAATTCTTTGGGACTTTCTGCCACATGTGAATTTTTTTCTTTTTAAGGTTTAATAATGTATCTAGCGGTTACAAATATGTCAGGTAATTGCGGGCTGACTCCTATACCATATGCATTCAGAGATATTTAAGGAAAAAAAAAACAATGTTGAAATTTTTTTTATACAAGTATCTCCTGGGGCTCGAATTAATTTTAAAACTTTTTGCTACACTTTTTGTAATATTTACAAGTTCCAGCAAAAAAATCCTATTGCAGTTCTTTAGTTTTACTTCACTACGAAAACAAGAAGTAAATTTATGACAAAATGGAAATTTGTATCATTCATGTAAAAGCAAAGTAATATTAAGTTGTAGACATGCGATGAACAGTAATGGTAATTTTTATTCGAAAAAGGAAATTGTTCGATGATAAGCGAAACGAACGTTGTGCTAACACGCCATCTATTCAATTAATTTCCATAAGTCGTTGAGAAACTTTTGCACATTGTAGTTCTAAATTATCGTCATTAATACCTAACTACTAAGTAGCCTTGTTTGCATAGCAAGTCGCTATATAAGGCTCAAACACTAGAGATATAAGTTGTTGCTGGCTATGTACATTTTTCAAAGAGGGTGGATTACGGGAACTTGTACAAATTATCTAAAATTTAAAGTTGTTTAAGTTTAAATTTGTTGAGTTTTATTTATTAGGTACTTAGATATCTGAGTATGTAATACCGTGAACGTGATGAAATTACAACAAGGTCTGGTGTTCCTCAAGGCTCCGTTTGATGGCCCCTGCTTTTACCATCATTATGAAAAACCATCAGAGTAATGCTTTGTTGTATACTGAAGACATGAAGTAATATTTGTATAAGTTCCTAAAATGGAAATATTTGTATTATGTTACAAAATACATCTAAACTATTGCCCTATTTATGTTGAATTTGTTAAAATATAGGCCATATTTGAACTGCAACATTTTTGAAACTATATTGTTTTTTGTAAATGTAAATATTTTCTATATTGTCGATTTTTTTTTATTTCGCATATACACTGCCCGGATTATAGAATGGCATTTTTAACTCTTGACATACCTCTAAAACATTTTCAGCCCCCTTCTCTCAGGCTAGTGGGGGCATATACAAAAAACAAATTTTGCAGTACGTAATGATTTCATGAATAACAAACGAAAGGAAGAAAATTAAAATATGATGCAAGTAATTCCAGAAAGTTCTTTGGTAGTATAATTCAAGTTTATCTCAATTATAAATTAGGAACAAGACTGGTAAATGAAGCCTTAAATCAACTTCAAATTACGGGAATGAAGTAGCCATCAAAATCGCCAGATTTAAACCGTATTGTGCCCGTATGGTCTCATTTAAAATTAAAAATCCGCTCTCGAGAAAATCTACGGGCAGGCGTACCTCAATATTTAGCAAACATCCTCAGTGTAAGTATGCCTTGGAGATGTCTTGCGGTTAAAAATACCAGAGGAAGATCTATCCAACGGTGCTACAGCCAATTTTGAATTACAAAATTTAAAAAAAGTTCAAGTGTGCACTTCAAAGAGCTACAGACCTGGTACAGAAACATTTTGATATCTTACATAGCTACGGAGATATAGAGGGTAGCCCATTTAAAACAGGTACACTATATATTTTTGTACAAATTAAATTTTAAATTGAAAAACGTTTGTTTGATGACGTAGGTGGCAAACTGAAAATTTATCATTTAGGCGCCAGATAATGCCAAAAAAAGGTAGACTAAGTTCATTGTTAAATAATTAATATTTGTGAATTAATTAATAGCGATACACTGACGTTTTCCTACTGATTAATGAAGCAAAAAATTATGAAAAAAAAATCGAATAGGTCTGCCATCGATATATTTTCTGTTAAATTCACAAAGAAAATTTTAATAGTGCTGTGCTGACGAATTTTGTGTCGTGTAAGCTTGGACTATTAAGAATATCTTACTCGAGTAGAGAAAAAATCGACTCTTTAGAAAATAGTTGTCCTACGTCGATGGTCCAAAATTATTCATACCGATATTTCACTTCCTACTGTCACAGATTTTTAAGATCTCAACAAAGTGAATATGAAATAAAATTGCACCAAGTCGGCCGGTGTATTGGACCTTATTACCTAATATCGATATTGAGGTTCTCCCTTGTTTAGGATATGCCAATATAGACTCATGTGACTACTGTATAATACACATTCACCCCTGTGTAACACAGTAATCTGCTTGGCCACATCGTATATATTAATTTTTTTTTTCAGATAAAGTCAAAGCAATAAATCTGCTCCTTCGTTTTCCGTTTTGCAGGACGCGTCGTTTTGGTATGGAACATTTGTTACCACTATTATAAGAATGTTGTCTTACTACATGATATCTGATATACTGTATTCTAACAGAACCATAAATAAAAATGTATAGCTTTGGCCTCTATAGAACAAAAGGAGCTTTTTAAATTATGTCAAGTATATCCGTTGTAAAAGTCTCAAATTTAATGTTTTCATCAATAACATTGTATAGGACACGAAATAAGAGATAAAACTATAACAGAAGGACAGAAATATATTGTTAATGCGTCTTGTAAAGTTCATCAGTCAATATTTATACCGAAACAATAATGTGTGGTTAAGGAAAGTTTTTATCGAAAAGTCTACACACTTCTCCGATTCCTGATTTATGATTTCCCTTATGAGGAAAACTCCAGTTTTCTCATGGGATCGTATATAAAATTTTGTATTCAAGACTACCGTTGTGGGAATTGTATCCCTCAAATATTAGTGGGTTATTCCGCATCGTTATTGCCGTTGGAATCGTTAGGAAAATTTGTTGTTCATAGCGTCTCCTTGCAAGAAACGTACAAGATAATAATGATTTTAGTATTATTCTTGACTCATGTTATAGTCCAGTGCATTATTATGAAAACACTTCGGGGATTTGAACGAAACCTTAGGAAATGTGCTCTACAAATCATTAATTTAAAAGTTTACCAATTAAGAACGCGTGCAGATATAATTTTTTTAAACTCAAAAAAATCAATATTTTGTAAGAAATATTTTGAAACCGTAACAACTCAAACAATTCAAGTGATAAAATTATTAAAAAAAAATATGTTACAAAAATTTTCGAGGTTTAAAATTTTGATATTAGTATTTTAAAATGACTGATGTTAACTGAAATATGGTGCAGAAATCATAAGAAATATATAAAAGTGTGACATTTATGTGTTTTCGAGGTCGTTACATTATAAATTCATTATTTATTTTGAATAAAGATTAATGCAATGATCTTTAAAATATAGCAAAGAAATATATTTAAGATTCTTGACGTCAGTGATATGAAACATTTATTTCGTTTCCTAATTTTATAAAAACTATCTTTTAGGTAGAATCAATGTAGTCAAAATCAAGATCAGCATCTTTTGATACTACTACAGCACTTTTGTTGCGAGACACTCTATCGGTGATTTGACGTCTAACAAATTTTGCAAAAATGTTACTTTTCGAATTATGTTTTTTAAATGGGCTTCAAAATGACATGAAGCTTTGGAAGACAAACTGCAATTAGCTAGCTTTTGGTTAATTTTACTTCCACATTCACGTAGTGGAGTGGAAGTAGGTATAGTAAGTAATCGTAAAAAAAAATCTAAAATTTTTCTTCTTGAAATAGCCTTCGAAAGCCATGAAACGTCGAGATTTTAAATTTGAGCAAAAACTAAATTTTCTGTCTGTCGATCTGTCTGTCTGTCTGTATCTTGTTTTTGTGCGCACGTTTTCTCTGAAGCGGTTTAAGATATTGACTTGAAATTTTATACACATATACACTATAACAAGATCTGGAGCTGGATTTTTTGAACTTATACGGTAAAGGGTTGGGGTTTAAATAGGGGTAAATAGTGGAAAATAAGCAAAGCAAGCTGGTAAGAGTACAACAATTTGGGATTTGGTGTATATACTAGAAGCCAAGGCCCCAGATTTTTTAAATAATATTTACATCTCCCGCACCACCCTCACTCCATTATTAAAGGGGTTGATAAAATAAAATTAAGATATTCATTTAAAATTTGGTACACATATACATATCATAATTACACCTGGAATTAGATTATATTTTGAGATGATTCTGTTGAGGGGTTGGAATTTGGTGTAAATACTAGAAGCCAGGGCCTCAGATTATTAATATTTTTCCAGAGGCTTGGAAAATCTGGATGTAGAAGTAGTGATTCCTTAGGCATCAGTTTTCATTTTAGGAGAGTATGTTCTTTGTTTGGGGAATAAAAAAATATGTAGAAAGAAATGCCAATCAATCTGTGTTCTTTTAAATTTGCCGGTGTCTGTATTGTGAGGTGTAAATGTAAATATAAGGTTTATTTTACCTGAGTTATATTACCCTGTGTTGCAGTCAGCACCTTATTGTTAATTAAGATGATAAGAAATGCTCTTCCGAATGGAGCACATTTATTATGTAAGTAACTGTGATGTATTGAGCTGTTTTCGATTTTGCATAATGCATTCGTCTAGGGTTAGTTTGCAGCTCCAGCCGTGACTTATCTGGGCTAATTACAGATATCTATTTATCTCCCCAGACCTGAGTTTTACGCTACCTTTCTTATCTTCCTTATGTGCGACGTATAACATATTTTATGACTCTTAAATCTGTCCACCCTAATTGATGGTGTGTTTGATATTTCACAGTTCTACGTAGGGTAGTATAGCCTACATAATTTAAGATTTCTTTTCCTTAGATAAATCATTCTTAATTCAAACTTTTATGTGAACTGGAGGTTCTTCGTCAAGGTAACTGATGAGATTTTTTAGACCCTGTCGGTAGGATGGTGAATGAAATTTGCTTCTGTTTTATTAATACAGTGCAGTTAGTCAAATATATGCCGTTGTTTCCGAATAGTTCCTCCTTTAGTCGATTTGAATAAAACCGTTAGCAATTTATTCAAAAAATGATGCAACGAAAACGTATACCTAGAGGTTTTTGAAGTTGCTGACTACGAATCTGAATTCAAAAATGAAGTGTAGTGATCCTAAATATTAAAATTATGCATAAGATGTAAAAACGTATCTCTATAAATGCAGAGTTAACATATCACATTTTCTTCGGTGACATCTTGAAGACAATATAGGCAACTCTGGCCGCTGTAACCAGTATATGACATTACATACATTGATAAATATTATGGATTGGACAGACAGTATTTTAATGGAATGAACGGAACCTGCAAATACACACACCGACTTTAAAGAAATAAAACACGATCTACCTTACCCAGACAATGCCAATCTTTCGGCAACCTCTCTAACCACATCCTCTTTTCGTTTGGCAAATTCTTTTATTTCCCCCCCTTGTTTTAAATTTATTTTTGTTGCTTTTTGTTCATTTTTCCAAATTTATAACCCGAAATTATAGAAATGAATAATATTTTAAACCAAGAAGCCTAAGCGGTCTGGCATCACCGCTTTAAGACCGGTTTTTCGTCTAGATCTTTTTCCTGTCTCAGTAATCAAAATTTATTAATATCCGATTTCTTTTTAAATTAAGTTTTATTCCCCTTTTGGGCATTTCAATCGCTACCCGCATTTGCCACAGGTGAAGGTTATTTGCGTTTTTAGTCTTTATAATCTATATTGTTAAGTAATCCCTGCCCCTCCCCGTCCAGTCATACAATTCTCACGGCACTATTGTGCCGTTGATGTCTGGCTGGCTTCGGGCTGGGTGCAGAATTACCTTATATATGCCTAATTTCTAGACAGCCATGAGTTTCTTATTACAATGTTTGTTTATTTTGCAAAATTATACCAACTTAATCAATTTCAAATTGAATGTCAACGTATAAGGATCCGGTAGTTGTTGCATTATATTTGAAACATATATTTTCTCTGCATTGAAGTTCGTTGTGGTTTTCATAAGTTCTTCCGATTATTGGCCTTACAAGCAAAGTGTTTTGGCCATATGTTTTCATAAGTAATTGTTTAAATTTGTTTTGTTTTTGTTTGCTATCGCCAGCTTGATTGTAATACAGTCCATAATGGGTGATGTAGCTCCGACTAAAATTGCTAGAGTTCTAGCAAAGATCGAAAATGGCCAATCTTACATCATATGCTTAGAGGCACGCACACAGACTTGGTGGTGATTGATGGGGCACTTTAACTGCAGACAGGTACATAAGAGTTGTTCTGCAAGATTATGTGGTACCTTTCACCTCATATACCGGGTAAATTTTCTCTCAATCCAAGACAATCCTAGCCCGCACATCACTCGTGTAACTGACTTCAAACCAAGTGGAAAAACCACAATGGTTTGGCCTGCATGTTTCCCGGACTTGAATACAATTGAACATGTATTGGACACGCTATAAGAAAAGAGTTGCTCTAATTGAAATATGGAAGAACTAGCCTAAGAAACTTTAATAGTTTTTCCAATTATAATTTTTTTCCATTATATTTCCTATATTATGTGCTTCTTATTTCATATGGAAATGAGCGCTAGGTCTGCATATAGACATTATTCATAATTTCGGTATTGTCGGAAACACCGCTGTCACGCGTATTGTGCTGGGTATTAAGGTTATTTAACTTCAAATGGAACATAATCGACTTTCCAATCGTTTTCCAATTACGTTTTACAATTGCAGACGAGATTGTTATGTGCGAGTTGCTCCACGTTGATGCTTTTATGTGATTCTTAATTTAATAATATACTGTACGCCTTAGAAAATTGTACACTATTATATTTGATTTTGCAAATGGATTAATTTCGTGAGCCAATTTTATGCTGAATAAGCAGCTCGACTCTAATTAAAAAAAAAATCTGGGGATCTGACCTATGATATCCTACGTATTTTGATGCGCTGATCCGATAAGAGCAAAAAAATCTCACGAGACGTTTTAGTTCTACAGCCTCTCTGAGGTTCCTGTGGAGGTGGGAGGTGAGAGAAATATTCGAATACAAACACTGACACCAAAGAACGTATATGGGGATTTTCGGGGTTAGAATTTATTGATGATAACATGACAGCTCTCAGTTAGCTGTCAAAAGTCTTGAAATTATTGGAAATTCGATAAAGGATCAGAGTGTTTAAGTTTTCTGGTACGTCGATTCCAGGATTATCGCGTCGTGACAGCTGCCAATCAGCTGTCAACACTCGTGATAGCCTTGAGAACCCAGAGCAAAGCACGAATCTTCCAATATTCGAGAAAGCTAAGCACGAATTTCAGGTCCAAAGTGAATGCCAGATCGCTGAACACGAACCAAGCCTTAAGATCACGTAGTGACGCGATATCAACTGTCAAAAGCTGTGGAAGCATCAGGCCAACAAGATACGGTCCCAACTCTTATATTTTACCTTCTGGTAATTTCGTAAGTGATTCCGATATTTTGATACCTGTCAATTGGAAGAGAGGAGCTCTGAACCCTTTCATTCACTGTGGTGAGGAACTTGATCTCCCCAGGTTGGTCTCTTACCCGAAAATTGGTAGCTACGTCCGGCATGTCATGTCGCTCGCTTCAACTCTGGTAAAAGATGGAAACGTTTCATGACATTCTAAACCTATTTATTTTTTTTTACGACTACTATACTTCCACTCCACTACGTGTATGTGGAACTAGGAATGTGACAAAAAAATGGCAATAGTATTTGGCAAGGAAGACACCCATTATAGTTGTATTAAAAAATGTACAGGGTGGTCATCCTAAGAGACAGTTCAACTATAGTGGAAATTTGTACAGATATTTACGCAAGCTTTCCATATTTGGCGCCTTTGATTTAATATTTACTTTTTGCTGCCGGATGACCACTCTGTATATTCTTTTAACCAAAAGTTATCAGGATTTCTTTGTATTGGTAGTGATAACTACATTCCGATTATTATTCTCATATATCTTTTCTTATTTAGACAGTTTTTTAGAGTGACCGCCCTGTATAAATAAAGAGGGAAGTTCTGCGTAAATAACTTTACTGATTTTTTTTTTCTAATAAATGACTTTATCTCTAAAAATCAAACACAAGAAAGTATACAATAGTGCGGTACCCAATCCAAAGACACACTGTGTATGTGCCTAGTATAATTCAGTATATTTAAATAAATATAAGTTAAATAGCAGTGTAATAGTGTGATCCTTAAAGCAAACAAACGAAAATGAGATCGACTTTCGCGGTTATACCAAACCCTCAGAGGATTAATTAATGTGTAAGAGGAAGACTAAAAGCCGCCCCCAATGGTTTGTATTTCAGTATTAAATGTAAATATCCCATACGTTTCGTTTTTGCTAGAACTCAATTATAATGACTTGTGTGACGAATTGTTTCTAAATAAAAAAACAGCTTAAATTATTTGTTCTGTTGTGAATTTTACAAATTAATTTTCTCTGATATTGTACTAAACTTGTTAAAACAATATATGAAAATTTGAACCGTCTTCAAAACAAAGATCATTTAAAATTATCAAATAAAATTTCACTTGGGTAATTGAACTTTATTACCTAATATCGATATTGGTCGGGTTAAAAATACGATCGATTCTGTTATTTGGTGATTTTTACACATACGTCAATTTCGATAGTAGGTAATAAGGTCCAATTGTCCGGGCCACTTCGTGATATTTTTTTCTCAGGGCCGTGCCCTCTTCAGTGTACTCTCACTTATCTTCTACATAGTGAAAGAAAACATTGCGAGGCAATAATATACAAACCAACCAAACAACACATACAGAACCAGACCAGCTCTAATCGACAGGGGAGTGTTCCCAGATAAAAGCTCTCAAATATCCCCAGCATATCTTTCCAGGGTTTTCAGTTATTAAACAAAACAATTTTCGAGCACTCTTTTATTGGTTATAACTTGGAAATGGTGCACCTTAGGGTAATAGGTACCAAAGTGCCTTTTTTTGTTCCTAAGAACAAAATATACAACTTTCATGGGTAATTTTTTTTATGTTTTATTGCAAAATTTTGCAAAAAAACACAAACAGAGCTTTTTTCAATTACATTTATTCGTTAATAAATATTAGTACAGGCAAATTAACAATTTAGGGTAACAAAAATTAATAAAATGATCATCTCTGGGATTAAAGTAGGAGAATGAGATGATGCATTCTTTGCACTTCCAAGTTCCGGAAAAATTCAAAAAAATTTGGAAAAACTTTTTGATTTTCGTTTTTTTGCTCTAGCGGCCAAAATAATGAAAATAGAGAAAGAAGTTCCCAACAAAAGTTGTAGCTCGTCTTTACAAAATTTTTGTCTTACTTAAGCCGTTTAGAAGATAAATTGAGTTTTCCACTGGTTTTAAGCCGCTTCGAAATGCGCGAAAAATTAGAATTCTCCAGGAGTTTCATACGACCGGGCTCATCAATCAATAATTTTTACTATTCAGAGCCTCTAAAATAAATGTAAATAACATAAAATGTAGAGAAAAGTCTCAGCTTTAATGTGGAACTAATCACAAAATTCATAAAAAATTGTATCAAGAAGAGAAAGTGTCAGATGATGACTTAGTGAACTTTGTATAGTTGATCCACAGATTTATTCATATCTTTGCCGGGAGTCGTTAGAATGATAATTCATTTTGCTTATATATTCTTATATAATGATATATTAATCCAATTAACATTTTATTGCAATTACTTTTGTTGGAAAAATATGCCTTGCGATCAAAGTAGAGGGTATATTTTTCATCGATCAATCACCTCCAAATTTTATTTGGAGTTCATTTCGCTATATCTTAAGTAATAATAATGGCACAGTCTTAATTCTTGGATTATAAGTACAATAAAACATATTCTTTCGAATGACTTTTGAGTTTTTTAAATGCGCGCAGTACTTTTTGAATTTGTCTACATTATTCATACACGTTCAGAAAATGCACAATTATACATTAAAACATATACAACTTATTTGTTTCTTAACATTCCTCAAAGAAATTTTCACGAAATATAGATTAAAGTGCGTGGAATCGAGTCCATGCAGTGAAAAAGCACCCATTGTTACGGGAGAAATAGGCAGGATGCATAAAACTCAAAGATGTGAATAAATCAACTGTATAAAGTTTACTAAGCCATCTTCTAACACTGTTTTCTCTATGATAAAAATTTTTATGAATTTTGTGATTAATTCCACATTAAAGCTGAGACTTTTCTCTACATTTCATGTTGCTTTCATTTTTTTTAGCGGCTCTGAATAGTAATAATTATCGATCGAAATGTCCGGTCGTACGAAACTCCCAGAGAATTCTCATTTTTCGCGCATTTCGGAGTGGCTGAAAACTATAAGTGGAAACCTGGATTTATCTCCTAAACGGCTTAAGTAAGACAAAAATTGGTAAAGACCTATTTTGTAGAGAAAGAAACGAGCTACACATTTTGTTGAAAACTTTTTTCTGTATTTTCATTATTTTAGCCGTTAGAGCAAAAAAAACGAAAATCAAAAAGTTTTTTCAAATTTTTTTGAATTTTCCCGGAACTTGGAAGTGCAAAGAATGCATCATTCCATTCTACAGGTTATTAACTACTTAAATCCCAGAGATGATTCTTTTATTAATTTTTGCGAGGTTTTTACAACATTTTGCCTTTATTGCCTGTACTATATTTATAAAAAATAAATTAGATCCTATTATTTTGAAGGTTCAGCGATTACGAAAAAAGTTAAATTGCACCCGATCACTTGGCGCTTGAAAAAAAAATGAAAGTTGAAGATTCAAACATTTTTTTTTTTCATTTCTCTATCAACAAATTGAAAGTCACAATCGCCGCCCGAAGAATAAACTTAAAATGGACCAAATCTCGGTCCCAAATTGAGCTGAGGTATTTTATTTAATTTGTATTTTTTTAAGTACTTTACAGATATGAAGACCGCATATTTCTAGCGCCAAAATTCGCTGTTATTTAACTTGTTATAAAAGGAAATTTTGCACTTTTTTAAAACCGCTGTAATTGTTATAAATATTGAAAACATATATAGACAAACATCGTCCAAATGAAAGTGAACGTTTTACACTATCGATCTGCGGTGGTTCGAACAATGGCGGATAGTAACTTTGATCGTGCCTCGGTAGCAAAGTTGGTAACAATTTTCGAGACACTTGGTGTTAAATGGAATTTTGCAAAAACTATCGGGCCAAATTGAAAATTTGAAGCTTCTAAATGATAGGATCTAATTTACTTTTTATAAATATTTATTAACAAATAAATGTAATTGAAAAAAGCTCTTTTTTGCCATTTTTTCTCGCTTTTTGCGAAATTTTGCAATAAGACATTAAAAAAAATTTGTTACCCAAAGTCGTAGATTGACACGATGGAAACAAACATGGTATCTATATTGGTACCTATACTCTAAGGTGCACCATTTCCGAGTTATAACAAATAAAAAAGTGCTCGAAGATTTTTAGGCCGTATTTGTTTAATAACTGAAAACTCAGGAAAGATGCGCCGGGATATTTGAGAAGATCCTTCATCTGAGTACCCTCCCCTGTCGATAAGAGCAGGTTTGGTCCTTATAGGTGAAACAACAAGTTCAATCCTTAATTCTAATGGATTACAATTGTATAGCCGTATAAGGTTATTTGAATTGGAAATTACTTCTCCTATCGACCGTCTTCGTTTGATCGTCCACTTATGGGACACCCTGTATACTAAAAAATAAACATTATCATTTTTGAATTTTTTACATATATGACATCAGCATCTTCGAATGTACATAAAGACTTAATTTGATGCAATTGTGACGAAATTTAAGTTTTATCCCATTTTCGAGAGTCTGTCCCAGTGGGATAGACGTAGTTTAACCACCCCAAAAAAAATCATTATTGTAAATAAAAAGCTAGGTTATTTTATACATATCACTAGCACATTCAGCAAACCGCGACACATTTAAAATGGACACAAAATAAAGACATCTCTTTTCACTTTTTGCAGCTATTCCGTTTTTGAGATATTCGCGGTAAAAGTGAAGGTTCAATAAATTTGAATCGCATATTACAGTTTTTTAAATGTTTTCTTTATGTTTTGTGTTTTACAGACATCTTAAGGTGGCCATTCCCTAGAAACAGACATCCGATAGGGAAATAGTTATCATTTTTGCCCATAACTTTTTTTTCTTAATACGTATGTTTAAAAAAACTGAGAGTACCTAAGTAGAACCATAACAAGACTATTACTATGAATTTTCACTCAATAATTAGTGTGGTTTGCACAAAATAGCTAGATTTAAAATTGCGAAATAGGAATAGAACAGATAAATTAGCCATTTAGGGTAACAAAAATTAATAAAAGGGACATCTCCGGGATTTAAGTGGGTAATAACCTGGAGAATGAGATGATGCATTCTTTGCACTTTCAAGTTCCGGGAAAATTTAAAAAAAAATGGAAAAACTTTTTGATTTCCGGTTTCTTTGCTCTAGCGGCCAAAATAATAAATGAAGAAAAAGTTTTCAACAAAAGTTGTAGCTCGTCTGTTTCTCTACAGAAAACGTCTATACAAATTTTTGTCTTACTTAAGCTGTTTAGAAGATAAATCGAGTTTTCCACTTATAGTTTTGAGCCGCCTCGAAATGCGCGAAAAATGAGAATTCTCCGGTGCTTTCGTACGACCGGGCTCATCGATCAATAATTCAGGGCCCCTAAAAAAATGAAAATAACAAAAAATGTAGATAACAGTCTCACCTTTAATGTAAAACTAATCACAAAATTCATAAAAAAAATTTATCATAGAGAAAAAGTGTTGGCTTAGTAAACTTTGTACAGTTGATCCATAGATGTATTCATATCTTTGCCGAGAGTCGTTAGAACGATACTTCATTTTGCTGATATAATTCTGATATAATGATATATTAATTCAATTAACATTTTATTGCAATTACTTTTGGAAAAATATGCCTTGCGATCAAAGTAGAGGGTATATTTCTCATCGATCAGTCACCTCCAAATTTTGGATTTCACTTCGCTATATCTTAATTAATAGTAATGGCACAGTCTTAATTTTTGGATTATAAGTACAATAAAAATATCATTTCTAATGACATTAGACTTTTTTAAATGCGTGCAGTATTTTTTGAATTTGTCTACTTTATCCATAAAGGTGCAGAAAATGCACTATTATACAGTAAAACATATACAACTTATTTGTTTCGTAACATTCTTCAATGAGATTTTCAAGAAATATAGATTAAAGTACGTGGAATCGAATCCATGCAGTAAAAAAGCACCCATTGTTACGAGAGAAATGGGTAGATATAAATAAATCAACTGTATAGAGTTTACTAAGCTACTTTCTAACACTTTTTTCTCTATGATAAAAATTTGTATGAATTTAGTGATTAGTTCCACATTGAAGCTGAGACTTTTCTCTACATTTCATGTTATTTTCATTTTTATGGCGGCTCTGAATAGTAAGAATTATCGATCGATGTGTCCGGTCATACGAAACTATCGGAGAATTCTCATTTTCCGCGCATTTCGGAGAGGCTCAAAACTAGGTATAAGTGGAAAACTGGATTTATTTCCTAAACGGCTTAAGTAAGACAATAATTTGTAAAGACCCATTTTGTAGAGAAAGAGATGAGCTACAACTTTTGTTGAAAACTTTTTTCTTTTCCAAATTTTTTTGAATTTTCCCGGAACTTGGAAGTGCAAAGAATGCATCATTCTATTCTACATGTAAATTACCTACTAAAATCCTGGAGATAACCCTTTTATTAATTTTTAGGAGGTTTTTACAAAATTTTGCCTTAATTGCCTGTACTATAGATTAACATAATTTTTTAGCTTAAATCTAGCTATTTTGCAAACCACTAGAATTATTGAGTGAAAATTAGTAGTAGTAGTAATAATTAATAGTAATAGTCTTGTTATAGTTCTGCTTAAGTACTCTTATAGTTTTTTTAAACATACGTACTAAGAAAAAAAAGTTATGTCCAAAAATAATAATCCAATCGGATGTTTCTTACTAGGGAATGACCACCTTAAAATCATTACCATTTAATGGATAGTATTAGTGAATGATATTTTATTTTCATTTATGTACTAATGAATGATTTTATTTATGGATTGATTTAATAATTACTAACGATAGAACTGTTTGCATAATATGTTGTATTTATCTGTATAACTAACAATATTGTTTTTCAGCATGATTATTAACGTATGAGATGTTGCCATTTTTGAAACAAGTGTGTAATTAAATTATGTTCGCTAAACACCAGAGTTCACTCTGTCGTTTCGGATTTAGTTTTACGCAACTTTTGCAAGGATTCATTTAGTGTAAAGCCCACGAGCTCAGTTAAAACCTCAAACTCGACAATCCGACGGCTGTTGGCCACGTTACTTTTGCCCGTGCCGAGTCTAATTATGACCCTTTCACCGAAAAAAAGGAGCGCGTCCTCATAACTCTGTCCCCGTGGTGCCTAATTGCAACTTTTGTCCTCGTCATTGTTCAGAAATGGCAACATCTAACTCCCTTTCAGTTGCCACCCCCGTGGTGGTCTGTGCCTAACCCACCCCTATTTTGAATGTCCTCTGTTCACAGAACGCCGGCTGTCTCGGTTGGGTGCGACCAGCTCGTAGAAGGCCGTGGTCGCGATTACGTACGTACCACTAAACCTCCATTCGATTGTCTTTACTATTTACCTTCTAATATGCCTCTAGAGTGCATTTATGCTTGACGTCTCGGCAATTAAGCTTGTGGGGCTGTGCACTAATGCTTATTGCTTCTGGCCTGTCAGCGTACAAGCCTGTCTTGGATTTAATTTGAATGTCTCTTGTGCTTAATAAAAAAGCTTTTATGTGGGTTTTGATAGATTATTTTTGTTTATATTTTGAAAAGGCTATTTAACTGGATGGATAAGTTTCGAATTTACGTTAAAAAATGTTTTATTATCTTTTAATATTTTATGCAGGATTCCCACCAAACTGGAAAACCTGGAAAAGTCAGGGAATTTAGGGTAGGTCAAAAAAAGTCATGGAAAGTCAGGGAATTTCATTAAATTCTAATAGTCATGGAATCTGAAAAAGTCTGGAAATTTACATTTAGTTTAGTTTAATATCAATATTCATATGCGTATGTGATGACCCAATGCCTGCAAAAATTAATTTTTTTAGTACAGTGACAACAGCGCTAGAACCATTTTTGATAAAAATGTCAGTCTGATGAACACTTAGCGCCATTTTTATATACCGAAATTCAAACTTTATTAATAAATTTACTGGAAAAATTTGTAAAAGAATGAAATTCCGAGTGATCCCAAAAAAAATGTTAAATATAAATTTTAAAGATTTAGAAATATTGTTACCTATAAATAAAATTGATATATTATTTGCAACTCCTAAGTCGATAAAATTTTGTGCAGATTCAAAGAAAAATATATTTTATAAAGAATGAAGAACTTTTCTAATAGCATGTGTCTCAAAATTATTTTCCAGATCTCGTTAAAAGAATTTCATGTTTAAACCCTTCATTAATATGTAATTATCGAATAAGAGCTGAACAAAGAATGAATTTAAGAATAGAAATACTTTATGAAATTTCTGATGTAGCTAATAAGTGTAAAATGCAGTTTAGTAGGTGTATTATTGAGTTTATATAATTTTAAAACATTCAAATCAAGTGAAAGACTTGACCAATTCTTTACAAAATTATTAAGTACATGAAAATGAAATGAAATGAAAACATGAAGATTACCAGGATTTTTATAGGATTTTAAAAATTATATTGAATTTTTCACATCGAAATGCCTTAGTGGAAAGTGGATTTTCGATAAATAAGGAATTACTTGTAGAGAACTTACATGAAAACTCACTTGTTGCTCATAGAATTGTGTATGATAGTCTGTTACATAGAGGGGGGGCTGAAAATATAGACATCGATAATAAACTAATAAGTTATTGCCGTTCTGCAAATAGAAATTATAAGATAGCTTTAGAACAAAAGAAACAAGATGAAAGATCTACTTTGGAATTAATTGCCCGTGGAAGAAAATCAATAGCAGAAATAATGTTAGAGGGAAAAAAAGAAAAATAGAACAACAATCTATATTAGAAGCCAAAATGTTGGGAGAAAGATATACAAGATTTAACTGCAAAGACATATAACAAAGGAATAAAGTAGGCTAATATATTTTAAAATTTTTGTGTGGCAATATCATACAAAAATTATGAATACTGTTTTCTTTTATTGAGATTTTTATTTATACATGGTCAAATTTCGATCGGTATTACTTATGTGTTATACGTTACTATATATTATTGTTTTTTGTGTTTTTGATTTTATTCATTACTTAAATATATATATGTTAAAAATGTAAAAATGAAAATATTTTTCTGATTAACATCCTAGAAGTCATGTAATTTAATGTCATTTTGATCATGGAAAACCTGGAAAGTAATGGAATTTCACTAATAATTTTTGGTGAAACCCTGTTATGTGTCTTAAATGATAAAGGCATAACTATCTTTTACAAAAGTTTGTCGGAAAAGGCCTATTAGGCGAATGCGACAATCCAATTGCGTTTACTCTACTAGAACAAACAACAAAACAAAAATTGTAATTGTGAAATGAAAACCTTCCACGTTAAGGATTGGTAAGTATGAGGTTGTAAACAAGATGGTTTACCATGAAACTCTTCTCTCAATTCTTCAAAAATTACGTCCTCAAAGGCGACTCTTCAGCTTCGTATTCTCCAGCATCCTATCATTTTCTGACACGTCTCCCGGGGAGACAATAACAACATAAATATACTTTTATTAATCTAATGGATCATACCAAATGATAAATAAAATAAAACATAAAATAGGTTTACAACAATTAACAATAAATTAACGACAATATGTTATTACATTAAATAATCATCAACAGATTAGCAGGCATTTGAGATAAGTTTTAACAGTAGTTACAAATCTTAGTACACTCACAATATTTATAGTTCAATACTTAATTTATTCACGACACTTTTATAGACCAAGCAAATGGGTAGGTTAAGTCGCAAAATGTGTCCGGAGGGAGATCTCTACGGGAAAAGTTGTATTGAGCTGAGATGTAAAAAAAAAGCCTAATACACTACTAGCCCCACCCTTTCCTTAAGGGCAGAAAAAGGATGAAATAGTTTATTTTTGCGTATAAATAAGTAGGAAAACGAAAACGATGGTAGATATGGAAAAAGGTTTCAGATAAAAATTGTAGAGCTTAAAATTCTGCTTAAAAAAGGCCATATGCATTTATACCGTATTTCTGATGGTTTGGCTGTAAAACCTGTATGACGCTTAGGGGCTGAATGGAACGTTAAAAAAAATCGTAAAAAATCGAAAAGTTGATATTTTTAATTATTTTCTTTTTGAATCTCCTTAGAAAAATCCCCAACTTTCTTTCCAGAGATAAAGTATCCTTGTCTACTTGTTTATATAAAAGTTATGAATATCTGAATTTTTAAATTCACGATTAATCAGGGTTGAACGTAGCGAAAAATATTTTTTTAAGCAACACTGTCTTCTTCGTGAAATTTCCTTACAAAAAGTCCTTTACAGTTTTTTTTATCTCACATACCAACGTTGATACCTAAATAAAATTACTATAATTCCTACAATTTTTGTTTCACTCGACGCCACTGGAATATAGTCTAAGAGCTACTGGCCTCGGCAACCCATTGTCCCAATGCTGGAAATATGTTAAAATGTTAGGTTAGGTCTCCCCCGATATTTATTTATTCACTTCTACAAACTTTTGAGTTACAGACCTCAAATAGAGTAGCGGCAACAGAAATACTTAGCACGCTGGAGGTCAAGAGTTCAAATCCTATGTAGTGCCAAAAATATTTTTTGCTTTTTTTTTTTATTTTTCGACCCAAATCTCTTGCTAGAATATTATGTTACCTATAGTTCACTTCTATAAATGTTTCTTTGTCATAATATTTTGTATTAGTGACAGAAAGTGTTTTCGATTAATGAAGTATTTTTGAAATCTACAATTATACATTGAAAAAGGTAAGAAAAGTTATTATTTTCATTTTACGTTTTCTCACACTGAAAAAAAATTAAATCTGTAATAAAATAAATTCAATATCTCAAACAATCAAAAATGAAACCAGGATTTTTCAAAAACTCAACATATTGACATATCATACCTAGTGGAGTCAATGAGGCTGAAAATATCACTGAACTCTACATAATAAATGGAAGACCAATACAGATATATGCGCGTGAACAAAATACGGCCTACATGCGATTGAAGGTCGGCGGCATATGCGTCGCCGCAGTGGAAATCTAATATTAAAAGTATGTCGGTGCTTGAGTCAGAATGCTTCTTGAAGACATTATGCGCCAACGCCATTATTCTTTGATTTGTCTCCCATAGCGGGAGGTCTTGGATTAGTGCAGAATTTCAGAGCCGTCGTCAAGCAATTCTCTCGTTTTTATCGATTGTTTTATTTAGCAGGTATTTACAGTTCGTTATGAGTTAATCAAACAATATGGTCCGGAATTGTATTGTAGATACTGTTTTGCAAGAATCGGGGCAAAGGTTTGTTATATTTTAAGTATAAGCACCTTGTTCTTGCCTATTCTATAAAATATACTACTATCTAAATATAGGCGACAATTCCGAGTTTTGGGATCTTTTCTTTTAACGTGGGTAATTGTGTGTGAAAATTTTTCGATAGGCTATACTTTCCGAGATATCTACTTACCTCTACATGATAAATATATAGAATTCAGTGGAAATTTAGGATACAAAATTCTCTAACCTCATGCACCTATTTTCCATAATTTCCGTTGCAAATTTTAAAGTTCATTGCTATTTGTGAATCTACCTAAATAATTTTAAACAATCCAACATTATTTGCATTACTGATATTGACTTGATCTATTCTAATTTCAATTTCAAAACAAAATAAAAGAGGTTATGTTTAATATATGCAATTATACCTATACTGTGTCTTTGTTGCTTTGTGTTTATACCTATAAGTGACCTTAACTCCCAGTAATTCTTATTGCATTATTAGTATTATTTTCATTACCGAATCTTATTTTTTGTACTTATGTGTATTTTGTATTTATATTATCATCATATGTTATAATAATTATTTTGTATATTAATATTATTTATGTTACAATAAATTACTTATTATTTCATAATAATAATTAGAAAAAGCATTTATCATCATAATAGCTTTTATGTAATCTTTTATTACTTGCGGGTAGGGTTGAAAATCAACTAAGCATGTTGAACCCTCATATCTTTTGTGTAACTTTGTAACACAATACATTTTTATTCTATTCTATTCCAAATTATATTTGGATCTCTGAGGTAGAAAATATGACTTCATTTTTTGGTGGACTCTATTCAACTCTCATCAATATGATCGTGCATTATCAAGAACATTTACTAGAAAGAATTAAATAATTATGTTTTGGGAATGACAACTTTTTTTTTGTTCTTTAATAAAAATTAAGACAAAGGTTAACTATATAAGAAATGTCAATCTATACACGCGTATTTTTTTATGATTTCTGAAAAAAAAAGACATATTAAACACTTGCAATAGAAATAGAGCCGGCCCTGGCGTGTTACACAATGCGATTGCGCCGAGACCTCCCGTCGCCATACTTGCGCGAGATTCAATTTTACATACAAGTAGGTATAGACATTGGCATTCCATTTATATGGTACAGTTCAGTGGAAAATATGCATTACTTAATAATTCCGGGAAGCGGTAACTTTTGAAAATACATCTCTGACATGTCGGGAACAACATACCAAAAGTTACCAATAATAGTCCTTGAGCATCATTTGTTATTGAACAAAATAGTTGCCAAATACCAGTTATTGTCAAATATCTCTTGAAATATGTTTTTCTTATAAAAACTAATAGCGCCCGCTGTTCGAAAGTACGGGAAATTTTACATAAAAATGTATATGAAGTTATTTTTTACAATGAAAAATGTAGGCTTCAGATCGCACGAAAATGGAACGTGGCGATGCGTAAGGCGCGCGAAGCGAGCGGTGTCTTGGGCGCGCTACACCAAATTTGTTGTAACTTTTGAACTAATTGAGCTTAACAAGATCTAATTGAAAGAAGAAACATATTATACTTATAATTAAAAAAATGAATGTATGTAGGAATAGTACATATATGAAATCGGAACATAAAGAGATTTCCGATGAACTCTGTACTTAGAAGGTCAACCATTTTTACATTGTTTAAGATAAGAACCTAGAACTGTCTCATATTACTCTTGAAGTAATATATAAAAAGATCCGGTGAGTGAAAAAAATTCAAAAAATTGATTTTTGAAGATGTACACTTTCAAAATTTTGAGAAAATGATAAAATTTGATATGTATAACTAACTTCAACCATCGATTACTCTGGTTTCAATTACGTTATTCGATTTCTGTAGGCGATTTTTAAAGCTTGAAATATGTCCTTTACGAAGCTTCAAAGTAATTTACCTTACAAATTATATTAACCCTCTTAATTTTAACAGAATAAAAAAAAGTATTTTTTGCTCTAAAATTCGTGAAATTAGGGATAAGATAAACGTTAATAACTTTAAAAAAAAAATTATTTAGCATACCTAATTACAGCGATTTCTTATACATTACTTCAAGAGTAATATGTGAAAGTTCCAGGTTCTTATCTTAAAAATTGTAGAAATCGTAGAGCTTATACCGATTTCATCGGAAATCTCTTTATGCTCCGACCTCAATATACATGTACCATTCCTACATACATTCATTTTTTATTTGAAAATATAATAATCCTATAGTCACATAGTGGAGCGAAAAAGGACATTGATGTGTATAGTTTTGTAACACCAAAATTATATCATACCTTCTGGGGTATCACCAGGAGTATATATCTGAGTTTTGGACTTCCAAAGCCTATTGCGTTTTTTTTATAAACAATTTTGTTTTTCGAACAGCGTTTATTTAGGTAAAGAGGTGAATATCTCCGGTTCTAGACGTCCGATCGGGACAAACAAAAAATCAAAATCTTGGCAATTAAAATTTCAAGAAATCTGCGTTAGTTTTGGATCATTTAAGTATGTATGAAAAATTAAATAAACTGGCTAAAAAGCCATTTTTTCATTTTAACGCACAGGGACGTCAAGAATTACGATCGGCTTCAAACTTTCAGAAAATATACCTTTTGTTGAAAACAACAAATTGTTTAGGACACTTTGAAATTTTTTTTATCAGAAAAGAAAGAGAATTGCGAGAACTTTGATTTAAAATAAAGTTAATTTTCATCTATATGAACTCGAGATAGTTAACTTTTAGCATCTTGTAAAAAGATAAATAGCAATAAATATACACACACATACACATAGAAATATCCTGGGAGGCAGCGACCGTTTTCGTGAAATCATTTCTATAAAGCTAAGAGAGTTTAGATAGTATCTATAATGAAGGTTCAATTCTACCAAACACTTAGTGGTGCATAAATGAGTAAAAAATTAAACATGTAAAAAAAATAGATGGACGTAAATTTCGTTTTTCGAATTGTCACGAATTGTCAAAAAATGACGATTCGCCTTCGCTCCTGCCGGCCTCAATTTTCGATTTTCACCTCGCGACTCACGTTGTACGGTCATTGTCGACCTTCTCCTCGCCATAGAGACATAGAACGGGTCTCCGATCGCCGTATTTATTGAGTTCTGACGTTTGAAAAATTGACTTGCGTTCTTGCTAATCGGCGACTATTTTTAAGTGGTTTCCCGAGTTCGAATCCCGTCCGGGGATACTGTTTTTTTTTCGTTTTCAATTTTTTGGCGGATATTTTTTATTCTATAATTGCTATTCGCTCCGTTCTATTGCATTTCTCGGAAAAGATTTGCATTTTCCGCCGCGGAATATTAATTTGCACTATATAGAGGGGACGGTAGCTCAGTGGTTTAGCGCGTCTAGCTTGCATACTGGGCATACCTAGCGAAGCAGGTTCAATCCCTGCTCACCGCGAAATAATTTTAATTATAAAATTATCCCCAAGATGTGGTTCGGACTCCACTATAAACTGTAGGGCCTCGTTTCTCTTTACCTAACACAAAATCATTCTGGATTTTCAAGGAGTTACCTCGGTGACTTGAGAAGCGGTTAAGAAAACATTTTAAGAATATTTTTAAGAACTATTTCAATTAAAGATCAGAAATTTCCTTACCGAAACATGTAATGAAAGCTTATTAACAGACCTACAAAAATACTGTCTGTTCATTAATACTAATGAGGAATATAATTGGCATGATTTGACTACGTATTGCCGTTTTTGCAACGTCTACCAAAGATTTAACCACCCAATAGCAGGGGTAGAATGTGATACTTAATCGAAATAATGCAGATTAATATTTCGCGGCGAAAAATGCAAAACTTCTCCGAGAAATGAAATAGAACGGAGCGAATGGCAATTATAGAATCAAAAATATCCGCCAAAAAATTGAAAACGAAAAAAAAAAAAGTATCCCCGGGCGGGATTCGAACTCGGGAAACCACTTAAAAATAGTCACCGATTAGCACGACCGCAAGTCAATTTTTCAAACGTAAGAACTGAACAAATACGGTGATATTGGATACCCGTTCTATGTCTCGATGACGAGGAGAAGATCGGCAATGACCGTACAACATGAATCGCGAGGTGAAAATCGAAAATTGGGGCCGGCAGAAGCGAAGGCGAATTGTCATTTTTTGACAATTCGAAAAACGATATTTTCGTCCATTTATTTTTTTGCAACATGTTGTTTAATTCATTACTCTTTTATGCACCATTAAGAGTTTGGTAGAATTGCACTTTCATTATAGATACTATCTAAACTCTATTTGGAAAAAAAATCTAGCTTTATTGATATTAACGCGAAAAATCTGTCGCTGCCTCCCGGGCTAAAACAGAGTTGTCTCTGAACAGAACAAATATTTGACATTAGCCAAGAAAAATAAGGTTATAATTTTATAAAGATAAGTTAGCAGAATATTAAATTCCCCTAAATACATTCGTTAACTACTAACTACTAACTTAAGTAAGCCGGAAACAATTGAGCGCAACAAAACAAGAGGTAATCTCGATATATAAATTTGAAAAAAGCTATTCAGGCTAACAGCAATGAAATGTAAATGTTCGAAAAACAGTTTTTATAAGTTTAAAATGTTTTTGGACGTTTCATATGAAGTATAAATATGTTTCAAAATGATACAGTTCGAATATTAGCCATTTGTTAATTAACAATAATTGGCCAAAATACTAAAAGTAAAATATCTCAAGTTCAAAATGGCCCAAAAAATCAATTTGTTGTTATTTGGTTTATATATAAATTTCAAGAAAGTGGCCAATATGACTTTAAAAATAAATGTTTAATGTCATCGGAAAGCTGGCATCGAGATCTACATTTGAAACAAAATGATCCATTTTCGAATTAATGGCACAAAATATATTAAATATAATCTCGGCGGAAAAGGTAAAAACTCACAAACATCACATTTTCAAACCTTAATATCTAAAAAGATACGTCGAGTGGAGTTCGTATAATGCCTCTATGGAAAAAATATGATTGGTGATTGACGTTTTGTCGGCATCATAAATTGCGTCAGCGAAATCAGAAATTCAGTTCGGCACGAGTGAATCAAAAACGGCTCTTTTTGACATTTGCGATAAGCATGAATTATTGACTAGACCGCCGCGACCGCAAGCTCCGCCTTTCTGTCGATAGTTTATACAAAACTATCTAGAGTTGTCCCTAAAAAGTCAACTTGCGTTACGTTTCTTCGTATAAAGAATATCAAATACTCAATAAAATAAATTCATAAACTGAAACACTAAAAGACAACTAGGATTTTTCAAAAACTGGACATGTTAGCACTTTCAAATTTTTGAACTCGATAGTACACACAATTATAAAGATTTTGCGTTAAAGAATCAACTCGTAGTACGGTACTTCATACCGAAATCAAATCTTCGTTTATATTTTTATGGTTTCAGATATTGAATGAATTTTTTTGAATATTTAATTTTTTCTCAATATATGAAGAACCATAGAGCGAGTTAACTTAAAAAAAAACTCTATAGTTTTGTATACCATCTACTGCCAAAATTTTAAAGTGAAATGTGTAAATATGTCAAGTTTTTGAAGATCCCTGGTTGAATATTTAATTTTTTTTGAATGCGAAGGAACGTAAAATGAAAATAATATTTGAACTTTTCTTAAACCTTTTGCAATGTATAATTACAGATTTTAAGAATACTTCGTTTTAATCAGAAACACTTTCTTTCACTAATACAAAATATTTTATGGGCATCACGCTACTCCAAAATGGAAGCATTCCGACGGAGGCGCTTAAACAGTCCTCTGTTGAATTTTTTTTATGAAGACCATATTGAGCATTTTGATAATATTTAATTTTTTGCTGAAAAATGTACAATTCTGTTAAAAATAACACGTTCTACTATTTTAGAAATAGTTGACAAAAGCCACGGGCCTGTGATTCTCAGGTAATGTGTTATCTAATTTTTTGTGTAGAGAAAAAACTTTGGCTATCTTTAAAATAGATGGAAATGTTCCAGTTATGGAGTTCAATAAATTGATTGATTTTGGGCCCGGGGCCATGAAATAAATATTTTTGGACCGAATGAATACCCTTCAACCCTTTAACTCAGCTCAAAATTTGTTTAAAAATGTATGCACAGTTGTTTTAGTAATGTAACTATATTGGCAGACAAAAATAGTGGTGCCTAAACGAAGGCAGAAAAAAAACATTTTTTTAAAGATTATGAAATCTGCTTTAAGTTCACCATTTGAGGTCTCCAGGTAATAAACTTTGTGGAATTCTATTTTATAGAATTCTTCCTCATTTCAAAATACTGTTATACATTTGCTTCTAAAATGATCTCTAAATATATAATCAATTATTGTAATTTAAAACATATTCGACATTGTAAGATTTTTTTGTAAAGTTCAACTTTTCTCATTCAAAACATTTCCGTTTATATAATTAAAGTATGAATTACATCCTGTTCGTGCTTTCAATGTGAATTTTTATAGTTAAAAAATATATTTTTCAATAAATTTTGGATGAAAAAACTAATAGCGTTTTTTCACAAGCCTATTTCTGAATAGATATCCAGGTCACTTAACACAGTTCTTATCTTGCATTATCTCATTTTCAAGACATCACCTAACCTGTATCGATATCGACATTCGGGAGCCTTCCTGCTGGTGCATTTACTTAGTTATATCCATTTAAAAATTTCATGTTTTGCATTCTCCAACGAGACTGTTTGAAATTTCAAATCCATCCCGGCCGTAGCAAATCGCGTTAAGCGACGACTTTCATAGCGGATTTCTTGGTTCGAATCCTGTACAGGTGTACTTTTTAAATTTGTTTTGAACTTTTTAAAATTTATGTTGAACTTTTTGGCGGATATTTATTATCCTATATTCATCTCATTTATGCGATTGACGTTTAAAAACTATAAAAAAATAGAAATAATCCATGTCTAAGTTAATGAATTTGTTCACCACTTCAGAGTCGTATATCACTATATTCGACACCATTATTTTTCTACTTGTAGAATATAAATGAATTAATAAAAAAAAAAACAGCATGTTACAAATCTGTCATGCAGATGAACAGTTTTTGCCTCTAGATAGGCACTAACCGATATGTATGCTAATCGTATTTTCGTAATTACCGAATGGTAATTAATCGATACAGAAAAAATCAGCTTGTTATAAATCTGCCATCCACAGTGAAATATCTCGCAGGTTAACAGTTTCTGCTTCTGGAAACCCACCAACCGATATGCATGTCAATCATATGTTTGTACTCATTGTGACACAAGTAATCGATAAAAAATATCAGCTCCATACAAAAACTTCCACGAACCACGAAAAGCATATAGACTTTCAACAGTCATCTAGTGAAGTTCCCACCACCAAAGAATTTTCTCTTATCACTATTTTGTCTGCCAAGCTCTAAGGAACAGGATTAATAATGTCTCTAGCTTTTATAAATATGTTGGGTGATTGCACGCTGGCTTCCTATGTGATATCTGAAAATGCAAACTTTGTAGAAGTAAAAAATAAACATCAACTTAAACGGCAACCAATTTAAAAAAATGCAAGAGTGCTCACTGCTCACCCCGTCGACATCCTTTCGCCACACCGGCCATTCCTTCTTTGGGAAGCCTTAAACTAACATCTTGGCATATTTCCAGCCTTGTGAAAATGGGTATGTTGTCGAGGCCAGTAGCTCTTAGACTATATTCCAGTGGCGTCGAGTGAAATAAAAATTGTAGGAATTATAGTAATTTTATTTAGATATCAACGTTGGTATGTGAGATAAAAAAAAACTGTAAAGGACTTTTGTAAGGAAATTTCACGAAGAAGACAGTGTTGCTTAAAAAAATATTTTTCGCTACGTTCAACCCTGATTAATCGTGAATTTAAAAATTCAGATGTTTATAACTTTTATATAAACAAGTAGACAAGGATACCTTATCTCTGGAAAGAAAGTTGAGGATTTTTCTAAGGAGATTCAAAAAGAAAATAATTAAAAATATCAACTTTTCGATTTTTTACGATTTTTTTTAACATTCCATTCAGCCCCTAAGCGTCATACAGGTTTTACAGCCAAACCATCAGAAATACGGTATAAATGCATATGGCCTTTTTTAAGCAGAATTTTAAGCTCTACAATTTTTATCTGAAACCTTTTTCCATATCTATCATCGTTTTCGATTTATACGCAAAAATAAACTATTTCATCCTTTTTCTGCCCTTAAGGAAAGGGTGGGGCTAGTAGTGTATTAGGCTTTTTTTTTACATCTCGGCTCAATACAACTTTTCCCGTAGAGATCTCCCTCCGGACACATTTTGCGACTTAACCTACCCATTTGCTTGGTCTATTAAGATACTTGGGACTTTTACGTCAAATCAATAGTTAGAGGAAGTTTCTTGACAAATTATATAAATAAGAATAAAATTATAAAAAGTGTATTTGGCTGACGTTTCGGAAAGTAAATCTGTTTCCTTTCTCAAAGTTGTTTTAGAAAATTGTTTGCATTGTGTATGTTAAGTACACAGATGTAAGAAAATGTCTGTTATACTCAATATCTATAGATACTTACTACTTACATAGAACTGTTGATATAGTTAGCAGTTTTATTTCAGACAATATTAAATTTGGTGAGTTTCTTTTTAATTATTGACAGTCAGATTCTACAAGAATCTACGGAACAATTCCACACGCATTTATGTTCATTCAACAATATTATTTCTCATTCTTTATCTTTTCTTTTTTTGCTATTTCATTGAAATTTTCGCCGAGTCGTAGTTTATTCTTTGTCAATTCTCCCGAGCGTGTTCGCAAATCTTCGATCTTTCATTTCATTTTCTAATATAATCCTTGTGTTCACCCATTCTTACACTGAAAGATCTAAATGACGTCCAACGTAATATTTGTTTCAATCATACAAAATACTGTACAGTTAAAAAAGGAGTTTAACAAATAGGCTTTAAACAAAACTGTAAGCTATATCAACAGTTGTGTGCAAATAGAAAATATCTGCTATGAATATTGAATTTAACACAAACATATTCTTAGTGCCTGTGTATTTAACAGACACAGTACAATAGTATATTGTTTTATTAGGAGAAAAGTGATATTTTTGTGACGAGTCTGTAGGTTTGCCGGACGAGCGAAGTGAGTAAGGAAATTACAGACGAGTCACAGCAAGTGGCTTTTACTCCGAATAAAATATGCTATAATAATGTTATGAATTACACCCCCTTGGAAAAGGAGATGGTACGCCTATGCCTCTGATGGTGACTGGAAAGGCTCTAGAAAGAGCCAAGGACTTTTCTAGATTATGGCTGGAGAAGATTCTGGATTGATCTAGAGCTAATTTCGGAGTATATAAGGCGCGATTACAAGCGCGGGAAGGGAAGTTTATTTGAGAAGTGACACGTTCGGGAAAAAGTGAGGTTAAAGTAAACAAAGTGTATTTTGAAGTATTGTACAGTCAGTAAATTGTTAAATAAAGTGTTAGTAGTGTTTAATCTCTTGTTAAAATTATTTAGAACCCACGGATTCATACAGGGTGTTCCCAAAAAGGTGGAAATCCGTAACAATAATTTACGTTGCGAGACTGGAAATAGGTGTTTTGCACGTCAACCCAAATTTCAGAGCTAGCCACAGGCGAGTCCTGGAAGCTTCGGGAAACCTGCAAAACACTGTTTTACGGTCATGTAACGTAACATATACTTCGACCATTTAGTGCTTGTAACACTTCTAAATCTGGATACATTATTTTCCACAACTTGCGAATTGACTTTGGAAAACTTGTAAAAGTTAGCTGTATTTATCTGTTTGACCCTTATCCCAACAATTAACACAAGTTCGTTTCCATTGCAACGAGAAAGCAAAGCCACCTATAACAAAAATTGGCAGCATTTTTTAACTTCATGGATCGTAAAAGTAAATAACAGGGATCGGACAAGCTTTTACCGATCTGTGATGCCCATTTTCCGGTCTAACCCGAGAAACATTAATTATAGTCTGAAAATTTCTCTAGTGAAGGTGTATTTTCTGGTCGGTTGAGAAAATAGTATACTGTATACCTAGTAGGAAAAGTCTAACATTCCCGGACGACTGTGAAGATTGCTTGTCGAGGCGCAAACTGAGACGTTCAATATGTCAAAATACTTTGAATTTGCATCTTGACGTTTCTTTGAATAATCAATTCTATCAAATGTCACAGTACGATATTTTAAATTCGTACTCACACCATCTAAAAAATTACCGTACTACCGTTTCTAAGGTAATAAAAGTTTGTTTTTATTAATTATTGTTTACAAGCGACGCTCAAACCTCGCAAAGTTTAAACAATCTTTATACCAGTACGAAAGACAGTTCTTTTCGTACTGAGTGTGAAAGTTGTTTTCGCACTGGTCCACTGGTGCGTTAAAGTGACGTTTTTCACACTAAAATGGCAGTTGAAAAATACATTTCAATAGTGAGTTAGAAAAAAGATTTTATAAAAAGGCTTTGGGAAAGAAAACAGATTTGTGTCCCACACGTAAGCAAAGTACATTATTTTTATATTTATTCTTATCATATTATTTGTTAAAAAACCTCCAACTGTTCCTTTGTAGAAGATATGTGCAGTTGTTATTTTCCAGTATTATACTAGATAACTATTTTTTTGTAGACTCGCAGACATTATTGGTAGAAATGAAGATATATATGACAGAAAATCTCAAAAAGAAAAATAGAAAAGTAACGAAACAAGTGTGCCTAGTTTTAAATATCCAAATATGATATCACTCAAATTTGGGAGATTATACCATTTAATCATCTTAATTTCTATGTAGAACAATATTACACTGGCATTTCGAAAATTTTGCAATTTCGAGGTCACCAAAATTAATGTTGTATTACTATATTCGGAGCAGTCTCCGAACTCTGCTATATGGACTGGATTTGGTTTCACCTTGAATTGTTTCTAAGTATAACCCTTTTTGCCAGCCTAACGACAAGACTATTGTTACGAGGATGAATGCAAAAATACCAGCCCCGAAATTTTCATTTACGAATCTGACTTTATTTGAACATTTTGACATTTTTACAACCTGTATCATAACATGATGGTGTGTTTTGCGTAAACTGTTGTTTATATTACTGAATGGGTCACAAAAGTAGCAGGAAACTGTGTCATTATTCGTATGCATCCTAATTAATTACAATTAGTAACTTCAATAACGCCAAATTGAAAATAACAAATTTGGGAACAAACGTAAAAACCATCCGTGACACCCTAAGTGTAAACGATACGACAAAGAGAAATTTTTTATTCAGCAACTACCAAAGTGCACACAGACCGTTAGTTTTTTCTTTTGATAAAAAATTTATGAAATTCCCAATACCAAAAGCTTGTACGCCGATTGGGTCGCACACTTCAGTACACGGTCGACTGCCATGTATGATTCACGATACACGTCGTTTTGTCGATATTCTTTGTGCATGCAGGCCTTCCGTCCGAAATTGAATTTGCATGCTCGTTCATATTTTATGCTCGTTTACTTGTGCTTTGCACGATATATGTAGCACCGCGGAAAATCGTTGTTTAAATAAATGATGTATGTATTCATATTTTCGTCACATTCCCCGAAATAACAAAGAGGCCTCTTTTGTACTGCAACTTCGCGATGGATTAACTGTTACATGATCGACAATTATTTTATTATATTCGTATCTTGAGAAAATATCACGATCTTATAAATTTTTCTTAATTGCTGCTTAATAAATAAATTTTCAGTCTATTTTGTCCTGAATTTAGAAATGATTTAAAACAGTATGTTGGCTAGAGGAATTTTTATTATCAAATAATCTAAACCGTTGAAGATAAACAAAAAACTTGAAATAATAATATATGTTATGTTATGAGAAAAATAGTTTTCTGCGTCGTCTTTGTGGAGGTCTGGCGATCCAGGAGTAGTGCTTCTGTCTCGGCGATACATGATTAATCTCGTGTGGGTGTCGGGTCCGTATGGTAAATGTTGGTCTCGGTATTGCCCTCGTACTTAGGACTCTCGTGTCTCGTGCTTTAACATGGAATAACCACAATGGACTTGTTCAGCATTTTTTTTTTATTTCATAAATCGAAAGTGCAAGTATAAATTAATGGATCTGCAAAAAATCAGAATCTTATTTGCACGTTTAGTATCTTAAAAACTATTACAAATCTCCATCTCGCGAGAATGGGGCGTGGCCAGGCACTACGTCACTATACGCATAGACTCGGCGATCTCAATGGACTTGATGCTCCTTACTTGTTATAATTATAAGTGTTTTCGAAGCATTGTTTGTTTTGCGTACTACTTGACAGTAGAGGAGTACAATTTGGTGAAATGTCAAAAAACTACAATGTTCCCTCGCTCCTGCCGGGACGAATTTTCGATTTTGACCGTGCAATTTACGATTAGAATTCATCGCCGACCTTCTCCTTTCCTTAGAGACAGAACGAACTTTCACTCGACGTATTTATTTAGTTACCAGCGTTTAAAAATTCCATGTTTTTCGACTTTTCAATTTAAATTTGAAAGGTCCCAGGAAGCCATTTTTCTTACGTCACTTGCGTATAGTGACGTCACAAATGAGCGCTCGGTTTTTGCAACTATTACTAATTTCAACTCCTTATATCTCGAGTACGGAAAAAGTTAATAATACGAAATTTTAAGTGTATAATGAGAATATCGAGTACTATATGAAAAAGTATAAAAACCGTATAAAAGGAATATCATGGAACAAGCCCATTCATCAATCTGCGCATGTACGTCTCACCACTGCCGCGCTACCTGACTGCCAAGTTGTAATTAAAATAAACAATATGATTGCAATTATGGTACAAGCGGGTGCAATTTATGGTTATGTAGCCTTTTTTAATGAATGAAAAATATTTAAAAAATATGCGGCGAGACCGATATTAACGAGAATCTCGGGGCACAGTCTCGGTGTCTCTTTTGGTCTTGGACATGGAGTCTCAGTGTCGGACATGGAGTCTCGGTCTGGGACATGTAGTTTCGACCTCGCTCTCGTTCTCGCCACCGAGATGTCTCTGTAACATTAGGGAGAATCAACCTTTATTTTATGTTAATTAGGGACACCATGCATGAATATTAATTCCAGGCTCTTGATCGTCCAATTGACAGCAGCCTACCACAGTTACAAATCTTAAATATTAAATATGACATATTTGAACTCTTATTTTTACATTTATTGAACAGGTATAGAAAATAAAATAGGTAAATTGTTGGGTACTCTTGGTTAATAACATTTGTTGCATCTGTATAGCACGTCCTGCATCATCACATCATCTGTCGCTGTTGCCTGTTAGGGCAAAGCTTCACCAAGGCTCTCTCCCATCAGCCCATTGTTTTGGAGGTCGTCCTTTTTGCGATTTGGATTTCCTTTGGGCTAATATCACCAAGGAGCAAAAGGGAAAGAACTTTGAGGAAGTTATACGCCTAACAGGCAACCGCGACATTTGGTGTGATATTGTTAGACGTGCTATATAGAAAACGGAGGCCAACTAGGATAATTCATGGATCACAGAACCTCTGGCAAGACGTTGTGAAGAGAAGTAAGAAGAAGCAGCTGTCCTCTTCCAAGTATTCTCGCACAGGATTTGGCCAATCTGCTGCCACTTCTGCCTCATTTAATAACTATGCACGGCTATCTGGACAATTTGAGCGTGTTCGCTTCCCTTGCGAAATGGACTAAAGTAGTTAAATATCACAAATGAAAAATCTAGTAGCTAAAATATGTTTATTGGTATTGGCAACCGCTTTTGACGGACGATATGTATATATTTAAATGCACTGTATATTTAGATCACTAGACAAAGTAAGCTACGGGGAGCGAGAAAACACTTCTGCGCACTCGGAAAAATAGTAACAATGTAACATATTACAGATTCTACTTATGTTGATCACCAGTCGTAGTAGGCCTATATTAACAGGTGTTTTATAATGCTTATAGTAGCGATTAATTGTTTCTGTGTTATTTCGTTAATTTTATTATTTTATGTTTGCCCATAATGCTTTTAATATGTAAATTCTATGTGGGTAGTGCAAATTATTAACGGAGGTGTTCTTGGAAACGAAACTCTTTACATTTTAATTGTATTTAGTTGTGTTTTCAAGAAGCCTTGGTAAATATGTTGTTATGCAAAGCGCTATTTTATTTATTTTTGTTTTAATTTTTTTTATAAAATGTTCGTTTGAATATTTTGCAATGTTTATTATTCGAATTTTCTATTGTTTCTGTTTAAACCGAGTTTGCCAATTAACTCAATTTATACCTTTTTAATTAGTTTTAATAATTATGTTCATTGATTTATCACAATTTAAATAACGTTTTGATTGTTTAAATTAAACGGAATTCATCATAAAAAATATAATTATTTTAGAAATTCCACTATATACAGGAAAAAAATATTCGTTCTGAATGAACTAAATTAAGAATATGTAAAAGTTGAAAGGAAGAAGAAAACATATCTATATGCGAGCACGATATAAATAGTTTTTGTATAATTGTAGCACTTATGGGAGAAATTACGTAGTACAATCTTTTAAAGTTTACGTACAGCCGACAGTCAAAAAATAATTGCTGTTTTTAAATTATTAAATTTAAAAATAGTAGTACTTAAGGTTCGCCATTCATGTGGAATGCGACTGACCAAGAATAGCGTTTTCTTTTTAAACTCATAGAACGTTTTAACAGGTTTCAAAAAACTTATGGCACCTTATTGTGCTGATTTAAACAAAAAAATGCATATCAGTATAGTCGAAAAAAGCACGTTAATTCGTTTTTGGTAACAATTTAAATGTAATGTAAGTAATAAGAATTACAAGGCATTTTTTTTACTTTTCTTAACTATCGATAGTTTTTTCAACATTGAAATTACACTACGTGGGATTTGTCATAGGGCAGGGCTGATTGATTTCGAGGAGAATAATTACATTTAGGTCATTCTTTAACGCTGCCCGTTTTAATTCTTTGTTTTGCTTTACAATTCGCGGCCCCACCTTGGGCGCCAGATTCTTAATTTTTTAAGGCGTTATAAGAACATAGGTCTTACGTAATGTATGCTAAGTATATCACGCCGCAAAGTCCTATTTAGTTCTTTCTTGTGGTATATAGTTGAAATTTATTGCTGAAAAGGTATAAGTGAGTTATATTGTCATAATTATCCTTTTCTTTTAAACACGTCGATGGAATATTCAAATGAAATACATAATTGACGTCACAATTGAACGAGTATTCTCATTTATCAGTTTCCTCTTTATTGAAAGATTTAAAATAATAATTTCTTAAGACCACGCAAACCAGTAAGAATGCCGTAGATAAGAATTATGGTAGACATTACCACATTCACTTGCAAAACAAAGACAGCGGTTATTGCAACACCTGCATGCGGAATTAATGTGAAACCTAAAACCAGTATTCACAGTGCTATTACATAATTTCTATCTGCCTGTCTGTTTTTATTACTTCACTGATACAATCCATAACTTTCCTAAGTAATGCATACGTACCTACTCTACTCCGCTACTGTCACTCTTTTACAAGTGAATTTGCCTGTTGCATTCTTTTTAAATATTATTTTGCTCAGAATGGGGATGCTCGTTTTTCTGTTACGGCCTGCTACATTGACTAGTATTATGAAATATGTGGTATTTATATTTTTTCCTTTTATAGCTCGCAGGCGTCGGATGGGAAAGCTATCCAAAAACTACTTGGTGGGGTATCTCTAAACACCCGCCAAGGTTTCGCCGTTTGCTTGAAGCCATCTGCAGTGTTATCAACTCAGACCGAGCCTGTCCAGCGTCTCTTCACATTAAATTTAATGCTAAGTTTATTAAGTTATATCAGACTTTAATTAGTTTATCTATGTGTCGTTATTTTATAGTGTTAAAAGATATTTATCAGGTTTACCTCTCAAAAAGGGTTTGTTTAAGAGTATTTAGTGCAATAGATGTAAATTGACAAACATATTTTTAATTGGTAGGGCAATATTAGGTTAAGAGAGCAGTTTTACTATGTGGGAAAAATTAGTTTTTCAGAATGTGTAGTTTATCACTGCCAAAAACGCTCGACAATATTGACTTAAAAACTAACGACACTGTTATTATAAATTAGTGTAAAATTGTGATAAACTTAAAAAATCAAAGTTTTTATTTTAGAGGTGAACCTCAAATATATGTATAATTTAATATTAAATTATATGATATACATACATATATAACCTATTTTATTAATATTTTAGTGATTATGATTGATGATTTGTCTGTAAATATTGTTTGCATTGTAATGTAATAATTATATGTCGGCTTTATGCTAGGTTTGTATACGTTAAGGAAGCTTTCTGCAATGTTCGGCAAAGACACCGATTTTATCAAATTTTATTTGTTCAGTGAATTTAAAATGTTATTGGACGTTAGTGCTGTATTTTTTCAACTTCTTTTGTTAATACTTTTATTTTGTAAATAGTTTGAAAATATCCAGAGCGCTAGATGCTATGTCTATATAATATTAACTCATTTAATTCAGAAGAATGTACATGTTCTATTTCAGGTTAATATTCCGCTATGAAAATGGGGAAAATACAACATGTATGTTGCTGTAGAATTTCTTATTTTATCTGTCAAATTAGGTATACACTATCATCATTTACACTTGCATTGATTGTAATAGTAGCGAAAATATTCTTATTGTAATTTACATAAAATGAAATAAAAAGTAAAATAACGGAAAGGGTTTTTTATTTCTTTCCCAGATTAGATCATAATAATTGGCAGTTGATACACAATAAGGTCTTTGTTTCAGAATACCCGAATTGTGTTTTTTTTTCTACACGGAGAAAAAATATTGTTTAATTTAAACAAATTATATTTAACTGATGTTGATAAAAGTGTCATATCCACAACTAGATCTGTGGCTTGATTCTAACAGGACCAAAGGCGTCATTTCCACGTGTAAAAGGTACACTTGGTAGGACTTATAACTCCAACCGTTTTCGAGGAAATTGCCGTAAACATTTGAATAATTTTTTAAAAGACATTCAAATTTAATGAAACAAAGTGTATTTATTAATAAAAGTACAAAACGTAAGGGGAAACATGATCGTAATAACAGCGTGAACTCTTTCCCACTTTCTTATGAACTAATGAATTATTTTCATGGTATTGAGATAAATACATAAATCAAAAGATTGTGTAAAATAAGGATCTAATCTTATTAGAGGACCAAAAAATAACATAAAAGTTGGCTTAATGACATTAGTATGTATTGTATAAATTTTCCCCGCATGTAAAAACTCCATTGCTGCAATTTAGAGTAAATTTTCGATATGGTCCCACCTACTTCTATGCCTTTTCTAATTCTTTTCATAAAATATTTTCTTACTACTACTACTTAGTTAATTGTTTTCATACATTGATTTTTTTTTAAATTGAGAATATTTATTTAAACATAATGAACCGAGAGCTAACGTCACAAAATGTGTACCATTCGTAAACGGATAGAATGTGCCTAAATAGGTTATCGATGATCCATTGATCCATCAGTCACAAATGTCAAAACGGACGTTTTTGATTCTCTAGTGCCGAGCCGAATTTCCGATTTTGCCATCACAATTTACGGCACCGACAAAATTTTGTATTTCCATAGACATCACACGATCCTCCACTCGACGTATTTATTTAGATATTATTATTTGAAAATTCCATGTGTTCAGCTCTTCGTCGCTAAAAGAGCTGCTTTCGTTTACAGTGAACATAATAAACGGGATTTTAATGAACAGAATCATATGACACAAAATTGTATGGTAGGGACAGAGACAACACAAAACAGTTCCTTATGATTACGAATCACCCTGCTGAACGAAAGCAGCTAAGACAAACTACTTATAACATTGAACCTAAGTTTAGACAAGCTCTCAGTTGGTGTGGCGGGGAAAGAAATACTTCGCGTGCGCAAGGTCCGGAGTTCGAATCCTACCGGATTTTTTTTTTCTTTTTTAAAAATTTTCAGCCTTAATCTGTTGCTCAGATATTACTATGTATCACGCCTATAATGCGTGTCTAGACTTTGGTTGAAACGCTATAAGTAATTTGTCCTTTAGTGAAGAAGAACTGAAAATGCAAGTTTTTTATTTGATTAAGCAAACATATTATTCAAAAATATTTATAAACATCAAAATCGAAAACTGTTTATAGGAGTAGGCGTGAGATGTGGGTAATATGTGATTAATAGGTTAAGGCCGAAAATGTAAAAAGAAAGTTATATTTTTTCCGGTAGGATTCGAACTCCGGGCCTTGCGCATGAGAAGTATATCTTTCGCCGCTACACCAATTGAGAGCTTGTCTAAACTCTCGTTCAAACGCTATAAGTAGTTTATTTGAAAACATGGAAACATATTTAAATAAATACGTCGAGTGGAGAATCGTGTCATGTCTGTACGGAAAAAGAAAGATTGGCTTTATTGACATTTGTGACAGGCACCGCACTTAAGTTATTGACCAAACCGCCGCTCGTTGCTCAACGCACCGCTCCTAGCCCGGCTGACTGACGGGCCGGTATTAAATGGATCATTGACAACCTATGAAGGCACATTCTGTCCATTTACAAATAGTACAAATTTCTGTGACGCTAGCTCTCGGGGTATAAGGAACAGAAAAATATTTCCAAAAAGAAACTCCTGTGAGTTAATTAGCCAGAAAAAGAAATGTTTTCTGTATAAGAAATTCAGATTGTATACTTTCTCTCGGAATTTTAAACTCATCATTACGATTTCTTTCTCCTTTTACTTCCATATTCACACAGTGGAGAGATCTGGAACTTGATATATTTTGAACTTATTCGTATTTTCGTATGTAAAAATGTTTTGAAATATGCCATAATATTTTGGGGATCCTCCGTACACTGGCAGAGAGTATTTGTAACTCAGAAACGGCTCATCAGATTTATGGTGGAAATTTCCAATAGAGAACCCTGTAGACCTTATTTTGAAAACCTGAATATACTTACCATCTCATCTTTATATCTATAAACTTGTGTTATTTGCTAAAAAGAATCCTGACGTCTTCACAAGGAACAATGAAATATATAACTTAATGTCAACACGTCATGGAACTGATTTAAGTGTACCAATTCACCATCATACTTTCTACCACAAAGGGCCATTTTACAATGCTATTAAAGCTTTTCATGCTCTTCCTGCGCACTTAAAATCAACAAATTTGTTTATTTAAAATAGGACTTAAATCTTATTTGGTTGAAAATGTGTTTTATTCTTATGGTGAATTCGTAAATGTATAAGTTCATTGGGAAATGTTTATTTTTATATTGTTCATATTTTTATTTTTACTTTATGACATATATTATTGTTGTATTTCTTCTCGTTATCTATTTAAACTCAATGTATTTTAACTTATTTGCATATTGTATTTTTCTTCTTTGCTCTCGCTGTATTTGTAAATTGTATGTTTTTTAATCATTCAGTATAGCTCTTAAAAATGAAATTTAAAAATGAAAATGTGAACTTTTGACAATGCTAATGTCTTTTTGTATAGAGATCTATAGCAATAAAGAATTTATTATTATTATTATTAATTTATTATTATTATTATTATTAAGGATGTTGGGTTAAAGTCCCAACCAAGAGTAAGTGAAATTCTAAATCGGAACTTTTTTATTATTAATTGTTTAAGTAGATTTAATTATTTTACTTAATGAACTAACTTTTGGATGTTTTGTCCAAACATTAAAAAAAAATCAATTTATGTAAATATATGTATATTTTACAAATTTGTTTCAGTAAATAATTTAACTCAAAAAGAGAAGCACTAAAAATTTAAATTAAATCATTAAATAATTGAAAATTCAGTTAAAAATCATTAACGAAAAGTGAAATTTGGTAGTTTACAAATGTTTAATAATTATTTTTATTTATTAGAAGTCTCCTAATTAAATTGGAAACAATATTAAAATAAGCGTAAGACATCAATGCTTTAGATAGTTTTTGGAACTGCTGACATTGTTTGGTTATTTGCTATTATTAAAATGTACCAAAAAATTGATTGAAGGAGCCGCTACTCTGCGGTAGTTAATCATTTTGCACAATAACTAAATAAAACACACTACTATGTTTTCTACCACTATGTGGTAGAAAACATAGTAGTGTGTTTTATTTAGTTATTTGTGTTAAAATGTACCGTTTGCATGCTGGGTTGACATATTTTCCATAAAACTACATGTAAAAGTTTTTAAAAATTTTTAACTTTATGAGTTTCCTAATGACTGCATTTTTTACAGAAAATTGTGTCATATAAAAATCTATTAAAAAAAACTTTTTCATTATTTTCGTCTAACGCCTCAACCTCCTTAAAGAGGGGCAAATAAGTAGAGCAAACTAGCAAGAGTCCAAAACTTGATATTTGATGTATATCCTAGAAACCAGACTTACATTTTTTATGACATCTCCCACCCCAACCACCACCCCACTAGTTATTAAAGGAGTTAACAAAATAAAATTGTGATTTAGTGTGTACGAGACAAAAGTGCTCAAAAACTTTTTTGACATCGGCCACCCTCACCTCCATAAATGTCGGGCAGTTGAAAAGTTATTGAGGTGAAACATCGAATTATGGGTTTTTGGGTCAGGCACCTTCAGATATTACATTATTAAAATTTTATGAGCAATTATTTCCACACACTGGGGTGAAAATATATCAAAATCCTTTGTTTTACAGAGACTTGGATGTGGAAGTTGTGATACCTTAGTCAATGGTTATTATAACGTATAGACATGCTCCCTTAAAAATAGAAAATTCCTTTCCAGAAAATTATGGTTGTAAACAAATGTGCTACATACTCTTAACTGTATATAGAGTGCTTAAACATTATCGGATGTATTGAATCATTATTAAAAGATTCTATACGTATTTGAAAATGAGAAAATGTACGATGTTACGCGATAAAAGGTCCTTGAATAATGTATATTTTGCCGTGATTTACGCTCCATAGAATAAATTAACTCACAATGCTCATGTAATGATAAGTTTCGAAAAAAGTCACCTAAATACCTCCAGTCTATTATATTACGCTAATAAATAAAAACGCGTATAGAAAACTGAATGAAATCATACTTAATACGTTTTAGTTGCACTTGTAATATTCCTTGAAGGCAGTTCAAAGTTTTTTAATTCTTTTGTCAGTTTCCATCCAACTTAAGTTGTTACGTGTTTAAAAACAACAAAGTACCTACATAAAATCTAATTTCATTGTCCTAATTCAGGAATCAATCGTCAATGATCTCTTCTCTAACTTTAAACTTATTTCAGTTCTTTCCTCGTAAAAGTTTTCACATTTAAACTAAACTACATTTATCAGCAAATCCTGAGCTTCAAAATTCGTTAGCAGTATATACAGCTACAAGCAATAAAAATGGGATAATTCTGTCTCAATTTTTTGCTACAATCTAGAGTCGGTAAGTGAGCGCGTTCTGGCTGTTCTAGTCAATAGCACAGGCAGCTGTCCGACTTAACTGATTTATGTGTAGCAGATACATGATTGGTAATTTCTGATTGATAATTAGCTGTTAGATGTCAATTAATAGTTTCTATGTATATATGTATGCATTTGTGGTTGATTGTATTTGCCGAAATATAATGAATTATAAAAAGGAAATAGCTATATCCTGAGGAATGATCAAATAATTCCCAACGTTTGCTCGATTTACCTTGTATCGTAATTCCAAAAAGGAAACATTAAATTTCATCCCAAAGTGATGTGTACAATCTCGGCCTTTTGCATTTTGATCTATGTAGAATGCCAACGTTTTGTAGATAAGTGAAGTTTTCGTACGCCGACCAACCACTAAACGTTTTTGACTGTCATAGTCGCAATTCAAAACCTGACCGTTTCTTCTAATCAACAGATCGGTCGAGACCTCTCAATTACCATGTCCCGCTAAACAATTTTGACTGGTCCGACTCTTGACTTAATGTAACCTTAATTTAATCAGTGGCATTTAAAGGACCCCACACGTTGATAAAACATAAATTTTAATTGTTAAGCAATTTCATATAGTAATATGAATATAACAGTAAACATAAAGGACTTATTCTTAATAGTGCAGTGAATGTTTACATATAATACCCAATTCACGAACAATGTATCAAATACCCATTAAATAACTTGCCACATGCATCTTATAATTCTTTGTACCTTCATCTTACACACACCAAATAATAAATACAATGTCATTATGACTAAAGGGGTGAGGAATCGCCTTTTAAGGCCTTCTACAGCAAAAACGGTATCGAAATGTGCCCATAATGCCGGCATTTCACTCTCGTCTAGACAATACGAGGGGATTCGAGTGTGAGAATGTGGAAGACACGCCCACCTCGACTCGTTGTGTCTCTCGTCTCGGCGGCGCTCCATGTCGTATCGGTTTTTTCCACGGAAATTTATTTAACTAAATGATTTAAAATTGTATCAAGGTAAACATTATTCTATTTCGATGAATTGTTGTCATTCACCAACGTCTTTCCTTCCGAGGCTTCTTGGTTTTTAGTCTGTGTACTGCCAAAGTTAGTTTGCAATGTTTGCATAAAATTATAATAGCTGCAGCAGCGGCAACTTCGATAACGTCCATATGCTGGGTTATAGTGGAACACCTATTGCGCTTTTTGAGAGTGTGGAGGATTGCACTAGGGGTTCCTTGCCTCGCCAAATGTCTTGCCGAGATATTCGTCGAGCGTAAAGTGCCGACAAAATAATTCTTGATTGTAGCGTTTTTTTTTTTATATAAAAAAAAATACAGATAGAAATAATGCCACATATTCGAGGGCTAATCACCTATAAAAAACAGCTGCCTAAGGAATCACTACTTCCACATCCAGATTTCTCATCCAAGTCACTTTAAAAGAAACATCTTGACTATATATATTTGTACTCTAGTATGTGGAAATTATTGATCATAGAATTTTAATGATATTGAAGCAGATATCATAAAAAGAATTGAGGCGTTGTGTACTTATTTTGCGCTATTCACAACTTACCACCTCCCACCCCTTCAACGGAATCATCTCAATCAGATGTCATTACTACACATACATGTACTAACTTTCAAGTGAATGTCTCAATTTTATGTTATTAATCCCTTTAATAATGGAGTAGAGAAAGATATGGTGGTTGAAATATATTAGAAAGAAACCTGAGGCCTTCATACAACAAATCCCAAGTTTCTGTACTCTTACCAGCTTGCTTTACTTATTTTTCGCTATTTAACTCTACTTTCCCCCTACTCATTCAACGGAATCATGTCAAAATATAATCTAGTTTCAGATGTCGTTATAACACATATGTGTACCAAATTTCAAGTGAAAATATCAATTTAATTTTATCAACTCTTTTAATAAGGGAGTGGGGGTGGTGGGGGCCGTCGCTTCTAGTATATACACTAAATCCCAAATTTCTGTACTCTTACCAGCTTGCTTTACTGATTTCCCCCTATTTAACCCCCAACCCTTCAACTGAACCATTTCAAAATATAATCCAGTTCCAGATACCAAATTTTAAGTCAATATCTCAATTTTATTTTATCGACCCCTTTAATAATGGAGTAGGGGTGGTGGGGGGTTGAAAAATATTACAAAAAAAATCGGAGATCTTGGCTTCTAGTACATACACAGAATTTCAAGTTTCTGTACTCTTAACTAGCTTATTTTAAAATCCCAAATTTCTTTCTGTACTCTTACCAGCTTGCTTTACTTATTTTCCCCTATTTACCCCTATTTAACCCCTAACTTTTCAACGGAATAATCCCAAAATACAATCTGGTTTTAGATATCATTCTAATATATAGGTATAAGTAATTTCAAGTGAATATCTCGATTTTATTTTATCAACACCTTTAATAATGTAGTGGGGGATGGAAAATATTATAAAAAAAATTGAGGCCTCGGTTTCTAGTACAAACACAAAATTTCAAGTAAAAAAAATGAAGTTTCTAGCTTGCTCTACTTATTTTGGGCTATTCACAACCTACCACCTCCCACCCCTTCAACCAAATCATCTCAATCGCATGTCATTGCAATACATACGTGTACTAGCTTTTAAGTGAATGTCTCAATTTTATGTAATCAATTCCTTTAATAATGGAGTGGAGTTGGTGGGGATGAGGGGTTGAAAAATATTAGAAAGAAATCTGATGCCTTGGTAGTATATACACCAAATCTCGAGTTTCTGTACTCATGCCAGCTTGCTTTACTTAGTTTTCCCTATTTACTTCTACTTACCCCCACTCATTCAACGGAATCATGTCAAAATATAATCTAGTTTCAGATGTCGTTATAATATATACGTGTACAAAATTTCAAGTGAAAATCTTAATTTAATTTTGTCATATCTTTTAATAAGGAAGTGGGGGTGGTGGGGGAATGGATAATACTATTTAAAAAATCTGAGGCCTTCGCTTCTAGTATATGTACCAAATCCCATATTTCTGTACTCTTACTAGCTTGCTTTACTTATTTGTCCCTAATATAACCCCCAGCCCTTCAACGGAATCATCTCAAAATATATTCTAGTGCCAGATATCTTTATAATACATATACGTGTATTAAGTTTCAAGTGAATATCTCAATTTTATTTTATCAACCACTTTAATAATGGATTGGGGGTGGTGGGGTGATGGAAAATATTATAAAAGAATTTGAAGCCTTGGCTTCTAGTATATACACCAAATTTAAAATTTCTGTACTATTACCAACTTGCTTTACTTATTTCTCCATATTTACCCCTATTTACTCCCCAACCCTTCATCGGATATTTTCGAAAAACCATCCAGTTCCAGATCTTGTTATAATATATATGTGTACAAAAATTCAAGTCAATATCTTAAACCGTTCCGGAGAAAACGTGCGGACAAAAAAAGTTACAGACAGACCAATCCACTACGTGGATGTGGAAGTAATTTGTACACGGACTGCCGGGACTGTCCAGACTGCCGTGTCGTCCAAGAAGACATTGCTATTTTCGCTTTGTTAAATGAAAATGTTGCATTGTTTTTACCGAAAAATACAAGTAATTCTATGAACATGATTCATTGTTAAGAAATAAATGGAGGATTTTAAGAAAGGAAACTAATCATTTTTAAATAGAAGCTATTATAATATTCCTTTACCGAAAAGGAGGGTATTTTTATCTATGATAAAAGCTTCTCCTGACGTTTGACGGTAGCACAAACAATTATGTCTAGCATTTTTCTTTCATCGACAGTGCAAGGTGACTTCAAGTGTCGGGACAAGAAAATGCATCCGTATTTTTCATATTATTCAAAATTTTTATTCACTCTGTGCACTGTTGACAGAAAAGATACGGGCCTATTTGCGAATGTCACTGCAAGTAATTATTGGCTCTCCTTCTTCTCGAAACGAAATGTGTAGTACCCGCCTACATTGTTTCTCAGAGTAAACTAAATAGAGCTACAATGCGGGTCGGTACGCTACCTATATAAACACGAGCTAGTATTCATCGCGCACCGGAAATCATCGTATCCTAAATCGGCTCCTGCGAGAAGAAAGTCAACTGAACGTATTGCATCCATGTTCGTATTTGGCTGATCCGATCTGTATATAACTGAATTCTACTAAATCATCACCTGACAGTTAACGTCTTTATTTATATAGTGTAATAAGGAGTTTAAAAAACGTAAATCATGCTTTTAGTCATCCTATTTTAAGTTAATTTGGATTCACTTTCTGAAAAGAATCACCATTATTTTACTACGCTGTGGCTATTTTAATTTACGTGATTTTGCAAGAATGTACTGTTCTTGTATATCGGAAGTAATTTATTATGTAACAAAAGGTTCTCTTCCAATAAGTATTTCATTCCTCAGCAAACATAGCGTGGGGAACTATTGTTCAGGGCTAGGGCAGTCATAGTAATATTTCAGTTGTTTAAATGCTGACGGCGAACTTACTGATACGTCTATTCTTATTAAAATTATTGTTGAAAGATTTCACTTAAAATAATTAGTTTGTAATTTTTCTTCGAAAGTAGTAATATTTATAAACGGTTGGTCCAGGAAACGATATAGAATTTTTCTACAGTTTATTATTTCAATAATAACAGAAAAATAACGACGGTCTGTCGTTCTGTTGTTGGTCTGTTCTCGTATATTCACAAAATAATTTGACGGAGAAAAATAATGTTTGGTAGGCAGTTGACGTTATTGCCAAATAAGTTATAGGATATAATTTAGGGAACACCGAAAAAAAAAAGAAAAAATAGTAAATAAAAATAAAAAAAATTGACAGAGCTCAATAACATTTGGCTCGCAGTTCACCCAAGAGTCAAGGATGAAACCTATAGTTTTAGTAAAATATCTACAGGAGTATTTAAAGAAATGAATGTGATAATAAAGGACAATAATATTTGACACATATACAGGGTGAACCATTAATAATAGGCCATAGTGCAGGGGTAGATTCTTTGAGCCAAAATATGAGGATATAACTAATATGCTTTAGTAAAATGTTGCTATGGAAAAAGATACGGGGTGTCAAAATTCAAATTATTTTTTCGTTGTTTTGCAATAATTCAACAGCCTCTTGATTGATCTTCTCCAAATTTGCTAGAGGAACTTTTTTATTCTAAGAAACAATAATTTATGTATTACATCACGTTAGATTATAGAGGGCGCCGCAGGACCTGTATCTGATGATGAATTTTTTCATATTTTTTTTGGACGAAACGTTTCGGTACTTCTTATAGAAAATCTGATTAGAGCGTCATATCCACGTATAAAAGGTACACTTGGTATAACTTGATAACTTCAACCGTTTTCGAGGAAATTGCCTTTAAACATTTGAATAATTTTTTTAAAGACAAATTCAAATTTAATGAAACAAAGTGTATTTACTGAAAAAAGTACAAAAGTAAGGGAAAACAAAATCGTAATAATAGCGTAAACTCTTTCTCACTTTCTTAGGAGCTAATGGAGTATTTTCAAAAGATTGTGTAAGATAAGGATCTAATCGTATTTGAAGACCAAAAAATAACATAAAAGTTGACACAATGACATTAGCATTTATTGTATAAACTTTCCTCCCATGCAAAAACCCCATTGCTGCAACTTAGAGTAAATTTGCGATATGGTCTCCACCTACTTCTATGTCTCTTCATAAAAGATCTTCTTACATTGAGAAATAAATTTTCCTGTCCTCTAATAAAACTGGCTGCGTTTTGTATTTTGTCCCATAGTTCTTCTATTGAATTGATAGTATTTGCATCTAAGGACTTCATATGTCCCAACACATAATAATCCAAAGGATTATAATCAAAACTCCTTGGTGGCCTAGCAAACTCACTTCCTCGACCGATCAATCTGCGTGGGAAAGTCTCATCAAGATAATTCCTGACTTCGATGGAGAAATGAGGGGGGCTCCATCTTGCATAAATCACATTCTGTTTCGTATATCTAGCATGCAAGCATGTAATATATTAGCAAGAGTATTTTGAAGAAAAAACAGATAAGACTGTCCATTTAAATTTGGAGGAAGGACAAATGGTCCCAATAACTGATCGCCGATAATACCACATCAAACGTTAATCTTAAATTCGTGCTGAAAATGCCTTTCTTTAACGGAATGAGGATTTTATACTTCCTAGTAATGCGTATTTCTTCACTTGAAAACGCCTCGGCGAGTAAAAGTTGCTTCGTCGGTAAATAAAATGTTCTTAACAAAATTTCGATCCCTGTTGTGTTTATTTAGAACAAATTGACAAAATTGTAGGGTTTGTGGAAGATCCCTTCGAAGTAAGTTTTGTGCAGAAGTGAAGTGATATGGGTAGAAGCGTTCTTTACGTAAGGTTCTTAGAACAGATTGTTTATTCACCCCTGTTGGCGGTGATAAACGACTAGAGCTGACTTGAGCATCTTCATCCACACGAACTAAAATTTCTAGTTCTTGATCTGGAGTAATTCGTTTCGGTCGTCCTACATCATTCTCATGGCGAAATGAACCCGTTTCTCCCAAACGACGAAATAGATCTTTGAAAATCTTGGTCTGGAAAATGGTCTGGCTGTATTCGATTTGGATATTGAAATGAGTATCTGTCGCTGCAACACACCCGCGCCCGCTAAAATTTTTTTGTACGTAAACACATCATATTCATTTCCCTATTTGAAAAATTATTATGTCGAGGCATTTTAAATAAAGAGGAACACAATAACAAAATAAAATGATTAAATGACATACATGACAGAACTAAAACGTAACCAAAGTACACTTTTCAATAAATGCACTTTGTTTCATTAAATTTGAATTTGTCTTTCAAAAAATTATTCAAAATGACGGCAATTTCCTCGAAAACGGTTGGAGTTATCAAGATCTGTCGAGTGTACCTGTTATACGTGGAAATGACGCCTTCATCAAATTTTCTGGTAAGAAGTACCATAAACTGGACATACTTTTAGTGAAAATATACAGGGTGGTCACCCTGAGAAATAGTTAATTAAGAAACGATGATGGAAAATCATATTTGGAATGTAGTTGACACTACTGCCAAGGAAGAAACTTTACTATATCTTTAGCGAAGTTTGAACAACGTGCTCACTCAAATAACAATTAACAATGACAGAGGAAATGAATATAATATATCTGTCACAAATGTCAAAAATGTCGTTTTTGAAGTTAAGCGATGATCAAGTGGTTTTCCGGCTTCAAGTCCCGTTAATACAGTATTTTTTGTTTACATTTTATTTAACTTTCTGTCAGATATTTTTTATTCCAAAATTAGCTTTCGCCTATTTTTACTCGACCAAGTTTTACAAATTTTAAAATGATTACGGGAAAACTTTTTTAAATTAATTTTCAACTTTTCGGCAGATATTTTCCATTCCAAAATTGCTTAACGATTATTTCTACTCGACTAACGTTTAACAATAATCGTAAAATTTTAATGATTAGCCTCTTTCTTCAGCGATAATTGGTTAAATTTATGTCGCTGTATTAAAAAATATTAACGTCTTAGTAAAGGAGCTGCAAATCATAACCTATGAATATAATGCTTTCAACGGTTTTAACACAATAAATAAATAAATATAATGCTTATGAAAATTGTATTTACATTGCAAGAAACTTTATTTGCCCACGATTAATAACAATTGCAAAAGAAACAATGTGTCTTTTTATTCAAGAAAACATAAAAACAAATCTGCATATAGAACACAATACAAAAGTCACTGCACAATTATGTGGACAAATTCCGCGCCGCGGCGGCGGCGGCCCTCTCCCATTTAGACGATGCGGAATCTTCCATACAGGAAAAGGGAAGAATACATGTAACTTTCATTTTCCAACCAACACAAATTAATTGAACAGGCCGAGAGCGCTAGGACATCTTCTATAGCAAAAATCTATTTAAGGGTTTAAACTGGGACTAATTGAACTATTTGCAGATGCAGCTGAAACCAATTGAATTGTTTACAGTTTAAACTGGGAATAATAATATTTACAGTTGAAATTGGGAGTAAATAAACAATTTACAGATTTAGCAGGGAATAATCAAATTATTTACAAGTTTATGTGGGAACGAATGAAAAAAAACATCCGTGACTTTCCTACGCCTTCGTATCACGTAGACAAGTGAACCTTATTACCTAATATTAATACTGAAGGTTGTTAAAAATACGTTTGGTGACATTATTTTTTCACATTTATTTTTACACAAATTTCAATATTAATATTAGATAATAATGTCAAGTGGTTTACTTAAAATAAACATGAATATTTTTTATGTAGATAAATATTTCTTTACTATTTCTTGAATCATCATCATCATCATCAAAATTTTTCTTAACTGGTACACAATACCTTCCTAACATCCGGCCGGAAGCGAGCTGGACATCCTCTACAGAGAACGTCGTAGTAGCTGAAGGACACCTTAAATGGTGAAGCACTTGGGAAAAAAATGGGTATAACGTAATTCACTTAAAGGTTCGTACACCTAAGATGGTACAGTAACTAGAGGTTTTAATTTAATATTTTTTTTAAATCAATTAAATTTCGTTTGTTTACAATTGTATAGTAAATACATCAAATATACTTTTCTATATTTTGCGAAGATTTGCAAAGAGTATCACCATTTTAAAGGGTCACACTAAAAAAAACCGTAGGAACAGAAAGGGAACCAATTTTAAAGAAATAAGGTTCTATGCAATGTTTCATATAAATTGACAATTCAAGTTCTTGAAACGACTTCAACGACTTGAAAAATCGATTTTAGCCCGAAAAAATTGGTTTCTTAAAACGGTTCTCCTTAAAAAACTATTTGATTACTATAATCTTAGCCAGTAAATAAAAGAAACTCTTACACTGTTTTTCTTCAATAGCATTGCCAATGCACTCATTTTTTGTCCGTTTAAAGCATCTACTTAAAAAAATCTTCATTAGCCGCATTGGAACCGCTATTTCGATTTTAGATTCGAAATCAATAACATTAAAAATATAAATACACCACTTTTGTTTTTCGAAAGATTACATTTTATTGGTGATTTCCATCCTTTGAAGGTAAGAGCAAGCATCAAAACCATATAGAAAAGTTTTACTTCAACAATCATTCATTTAATTTTTAACGGCCTGGTTGGATTAAGCTATAGCTATTTCATTACTCAACTAGAACACTTTCTCACAGATAACACAACAACCATTCCTTACGACATTGTCATCTGCCACAGGTGAGACTCGAACTCAGGAGCGATAAAAGCGACCAGCGATGTTGTCACTCAACCGCGATCTGACCTACTGCTACCGCATCGGTAGCACAGTAAAAACACAATTAAACATCAATACCCTAGCAAGGATTTGAACTCGGGACTGCGTGTTCTCGAGGCTAAACAATGAGCCACTAAACCGTAAGAAAATAGTTTGGCATTTTTTTACCTAAATATACTGTACTAAAAATATGTATGGGCTAAAACCAACACTCTGGCCTAATGCTAAAGTTGAAAGGTGTTTATTAACTTTGGATAAAGCATTTTTTATTGAATATTCTTGCATTATGTTCTTATTAAGTATTCCAGTAAATTCAAAATGTTGCTTTTTAATTTTGGTCCGTAAATTAGAGGAAAGAAAAAATGATGAATGTAGGCAATATAATAATAGTGTTGTTGTTTCAGCTTTTCGGTTTCAGCGAGTAGGTATTGAGTTCTCTGGGCTGCGTGACTGAGGGCTATTTTTGTTACTACCTCTTACAATAAAGGCAGATATAAAGTGTATATTGAATTTCAGGGTAGTTTGATGGATCAATAATTTGGGGTTAAAAGCCTTTATTACAACGAAATATTAAATCAGTTTGTAATATTTCCAGACAACCAGTCAACTGAGAATAAATTTTAAGTTGTATAATAAGTTACCAAAACTTCTGGAATTTATGCGGCTTAAAGTGTGTTAATTTCTTAACCTTTTTGAACATTAAATAAAGCACCATTAAACGTATTATAGTTGATGTCGTCTTTGAGAACATAATTCTGTACATAAACGTTAGTCAACTCAGCATTTACAAAAACACTATTAAAGCAAAGATATGTCTGTAGCGGTCATTCTTAAGATGCACACTAACGTACACAGACGAAAATAAACAAAAATCTTTACAAAACTCCTAACTGTAAATTATTATTCTTTTGAGCTCAATTAATCATGTATTACGTAAAATGTTTTTTTAATTTAATTTTTGTTGTAACAAAGTGATACTAGTGATGCTTATCTAATAATAATAGTAATAATAATAATAATAATAATAGAACAACTGCTGCCACTCTGGAGGACCCGCTTCACCATAACATCGGTGCACAATGGGTTACGATAGAGCAGGTAGCATTCAGGAGAGGAGTCTTTCAGGGAGATTCTCTGAGTCCCCTCCTCTTCTGCATCTCACTGCTGACGTTGTCTGTTGAACTCCGTCAAACTTGCGGGTACTATTGTGGACCACCCAGCAACCGGAGTCATAAGGTCAGCCATCTATTTTATATGGATGACCACAAACTGTATGCCTCCGGAGTGCGTGAACTTCGGCATGGAGTTCGGGTTGGACAAGTGCGCGGTCGTCCATCTTAAGAGAGGACGATGCGTGGACTTTGCTTTGAAATTAAGGAAATCTGGAATATGCAAAAAGTGGATATTAATAATATCTGCAACGGGTACCGTGCACAAGAAGCTCCGTTTCCAATTACAAGAACTAAATATAGTTGCGGGCAACGCTATACAGTGGATGCAGAAAGCAGTAGTATTGGGTACCACTGCGTTAGTCCACCGTGTCCTCTCCATTCAGTAGACAGGGAATAGGGAAGTCTTGAGCAATCCGGCGACTCTGAATAACCACCCACTAAAAGTGTGATAAGGAAACAAAATAATTATAGTAGTAATATGTATTCATCTAGTATATCCAATTAAATTTCTACATAGAATAGGGCGCATCTATATATCTGTCAAGAGAAAGTGTATGAGGCACAATAAGGTTATGAAAATAAAAATTTTGAAGTTAAATTTGATTAATTAATATTATGTACATTCTTCAAGTATGATACTAGGTTATTTTATAAATATATTAAGCATAGTAAGTAAATGTAAAAAAAAAATCAAAAATTTTGTTTGTTTTGACTTAGAATGTCATAAAGCGTCGAGATTCTAAATTCGAGCGAAAACAAAATTTCGGTCAGTCTGTCTGTCGGTCAACCTGTCCGTAACTTCTTTTATGCGCACATTTCCTCAGCAACCACTTAAAATATTGACTTAAACTTTGGTACACATATGTACCATGACGAGATCTGGAACTAGATTATATTTTGAGCTAATTCCGGTGAAGAGTTGGGGGTTAAATAGGGAAAATAAGTAAAGCAAACTGATAAGGTACCAGTAACTTTGTGTGTAGTAGAAGCCAAGACTTCAGATTTTCAACTCCACTCCAAAATTCAATTGAGATATTCGGGTACACGTATCTATGTGTATTTTTTTATAACATTTTTCAACCACCTTTACTCCATTATTAAAAGGGTTCATAAAGTAAAATTGAGATATTAATTTGTGTTTTATTGTTGTCGTTATTATAATTTTCTAATTTTCTCATTGAAAGCTGGAAAATATTTACCGATACCTTGCACGCGAAATTGAGAATAGTTTGGTCAATATGGGGAATCAATTAAACTTATTCCATTTATCCGGCGGAAGATTCAGATGTTTATTCTTCACTTTCTCATGACGGGGCACATTTGGAGAACAATCGTCCTCAAGAATAACTTTTGCGAGGGTTTAATTACCTAAGCTGCTCTAAATGTGTCACGACCATTAATAATTATCGTTTTTATAATTACTGTTACCGCTATTATGGAATTTCTTACTCCTCTTTGGGGAGAAAATTTCAACCCGTTCCAGGTTATTTGACCGATATGGCGACGTAGATCTTGTCTCCTCCAACAGATCAGATCAGATCAGTCCAGATGTCAACAAGAGATCACAGAGATTCCTACTCCAGGGTTTTCTTTAGAATGCGCGCCGTTCCCAACAGTGCCATCTTCTGCATTTATTGTGCTCTCGGTTGACCAGGTGGTTATTTCAAACTCCGGTCATGGCCCTTCTTAACAGTTCCGAGGGCCCCTACAATTACTGGCACGACTATGGTGTTTGCATTTCACATCCTAATCACTTTTTATTTGGAGGTCTTTGTACTTTTCAGTTTCTTTGATGTTGGACGCCAAGTAGTCTAAAATCTACTAAATTTACAAAACACAGAACATCATGAACATGAATACCTGTACTAATACTATTCTCAGGGTAAAAGTCGGTTCAATTATGCTCAACGATCAGGATATCGCAAGGGAATAATAAATCAAACTCAATGTTGAACAGTCAAATATAAATTTTATTAACAAATTTAATCTGGAATGTAATTGTGAAAAATAATCTATAATAACAATATCAAAATTAAAAATTATAATCTAATTTAAATGGCCTTTGAATTTAAATAAAAATATTTGAAAAATGAATTAGTATACCATGGATTTATTTAGTGGTTGTAAAAGCTTCTACAATTTGTGTTGTGATGCGTTTGGTCACAACCGGATTTTCAGTAAAAATGCGCTTAGAAACTTTCTTCTGTCAACTTGAGTGACGTTTGAGATATCTCAAATTCCAAATTTGAATACCTGGATTAACTTATGAGATACTTTCCCCTTGGACCTGCTGCAGAATATTCTTCGTAACAACTTAAAGAAAAAGAAAAATAAACATCTGCTTCTTAAGGTGTGCTACCCTCACTATTATATTTTAAATATATGGAAAATTTAACTTGGATATCACCATATTTGAAAAATATTTAATTCCACTTGCTTCTTGTCTTCTATAAATTTATTGGTTATCTGTTCTTCCAATTTAACATGTTCTACCTTCAACGACTGATTCGTGCTAAAATTTCATTAAAGTATTTGTGATTCTTTTAGACCAACACAGTTTCATACAAAATATTTGTGCCTACACACCAAACACCCTGTATTTATAAAATTTGATTCTTCAGCAATTAATTTATCGCTGATTAAACTACCTACTTATAGAAATATAACTCTGTTAATTTTCCTGTATCTTCAGGCAAGGGTTTCCTTATTCAATTATTAAATTTAATAAGAAGCACGCATACCATTTCCTTGCTTTGGAATGTTAAAAGAAAATGTATAGGGCGCTAATCCGGTCTTTACGTAAATTAAGGTAGGTCGATAAGCGAATACCTCGCCCAATTGTCCAATTTAATTTTCATTCTCTTTCCCGGCGCATTCGCCAGTTTCAAAGAGAAATAATATGAAGGTACATTGCCGAATTGTACTTGCAGAACAATTAAATGAATACTTGTAACTACAAAGTTCAAGAAGCCAAAACAAGTCTGAAATATAAATACTTTTTGTAGTGTATATAGCAACCACCACATTTAGAGTTGTAGAATGTTTTGATGGTTGTATAAAAAGTTCAATAGCTCTCATTATTCCTTGAAATAAAAAGCAATGTTTTATGTTTACACGATTAAGCATTATTTTAAATATTTTATAAAATCTACACAGCAATCATAACTAGGCATTTATTAGCGGAGTAAAATTAAAATTTCTAGGAAATTATCTTATAAACTTAAACAGTTTCGGATTGTTTAAACAAAAGAATGTTTAAGAACGTGTTTTTCGTATTTTTATATAAATGGTAGTATAAACCATGTCGTCATAGGGGAAAAAGAAACAATTAGTTCACAATGAAATTGCTAAGAAACTAGATTTGTCCGAAGCTTTATGGTCAATGTGTCAAGTTGCAATAATGAAAACATTTCAGAGAGACTATCTTTAAACAATTGATGATAACTTGAACAATAATGCACATAATTTAACGAAACTTTAAAAGAATAGACCACTTGCAGAACTGAACTATCAAGTAAAATATTGTCTATAATTGTTTATTTGTGGCATATTTAGATTTCCTTATTTTTTGTTGGGTATTTTGCCACTCAAAAATATTTAAGAATTTTAATGCAAAAACCTCTGCGCCAAAGGGATCAGACAAAGGTTGGTTCCTGAATATTTGATTGTTTCAAAATATCCCACACCTAAACATGTATAAACTAGAACAACATGTTAAATTAAAAAATGAAAGCTATAGGCAGTTAACGTTTCGGAAGAATATTTATTTTCGTTCTCAAAACTTTTTGGTCGTCAATCATGACGTTGTCTGTGTATTTCCATAGTCACGCGGGACATTAAATTATGTCTATCTTATTTTTATTTACTTCGTCTCTAAAGATGAGCAACCAACTTGTACAAAAATCTATTGAATAATTTGAGATACATCTATCCTTATTTAATAAAATAATCGTGTATTCTTTAAGTTTTCTTTTTAAGAGTCCCATTGAATCCTGTGACTGTTATCCTACACGTATTCACAAATTTTGGATTTTTCAAATTTTCCCCTTCCAGCGTAAATTCTTTGTTCACCAAGCCTTACGTTGAAAGGTCTAAATGATTCACCTACGTAAAGTTTTCCGCACTCACACTCACACGGAACACTATAAATTTTTAATTTTTTTTGAACCGATCTTAGTGTGGAGCTATAACTCTTTGATAATGGTCGAAAGGCCGAAACATATGTCAAAGAAATCTGAATAAAAAATGTGGAACAGTAATACCAAGTGTTTTTAATATTTATTCTATTTATTATGTTTCACCAAGAACTTACCGCAGACTCAGTTCAATTAATAAAAAAAATATTAAAAAAACTTTTGTTTAATGGATTTACCAAAGAAAGGAAATTCAAAATATACCAAAAAGAAAATATATATATTTTTTAATTCATACATCTCGAAACTAAAAGCTTTGGGGGTGGCCCTGTAAAAGACTTTACTGTAAGTGAGAAAACAATATGTATATATACATATATATAAATATATAATATAATATATAAAATTTGGAATTTTTTTTTGATTTTCGTTTTTTTTGCTCTAGCGGCAAAAATAATGAAAATAGAGAAAAAAGTTCCCAACGTAAGTTGTAGCTCGTCTCTTTCTCTGCAAAAAAGTCTTCACAAATTTTTGCAGTTTAGAAAATAAATCCAGTTTTCCACTTATAGTTTTAGGCCGCTTCGAAATGCGCGAAAAATGAGAATTTTCTGGGAGTTTCGTAAGACCTTACTATTCAGAGCCCCTAAAAAACGAAAATAACAAAATCTCAGCTTTAATGTGGAACTGATCACAAAATTTATAAAAAATTGTATTATAGAGAAAATGTGTCAGAAGACGGCTTAGTAAACTTTGTACAGTTGATCCACAGATCTATTAATATCTTTGCCGGGAATCGTTAGAATGATAATTCATTTTGTTTATATGTTCTTATATAATGATATATTAATTCAATTAACATTTTATTGCAATTACTTTTGTGGGAAAATATGCTTTGTGATCAAATTAAAGGGTATTGTTATGAATTACACCCCCTTGGAACTGGAGATGATACGCCTATGCCTACTGATAGTGACTGGAAAGACTCTAGAAAGAGCCAAGGACTTTTCTAGAGTGTGGTGGAAGAAGATTCTGGTTCAATCTAGAGGTAATTTCAGAGTATATACGGCGCGATTACCAGCGCGGTAGAAAAAGTTTATTTTAGAAGTGACACGTTCGGTAAAAAGTGAGGTTAAATAAGAAGTAAATAAGGTTATTTTGAATGTTTGAAGTATTGTATAGTCAGTAAATTATTAAATAAAGTGTTAGAAGTGGTTTATCTCTTGTTGAAATTATTTAGAACCCACGGATTCATACAGGGTGTTTCCTAAAAGGTGAATAAACGCAACAGTATATTTATCATCGATCAACCGCTATATCTTAATTAATAAAAATAGCACAGTCTTAATTTTTGGATTATAAGTACAATAAAATATATTCTTTCGAATGACGTTAGAGTTTTTTAAATGCATGCAATACTTTTTGAATTTGTCTACATTAATCACACACATTCAGAAAATGCACAATTAAACAGTAGAACGTATACAACTTATTTGTTTCTTAACATTCTTCAATGAAATTTTCACGAAATACAGATTAAAGTGCGTGGAATCGAATCGATGCAGTGAAAAAGCATCCATTGTTTCGGAAGAAATAGGCAGCATAAACCTCAAAGTTACGACTAAGTCAACTGTATAAAGTTTACTAAGTCATCTTCCAACACTTTTTTCCCTATGTTAAAAATTTGTATGAATTTTGGGATTAGTTCCACATTGAAGCTGAGACTTTGCTCTAAATTTTATGTTGTTTTCATTTTTTTAGCGACTTTGAATAATAAGAATTATCGACCGATGTGTCCGGACGTACGAAACTCCCAGAGAATTCTCATTTTCCGCGCATTTCGGAGCAGCTCAAAACTATAAGTGGAAAACTGGATTTATCTCCTAAACAGCTTAAGTAAGACAAATATTTGTAAAGACCTTTTTTGTAGAGAAAGAGACCAACTACAAATTTTATAGACTTTTTTTTCTGTATTTTTATTATTTTAGCCGCTATAGCAAAAAAACCGAAAATAAAAAAGTTTCTCCAAATTTTTTAAAATTTTCCCGGAATTTGGAAGTGCAAAGAATGCATCATTCCACTCTATAGATTATTACCTACTTAAATTCGGGAGATGATCCTTTTATTAATTTTTGCAAGGTTTTTACAAAATATTGCCTTCATTGCCTGTACTATATCACCTCTTTGTATATATGCTAAGTGGGTGAAATAAATTAGATGACTTTTCGTTAGTATTTTCAGATAGAAATCAAAAACCTTTTTTTGCACTCCCCTTTTAACGGGGTGTAGCTAGACAGGTAAGGTTTATATCGAAAAATCTGTTATGAAGAACTACTTTAATATTCGATAAGGAATTGGCAGTTAAATTTTTTGCATGTTCTTACGGGACACCCTGTGTACAAAGGATTTTAAGCAACTAAAAAATATTTAATTTGGTAAACCTAAACCTAACCTAAACCTTCTTACACTTTACCAATACTAATATCTTCTGCCAGGTGCAATTCTTTAAGTCAGTTTATTTATGAAATATAATAAGAATTCCTTGAATACTAGATAAAAATGCAAGATATCTCTCTTTATTAACAAAGAAGTGAAATTGCTACAGTTTATTCATTCTGAGGATAAATATTTTCTGCTCATTGTTTAGTATTTTTATTTTCTCTTTGTCATTGAAAGCGTTCCTTTATTTGTAAACGCCCGAGCTGTATTCACGAGGGAACAAATTATACAGCAAGCGTTTCCAAAAATGTATTAAACTTGCATCAAGTTGAAGTAAATTTACTATGCTACCATAATTTTAAAAATACTTCTTTTTAGGACTGAACAACGAAAAAAAAATGTATGTAGGTATATATTAAGGAAATCCTTTAAATAAGATGGTTGCTAAAATGGTTGTTAAAATTCTTGATGCATTTTTAGTAGAATGTGTACTATGTATACATCATGTAATCTTTATTTAGGTTTTTTTCGAAATTTTAAAGTGATAAGAATTATTTTTGATATTCGTATTATTTTCAATAATCACTAGCCTACATAAATTGTGCCACATCAAAATAAAATAGTTAAACTAGTATATCCACAGTTCGCCGCATCGTTCAAGCACAATAGTTACGTGTCACCATCATATTTAACATCTTAATGGGCAGATCATTGGAACTTACATCCGTGTTGAATGTATTAAACTGTTTGCGACGGAGGGTACCCACACACCCCTTAACAACCCTATTGATTAAATTGTTAGAATCTGATTTATGATTCTTTACAGACAACTCACTACTTAAAACTTGTTGGTTGGTGTCGTTGTCATGGATACATCCTTTGTACTATTGCCAAAAATCAACAATTGCAGTAGTATATATTGAAATTAAGGCCAGACTATTGATTTCTTCATCACAGCTTGGATATTGAATAAGTCAGTTGTTAAATGTATTTCTCATATTGTATGTTCGAATTCATTTTCATGTACTATATTGAAATAATATTATAGGTCAAAAGGTCATAAGATATTTTTTGGAAGAAAAGTTCTTCATGTTTTACTTTATAAATATACACAAAATCTAAAGAAAGAATAAAAAAATAATTTTTGTAAGTAAAAAAAAACCGCTTTTAAAACCAACCGAAGCAGTTAAAAAATGCACTAAAAAAAGAACGTAATGTTAATAACAATTATTATTATGAATAAAAGTAAAGGAGTGGGGCGCTCATAATACTTAGAAAAATAAAAAATTATTTGCTCATCGGGCGCCTCACGCTTTTATGTAGATCTGCAAATTAAAGGAAGATATCTGTCGGGTTGAATTTTTAGGTCTTAGACTCGTTATGAGAGTATCCTCATATCCCAATATATTAAATTTCATGTAAATCAGCAAGTTTTACAATGACGGTAATCCTATTGCAGTCTTCATTTTAACTGATTCAGTATCAGCTACTAAAGAATACCTTTACCAATTTTAATGAAATTCTTATGGATTCGTCAAATTCTCCCTAAAGCACAAATCCATTCTTTACTTAGTTAATTGAACACATAAACAAACATTTATTAAGAACCTCCTCCTTTAAAAATTGCTCTATCAGCATCTTCAGTGGTTTTACGACATTCACGCACTCAAAATAAAACAAAAATACATGATACTAAAGCTTTTTTATATATGCATGAAATTAAAAATGACAAAAAATAAAAACTAATTTATAAGTTTAAACATTTATTTTGATATATTTTGTATGCTTTACAAAATTTCAAAAAATTTTTACTCGGAGTTTTAACTAATTCATACTGTTAAAAAAACATTGTATAAAATGTAAAATAAACAATCAACATAGCACTGCAATATCTTCATGATACTTTTATGGTTTTTAAAATTTCGGAAGGCACATACAAATATTTATCAAAACATTTCAACGATTTCTGAATGTACAATTTTCTGCAACACGGCATACATTAAAAAATTTCTGATATTTTAAAATGTTAAATTAATAGGTACTTTATAAGAGACTAACACCGAAAAAGTTAATTAAAATGTAAATAAATCTTATTAATATTCATTAATATACATTTCTTAGTACGAAGTATTAAATCTAAAATTTTAAATTTACATTGGTATAATGAAACCTGGAATTTATGTTAAAATTATAATCAATAATTTACAAAAATGGTTCAGTATAGTTTAATAAACTTTATTTTCTCGTGTCGTTGTTGGGTGACTTCTTAAGAGGATAATATTGCTTTGCTTACTCCCTGATTCCTGTTGCAGTTACCATGTTTTGCATTTAATTAAGATATTTTTACTTGTTCTTTTAAAATCTGGCAGAGATTTGTTTCCAAGTTTCCATCACCATCTTTACTATATTATCGAGGTTCATTTTCTTCAACAGACTCGTGTCTCTTAAAAATACTATTTCTGTTACTATAATGGTATGCGCCAATTATGAATTTTTCATTGTATACAGATATACAGGGTGTAATCAGTTTCATGTCATTAAAAAAAAAACTGGTAATGGGGGCCGACTATACAAACAAAAAACCTTTATGACTTTTCCCTCTAGGGGCACCTTGAAAAAACTGATCTAGGTCAACATTTTTAATATTATGGTAGACAATAATTGAGAACCACTGCTTTTCTTGGTCAATGGACTTGTAGTTCAATTATAAAGGGGTAAATAATTCGTTCTCTCTTCGTGCACAATTGCAAGCAAATAATGGCCATAGAGGTTTAAACAGAGCATTTCTTTGCATGTGTGTTTTTAATTTGGAACAAAATATTGGATTGTTTATAATTCAGAAAATTTAAATGCGGTTTATTAACATTTGTAACATAAATGAGTGTCCTGGGTTAAAAGCTTACTACCTACCTAAATGATTCAAAATCTCTGCATCTGCATCAATATAGAGTTCGGTACGTCGAATTAAGGACATACGCACTTCATTCAACACTAAAACACTAAACTATCAACTAACGTTGTCAATAAAGAAAAATAAAATAAAAACTTGGTACAAAAGCCAAAAAGGAATACAAAAAGAACGAACAAGTAAGTTGTGTCTGTACGTAATCAAGAATTTGACAACTTGAACGGTAAGTCAATGAAATAAATCTATAAATATACAATGATGCGAACTTCAAAAATAACAAAAACAACGACCGGCGGGGCGTGTTGGACGTGTGTACATAACGAAACACACGCGACGATCTAAACCTACCTCAATATTCCAGCAGTTCTCAAAAGATTTTATTGAAAATTTGTGAAATTATTGTTTTTTTTTTCTCCAAAACTATGAGCTTTAGACCCCATGTTATATAAGGTTTTTTTGTTTGTCTTGTCGTTCCCTACCACCAGTTTTTTTAATGACATGAAACTAATTACACCCTGTATATTTCATCAGAATCATAAGAATTATAATATATCTTACAATTTACAAAAGAAGTATGTCCTCTCTTGCTTTAACTAATACAAATACAATCGAAATTTGCATATGCATCTTCATCTACTCGAATCCGGGCCCTGGGGTAAACACCCCCGACCCACCCCCTCTCGTCGGGCCTGGGCGCAAACCAGACATCCCTACGATATTTCGTTTTGGAGATAGGGCCATTCAAAGTCACCGAAATGAGGAAATATCTTTTTCTTCCACTTCTCTAGCCTCTACCTAGGAAACGAAAAATGCCATAGACACCTGGTTTACGCCATTTGATTTATCACATCTCCTTACGTACTCCTGAATTTTTTCAGAATTTTAGGGTTCTTCGTTTAGGACCAGCGGCCCACGAGGTTGAGTCGTGTCGGTTCTGGAGCGAAATCCTCGGACGTCTTAATTTCGCGGCTTGTATATCGCTAAAAAATAATCGTAGATGATTGTGCCGCCCACCATCGGATAGAAAATTTAATTTTGACTCAATGAAGCACAAAAATGGGGGCCATTTTTGTCTGGAAAAAGTTAGTGCGTGAAATGTGAAGAGATGTCGAAAACGGGTACATTCTTTAGAACTTTTGGGAAATGGCGCAAACTAGAAGTCTATTACTCGACTTTTTTTTCTTTTGTGTGTCTGTGTTATCAATTGTATGTAAAAGCCAAGGGTAATATAATAATCTCGTCACATTTAAATAAACTAATAGCTTTGAAACTAAATGGTTTTCCATTTCCTCGGAACATCTAGGATCAGACCAGAAAATGGTGATATATTAGTAAACACATACGTTTAATTATATTCCACTGGGAATTACATTCCTAAAGTTCCAGAGAATACCAGATTGTTATTTTCATGGGAAATTACTAGTGGAAAAGTATTTCTCATAGGAACATAAATGGACAGATGGATATCAGACGAACAGTCCGACAGACGGACGGATGGATAGACAGAAAGACCGACGGATATTTTGCAAGTTGTTCAGAATTCGTTGATTAATACTATTATATGAAACTTTTCTATCCAAGAATGTACTGATAGGATGCAATATTACGAAGACGTAGAAGGGTCACGAATGCTCTTTTTCATTCATTCCCACATAAACCTAAAATTAATTTGATTATTCCCTGTTAAATATGTATATTATTGATTTACTCCCAATTTCAATTGTATATCTTATTATTCCCAGTTTAAACTGTAAACAATTCAATTGATTTCAGCTGAATCTGTAAATAATTTAATTATTCCCAGTTTAAACTGTAAATAATTGAATTATCCTTAGTTCAAACTGTACTTCTTTTTAATTCCCACTATAAACCGTAAACAATTATGAGGTGATACATCATCTTCCATTGTGCTATAATAAAACACTCAACAGCACAGTACCAAAACAATTGTTTTAGAGAAAACGAAATGCAGGCATTTACATTTTTTTTTAAACTGGAAACAATTAATTGCAGTTACATCTGTTATATAATATACACTTGGTAAACATTACAGCCCCTAAGAAGTGGAGACTGTTACGCCCATGAGTACTACTAGTTGAAATTAAGTAGAAAAGGTTAGGTAACCAGTAATACACTCCATATCTTCTGGAAGCCTGTAGATGGCTCTAGAGGTATACATTGTTTAGATGTATATTCTCGAAATGCTAGATTGCTAGATGTTATTCTCTTGAATATATAAGGCGCAATTCACGGCGGACGAGTAAGAAGTTGAAAAGTGACAAGTGAGAGGTTGGAAATCCAAGGTAATAGAAATATAAAGTAGTAAACATTGTTCATGGTTATTTTAGTAAAAGTGTATTTTATTTAAGGAAATAATCGTGTAGTTTCAGTAAGTTTTTAAACAAAGTGTTAGTGGTTACCCCTTGTTGAAATTATTTTGGAACCCACGGATTCTGAAGGGTGTTTCAGGGGTGAAAACACGCGATATAATTGTTTACAGTCTAAAGTGGAAATTAAAAAAAGTACAGTTTGAACTGGGAATAATTCAATTATTTACAATTTACAGGAAAAAATTAAATTATTTACAGTTTGAACTGGGAATAATTCAATTATTTACAGTTTAAAGTGGGAATTAAAAGAAATTACAGTTTGAACTTGGAATAATTCAATTATTTACAGTTTAAACTGTAAATAATTGAATTGTTTACAGTTGGAGAAATGGGAATTAAAAAAGTTGTTTGAACTGGGGATACTTCAGTTATTTACAGTTTAAACTGGGAATAATTAAATTATTTACAGATTCAGCTGAAACCAATTGAATTGTTTACAGTTTAATCTGGGAATAATAAGATTTACAGTTGAAATTAAGAGTATATCAATAACTTATAGATTTAAGAGGAAATAATCAAACTATTTATAAGTTTATGTAGGAACGAATGAAAAAAGACGCCTTCGTACAATATGCAATATACTCTGCAATATAATAACAGTAGAGAGCCTATAGCCTTCCTTAAATCTTAAATAGTGTTAATTAACTAACACATACTATTTTTCTCTTCGCGTTATTACGCCAACAGACAGACAAATCGACAGGCTGACGACATTGAAGGACCGTAATTTTGTAATCAACGGAGTCTGAAACGTAAAAATTTGTCTACGACTGCTTCCGTTCTGTGAAAGAAAGTAAAGATGTTTCAACGTAACTGTAGGAAATATTCAAGTTCAATTTTCTTTATAAATTGTAGGTAATTATTTTACGAATTTAATTTATAAAGTTGACAAATCAAACAATACTGAGAAGTCTTGGTTCAAATTAACAAATCGATTTTTTTTACTCGTGATTTTTTTTCCAACCCCCATTGAGATGCACAATATTTTTACTTAGTGTATGTGTACTATGATATTTGAGCCGTGCAACTAAACTAATTCAAACCAATAGTACCTATTTAATACGTCAACGACAATGAAAAATAAACCAGTGATTTCAAATCAAGAGGGAAAAATATACTGTTTTTTTTTATTTTGAATTTATTAACATCCAGAATTATCACGTATTTCTTCATTTCTACTTGCCATTCCCAGCCTGATGAGACCATTTATTTCTTATTCAAATTAAACTCTACAGCAAAAATAAATTCACGTGAGTCACATGACAAACGACCAATTTTTTTCCTGACCATTTCATAATTATTATCACCTGCCGTCACCCAACATTCACGCAGACGCGTTTGCGTACCCTCAATCAGCGCGCGGATTTACGAACTGAAATTTGTCGGACGGAGTGGGGGTAGTTACCAGTCGCGCGTTCAGTCAAACGCGGTTCTTCGGCGTGTATGAGTGTAAGAGGAATTCACCAAGTTGTGTCATCGAACTCTTTACGAAGAATCAGTGCAGTGAATATTGTGTAAAAATCATGGAAGGCCGTTCGCTTAAACTGTGTTTCCACCTAGGACTCTTATTTCTGGGCCTTTCTGTCAGCCTTGTCGACGCTGAGACGCTCGAGGAAAAAATGAAGAGCGATCCAGATATCTCTCAGGTAGGTATTTAATTCAATCGACTTAAAATGAAGGTTGTTATTTCTGGTTTGAATAATATTTGTTATGTGCAAGTACGCTGAAAGAGTATAACTAATGAGTTCTGGTAAGAATTATATGCCTAACACGTTGCGGTTAAGTTCTTTGAAAACGAGATATCAACTTCTAAGAATTTAAAAACCTATGTCGACTTTAATAATGGCAATAACGAAGTAAAAAATCGTATGTAACCGTAACGAAGTGATCACAAATAATTAAACATTAAAGAAAACATCAAGAGTGTTCATAAGAAAACGCATAGCATGTATGTTGAACTTTGCAACTAATACGAACTATTTTTAAACACTTTTTCTTAAATAACACACAGTAGGAAAAAACGTTACAATTATTAAAAAGTTCTTCCGTGCAACATACTAAAAGATCAATAAAGAGTTTGATATCATCGATCGGAACAAAAAGAATAAATTATGTACGTGTATTTAGTTCGAACGAATATGAATTTGTAGAAATGAAAAATCAACACTACTTTTCTTCTAGATCTGTTTAAATGCAAGTTAAACATTAGTTCCCAAGTACTTGTCGGCTATTGGCAAGTCTAGAAATGTTTTTACAAGAATGCCTAATCTAACCGAAGTCAAATGTTTTATCAAGGGTGACGCTATTGACTGAGGATCAGGGTCAATAGTAATCACTAGTAGGTATCAGAAAATCTAACTTGTTTTAAGTTGACGTTTGTCACATAATTGGCGGTTAAATAATGTTGAGAAAGTGTGCTCATTTGTTGAAGTAAAAAATACTCAAGACAAAACAAAAGATTACATTTGAGGTATTTTTTACTTTTGCAGCATTAACTGTGGCGCATGCGCCAGTTTTGGCAACCCGGTAAAAAGGCATTTTTAATTTGGGTGTGGCTTTTCTATAATCTTGTCATTAAACAGCGATGAATACACAATTAGTTGTGAGATATACCGTTGAAAGTTTCTAGCGGTATTGATTTTGGTTTTGTTTTGTATGAAAACTAAAGGTTATAAGTTCGTCTATTACTCGAAATAGTATTTTAATGATAATTAAATTTGTTTCTTATCAGAGGTTTGCCTAGAATTATAGCTGGATGAAATATTGATCAATTATTTTTAAGTCTCCATAGAATTAATGTTCGTATTACATATTGATCGGAAACTTGTTTGCTGTCTGAAATGTCGATACTTTGTATTATTTTGTCCTTGCGAGAAAATATCAGCATACGAGCCTTTATATTTCAACTCAAATAAAGTTATATAACTCGGGGTAGTATTGTTCAAACATTGCAACGTTAAGGTTGCATTTTTAACTACCAACTTCCTAACTTCGGAAGTGGGTCGTGGACCTTATATATATAAAATAATCACATAGCCCTTGACATGTCCGTAAGACATTTGGTAGTTAGGGGCGTAGTAGAACACATTTTAGTTTTGATATGATAATTCTACTTAGAACTTTGAAGTAGAAGGTTGTTTTCTTTTTCTTTCTTAGCTTTAAACAGTTGCTAGGTGTAAACTTTTTACAAAAAATTAAGCCACTCTAAAGAAAAACGTACCTAACTAAAAATTATGAAATATAATTTCACTCAGTGTTTAGAGAATTCGTACTTAACTTTCAAATAGTGTAATCGATACATGTCCACTAGCCCAAGTACACTAAATGAATCCAAGAGGTATCTGCGGAAATGTCTTCACAATTTGCTGTGATAAGAAACGGAATTGTTTTAAATTATTATATGCTCATTGTGTGGTAGGCAAGAAGGGTATGTATGGGGTGGGGGGTTAATAGGGGAAATAAATAAAGCAAGCTAATAAGAGTCCATAAACTTATTCATTTTTGGCGTATGTTCTAGAAGCCAACGTCTGACTCAAATATGATATCTGCCTCAAATATGTTAGAATTTTATTACTAATTATTTCCACGTACTAGAGTGCAAATATATCGAGATGTTTTTCTTTAAAGAGACTTGGATGGGAAATATGGATGTGTGGAGGAAGTGATTCCTTCTCAATTAGCAATTTGATATTTTATAACAATTGTAGGAATATTTCTGACACAAACTTTATAAAACAACGTTACTCTCAGAAACACAACGTTTTCACAGCAGTTACAAATGCAAAATTGGCACCATCCTATAAAATATTTCAGTCGCTGTTGATATTTTGTAACTCCTATTGGAACCATTACAAAATAATTGTATAAACATTTTCAGAAACCTTATGAAAAAGTACCATCACTATATAGCAGTTTTATTAAAGCTTCATTTAACTGTACTATAAAACACACTTCACTAAATTATTATTATGAAACAACTAAACAGCTGTTTTATAAGAGCTTTTAAATAGTTATTATTTAATAGTCGACCTGCCAAGTTCAATAATTCATAAGAATCGTTCAGATTGTGATACTAAGATGAAATTTGGTGGACAGACAGTTCAGAAGGTACTAAAAACAATGGGATATAGTGCCAATCAAAAAAATTTCAAGAATGACAGTTGTGACCTTGAGTCATGAAATGTCTATTTAATACTTTTAATAACATAAACTTTTATCCTTTTTATAAAGTGTTTACAAAAACAAACGGTAAAACTAAAATTTGAAGACATAAAAAAATAAATAAATATACAGTGTGTTCCAAAATCTTAGTCATCAATTTATCGAAAGCCAAAGTGATTCCGAAAATTCTGACATATATGACTATAAAACGTACTCTAAGTGATATTTTAGGTAATTGTCAATTACATGTGCCTCCTTCTGCATGTTTTTGTAGATAAAGACGAGGTCTGAACAAATAATGCTATTGTCTGAACAAATAATGCTAGAAAATGCTATTGCCATAAAGATAACTTTTCAATCTCAGAGTTCTGGAAATCTTTAAGACTTTCATTTATTGGTATGGAAATGGGACATCTAGACAGACTGCATACATGTACTAAGCGTAATTTTACTGCCAATTAAACTAGTAAACAAAAAGAACTGTTATTATTAATTTTAATTTAAAATACTATTCACTGTCCGTTCCATAACAGTCGCCATCACATAAACACAATATTGTGTACTTTAACTCGGCTCATGAACACTTTTGGCTGCAGGTAATTTTACATTTACAAGAAAGAAGTTCTTGACAAGCTACCAAAGCTTCTCGCGATGTACTCCATAGCGGTTGATAAACACCTTCATTTAATTTCCACCCCCATTGTTCAGGATCAGGAATATTCGGACTTGAGATCAAACTTTGTCCCCAAAGAAAGACACCTTGCAAGACAGCTCTTCTAACTTGTTGCACAAGCGATTCTCTTGTTGGTGGGAGCGACTGAAGTGGCCTTTGTTTTTTCGTAAAAAGATATTTGCGTCCCTCATTAATATCGCAGATAGGAGTAGCTTTATCGTAGAGCAGAATGACAAATCTTTCGATACATTTCAGTGCTTTAAGATCCACCCTAAACTCGTTTTTTATATCTAGCAAAGCCTCTGTCAGATCATCAAATTTTGCCCATATTGCCCAAGCTGTTTTTTCCTTTGCCAAGAAATGAGGAAGTGGTGTCGCATCCAGTTAGTGCATGAAACATTGGTAGACATACTGAGTTTCGTGGTCCTAGTCCCTTGGCAATTTCATGTGCAGATATGAAAGAAAAGTTCTTGCCAGTGCCAAATGCTACCAATAAATATTTAGACTTTATTTCATGATAAAACCCTACTGCCAACACTAAAACATCAGTGTCAACTGTTCGGATCATTGCAGATTCGTGACCCTCCTGAACGGCATGAAACACATGAAGTAAAATTCTAACATCAGCCTCTTCATAGGAACAGGGAGATATTACCTTTAGATCTCGGTTAGTAGTGGAATACGCCAAGTTTCCAGAAGTTACGATAATTTCTTTTTCGGTGTCAGTCGTTAGTATTTCTGAAGTATTAATATATGAGAATAATTTTTCCTTATTTTTATCCTCCCTAAAGAAGGCTTGCCACTGAGATGGAATAGGTGTTGAAGGGGTTACAACATATTTTGTCCCAGATCCTCGTGCTTGCCGGGTCTGTTGTTTAAGACTGTTCGGTTTGTGTACATCCCAAACAATATCAAGTCTTTGGGTATTTTGGAGATGTCTAAGAATGTAGGAAAAAAAAACATTTTTATAATACTCTTGAAAGGTACGGCATTTGCAAACTTTCAACATTTGGACGATGACAGTGACATATACAGGGTGAACAAACTCAAGTCGGTATTGCCAACTTCTTTATTATTCATTCCGCTGATTAACAGAAAAACAATTAAATATCGCTTTTCCGATATATTTCAAAAAATGTTGTTTTTTTTTAATGGGACACCCTTTATATTTATACCCTAATCGACTAGCAATGTTTTCCTTCTTTCTCTTCTGTTAGCACCACGTTAATCAGCGGAAAAATACTAATAGTTCACTAATTTAACCGACCTCGTAGCTTCAATAATAAAGAAGTAGGCAATATTCACCCTGTATAAATATATACATAATGTTTAAGATATATTATTGTTAACATATCTAACAGATATAATATACATTACCTTCAATCTTTCACACATATCATAACAGTAGTTTTTGCTCGTATTATAATAAATCACCAATTTTTTTATTTTTTTAAGGTTGCGACCAAAAAAAACTGGCACTATATCACAATCTATTTGGTGCTAAACATTTTGTAAGCATGCCAAATCTCATGTTATAGTATCACAAACTGAACGATTGTTGTGGCTATCAATCCGACTATAACAAAAAGCTGCTTTATATACACTAGGTAATAAAATTAAATGATTTTCTAAAATGTATCCTAAAATTTAAAAAAGTATTTTTGACACAAAGCGTATGGCATTGTGATTTAATACTAAATACCTAATAACCTATAATAATTATTTAAGACACTGGCTTACGACTGCAATTCTTGATGCGGAGAAAATTTTATTGTAAACTATGGCCATATTTTTAATATATTTTTAACGGGCCTTACATTTATTGATGATTTCTAATAATTTTTAAAATTTTATAAATATCGATTTTATGAATTTGAGTGTTTTTACAATGTAACTTACACTAATTTCTTTTAGTAGTCATAACTGTATAGCTAGAACGTTTCTGACTCCATACATTCTAATAGACATTAATTTGATATTTTAAATTTTTATATCTTGTCATATTTACTATCACGAACGCTGGTCTTTCAAGATGGCCTCCATCTATAAAATTCTTTTATGTTACTAGCAAGCATTTCCCAATATTTGAATTATTAGACGATTCCTATAAAACATCTATAAAATAATGCGCTTTAGTGTAACTTTTTCGTGAATCTTATAAAATAGATCACTCACTTTCGCGATACTTTTGTAGCTCTTATGATGAACATGTTAGGACTGAGTTGTAACTGCAACCATGGAAGCAGAATTAGTTCAATTTGCATACATATAACCTATAAATTAGTAGCAGTAAATCGCCTATACTCCGCTTATTTACAAAGCTGTTTATTTTTGGTTTATTTATTGTCAAAAACACATAGTTACTTTTACTAGTGGAAGCAACAGTACTTTGGCATATGACCTGATACGTTAACAGTGCAGTGAGTGAATGTTATGATCTGTTAAGATCTGCACCGCTCTTGTCAATGTTGGTAACCAAAATTTTGGGAGAACAATTCTTTTATAAACTTATGTAGGTACTATAATTGTGACAAATTTTCATTAAAAGACAGGCTTTAATTATGACTAAATATAAATACACACCTAACGCTTGAAATCAATTTTCTCAAATAAGTTTTATTGTATTGTTATCCACCGCATTTTTATGCTCAAGTAAACAATTTTGTTTTGTAATGACTTTGTTGCTGTTTCCATGCTACAGCAAATGTAATGCTATATAATAATTATATAACATACTCTGGAACAACATTTATTTTTAAAGGGAAATTTGTCACAAATAGATCTTTAACATAACTGTTTTGTAAGATGATAAGAAATAACTATAAAATAATTCGAATGTATATTTATAAAAGTGGTAAAAATGTTGCTGAACGATACAAAAAAATCGTTACAGAATGATTTAATTTCATAAGCTGATATATTTTATAACTTAATCACGAAAACATTTATAAAATAATTTCTTAACTCCATTATAAGATGTTTTATAATTTTGCTGTAGAAACGTTTTAATGATAAATTTATAAAAGAGTTCAGTTGCAGACAACAAAATAGTATTTTTTGGAACTCTGATATAATCAATCGGCATTTAGAAGCATTAATAAAATAACAATAAAACAAAATAATTGTAGAACATTTAAATTATCTATAAAACAAATTTGCTGGTTGGGTTGGGCAGCGGTTTTTTAGTTTCCTTTGTTTTGTAGACAGTTCAATTTCTTGGGAAAAAATATTTTACGCCCATTTCAGGGGAGTTCGTTTACTTAGCTTTTCATAAAGGAAAAAATATTGTTAAATAATAACATGCAAAAAATTTCAATCTACTGGCGTACCTACAGTCATACTTCTAACCATGACAAGGAAAGATAATCTGTGAGTAGTTCTCGCGTTAATCGCCACTGCATTGATATTTTTACGTCTATGTGCAAGATTGGCAGCCATTTTGAGTTCAATGTTTTGTATTACTTATTTTTGACTTTAGATTCGTCTGAAGATACGCCGAAAATACATAATCACCTATTCAAATGCAATTTTTACGAAATATGAATTTCCAGTTGATATATAGGGCCCCTTTAAAAGGACTTCCGGATATTTTTCTCATACTTAGAAATAAAAAAACACTAAATCGATTTTCTTGATAACAGCTCTAGTGTTCAAATATTGTATGGCAAGCACATTACAAACCTTACAATATGCCATTATTGATTTTTCTAGGGAAATTCACAAGGGGTAGATTGCTGATGAAATGAAAATTTTCAGTCGCGCGAGAAAGCAAGTGCGATGTGGCCATATTATCAATATTTTCTCTTTGCTGTATGATGATGTCACAGTTATTTTTCAAATGGCCACTGTGAATTTGTTTTACAACTTTATATCTAGTTTTCAAATTGCCTCTTCAGTGGAATGAACCGTTTGAGGATAGTCCTTAACATAATATTTGAGAAAATTGGCATTAAACAACTAAATATTTATTTAAATAGAAGTCCCAAATCTTTATCCCAGTTTTTTGCTAGAGACATTGCCGATTATTTAAATCCATGTTACCCGATGGTAACCTGGTCTGATATTGTTTAAACCAATTTTACTTATAACAAAAGGAAATATTACATTTTTTCAATCAACATTGCCAAATAAAATGCGTACGAAACTTTTTTAAGTCCGACTCTGGCTAGAATTTCCTTTCGACGTCACTTCATTGTTATAGTTACTACTCGCAAATGCAAACACGAAGAATAGGTTGCATTTGATCTAAACACTTCCAAAAACTGGTTGTATTGGTCGTAGAGACAAAAATTTCATATCACTGTGTTTAGTGATCGAATTTTGAACAACTCTCAAAATGTTCGTCCGTCTGTCTGTGACACGTTTCTTGTAAACACGATAACTTATGACAGAAAAGTCCGATTGTATTAAAACTTTGACAGTAAATTAGTATTAGCTTTTAATTAAGAAAAGTTATAGATTAAATAATTCTTTAACATTTTCTTTTCTATATTTTCATAAGTTTTTAACGGAATACAAATCTTGAGAAATGTTGTTTCCCATCATTATCTATTGACATATTACTATTACTAATGCAGTACTTTTTGTATTAATATAATACTCGTGTAAATATTACTTTTTACTCCACGCAATATATTACGAAAATTAAAATCTTTTGAAGCAACGACTGATGGTCTAGTGGTTAAAGCTTTCAACTCGATATTCAAGGGTCACGTATTCGAGCCCTTGTTTTTCTAAATTATTTTTCATAATTATAATATTTTATTACAACCAAAAATTTAATTAAATCCAAACATGTTTCACCAGTGCCTCGCCACCTTATTTTTAGATACTGAGCATTAATATTCCTCTTTGGAAGTTCACATGTGTACTGCTATTTTGACTAGCATTTGGCGAGAGGAACCTGGTCATTGTGTCATTTTATTTTCAGTTGATTTGACCCTTCCTGTCCAGTACTTCATTTGCCACGGCGCTGTGTGTCGTGGATGTCTGACTCCGGATTGAATTCCAGGACCACCTTGTTTTTTTACGTTTAACTTTGAATAAAATCTTTTTGAATTGAATTGTAGTGGCCCCCAGTAGGTAAATGTAGATTGTTCTTTACATCATTTTATGTTGACGAGTGTTTCACCAATTAAATTAAATCATAAAATATAAAATGTCTAAAACTAAAATTATTTACAAAAAACGAAGAGTAATATTTACTCTAGTTATTATTCTTATGTATATATTTTTATATTAACAATCTCCAGTTATTCACCTTATGATATTATTTATCATTAATAGCATACGACTTATACTACAGTTTTCAGAATTCACAACTTAAAATTCTGAAAGAAATGTTACAATTTATTTTATGATCAATATATATGTACAAAATTTATTTATATCGCTATCTTCTGTAATGTGTCAGACAAAATCGGGGACAGTATTAACAACTCGATTCAGATATTTCCCACAATTGGAATTTGGTTTATACAAAATATTAAAAGATAATTTGGTTTAAAATATACCCAGGAATAAGCCAACAAAGTTGCCTGGGCATTAACTTGTCTAGAGCAAGATTAAACTTTTAATACTGAAATAGTCTAAAGTCAATCTGCATAACACACAGCGAGCAGTTTGTAAATATTTAAGGTAGTGTCTCCAAAACTTTCCAATCCGCCAGTGAAGTGAAAATTATGCTGTTTCAAATAACTAAGTAGTTGAAAATGCAGCCCTATTCGGAAATACAAAATCTTTCGCAACTTTAAGGTACGATTAGTTTCAATTTCGTGTTAGCGTCTCTCGTGGCAAACTTTATATAAGTCTTTAGTTCTTACTTATTGCCTAATTGTGTGTTCGAAGTTATCCAAGAAGATGGAGACTTATCACTGGCAACGTTGTTTTATTTTACGTCTTTATGCAGGATTTTCATGTTCGGAAAGTAATTTAGCTGCTGACGAGAACTACGGTTATCGACTTCAGTCGATAACCGTAGTAATATAAGCTCATTATAAATGTAAGTCCTGTGAAAAGATAGTCAGGGTGCTTATTAGTAATTTCTGTCTATAATGTAATATATCATAGTAGTGAACTGTAGTGTGCGCCATTTCTGAGACACTGGTAGTACGTTTTCTAGAAGCTAGAAACTTATAGAAGAGGATCGAGATTTCTACATTGTTTTAGATTACCGCACGCGATGGTTCAGTAGAAATGTACGGAAGTCGATGGAAGATTTCTAGATGCTTTTGTAGAGTATATAAGCCGGTGTAAACACGCGGGAAGGAAGTCTTTAAATGAATTAAGGTTAGAAAATTCGAAGTAATACAGAAGGAACAGTTGGGTGTAAATATCAAGTAAGAAACATTGTTAAAGGTTATTTTAGTCAGTAAACGTGTACTTTACTTAATAAAAGTATTGCAAAGTTTTCAGTAAGTTATTCTATAAAGTGTGTTAGTGTTTATCTCTTGTTATAATTTTTGAACTCACGAATTTTGAAGGGTGGTTTCCTAGGGGTGGAAACATATGATAATATGTTTGTTTTGTGATAATATTAGCAACGTTTTGGTGAATGTTTGACACCATTATCGAATGCGGTGTTAATTTATGACGGTGATGTGTTATCTCAGATTAACAAAAGGCCAAAGATATATGTTTAATCATATATTTGTACATTGACTTTAATGAAGGCATGTAGATTAACAAATCACATTTCAAATGAGTGAATTAGGCACTTAAAGAGTAAGTTGAAGAATAGAACACGGTATCTATTATAATAAAATATATAGAATGCAATGTAGTGTTCTATAAATACGTAAAACAAAGTGTTTTAAAATTCCTCCTCTGAATATTCTGAGAAACTAGCTGCTGCTCCTACATTAATAATGATAGATTTTAAAGTGATACGAGAAGTGATATCAATGGGCTCATTTAGCATGTTCCTTGTATTATATTTTCTGAAAGATCTTTTGATTTTAGAGCGAAATGCAAAAAAAAAACTAGAATTTTCTACAGTCTCTATAGACTTCAAAATTAACCAAGAACGAGCTCTCATATTAACAGCTGTGAGACGTCAATTACTCCTATGGTAATTTAAGATATCTCAAAGTGTGCTTTGGCTAATAGCCGATATACATGTAATATAAAATAACACGAATTGTGTGAATAATATTAACTGCTATATACAAAGCGGACAATTAATAATAGGCCATAGTGCAGGGGTAGATTCTTTCGGCCAAAATATGAGGATATAACTAAATATGCTTTGGTAAAATGTTGCTGTGGAAAAAGATACAAGGTGTCACCATTTAAATTATGTTTTCGTTTTTTTTTGCAATAACTCATCGGCCTCTTGACTGATCTTCGCCAAATTTGCTAGAGCAACTTTCTTCATTCTAAGAAACAATAATTTATGTATTACATCACGTTAAATCATAGAGGGAGCCGCAGAACCTGTATCTGATGATAAATCTTTTTCATATTTTATTTTTAGGCGAAACGTTGTGGTACTTCTGACCAGAAAATCTGATGAAGGCGTCGTGCCCACTTATAAAAGGTACACATAGTAGAACTTGATAACTCCAACCGCTTTCAAGGTTGCCGTTAAACATTGAATAATTTTTTGAAAAACAAATTCAAATTTAATGGAAAAAAGTGTATTTATCGAAAAGTGTGCTTTGGTTACGTTTTAATTCGGTCGTGTATGTCATTTAATCCTTTTATTTTGTGCCTGTATTCCTCGAGCTAATTTCTTTAACTTCTTTATTTAAAATGCCTCGACATAATAATTTTTCAAATGGGGAAATGAGGGATATGATATGTGTTTAGGTACAAAAAAATTTTAGCGGACGTGCTGCGGTGAGCATATAATCATTTCAATATCCAAATAGAATACAGCCAGACCATAAGATTTTAAAAGATCTGTTTCGTCGTTTGGGAGAAACGGGTTTATTTCGCCATAAAAATCATATAGGACGACCTAAACGAATTACTCAGGATCAAGATCCAGAAATTTTAGTTCGTGTGGATGAAGATCCTCAAGTCAGCTCAAGTTGTTTATCAGCGGCAACAGGGGTGAGTAAACAATCTGTTCTATGAGTCTTACGTAAAGAACGCTTCTACCCATATCACTTCACTCCTGTACAAAACTTGCTTCGAAGATATCTTCCACAAAAGCTACAATTTTGTCAATTTGTTCTAAATAAACACAACAGAGATCGAAATTTTGGTAAGAACATTTTATTTACCGACGAAGCAACTTTTACTCGCCGAGGCGTTCTTAACTGGAGAAATACCCATTATTGGAACGTAGAAAATGCTTATGCCGTTAAAGAAAGACATTTTGAGCACGAATTTAAGATTAACGTTTGGTGTGATATTATCGGCGATCAGTTATTGGGATCATTTGTCCTTCCTCCAAATTTAAATGGACAGTCTTGTCTGCTTTTCCTTCAAAATACTTTTGCTGATATATTACATGCTTTCATGCTGGACATACGGAACAGAATGTGGTTTATGCAAGATGGAGCTCCCCCATATTTCTCTATTGAAGTCAGAAATGATCTTGATGAGACTTTCCCACGCAGCGCAGATGGATCGGTCGAGGAAGTGAGTTTGTTTGGCCACCAAGGAGCCCTGATTATAATCCTTTGGATAATTATGTGTGGGGACATATGAAGTCCTTAGTCTATGCAAATACTATCAATTCATGAGAAGAAATGTGGGATAAAACGCAGCCAATTTTATTAGAGGACAGGAAAATGTATTTTTCAATGTAAGAAAATCTTTTATGAAAAGAATTAGAAAAGGCATAGAAGTAGCTGGAGGCTGGAGACCATTCCGAAAATTTACTCTAAGTTGCAGCAACGGGATTTTTGCATGGGGGAAAGTTTATACATTAAATACTAATGACATGAAGTCAACTTTTATGTTATTTTTTGGTATGGGCCTTTTCAGCATATTTTTTTTATTGCGGAATCATAAATTTTATGAAAACTTAAAATACCCGTATTTTTTCAATTTCTATTTTGATGCAGATTAGAGCGAGAAAAAATAATTAAAATCACCTATTTACAAGTCCAATTTAAACGATTATCCGTAACGCGCTATTAATACGTCAGCAATCCCAAGCCAATAGTGTAAAAGGCGACTCGGCAACGTTGTACAAAATCAGCATTCAATTGACGTTTGTAGTGATGGGCGATATCTCGATTTTCCAATTACTCCTTAACGGCGACTTATATTTTTCACTTGGTGGTTTTAAACTAACGTCATCACAATCTGCAAGCTGATATGTTTACCGTTCGCAGTAATTTGTTTGTGTGAATGTATGGCTGCATTAAGCAGCACTGGACAAGTATGAATTGAAAGTAAAACGATGTAAATTACACTTTGTATTATTATTTTATATAACCACGGTGATTTAATCACCAGCAGTGACATATCGCTCATGACTAGACGTTTGACAGCTTGTTGATGTTAACATTTTGGTTTTAAGGTTAGCGTAAATTGAAAGCTTCCGATTTCGATTTAAATGTCTAGCAAGCAGTGTTTTGTTCCATTCTGTGAAAATACGACCGAAAATGCCCCAGAAAAGACGACAGCTCAAATGAAAGTTTAAGGTTATCCGCTATCCGCGCGCTCGGTGATCGCAGTGTTGCCGGTTTGCAAGTTCTTCTGTTGTGTCCTCGATGATGATTGGTGGGATTACCTGTGCAACCAAGACGCGTGAAACTCGAGCGTTTGAAATACAGAGATTGCTGTTCTAAGACGCCTCATTTTTAGATACAAAATTATTTTATTTTCCCCAAATGACACCCACCCTATTTAAATGTCAAAATTCGAATGTACTGTAAAGGCCCATTCTAATAATTTTTTTATACAATCGTTTAATTTATCTATTTATCTCAATACCATGAAAATACTCCATTAGTTCATAAGAAAGTGAGAAAGAGTTTCCGCTGTTTACGATTTTGTTTTCTTAACTTAGTGTCCAAATTTCAATACAATCGAATGTTTCGTTTTTAAGTTATCGTGCTTACAAGAAACGTGACGGACGGACGGACGGACGGATAGACGGACAGACGGACATTTTGAAAGTTGCTCAGAATTCGATCACCAACACAGTGATATGATAATTTCTTCTCTATGTGCAAAATTAGCGGTTTTAGAAATGTGCCGGCCGAATGAAATATACTCTTCGTTTTGTATTTGCGAAGAGTATAATAATTATAATTTGATTATAAAACTAATTGATTTGAACTTTTATTTCCCTCGTATACCGTTGTATTTCCTAATATAAACAGCTGAGACAATTTCTGAATTAAATTGAGGCATAACATCTTGAAATATGTATACGTAATAAAATACAAACACCTGAGACAACACCAGCACATCCATCATTCTAAAAAATTCATATTTTAAACGATGAGACACAAAGCGGATATCGAATAGGATTGCGTATCATAGCAAAATATATGTGTATTTCATTTAACCCCTTGATTTGAAATAATAATTTTGCTCGTTTCTAATTACTAAAATTACATCTAGACACACAATTGAACGGAGTAATTAAGAAGGGGGCCCAAAATAATGATTGAAATCAGGCAGCTACTACTGGAAGCGGCTGAAACCTCTCCTCCCGGTGGATCTTTCAAATATTTGACATTATATGCGACAGTAAAGCTGTATAGTTCTCTTCATATATTTAAGGCAAATAAAAAATGTCGGGGTCTTTGATCTTTAACGCAAAGTCAAAAGCGCCGACACTTTTTATGTGACTTAAATATATGCAGAGAACTTTAAGTTGTTTAATAAGTATGCACGTGACGTGACGAGTTTTACTGTGCAACGGCTCGCGCATCGACCGTGCCACGCGAAAAGCGATCTTATGCTTCACATTTGCATTGCTTTTTATTTTCTTTCACGGATACTAAATCGAAAGGATGCAAGTGTTATATATAGTTGATATAGGAATTTTAACTGCTTTTCAATGGTTCGATCATAAATTATAAGTAATTATAAAATGAACAACTTGTTGTGCCAAAACAGCACTAAACGTAATCCGATCTCTAATCAGAACCTTTTTAGATCTTCGGGAGCACTAAATAAACCCTCATGCAAAGTTTCATCCAAATCCGTTCAGTAGTTTCGCCGTCATCGTGCTAACACACATACGCACGACATTTTTCAAAAACCACTTTTTTGGATTCCTGGGACCTCAGAACATGAAGGTATGATGTTACCTCAATTTTAGATTTTGGACCAATTTTAGTAATAGCACAAACGCTAGAGAATATTTTCAATGTTGTGAGATGGAACTGAAAATGCTTTTATTTTAAAAATATAATTCTTTCAATAATCCAGGAAAAATGTAAAGCTAACGATATATAGTTTAATTTGGGCTACAATTTTTTGTAGTGATGCTACCTAGCGCAAACTAGATAAATCAGGAAAGATTTATGGGCAACATTGACAGTGGTGAGGTGGTGTACTTTTATTAGTCCGTTCTGATTTCTATTTTAGCATTACTGTTCGTACATGTATCGTAAAATATTCTAAAAGCACACAAATATGAAAGGAAATATGTAAAAAATAATTTACTTTGTATATAAATCCTTTTATTATGATATATCTGTGTAAAATGAAGCTGTGGTAACATGCCAAATCAGGTGCATACCATGCCATTGTAGATGCTGTGGGACAAGAGCACATTGCTCCTGTAATCCCTAAGCAGGCAAGGCGTTGCAATTTCTGCAGCTTTCTTTGTGCCAATTTCTCTTCAGTTTTTGGCCACCAACCACATGATGCATAGGTTACCATGGATCTCACAACCGAGAGATTAGACTAGTAGAGTCTTTTCGGTTTTAGACGCCAAGCCTTACAGACCAGCTTGCGGCACGTCCAACTAGCCGCAGTGGCTTTAGTAAGCGTTCTTTTTAAATGTGAATTCAAGGTGAGTTTTTTATCCAGAATTATTCCTAGATATTGAACTTCTGTTCGTACTGGAAGTTCAGTACAGTTCCATTTAACAACATAGGAGCTCTCAAACTCAGTTTTCTTCTTTTGGTAAACGGAACAATAACCGTCTTGCTCGGACTAACACTGAGGCCTTCTAACGAGCACCACCTAGACATTATGTTTAAGGCGATTTGTCTGAGATTTGAAGTCATAACCTCATGCCTACCTCCCACAGTATTAACCAGGTCATCAGCATAACCCTGAACGTTGCAGCCAGAAGCACTTAATTTATGGAGGAGGTAATTCACCACCATTGACAACAGCAAGGGCAATAGAACTCCATCTTGTGGATAACCCTTCACTGCAATTACTGTAGCGGACTCCTCCCCCACATTTGTGGTAATTATCCGGCTTCTTAGCTTGAACTGTATCCACATAAGGGATGTTCTACAACCTCATGTGGTACCTTTTGCCGCACATACCGGAGAAAATTTCCTCTTAATTCCGGACTTTTTAAACCCAGTGGAAATATCGACAGTGATATGGCCTGCATGTTCCCCAGACTTTAATACAATTGAACATGTATGGAATATGTTAGGCAGACGACTTATGTCATTAATTTCTGCTGGCAAAAATGTGAAGCGTTCACTTTTTCTGTGGAAGAAGCGAGAGCTTCTGATTGAAAGATTTGAGAATTTACCTCAAGAAATGATCGATATCGTCATCATAAGTATGAGAAGAAGATTGACTGCAGTCATAAAGGCTCGTGGGGGACACATGCGTTATTGAAAGAAATAATCCTTGTATAGGGATTCTCCAAATGGCATGAAACTTTGCATAGCAAACTGCAATTAGCTGGATATTAGGCAACTTTTCCTTTTAACAGACTCTGTTCAAACTTGTGAGAAGAGAGAAAAACTATGTAGAAAAATTAAAATGGATCTTCATTCCTTGAAATTTGCCGGTGTGTGTAGTTAATTCATTAATTAATAATTATGTTAATGGCATGATTGGCATGTAATACCAGATAGTGTCTCTCTGTCAATCCGACTCATACGATGGACATAATAGAAAGTATAAGTTAATTTCTTTCGGTGTAGATACGAGGAATACGCAAGAGTCTCGAAAGATAAGCTCGAAAAATTTAGATTGATTTTCCTTAGAAAATAATGAATCTATTGTGTTATATGGATATTTTCTTCTTAGGGTTACTAAGAGGCCACTCATCTGTAAATTATTTCACTGCCAAGAACAGTAAAACTATAAAAAAATCACCCGTTTATGTAATTAAATTTAAATTAAGTGGTCAAAACAGTAAAGTGCCTTGTTTAGTTGCATAAAGTTGAATTAAGCAATTTAAACATGCAACTTGAATATGAGTTAGACTCTACGTCTCACAGTATAGTGTTACAGCCTTAATTGTGGTACGTTGAAGTAAAGTGACAGCTAGGATATACGTTAAATATATTATAAAGTTTGCAGTCTGCAGAACTTTCATTAACTGTTGTAAATTAGCTCATGGAAAGTATTGTGTTTTTGCACAAACGGCTTGAGGTAAAAGTAATACAAATGTCTATAAAAATTTGATACAGGTTTTTATGCTTCTTGGTAGTTTTACAATGTCTACTAAACATCAAAAACTTAACATTTTAATTTAAAAGTGAATTTTCAGTGTAAAGCTGGGATGGAGTTTTACTCGTTTTTCTTATAGTTCGAGGATTCTATGATTTTTCACCTTCTCACCTGATTCTAATCGATGTCTAGTTTCTTTCCATCCATCGTATTTCCATTATCTTGACGGTAAAACCAATAAGTGATCATCAAATACTGTTATTAAACCATATATTCTATGTATTTGCTAATTTAACTTACACGATTTTACTCCAATTATTGAATAGGCACAGTATAATTTTCACCAATATAAATTAAACGCGTGTTAAAAAAGAAATGAATTAGGAATCTGAAACCTTCCCCATTAAAATGATGTAATTCGTTGATTATTAAAGAAATTATTACATTTTCTTTCTGAGAGCGCGCAGTTTCGCCATTCAACGACTGAATGTAAAGGCTGTTCCCCCCATTACGCAGTGATGAATGTTTTTTATTTATTTATTTCTTCTCTATTATTGTCCACGATAACATTATTTGTATTTATTATTAATTATTAATAGTCACATAAAGCAATAGTCTTTATTTACGATTTCTACAACTGATGGGTATGTTGTAGACATGCTAGGCCCTTATGTTGCGAATTAATGTGATGCAGAAATCATGCGAAAAGTTATAGAAGATCCAAATGGTTTGTGTAATCTAATGCATCCAGGTAACATATTTATACTAGATCGAGGTTTTCGAGATACAGCTGCTTAGAATCGAAAAGCTCTAGGGTAATGATGCCGTCTATCAAAGGTCAAAGAAAACAGCTCAATACGCAAGAGGCAAGCTATTTCCGGTTTGTCACAAAGGTACGTTGGGTTGTTGAAGCAATTCATGGGATGCTAAAAGAAAAGAATAAACGGCTTGATCATGTTTTCGCCAACAAAATGCTTTAAAAAATTAGAAGCTACTATCTTATAGCCTCATACCTATTAAATCATTTCGGAAAGAGACTAACTTCAGATAGCACTATTTCTAATGAAATATTGGAGAGAATGTTAATACAACAAAATGAAGAAAATACTCTAGCAATAGAAGTAGAGAATACGGGTTGGTTACGTAAATAACTTCCTTTCGAAGTTGTTTCATCTACTGATATTATGGACATTCCCCTAGTTGACAAAATCCTGCATGAAAATTTTGTTTACTGGTACTTATCAGTTCGGCCAGGCGATTTCATATTTAGCTGAGATGTTAAACGATGATGGTACTTTAAATATACACTACGTAAAAGAACAATCGGATATATTAAAGATTAAGGTTCAGTCTCGTCACATTTCCAAAAAAGTTAAACAATGCTTTTGTGAGTGTGCTAACGGACTGCGAACTGTTGGTTGCTGTTCATACGCAGCAGCTGTTATTTATTATTTGTCCTATGGAAGGTTCTTGTCAAAAATTTCATGACCATCCGAAACGTTAAGTACACTATTTACAATGTGGTAATAAACGAAGATAATGATGATGATTAAGAGAAAATAATATTGTTTCATGTGTTTATTAAATAATTATAATTATAACATACTATGTAAATTCAAAATATTTAATAAATATGTATGTTATAGAACACTAAATGATAAATCATTAAAAAAAAACTGGTGGGTGTCCCTAATGCAGAAGTGTAAAATTTTTTTTTTTGAAAATTATAAAAATTAAACAACATTCCTTTGAAGAATAATATCCTAATTTTTTTTTATTACTAATCCATCTGAAGTAGATATATACTATATATAAAGCACTAAAAAATTGGTAAGCGCAGTTTGTAAAAAAAAAAATAAATAAAAAAATTAGATTTGATTTTTTTACTCGAAAACCATAAGTTTTAAAAAGTCAGAATTTTGCAGAATTACATCCAATGCCCCATACACAAAAAAGTAGCAATTTTGCTACAGGGGCAGTTTTGCCATGCTTACACGGTTATGCCTTTGTTCGCAAATAAAAGGAGAATCAAAAAATATAAAAATATACAGGGTGTTCCATTTGAAAATGTAAAATTGCATAACCTACCGCCTTTTTAAAGCGCCCTGTACATTTGAAAATAAAATAATTAATTGCATCTTTTTAAACAGAATAATTTTTCATTTAACATTTTTTTCTGTGTCCCACCGTTTTCCAGATAATGCTTATCTAAATAGAGCTGGTACACCCTGTATATCCATGATGTTTTATTTTGAGAAAAAAAGTGTCAAGTAAGTCATATATGTTTGTATAATCATGGAAAGAGCTCTCAACATTTACATTTTCCTCCTAAGATTTAATTAATTTTGGTAAATCATTTTTAACAACTAATTTTCGTCTTGAGGAATGAATAAAAGGAATAGCGTGACTTCTTTCTAATTAGTCAGTTTCAGTAAACTTATTACACGCCTATTCTTTTCTTTCTTAGACAATACTAATAATAATACTTAGTAGTACTAATACTTAGGTAATAATATAATATTAAATAATTTTAGTTTCCAGTTTGTATATAACTTCATCTGTATATAATACCTACTATATTTAATGCCAAAGATTTTGAAATACATTGTTTTGGAAATTTGAATATTGTAACTTTCGTGCCAATCATTATTACTTTAATAAAACATACATGTCGACATACGCTTTATAACTCTTGCATTAACCTTTGCCGCTGTAATTTTGTTACATTGGTTTGGAAAACCGAACAAAGAGTGAACACTACCCCTTATTCATTCATCAGTGTTATTGTGCCAAATGTATCGATTTAAACGATACAGATAGATTAAAAAACAGAATTATGCTGTTTTATCTGCATGGATTGACAGAATTGGTCCCCTTAATTGAATGTTGGTCGGACAGCTATTTAAGGACAAAAAAGCATTTCATCACTAGTTTACGTCAGCCGTGAATTCAAAAACAACTCCTGAATTAGGGAGAGATATTTATTTAAATCATATTCCAAAATATCGGTGATTAATATTTATCCTAAACCAATTCCGTTTTTACAAGTTTTTATTTAACTTCACGTGTTTGTCAGTCAGCGAGTTCAGTTCAAATCTTGCAAGTTAGTTTTGGACTATTCCAAGTTGTATTGATTTGGAAATTTTGTAGAGTTGCTATTTGTTTAGTGCATATAAAAATGGCCGTAAAACCGGACATCAAAATATCAAAGTCGGCGCTATTACTGCTGACAAGAGTACTACCGAGCCGTACTTCAAATTTTTACGTATTAGAATGAACAAAATAATACTAGAGATTTAAAAATTGTGTTTCGGCAGAAATTTAATGACGTTTCTGGTTAATTAAAACAAAATACTCTGTTTTGCATCAAAATAGGAGTATCTTACGCATTGGTAGACGCATTGCCCGTCCTTCGCGATATTGATAGATAAATTCAAAGTACGGCTCTGCTTATCTGTTCCCTGGGTATGACGTTTTAGTTAGGGGTGATTTGTGTAACTGTATTTCAGGAGTGAGAAATTTTAATTAAAAGAGGCTTGTTTTCGTTTATTTCTCATCTTAATCACCCCAGAACATACTTTACATAAGAGTAATCATATTTTATCTATTAAGTATTAGATTACACTTATTATTTATTTAATAAAGTGTAGAAAAATAAAGCATGCCCTGGTCGGCTTTGAATTGTTTATGTGCCGTATAAATATGGAGTGAACTATATATGTATATGGTTTACATGACAATATGTTTTTAATATTTTGATAGAAGAATCCAAGATGGCTGAAAGTTATGCCATTTCAATATCAGGTTTTATTAAATATTGGAATATGGGGATTTCCGGGGGTGAAAATTATAAATATGTGATTGAAATTCAAAATGGTGACGTCAATATGGCGGACGTTTTACCATTTATCGTCTGCTTCGACTGAAAATCGGTATCTGAGAGTTATCGAGATTGTGGATTATAAATATATGGTCGTTTAACAAATCAAATTGGCTGCGTCAATATGGCGGGTAAGTCTTGTAATTTATGGTCTGATACATCTGAAAATCGGTATTTGAGGATTTGAGAGGTCGGAGATTATAAATATTTACTCAAAATGGCCTCAAGGTGATCAATAATTTGATTCAGCGTCAGCGATTCAGTGTTCATTGTAAGTTGTGTATATGTATGGATTAAGAGGTAAAGTAAATAACTTGATTAGTTCGTACTATTCTCAAAGGAGTCAAGACATTAAGATTCATAGTTTGAGGTCAAAATAAATTAAATACTGAACGCGATGTATAGTGTTTACGAAGTCAATTGAAACTGGTCAGTGTTAAAGCACAGGACCGTGCGCACTTAACTTGATATTTTGTCCTATGAATTTAACAATGGTATCGAGAATCGAATAGTAGCTGAAACTGTGCAAGCGAGTCCAAGACTGGCAATGCAATCAACCTGAATGAAAAATCTACGACTACACTGGTTTAATGATAATAAAACGGACAGGTCCACTAGCATAAAATAACCTTGTAAATCGTTTCTCAAGAGTCAACGTGGACTTGTGAGATGTGTCGTCATTGGCCTGCGTTTAAGGACGGATGGTGACGATTGGCTGGCACCCGGGTATTCCTCAGTAAGATAGGTCGGTCGGTGTTTGAGTTATATCAGTCATTAGTCAACGTGGACTCGATATTTCTCCAGTGCAGTGCGAAAAATGGTTTTCAGAACAGTTTTATACCAAATATTCGGCCTAATTCGGTAATTGTGTTAGATAATGCTTCCTATCACTCGCGAATATTAAATAAAATACCAAACACCAGTGCAAGGAAGACATTTTAAAATTCATGAGAGAAAAAAATATGGAAATTCCTGTAAAAGTTCCAATAAAGCGCGAATTACTGAAATTAATAAAAGAACAGAATTTCAAAAGGAAATATGTTATTGATAACTTATCCAATATACACGGTCATACACTTTTGCGGTTACCTCCGTACTATGCATATTTAAGCCTATCGAGATGGTTTGAGCAACTTTAAAAGATCATTTGTGAAAATGTTCATTACATTAAGCACGGTAGTACTTGATCAAATAAGAGAGGTAATAAATGACCTCGACAATACTGATTAATGGAAAAATTGCGTTAAGCATGTAATTGAAAAAGAAAATCAATATCCCCCATTGCGCCGATTATAATTCAACCGGATAATGATCCCTCTTCAGAAAGTGAAGATTCGGACGCGTCAACTTTTAGAATTTAACTCTTTAATATATATTTTCAGTACAAGATATTTAGCTATTATTTAGGTATGAAGTTTACTTTTTTATTGTTACATTTCTTGGAATATATTTTATTTAGTTGACATGAAATTTTAATTTTAATTACTTTATTCTAGAGACATATTTTAATTTTGTTTTTATTTATGTTTTATCTATACAAGTATTTATTTTTGTTGTACTAATTCTTTGCTTGGGTTAAGAAACTTACATTTTAATTTTTATTTTAGAATAAACTTAAATTTTATTTTTACTACTTAACATCCTTGCCCCTCGCTAATCTAACCTGTCCCATTCCCTCATCCCGGCAAGGATATGTTCATATCTTCTCGTTGTTCCTTGCTGATAATAACATATTTCAATGTAAAATGGGATAACTTTAAAACTAAACCCAATAAATTTAAATATTTAGACTTTATATCTAAAACTGATATAATACTTCAAAAATATTTTATTGGATAAATGAACAAAAATAGCCTATCTAATAAACAAAAGATAATAAAAATTAATACAATTTTCAAAAAATTATAACATTTTCTTATGGCAAGCATTTCTATTTACCTCCGCCCATGTACAATAAAGAGTTGCCGACTGTTTTTGCCGGCTTTTAGTTTTTATACGATTTCAATTGTGCTCGTATAGACTTTACTTACGGCTCAGTCCTTAGACTCTTATTGTTATCAATATCCATATAGCATTGTCGTTGTACAAATAATTTGACATTATTCACTGATGATATTTCTTTTGTTTGCTCAGGTCCATCAAAATGATATCAATTTACGTAATCAAAATATTTTAAATGCATTTCTTGAATGCTTTATAAAAACTAAATGTTTATTAATATTTATTATACAATTTGTATTATTTAAGCCAAGTTGTTCTCCAGTAACTAAGAGTCCATCGATTAAAATGGACATCTGTAATGCAAGCAAATACTGTAAAACTTGTGGGTATATATTATAATCAGTTCTTGGATTGAGATCATATACTAGTTCAAAACTATTATCATTGTATTATGTAGTATTTCCTGCATTTTTAACTAGAAATAAAATATTACTGTTTTACTATTCCGCACATTTTTATTCTAAAATAACTTACAGCCTTTTATATTGGGAATTTTCGTATCTGTGAATAACAGTTTTTAGAAGACAAAAAAAGGTATTGTAGCAGGAGTAAACAAATTTCATTTTTGTAAAAATTTGTTTAAAAAATATAAATTATTAACGGTATTCACATGTATGTACAGTTATGAAATACAAAATCCAGAAAAACAAATCTAGTACATGTAGGGATTAAATTAAAAAGTTTCGCGATATTAAAAACATCAGAAGCATGAAACTGCTCAAATATAATTTATGTAGTTTCTTAAATCATCACTCTTTTTATGGTATTAAGGAATACGTAGATTTATAAATAGGTTCGAGTCAAGTGTAATTTTGTAATATTTACTTTTTGGTTCGTATCTTCTACAATTATCTCTATTATATCTTTTTGACTAGTCCTACACCCCAGGTACATTTTGAATTGATATACTTCTGCAACAATGAAGATATGATTATTATTGTGCTACGTTTTAGCTATATTATTTTCCAACCTCAGGTCTTTTATAATTTTATACACATCCAGCTATCAACTTGCGGGATATCAACGCGAACGTCCGCAAGGATCAGTTCTTGAGCCAAAATTTTATTGTCTGTATATTCTCTATTTGCTGACAATACCGTCAAAGCGGTCAACATGCTGCTTAATGTCCTCATGGCTTTGTTACGGCGCGGCGGTTAAACAGCCAGTGAAAGGTACGGGTAAACTCCAAAAACAAAGTAATCACCCCAGTCTCGATTAGGGGTTAAAAGACTGGTGTTTAGCACGCACGTCATCGAAACGGGCCGTCTATTTCCTGTGCAGGAAAAATGAACTAAAATGTCGAAACCAACAACACTGGTCTATAATAGTATTGTAATGCCTCCCCTATCTTACGCAGAATAAGCATCCTATAGATATTTGATCGAATATCGCTTATACTGACTATTTGCTCTTTTGTTAATAATTTTAAAGATACTTGCAACATGTTTGAGAGGACCACCCACTGATCTTAGGGAAATGTGGTCAGTATGGAATTAGCTGAAATTTTGGTATATTGTAGTTCACGTGATGCTGATTAAATGTCTCAATAAGCACAAACCTCTGCTATGGCTAGTTCCGTCGCTACAGCCACGAGAAGATTAAATTATTTTACTATAAAAATGATTCCGATGTCTGAGTTTTACTTAAATGTTCTTTAAAAGTGTAATATTAAGGTGTAGGGGAAGTAGGGGCCCTTTGATACAGTGGGAACATTGATACAGTGGTTTTAATTAAAAAACTAGACAAGCAACAAGTTTCCGTTTAATGCCATAGATAGCGCTAGTAATGTAAGGAATACCATAAAAATATTTCGCAGTAGCAGTGAGTGAGCAGCAGTTGACGAGGGTACATGTGTTTTCGAATTACCAAAGTAAATTACGGTACTAAATTCGGACATCGAAATTTGTTTGTTACAGTTAAAAATTTGCCATTATACTACACTTTCAGGTAAGAATTATTATTATTAACTTATTACAATATTATTTGGAACCAATTTGATTATATTTTTCTAAAAAATTAGTCACATGTAAAAAATGGCGACCAGGGGCAGTTTGATACGGTGACGTCGGGGTAGTTTGATACGTATGAATGTGCCCCGTTAGCTTCAATACATACTTTTATGTTATTTATTGTTGCTGTTAATTGTTTTATTTTCAGACACCATGGTTAGAACTTACAAGAGAACAACTGATCGGGCTAATTTAGATGAAAATGCCATGTCCTCTGCAATTAAGGCCGTTCTTGAGGAAAACTTTTCCATAAGAAAAGCAGCCGACAAATACAATTTGAAAGCTGCTACATTGCAGCACAGACTTGAAAAACAAAAGAAACAAGTTCCAAAAAGAGATTACGTGTCAAAATATTGTTCCCAACAGGTTCTGACAGTTGAACAAGAAAGACAAATGAATGAATATGTCGTTAAATGCAGCAATATGCATTATGGGCTTACTTTGCATCAATTAAGAAGTCTTGCTTATGAATACACTAAGAAACTAAACTGCAAATATCCTCCTAAATGGGATGAAACAAATCAGGCAGGAATGGACTGGGTTTCGGGGTTTCGAAAACGAAATCGAAATATTAGTTTAAGAAAACCCGAGAAGACCAGTCTTGCTAGATCGTTCGGATTCAGTAAAACATCGGTTCATGAATTTTATTTAAATTTTGAGAAAGTTCTTACCAAACACACATTTACACCTGATCGTATAATAAATTTTGACGAAACAGGAGTTGCCACTCTAATGAATACACCTAAGGTATTGACAGCAAAAAAACAGAAGCAAGTTGGCCAAATTGTTTCGGGGGAAAGAGGAGAGCTTGTCACTGTATGTGGTATAATATCAGCAACAGGGAATACCATACCTCCCATTTTTATTTTCCCTCGAGTGCATTATAAAGACCACTTCTTGAATGGTGCCCCAGAGGGAAGTTTGGGAGCTGCAACCAGAAGTGGATGGATGAACTGTGATATTTATATGGATGCACTGTAACATATTCAAAGACACACCTGCAGTAAAGGAAAATCCAGTTTTGCTCCTGTGTGACAATCACGAATCGCATATCAATTAAAGCCGTCGATTACTGCCGAGAAAATGGAATCGTCTATCTTTCTTTCCCACCAGATACTTCCCACAAATTACAACCTTTGGATGTGGGAGTATTCGGCCCTTTCAAAAGCAAACTGAAGGTTGCCTTTAATGATTGGCATACAAATCATCCAGGAAAAGCTTTGTCAATTTATGATATACCGGCACTCGTAAAACTGGCCTACTTCGAAGCATTCACTGTAAAAAATATTACTAGCGGCTTTGCAACACCTGGTATTCATCCTCTAAATAAGCTAGCCTTCTCTGATGAAGATTTTGCTGTAATGTTTATACATCAAATGCGCCACCGGCAATTCAAAATAATATACCAGGCCCTCCATTCAACGTCATCCTTATTTACTCAATCAGAATCAAGCCCACTATCAAATTTTCTGTCACGAGAAAACACCACACCTATACCACAACAAACCCCCACCATCGTAGAAATTTTGTCTCCAGAACCTGGACCGTCAACTTCTTCGACCTCGCTATTTACACCAGAATCTATAAGACCATACCCACAATTATCTGAAAGAGTAGCGAAACGGAAAGGGAGAGAACGTGGAAAACCACCAATTTATACATCCACGCCAGAAAAGAACCGACATCAAGAATTACACAACATCAAAGAACAGAAAAGCCAGGCTTATGGACTTTTGTCTTTCCTGATATGAAAGATGAAGCGTCAGTTAATCATTCTGATATTGTTTTAAAATTGCCGATGCCTAATTTCACAAAAGGAACCAGTCGAACTGCTTCTCTGTTTACGTTTCCTATTAATCTCTGTTCTTACAATGTGCAATAAGTTTTGGCCAATCATTTACTTATTACCTAATGGGCGATCTAGAATACAAACAAGATTTTTTTCAGTACTACTCTATTATTTTTGTTATTTAGATTTTTTATTGACGTTGAGTTATTCTGCAGTATAGAGATTTAGTTTTCTTTTAAGATTTTTAATTTTAGTTCAATTGTGAACCAAAGTATCGATACCAAAAATGTCAATTCATAGCTATTCATCTTAATGACTATGCACTATGACCATATGCACTTCATAAGACATTTATTGAAATAAACAAATAAACATTTTTATACAAGTCTTTTGTTTTTTCTAAGTATTGAATAAATGTACCCCACCCTGTATGAAAGTGCCCCATATCCTGTATCATTGTACCCCGCATATGGGGCACTTTGATATGAATTCCATTTTTAGGAAAAAATACGATTTGGTCCTATGTATGTTACGTATCTCTTAAAAAGTCTGAATGTATAATAAAACTAGACAAGTATTACTAAAATTTTACCAAAGAAAAATATTCTGGACATATTACAGTTAGAAAATATTACAGTTCAAAAAAAATTGTATCAATGGGCCCCCACTCCCTAATAGGAACATTCCCGAAATAGTGAAAATAAATAATAATAATAATAATAATAATAATAATAGAAAAGTTATTTTATAGCTCCACCAGTGGCGCACAGTGGGAAATTTAGCACTTCTTTTGGACAAGAATCCACAGTTCTTGAGCAGTTTGAATGATTTTTTTTAAATACTCGTGAATGATTCTAGTTTACCCTACAATTGCTACAGTATAAATATCTATTCTTCTGATCAACGTATCTGACCCAATATCGGAACATGCAAGTTTTCATGATCTTTTCGATATATAATTTATTACTTAAAGGTTGTTTAATTAATTGTATGTATGAATAAATTTAATTTTAAATACCCTAACAAATATAAAAAATAAGAAGTTTTACTCAAAGGATGACGTTAAATTCAAGCTATATAAAATATAATAGATGTATTTGTGTACAATTAAGGAGCAGATAAGCAACTTTGAAGTTGCATATCCATGGGCTTCTTATACTTCCAACTTCTTATGCTTTAAAGTTGGTTACTTTTTTACTTTATATGCGTTTTTAAGTCAAATAATAGCTATTTTTAATTACATTATATATATGATAATATCAGCACGATGATGTTCCGATATTAGGTCAGATACGTTCATCAGAAGAATAGATATTTAAATTGTAGCAATCGGAGGGTAAACTAGAATCATTCACGAGTTAAAAAAAAAATTTGAAATCGGCCAACAACTGTGCGTCAAATGGACTTTTGTCCAAAGAAAGTGCTAAATTTCCCACTGTGTGGCGTTCCTGCAAACATGCCCTCTGATATTTTTTAACAAAAAAGTGGTACGCCACTGACACCTTTCCATGTCGATATTCTATCTGATTAGTCTTCTACATGAAAATGGTCTCTTACGTTTTTCTCGTCAGACGCACAATTCTTGATTGAAATAATGGGTTAATAATAAATAGTTTAAATTTGAATTCAATTGTTTTAATTAAGAACTGTGCATCTGATGAAAAAATCGCAAGAGACCGTTTTCATATAGAATTGACTAGGCTAATCAGAAAAAATATTCACATGGAAAAATGTCAGTGGCGTACTACATTTTTGTTAAAAAATATCAGAGCACATGTTTGCAGAGACGTCACTGGTGGAGCTATAAAATAACTTCTAACTCAAACATGTGGTTTTATATTCTATTAACACATGCCATAATTGAAAATAATATCTAAAGTACTTTCTGAGATATTAATAAATAACGATTGAAAAAAAAATTCAACACCCTGTATAATCATTACTCAATTATTATTATTATTTCTTTTCACTATTTCGGGTATGTTCCTGTTGCACCTTAATATTACATTTTTAAGAAACTTTTTAAGTAAAACTCAAACACCGGAGCCATTTTTATAGAAAATAATTTAATCTTTTGGTGACTGTGGCGACGAAACTAGCCATAGCAGAGGTTTGTGCTCATTGAGACATTTAATCTGCATCACGTGAACTACAACATACCAAAGTTTCAGCCAATTCGTTAGGGATGACTTTTCCATAAAATCAGTGCGTGGTCCTTTTAGCGATAACAGTTTTCGAGGTGTGGTATTGTTTTCAGTTAACATGTAAACAAATTAATAACATATATGTTGCAAAATATCCGGAAGAAACGTTTTTGCGTATTCTGTTGTTACTTTATCATCAATAACTGTTGTAAAAGAATACACCAGCGGCGGCCCGTGAAATTTTGGTAAGCTATAACTTACTAATGGAGCATGGGACTCATGTCGCTTTAATGGATCACTACCAAGACCAAACGGAGACGTTTTGTGGAAAAACATTTGATTGAAATTTACGATTTTTTTTTGAAAAAGTGCAGGTCCCACCCATTAATCTGTAAAAGTACTTGTAAAATATTTATAGTGTATTCTTTTTTCGAACAATGAAGAAAATATAAGGACAGGTTTTTAATTTTATCATAAGATCTTCATTCTTTATAAAGTAATTTTGAAATTTTATTTTACACTTATATTTAATTTATAAAATTTCAAAATGATGTAACTTTATAAAGAATGAAGATTTTTTGATAAAATTAAAAACCTATCCTTATATTTTCTTACTTGTTCGAAAAAAAAAATACACTATAGATATTTTACAAGTACTTTTCCAGATTCCAGGGTAGGCAATGCACTTAAAAAAAAAATCTCAAATTTCAATGAAATATTTCTCCAACAAAACGTCTCTGTTGGGCCTTGGTAGGGATCCATTAAAGTTTGGTATGGGTGTCATGCTTTATTAGTAAGTTATAGCTTACCAAAATTTCACGGGCCGCCGCTGGAATACACTTTGATGGAAGTGTCATTCTTTGTACGTACAGTGCCTCACCTGTATAGCCGATATTAATAATATCACAAGCTCGATCACATAGTAATTCGGTCACCAGTTCATTTTACTTCGCATAATTTTAAGCAAAAAAGGAAATATAAAGGACAAAACGCTTTAAAGGTGAATACCTAATTCGCAAAGCGAAAAAACATGAAACTATATACCGCTTATTGTTCAACGCGTAGAACTTAAATTGTTCCGTGTGGGTTTTGAAGCTAAATATTAATACCTACTACCTTTTATGCCATTCAGTTTGACACTGATATCCTTCACCGAGCGAAAAAGTGACCGTAAAGCTTTATGTCGCTCGTGAAAATTTTATGCATTTGAGTTTATGCTTTATGGATGATTGAAAACAATCATCGCGTTCTAGGCGTGTGACAAATGCAGTGCAGTCGTAAAGTTTCTGATAAATTCGAAAAAAGCGTTATTATCATCGTTAAATAGAAATAAATGTTTGGGCGTTTTTCACAGTTATTTAGTAGACTAATATTAGAGTATAACGCCCGAGGGGTGATCCACTCTGGAAAATATGTGCATGTAATGCAAAAACCGGGAATTATTGTAGGTAATTCGAGTATTGCCGCAAAATTGCACGAAGTTTGGATGTATTGCAAAGTAATGCAAGAGAATGCAACGTAATATAAGGTAATGCGATTTAATGCCAGGGTAATGCAACATAATACAGCGGAATGCAGTGTAATGCGTGATAATGCAGTGTAATGCAGCGTGACACAATTTCATACATTTTGTTCCCTTTAAGAGTTTTAATTATTTATTCTGACGCTGTATATTCAGTACTATAAATAGAAGCAGAGGGGGCAAGTCAATAAAAAAACAATTTTATGAAAAAAACGCGTAATTTTAACTACTTGTATAATATGTCGTTGACTTGAGAAAATATCTTTGAGGCAAAATAAAATACATACTTACATGCATTAAAGAATGGCAAGTAAAACAATTACTATGGGATAGTATGGTTTATTTAAAAAAAAGAGACTACAGACTAATTTTTGAAGGTTCTTCTCGCTGTTTTGTACATGTTAATAATTATAATTTAATCGTGAATGGGCCACTTCCCACAACATTTATTGGCCCATAAAATATAAATTTATTTGCCACCACCGGAACATCTTCCTTGGGAGGCCAGACAAATAAATCCAATTCGGATTTTAGAAATTTGATTTTAGACGCATATTATTATTATCATTCCTTTCCAATGCTCTCCCGATATATCAATCTTCATCATAATAAACGGCATAGTAACATTCATTTTTAATGGAGTTACCATTTTCCAGATACCATTGTTACCGTTTTCGAGATAAAGGTCTGCAAATTATTATTATTATTGAGTAAAACACTACTATGTTCTTTACCACTATAAGAACATAGTAGTGTTTTACCCAGTTTCGTTATAATTATGGATTATCACAGAGTAATGGCTTCCTCAATAAATGTTTTATTATTATTATTATTATTAATTTTTTCAGTTTATTTTCGAGGGGTCAACCACTGGCCGAAAATGTGTACAAGTATTCCAGGAATACTGCATTCCCGCAGTATTTCCGAGAATACTGAGTATTCCTGAGTAATCCAGAGTATTCCCGAGTATTTCCGAGTATTCCCGAGTATTTTACATTATTTCCGAGTATTCCAGAGTATTCCCGTGGTATTTCTGAACATTTGTACTCGTATTTCCGGTAGTGGTTAACCCCTCAAACCTATCAAATTCACATTGATTCATATTTTGTAAATCTGTTATAAGACAATTAATAATTACAAAACTAATGGTTCAAATCCAATACATTTATTATTTTTACCTCGATTTTAAAAAATATACAGGGTGTCCCAGATTTAAACCGACATACTCTAGTGGAAGGTAGAGCACACTCAGCTGAGTTCAGAACATCCCTATACTTACCGTTGACTTACCGTACGCTTTTAGGTTAATGAATAGCTTAAGTGATTTTGGAAAAATTCCAGAACCGACCTCCATTTTTTTAATATGGCTCTTAGGATCGTTAACATCACACTGTATATTTTTTTGGTAAATGTTAGTAAACTTTTAAAAAGCCTATGGACCAGTTTATAAAATAATGTCATAATATTTGATGGCACGTTTATAGTTATTGTTCAATAAATTTTCAAAAATATTCTATCTATCTATATTTATAATCTATGGCTGTGGCTGAAAAGCCATTCGCACAACACCGATGTTTCAGAGAGGAGTCTGTCTATAGGGTCGGTTAGTACCTAATGTTAAAAAATTTACTCTAAACCTACCACAATTTTTCTGCTAACTTATTTCTGATATTTAATTATTCATTCTTACATCATTTATATTTATAAATTACAATTTTTCATTTTTTCTACTTTTCATTTTTTCTTTTTCTTTTTATTAAAATCGTATGTTTTAAAGTTTTTGTTTCCTTTTTTTTTATTATATACATTTTTAATATTTCTTTTGTTTTTTTGTTTTTTGCTTCTTGTTTTTTTTTTTAGATTTTTTGTATTCTGTTTTATTTTTTTTTCTGTTTTTTTTTTTTTATTTTTTTTTTATATTAACGAGGAAAACAAGTTTGCCAAGGGGCCCGTCATGGCATCTACATCACAACACTGAGCCACGGAAAGAAAAGGATTTAGAACATAGGACAAGAACAGAGGAAACATACATTTATAATATTACAATGGTTCTTAAGTCTATATTTTAATTTTATTTTTTTCAATAAATTTAAATAACATTAGATATGATTCTATATTATTTGACTTTAATATATCAATTAAATTAAACGGCTGTGTTAAATGGTTGTTAGCAATTTTCTTCATAAATTCCTGCACAGAGTCCTGTCTTAAATTACAATTTAGGATGATGTGTTCAGCATCACCCCTTTCACCGCATTCACAGTTTTCATTTTGTGCTAAGTTAATCCTATATTTGTGGGTGGGAAATAGTCCGTGATTTATTCGCAGTCTAGTCAGTGCAGAAACAAAATTTTTATTGGCAGGTATAGCCGAGAACCAAGGTTTCTTATATGGAGTGGGGTTGATGAATTTATAATATGTTCCTTTTCCACTGTTTAGATACTCCTCCCTCCATTTTATTAGTTGCTTGTTTTTTATTGTTTTCAAAAATATTGAAATACCAAATTTGATTTTCTACAAATAACAATCCAGTTGCTAACATCATTATACTCTTCGCAAATACAAAGCGAAGAGTATATTGCATTCGATCGGCACATTTCTAAAACCGGTAATATTGCTCGTAGAGAAAAAAAAATTCATATCACTGTGTTGGTGATCGAATTCTGAACAACTTTCAAAATGTCCGCCTGTCTGTCCGTCCGCCCGTCACGTTTCTTATAAGCGCGATAACTTAAGAACGAAAAGTCCGATTGTATTGAAATTTGGACAGTAAGTTAGTGTTAGCTAGAGGAAGAACCCTATTTGAGCAAAAAAAAATACATTTTTTTTCTTATGTTTTGTAATTAAAGTAAAAATGTCTAAAACTAAGGCGAAGAGTATAGCGGTTAGCTTGTTTTATTAATTTTAGCTAAATACCCCGTAAAAGATGTTATTTGTTTTTGTTTTGACATTCAGTGTTTTTAAGCTTTTTTTAGTTTAAATTTCATCCAAAATAATACACATTCCATTTCTTTCATGAAAGAAAACGAATGCTAGTGACGAGCGAGGTGAAGAGGGTTGAATTAACAAAAACAATTTAAAAAACTATTAAATAACTTTTGAGAATAACTTGAAAATATTAAAGACAAATGTTTGCAATTTTATTTTGACAAAATTAATTAATTTAGAACTTTAAATTATTGAAGAAAAAAATTAAAAACGGTGCAAATAACAGGTTTTCAAAATGAACGCCCCCAGCGTCAATACATTTTCGAGAACGTTTTAATATGTTTTTCACTAACCTATCAATCACTTCCGGGTTATTTCTAATATTAACACATACAGTAATAATATTTTCTAGAAGCTGTTCACTTGTATTGAACTCTTCATTGTACACCTTTGACTTGAGACGACCCCATAAAACATATTCTAGAGGTGTAAGATCAGGAGACCTTGGTGGCCAGTTTACCGGACCTCCGCGACCAATCCATCTGTTGGTGTAATTCTGGTTTAGATGATTCCGGACCGGTACAGACAAATGGGGACCAGCACCATATTTCATATTTAGCTCGAAAAAAACGCACAGAACACAGAAAGAACTGACAATCTCAAGCGGAATGCGACCTTTGATGTGTTACACGGCCGTTTCGTGCCCTATTGAGTGACGCACCGCGCTTCAAATACGTCCTTTAAAAGTCGTATATTTCGAGAACCACATATCGGATTCATCTAAAATTTTCAATATCGCCTAATTTTAAGTAATACTTTATCCACAACAACTATTAAATGAAATTCATTAAATGAGCCCATTAACGTAATACATATTGTTATACTAAAATACACAATACACGTCATTGAAAAGTTAAAATAAATTTTATTTAATCCGACTTATTACACCAGAATAGTTTTTTTTACCTGCTGATTCCTATTTTAAGAGGTCTATTGCGGCCGACATCCGCATATGAACTGAGGCGGTTTTAGTATTTTGCGACGGTATTATATATTATACATAGGCACTAATCATACCGAATATATAGACTATGAGCCGGTGCGTATCCTTGACTCGATTTTCGACTATTTTCAAAATATTCCGGAGCATTATTGTATTGTATTGAGTATTGCCGGAGTATTCCTGAGTGTTCCAGACTATTGCCGGGGATTCCTTAGTATTCCCGTGTATTGCTGAGTATTCCCGTGGTATTCCTGAAAATTTGTACACGTATTTCCGGCAGTGGTTCACCCCTCGTTTATTTTATTTTTTGTTATGTTATGTTAATAATATAAAGGTGGTGGTGGTGTTTGTGGTACACGTACAGCTAGCGAGAGCTCCCTGGCTAAATGTTTATATTACTCGTTTCTAAGGTCGTTTCCATGGGAATAAATAAATATTACAAGTCTGATACTGCACTACATGGAAGCGAGGTCTCAAGTCTTCCATAGAAGTGTTCTCGCAGTAAGTGCGATAGAAGCATTTTTAATTATTGAAATGAAATGCAGAAAGAATAAAGCAACGAATACTTAGGCTATTTCATCCCATCAAAGAGCCCCTAGAAAACTATAACTGATATACAACGCCACGGCTCCTCCCACATCCATGAGTTTGAAGCAACTACTGATTTTAGCAACATGTATCGGTTGAAAAAAAAAATTAAAATTATATTTAGTAATAATTTAACACGCAAATTTTAATAACATAATAAAAAAAATATGATAGGAAAGACCATCACCATAATGACACGGTGAATAGAACATATTTATGGGTATTGAAACATTCTTTATAGGATTTTGCAAACAGCAGAAAAAATAACTATCTATAACTAAAAGAAAAACTGGGTAAAAATATGAATGAAATCTTTACATTCTTTCGAAAACTTGAATTCTGGTTATGCTAGCAAATTAAAATCCTAAAATGAATTTGTCTAATTTCTTATTCGACAATTCTCATTCTAACACTAGCATCCACACAGTCCCCTACGGCCATGCAGATTAAGCTAGTATCTACATAACCCCCTAGGATCATGAATATTCAGTTAAAAATGAGAACAAAGGCCTAAAATTTATTTATTTATCTACCTTGTCTTAAGAAAAAAATCATTCTAATGGATTACATTTTCATGAAATCATTCTGTTTCTTGGAAATGCTTAACCTTTAAAACATCTTTATGAGCGGCTTTATGTCTTTCTAATGAGCTCCAGAATTAGGGCGAAAAACGTTTTAAAGGCTAAGCATTTCCAAGAAACATAATGATAGATTTCATGAAAATGTAATCCATTAGAATGAAAAATTTTTAAGACAAGGTAGATAAATAAATTCATTTTAGGCCTTTGTTCTCATTTTTAATTGAATCTTCATAATCGTATGGGGTTATGTAGATACTAGTTTAATCTGCATGGCCGTAGTGGACTGTGTGGATGCTAGTGTTATAATGAGAATTGTTAAATAAGAAATTAGACAAATCCATTTTAGGATTTTAATTTGCTAGCATAACCAGAATTCAAGTTATCAAAAGAATGCAAAGATTTCATTAATATTTTTACACAAAGTTTTTCTTTTAGTTATAGATAGTTAGTTTTTCTGCTGTTTGCCAAATCCTATAAAGAATATGTTTCAATACAATTATAAGCAAACAAATAATAATTAATTTTTAAACATATTTATGGGTAATCGGATGATGCCCGATATGCGTAACCCGTCGCTGCACGTTCGCATTAGCACGAAAATCGGTGTGTCAATAAACATTGTGGAAAATGAAGCTAAGAAATGATAAAAAGAAACCCTCGAAGAAACAAAAATGCAAAATAATACAGTATTTTGAAGTAATGTCGCGTAATGTTGAAGTAATGCAACGTAATGCAAAGTATTGTAGAGTAATTCGGGATAATGTACGGTAATGCAATGTATTGCCAAGGTAATGTGAGGTAATGCGAGGTAATGCGAGCCAATTTGATACACGTAATGCCGGAGTGGCTCACCCCTCGATAACGCCTTTGGCATTTTCTATAAAAATGAGGGTATTTTCTTTATCTCGGTGTAGGTAATGTAGGGGAAGTATCTGAAAAAGTGATTTTATAAAATATCATCTGTCAATTGTCTGTCTGTCGTCTGTCTGTCGTCTGGCTGTCGTCTGGCTGTCGTCTGTCTGTCGTCAGTCTGTCGTCTGTCCGCCGTCTGTCTGTCGTCTGCGTGTTGTCTGTCTAATCTCGAGCTCAAATTACAGAATCGGTTTTGGTCAAATTATACATGCCTACCTATTCAAGATTGATTGATTTTTTTTTTATACATAAATTTTTAACTTAAAATGTATATAGTAGGTTTTCTTTCTCGCAATGATGGCAACAACGATTTGAATATTGTTTCCTTCGTTGTATTAATTAGTTATTCCCCAGACTAACTAAGCTGAATATTTTTCACTAAAAGTATAGCAGATTTCTTCCTTACTAGTTAACTACGTGCCAATATGGCACTCCATCTTTACATTTTTTCGATAATTAAATTTCCACCCTGTATATTTTTGACTAAAGATAAAGCAAATTTCTTCTTGAAAATCGTGTTAAGCACATGCTAAATATACAGGGTGAACGACTGGTTCGTGAACTATTGCAAGTGACGCGACGCGACGGCCAAAGTGAAAACGCGTTTTTTGCAGATTTTGCTCTTGACCTCTGCAATTGCATTTTTTATCAAAAAAAGTGGAGTAACGTGGCAATACTGCAGTGCAAGTCCAAAAATGTCCGAATTGAGAATAAAAATAAAAATATAGATATTTAAAAAAGGGATGTGCCATTTCAAAAATCCAAGTATTCGCCTTCCTCTACTATATGAAACACCCTGTGGATTTTAAAATAATTTTAAAATATGCCGCCTTTGATCTCCTGCAATTTCTGTCTCAGACATTTTTCCAAATTTCAAACGTTTGAGATATTGACCATCCATGCACTAGTAACTCGGCCTGTATGTATAATTTGCATTAAAAATATATTCTATTTCTTCGTTGACAATACAACTAACTATAAAATATAATTTTTTGAGTCAAATAGTTTTATAGATAGAGCGCCAATAGACAGTCAGACAGCAGACCGGCCAGCCGGCAGACAGACAGATCGATAGCCCTAAAAAAATTCAAGACAGTAAATTTTTCATGATTACAATATTCCCTTTCAGTAAACGAGGAGAGTAAAAGTGAAAATATATATTTTTTTAGAGAGGCTCGGCAATTTTGTTTAAAACCAACATACCTTATTTACTTTAGTACCAGTTTGAGATAGCATGACCAGTTCCGTCTAGGAAATGAAGAGAGGGGGAGGCTATGGTGGGCAGACTTTAAAGCTGGAAAATAATTTTTTTCTCGAAAATGGAAATAGGCAAATCGTTGGTTTGTTGTAGAAACAAATATTCAAAATAAAATCTAGCACATTCTTTTATTAATAATAGTGGCATAATTAGTGACAATCATATAGTTGGTGCAACGCACTGCGGTGATATTTTCAATTTATCTGCAAATTTTACATTTAATTCATATATGTGTTATGTAAAAATTGTTCAGCAATATTTGTGCTGGTATTCAAACTATTCTAAAATTATACGTGTAGTTATATCAAAAATTACACCATTATACCGGAAGGTATGACATTAGTTACATCAAAACCCATGAAGCGAAGAGCCGTTTTCAGTCACAAGCTGTGCATTTCTAGTACATCGTACCCCAAATGATTCTAACGTTGTATTTTCCACGGTAAAACTGGCTCATTATGAATAAGGACGGGTATGAAGAATGTATTTCATTTCTAATACCTTTGATAATATAATATTACATGTTCTTATTCACATAGCTATAAAATACTATCATCGAAAGATTACAGTGGATAACAAACCATTGCAAGTTAGTTTAAATTGCCTTTTGTATGAATATACAAAATGTTCCCTGTTAAATACATAGGTTCATAAAAAAAGTCTTGTCTAAAGAGTAAGGGCCGGTAATGATTGAATGATTCAGCTTTCGGCAATGTCGACATTCATCATATGTTCATAACTTTTCAGCATAATTAATAGTATATTATTTAACAACAGATAATGTAAGTAATAACTCACGCAGATGAAGTTTGCAGCGCGGGCCGTAAGCGAGTACTGTAAATCATTGAGTGTGTTACTATCATTATTGCAAGGTGAATACTATACTTTATTTACTATTATAACAATAAATATTAATATAATAGTTTAACAACAAGATTTTTTAATTTACCAGAGACGTTATTAAATTTCTGCAGATAACACAATTTTTAAATTTCTGGTATTATTTTGTTCATTCTAATACGCAAACATTTGAATTGCGGCTCTGCGGTACCTTGTTAGCGTCGAATATGATGTTCCGATGGTCGATTTTTATGGTCTTATTATGTGCCTTATAAATATGTAGTAAACTATACTTATAATTTTTAAAAATACATTGTCTGTTACATGTCGATATACGTAGGAAAATCTCAGGATAAAAGGGCTTGGTAGAGGAAAATTGACACTATGAAAATTATTTTTGTGTCCAAAATTGTGCGTCAAAATAGAAAAAGTTAAATCAGAACCTTTGGACAATACGTTTTTTCTTGTAGACCTGTGATATCTTAAACTGGTTTGACACAATTTCTAGCAGAAATAACTCATTAGAGATGTAAATATAACTGAAGCTAAGGATATTAAAGGGCAAATTATTGACTGTCCAACCCCTTGTTACGTAATGTTTCCACGTGACAATAAGCGTGTTGTGGCTACTTTCCGAGGTTAACAGGCTTATACCGTTATATCATAATATAACTGATGTTTTAGCAGTTCTATCTTTATTTAAATTACACAAGATTATTTATGTATTATTCACAAAAGAACTATTTTAAGCAGTGGTCCCTTTGATTTTTAATAATAGGAGACAATTTACCAATTTGCTCTTGTTAAAGCAACAAATCGGTTGCAGAAATTGATACAGTATTTTCATAACGATTGTTTCCATTGCTGTGATGAAACTCTGTTAAATAATAAATATATTAGAAACATGGTAGTCACAGGCGCTATAAAAGGTTAATTTTTCTTTACCAGAATATATAGTCCAAATATCTCAATAGTATTACTGGTAATTTATGTGGGAATAATAGAAATGCCCATTTGGAAATGTGAATGATCGTTAATGGCAAATAATGTATATCGATTTTAAGAATTTAAATAACATGCTTAGGTTTTAAAAATTTTCTATTCTTGTACAAATTTCACTTGCAAATGTTCTACAGCTGGAAATGGTATATTACTCAGATCTAGCATATATAGGATGTTTATATAATCATGTTACAAACTTATGAGAAATATTCTATACACAAAATTGAGTTTAAAATTAAATGGAACAAAATGTTAGAAGCATGGGTAGTTAAACTGTTAATACTGGTGACAAAAAATCAATCACGTTATTAGTACCTAGCAGTCAACAGCACAGTGGTGTAGTTAAATAGATGAAACAGACAATTTAATTAAAAAAGACAGTTCAAAAATACATAAAAGAAATCTCAGTTGTTCTAAAATTCACCAGTTGCGAACAAAATTAAAATATTCTCATATTTTGAGTCATGGTTGGAAGATTATAGTGACTGTTTTTCTGAGTAGTCTGTGAAATGAAGATACCATAAAGTTTGCAAACAATTGTTAGTCCAAAATCTGTATTAAGTGGATTGCAACTTCTTAAGCAACCTACAGTTATTTTCTTGAGCCTTTCAATTTCAACATTCTGCATCTCATTAACGAAGCATCTTATGACATTTTCTTCTTTAGGAATTTGGGCTTAATTTTGGGCACGTAATCTTGGAATTATACTGTATATCGTATTTATTCTCCCTATTTTAAGAGTCAGTCTATATATTTATTCATTCTTCATTGTCAAAGTGAAAGCTACATGAAATACGTCAGACTCTGGACCAGTACTGATACATGGCTCGTAACAGTTAACCTAGTTCGTATAGAGATAGGGACAAATTCGAGCAGCCTTTTAAAAGAATCTCACTGTTCACGACACATGGACAAAAATCAAGGACGAACCAAGTAACGAGGGAACTTCGAAACGACTTAGTCATTCTGGAGTCTCTTCGTTTACTGTGTAACGGTAACATATGTATTTATATAAGGAGAAAAACTTTAATAATAACTAACAATATGGGCAGTTAATTCGGTTGAAACTGCATCTCATCTGCTTGAAGAGTGATTAGCAAAACATTATTTAAGACTTAAGCTCTAAATCAATTTCTTTGAAGAACTTCCTAAACACGTCGATGGAATTTAAATGTGTCGAGTGTGCTGGCAACAACAGTCGTTAAACGCCTTTGGCATTTTCTATAAAAATGAGGGTATTTTCTTTATCTCGGTGTAGGTAATGTAGGGGAAGTATCTGAAAAAGTGATTTTATAAAATATCATCTGTCAATTGTCTGTCTGTCGTCTGTCTGTCGTCTGGCTGTCGTCTGGCTGTCGTCTGTCTGTCGTCAGTCTGTCGTCTGTCCGCCGTCTGTCTGTCGTCTGCGTGTTGTCTGTCTAATCTCGAGCTCAAATTACAGAATCGGTTTTGGTCAAATTATACATGCCTACCTATTCAAGATTGATTGATTTTTTTTTTATACATAAATTTTTAACTTCTTAAGCAACCTACAGTTATTTTCTTGAGCCTTTCAATTTCAACATTCTGCATCTCATTAACGAAGCATCTTATGACATTTTCTTCTTTAGGAATTTGGGCTTAATTTTGGGCACGTAATCTTGGAATTATACTGTATATCGTATTTATTCTCCCTATTTTAAGAGTCAGTCTATATATTTATTCATTCTTCATTGTCAAAGTGAAAGCTACATGAAATACGTCAGACTCTGGACCAGTACTGATACATGGCTCGTAACAGTTAACCTAGTTCGTATAGAGATAGGGACAAATTCGAGCAGCCTTTTAAAAGAATCTCACTGTTCACGACACATGGACAAAAATCAAGGACGAACCAAGTAACGAGGGAACTTCGAAACGACTTAGTCATTCTGGAGTCTCTTCGTTTACTGTGTAACGGTAACATATGTATTTATATAAGGAGAAAAACTTTAATAATAACTAACAATATGGGCAGTTAATTCGGTTGAAACTGCATCTCATCTGCTTGAAGAGTGATTAGCAAAACATTATTTAAGACTTAAGCTCTAAATCAATTTCTTTGAAGAACTTCCTAAACACGTCGATGGAATTTAAATGTGTCGAGTGTGCTGGCAACAACAGTCGTTAAATATTACATTCTAAAATAAAATACTGACAATTGCAGATCTATGAGATCTTGTCGACATAAATATATTTTTGCATATGATCATTTCCACATGATAACAAAAATTACCAATATTTAGAAAAAAACTTGAAACTGTAATTCAAAAACTTTTATATAACTGATACATGTAACATGTAATATAGACACATGTTATTTTAAAGTAAAAAAATGACACAAAGAAGTTATAAATCTTAAAAAAAAATGAAAAAGGAGATGAGCATCGAAACTTGATCTGTATTTTGGTATTACAAATAAAATTAAAAATATCTGAAACTAACATTATTTGCAAAAAAAAAACAGTATCCATAGAATGTACAACAATTATATAAAAGTTTAATAAATCGGCGAAGAGCGTAATGTTAAATGTAGTTTGATTGTGTATATAGACATTTCATGACATTTTGTTTGAAATGCATTTAATTCCGAGCAGCTTGGAGTTTACGTTTGTATTGACCGATGAAATTGGATCCTAAAAATTTAAAAAATGTTGCATGAAGTATTATTTTTACTGACAAATAGTTCTTGAGACCTTAAATCAATTATATAGGAAAGTGGAATGTTATAGTTGGAGTGGAAGTATAGTAATCGTAAAAAAAATTCAATTTTGTTTTTTGTTGAAATGTGTTTAGAATGTCGTAAAACGTAGAGATTTTAAATTCGAGCGAATAGAAATTTTCTGTCTGTCATTAGGTCCGTCTGTCGGTCCGTAACTTTTTGTGCACACATTTTCTCAGCAACTTAAACCATTGAAATTTCCCATATCACATATCATGACGAGATCTGGAACCAGATTATATTTTGCTCTAATTCCGGTGAAGGGTTGGGGGTTAAATAGGGTAAATAAGGGAAAATAAGTGAAGCAAACTGGTGAGAGTACATTAACTTGGAATTTGGCGTATACACTAGAAGCCATGTCTTTAGGTGTTTTGCAATATTTTCAACCGCTCCCCTCTCCTGTATTAAAGGGTTTAATAAAATAAAATTGATATATTGAATTGAAATTTGGTACACGTATGTATTATAACAACACCTGGAACTAGACTATATTTTGATATGATTCCTTTGAAGGGTTGGAGGTTAATTAAGGGCAAATAGGGAAAAATAGGTAAAGCAAGCTGGTAAGAGCATACCAACTTAAGATGTTGTGTATATGCTAGAAGCCGAGGCCTCAAGTTTTTTTAATAATATTTTCCATCCCCCACTACCACTTCCTTATTAAAAGGGTTGACAAAATAAAATTTTCACTTGAATTTGGTACACGTATGTATTATAAGGATATCTGAAACTATATTATATTTTGAAGTGATTTCCTTGAAGGAGTTGGGTATGTATGAGATAAATTGATAGAGATATAGAGAAAAAAATAAGTAAAGCAGGCTGGTAAGAGTAAAGAAACTTGGGATTTGGTGTATATACTAGAAACCAAAGCCTCAGATTTCTTTCTAATATTTTTCAAGCCCCCACCATCACCACCACCGCCACCACCACCACCCCCACTCCATTATTAAGAGGGTTGATAACATGAAATTGAGATATAATAATAATAATGTTGTTATGAATTACACCCCCTTGGAACTGGAGATGATACGCCTATGCCTACTAATAGTGATTGGAAAGACTCTAGAAAGAGCCATGGACTTTTCTAGAGTGGGGTGGAAGAAAATTCTGGTTCAATCTAGAGGTAATTTCAGAGTATGTAAGGCGCGATTACCGGCGCAGAAGAGGAAGTTTTATTAAGAAGGCAATTTATAAAAGAGAACAAGTTGAAAAGTGAAAAGTGAGGGTAAATATCAAGTAAACAAAGTGTAAAGCTTATTTTAAAGTATTGTGTAGTCAGTAAATTGTTAAATAAAGTGTTAGTGGTGTTTATCTCTTGTTGAAATTATTTAGAACCCACGGATTCATACAGGGTGTTTCCTAAAAAGGTGGAAAACGCAACAATATTAATAGTAATAATCGGCCACCAACTCAAGACAATGTTTGTTATTGAATTCTCCGCGCCAGCGGAGACAAATTTGCCTTGAAGGAGGAGGAAAAACGGACTAAATATCGAGATCTTCTCTACGAACTCCGCAGACTCTATCCAGACCACACTGTTAAACTTGTGGTACTGATAATAGGTGCAGTGAGGCACACACTGCTTTCGGAACTGAAAATAATACCGGCTTATCCGGAAGAACGCCGAAGGCCGTCATTCTTGGTTCGTTACGCCTGCTCAGAGCACACTACTCGCCAGTGATCACTCACTATACGGCATAGCGAGAGGTCACTGGTACTACCGGCAGCGACCCTCTAGGTTGGCATGAGAGACAGAGAGAAGGACGACTGGATTTTGGAAAAAAAAATTAGAAATAATAATAAATGGACTTTATTTTGTAACATAATGACATAAAATTCACAATTCAATTATAAGGGCGAAGTTCAGGATATGATCCTGTTCTACCACTTAACCCTAAAAAGAGTTCAAATTAACCTAATTCCTGTTTTGCCTAAAAATTCACGAAAAAACAAAAAATGCCTGCATAGAAAATTAGAAATTTAGTATAGTACCTACACCCCATCATTTAATTACTTTTCAATCTTCCTTTACTAATTGCACAATATAATTTTTCGCATTTCATACTTAAATTTCTCAATTTTTGTAATACACTTTATACTAGCAGGTATTTTATTATACAATTTATGTATAGTATACGAAAAGGATCGTTCAAAAAAGGCAGATCTATGAAAAGGCGGAGTAATTAAAAAATTTCTTCGTACATTAATATTATGAATATCCGTACGAAAACGAATTTTATTATATAGATAAGGCGGTGATTTGATAGTCACAATCTTCTAAAAGCAGACATAGGCGTATAATAACCTTCTATTTGCCATATTTAGCCAATTGAATTCTTTAATTTCATAAGAGATGTGCTCTCTTCTGTTAATATTGCAAATTCACTTGAAATATTCACTTGAAAGTTAGTACACGTATGTATTGTAATGACATTTGATTGAGATGGTTCCATTGAAGGGGTGGGTGGGAGGTTGTGAATAGGGGAAAATAAGTAGAGTAAGTTAATAAGAGTTTAGAAACTTCATTATTAACGTGTATGGTAGAAGCCAACGTCTCAAATATTTCTATGACATCTGCCCCAAATATTAAAATTCTACTACCAATAATTTCCACATAATAGAGTGCAAATATAGTCAAGTTTTTGTACTTATCTATGATGAGTCTTTAGTAAGAGTTTGAAATAATTACGAGTATTTTTGCTAGTAATATATTCCTTTCCTCAATTCTATTTTAGATTACTCTTACATTGTAGGGAATTTGCATTTGCATTTGATTATGTTTTATGATTATACCTGTATTGGTAATTCTCCGAAATCTGTTTTGGATTATCCTGTTCGTTAGAACCATAAATAATTATGGCATAAATACGTATTACCTGGTAAGTGACTGTTTAGTTCATTTTCAACTTTGAAAGAAGTAGCACTGAAGAAGTATCCTTGTGTAGGATACAGAAACACGTGTCTGTGAAAGTTTTTAAAGTTTTTGGTAAGTGTTTTGTTTTTAGTTGTTTTTTGGTTTTGTTGAACAGGATAATTTAAAATTAAAACTAACATTATTGTGACAGTTATCTGTACGTAATGTGCATATTTCTTTCTTATAATTCAATGTTGTTCGTGGCATGTAGCCAGCAAAGTATTTTGTTTAGAAGGATATATGTTTTTGTACTTATCTATGATGAGTCTTTAGTAAGAGTTTGAAATAATTACGAGTATTTTTGCTAGTAATATATTCCTTTCCTCAATTCTATAGTCAAGATGTTTGAAGTGACTTGGATAAAATATTTGGATGTGGAAGTAGTGATTCCTTGGGCAGCGATTTTTTTTCTATTATAAGTTAGCAAACTTATTCTTTAATAGTATTCTTAAATTTTCCACAGGATTAACCATATCAGGTGTAGAATTTTTAACTCTAATATTATTTAAAATCTGACTATTAGTATTGTACCAAAACTCAATGTATTAGATTTAGTAGGGCTTATAATTACGCAATGACCTATGGCCCATTTAACATCATTGAAAGTCACTATTGTATCATGTGGAAAATAAAGTTCTGGAAGGTTTAGTAATGTCTGTATACAAATGAATATTTTGGTATTGTGGACCGTGCTAAATTAAAACAGTGTATGAAAGTAGATCGAAGATCCAAAATGAATCCTTGCAGTACTCCCGATGTAACAGCCGAATGACATGAGCTTCTGTTGTGGAACACTGTAATAAATATGTTAAATTAACACTTGATTTATTAATATTCGTACTCTTTATCATTGGGGGGTGACGAAAGCTTTGGGAGAGTTATACAAGCCTACCAATAATTTTATTGAGATAAAATTAATAATGGAAGGAAACAATTAAAACCAAATTCGGCATTCAGTTGATATTCAGTGTACCTAAAACACAGTAGGTGATATTAATTAAATAGAATTAATTACACCGTTAATATGTTTTCCACCGACCAACGTTTCCTGTTAAACAGTATGTTTTTATTGTATTGATAATTAATGTTCTATTTTATTTTATTTTTATTGTTTTCAAAGTCCTTGAAACAGTGGAAAAGAGGTAATGGCATGAGTGAAAAATGTAGCATCATTAATAATGCGATTTTATTGAAATATTGTTGATTTTCCAGTTTGGCAGGAGACATTTCAACTTCGTCCACAGTTTTATTAGAATGTGAATAGATTAATACAAATTTTTTGTAGAAAAATTGAATCGACTTGAGTTTTTTATTTTTGACATTAGATTAGATGAGCTACACTTTGCTTGTTTTCCCACAAAATATAAATTTTGTCTCGTTTTTGAGAGTTTGGGCAACTGTGCACCAGGGTTGGCAAAAATTTTGTTTTTTTTATTTTAATCAAAAAACACGTTTCTTTTAATTTAGAACAATTCAATGTGTTTTAAACATGGATTATTAATTGTTGAAAAAAAAAAACATGTTTTAAACAATAAAAAATATGTTTTTAAACTTAAATTTATACGGGCGCGTCGACCCAATACATTGTTTATTCTATAAGCCATGCCCATATTGCATCATAACAAGACGACGACGATACTTGACAACGGCTCGGCCAATTCGGTGTAATAAATACGTCAAGTTGTGCAACAGTGTAATAATTGTTTGGCGAATGGGTATTGACTACACAGGCACATACAAAAAAAGGGCGAGTGGGAGAAGGCAGACCTAAGTATTCTCATGAATTCTGACCAGCTGAACATGAATCCTATGTCCGTTTTGCCCGATTGGTTCTTGCATTCTTCCTAATTTCAAATAACACCGTAAGAATCCCCGAATAAATGAAAATGTAGGTAAAAATCGGAAAAAATTCAGGGGTACATAGGATGGCGATAGAAATCGAATGGCTCAAACCAGACATCCCTGCGGCCCTTCGTTTTCGAGATAGAGCAGCTCAAAGTCACCGCAAGGAAAAAATTTGTTTTTTTCGCACTCCTCGAGGCTCTATATCGGAAACCAAAACAGCTATAGAATTCTAGTTTGCGCCATTCGATTTCTCTCGCCATTCTACGTACCTCTGAATTTTTTCAGATTTTCAGCTACACTTTCATTTTGTCGGGCATTCTTACGGCGTTTTTTTTTTTGAGGTTAGGAAAAATATAAGAGCCAATCGGGCAAAGCGGACATCGGATTTGTGTTCAGCAGGTCAAAATGCATGGGAATACATAGGTGCACCTTCCCGTACTTAACTTTTTTTGTGTGTACCTGTGCTATTAATCGCTTTAAAATTAACACTTAAGGAAATAAATAATAACAGGTATATCTTCTATATAACAGTAATATGTTTCGTTCATTGTACTTATACTACTGTATTATTATAACTAGTTTTATTGCATTACATAAAAGTTCATATTTTTTTATTTTATTATATTTTTTTTTGCCTTATCTACAACGATGTTCCAAAAATTATCCATCAAACACACTGAAAAAACGCATTGAAAAAAGTCATGTTTAAAACAATTGTTTTAAACGTGTTTAAAACAAATGTGTGGTTAGTGTGTTTTAAACACTTAAAAAACATTTGTTTAAAACATTTTGTTTTAAAACTGCCAACCCTGCTGTGCACTGGATGTAACGTAATAAAATAACTATAAATTAACTAGTGTCCCTCAAGGATCAATCCTAGGCCCTACGTTGTTTCTAATTTTTGCAAATGATTTACATTTTTACCTACAGAATGTAAAATCTATTACAGTTACACAATATACCGATGATACCAATGTATTGATAAGAACTGAAAACATAGACAATCTTATGACATTTGCAAGTATAGTGTACTCTATGATTACGGAGTAGGCTGAACATAATCATGTGTGCTTAAATCATGATAAAACACAGTGCATGCTATTTAACTCGCAAAGATCTACATACTCTTTGAACAATAACTTTCCATTTCAAACTGTAGACTGCGTCAAAATGTTGGGTATCACCTTAGACAATAATCATTTGAGATAGAACACACACATTGAAAATCTCTGTGGAAAACCAAGTAAGTCCTGCTATGCATTAAGGTTTCTGAATAATTACTGCAGTAGTAACATTCTTAAAACCCTCTATTATTAATCTTTTCACTCCCACCTAAGAAACGGAATTGTAAACTGAGGGAGCAGTGGGCAAAATCAACGTGTTTTTATTTTACAGAAAGTTGCAATAAGAATCCTGTAGAACTGCTTTTCGCCAATTTGGCATACTAACAGTTATTGGTACCTACATCTATGAAGTCTGCTACTCTGTTGTCAAAAACAGAGCCTTGTTCACTCAAAATATAACTCCACATGACCATGATACTCGACATAAGTTTGAACTTAAGCCTGACGCTCATTGAACCTCCAGTAATTAAGGAATCTGCAAATCAATATGTTTTCAAAAGATCTCTCAAAAAAACACACTTCATGATTTTTTCTCCACATAGTCCTTTACATTGTATCTACATATATATTTATATTGTCAGTTTCTAGACTTATTACTATTCTATTTTTTCTTGTGAAGTATATTTTAAAGCTTGTTGTGACGTGTTTCTTAAAATATGTTTTACAATCTCTGTTGTATATATGTATCTGATGAAATTAATATATTTCTGTTCTATTCTATTCTATTCTATTCTATTCTATTCTAGTGGCACCATCGCTGAGCAGTAACATGTTGGTAAAAAAATTTAATTATAAATCGAATACTGAGTCCTTAATTTAAACCTGGCGCATCCGCCACATTTGCGAATGTGCTGGTAATATAAAAAACTGACTTCCAATGTTCATTCAACTTACACTAGAAGTATGTTGATGAAATTACAATAAGGCCTCCGCCGCTATTCGTGGCACTGACGCAAGGATTGTCAACAAAAAGAGCTGTTGTGATATTTATTATAAGTGAAAATTTCAACAAAATCTCTCAATAAATTCTTGCCTCTTTTATCTAACCGATATATGTGCTCGCCATTCAAATATTCGCACCATGTCAAATACAGTGTCACTTCTCCATTCTATAGAACTCAATGAAAATTCCGAAGCAAACAGTATTGACATGACGCTTAATTCGACATGTTGGATGTTTAACAATTACAGTGCAAATAACTTAATTAATTATTTGTACATGCAATATTTTATATTTATATTAATTTATGGTTTTATTTTAATATTTCCAGTCAATTAGTTACAGGATGCGAGATATGCATATTCAGTTTTACTCACAATGTTGACGCGATATGGGTGTGTCGATAAATAATAAATATTATTATTAATGGTTTTATTTATATTATTTATTAACATCCTGACGGAGGTTAGCTATTGCTATTCTACCACTCAACCAGGACACGAACTCAGGAGAGATTTCAGCCACTAGGCATGTCGTGCCACTCAACAGCGGTCAAGCTCACTGCTACCAACTCGGTAAGACATGAAAAACATTACTAAACATCCATACCCTGGACAGGATTCGAACCCGAGACTCCTTGATCGCAAGCCAAACACCTTAGCATAGCGCCACTGAATCGTATCATACTCTAACTCAAATAAAACTCAGGTAGTTAAATGGATGAGTTATTTCTAAACGTACGTCTACGACTACCCGAATAATTGGTACAATTATTATATTATTAGTGCATTTATCCAACCCTCTAAATATTCTAAAACAGAAGAGAAGAATAATTCATTGAGTAGTCAATATTTCAGTAGCCGGATATTTTAATATAGTTAACTGTATGTAGACTTATTGTTGGTATAAAAACTGTCGGAGTCTTTGATCAATATCGCACCTTCAAAGGCGCCGACACGTTTTATACTGACTAGATAAATGAGAAGTATGCTCCGGTACAAATTGCTCTATTACATTTATTTAGTCGTCTATTTGACTAATTTTGATCATTCAAATGGAAAAACCGATGGTATGAATTTTAAAATTTAAAGGTTCCATGCTTAACTGATTGAATTAATTGAGTAACCTCGGAATGCGCCTGGGATATTCGTATTAATTGAACATAATTTGAAATTAGTTGTTAGCGTCAACAGTTGCTCCTTACACTTAGAGCATTACAAATTCGTGATAAATTGATGAATGGTTAACACTCGTAAAGGGAGCGACAAGAGAAGATATAAAAATAAATAATTACTTCCACATCCTCATAGTGGAGTGGAAGTATAGTAATCGTAAAAAAAAATCAATTTTTTTTTGTTGAAATGGGTTTAGAATATCATGAAACGTCGAGATTTTAAATTTGAGCGAAAAAAGAAATTTCTGTCTGTCGGTCTGTAACTTTTTTTGTTCGCACGATATCTCTGGAAGGGTCTAAGATATTGACTTGAAATCCTATACACATATGTATTATAACGAGATTTGGAACTGGATTGTTTTTTGAACTGATCTTCTGAAGGATTGGGGGCAAATAGGAGAAAATAAGTAAAGCAAGCTGGTAAGAGTACAAAAATTTGGGATTTGGAGTATACACTAGAAGCCAAGGCCTCAGATTTTTTTATAATATTTTCACGTATATGTACCTATTATTACGACATCCATAATTAGATTATATTATGAGATGATTGTGTTGAAGGGTTGGGGATTAAATAGAGGTAAATAGGGGAAAATAAGTAAAGCAAGCTGGTAAGAGTACAGAAACTTGGAATTTGGTGTATATACTAGAAGTCAAAGCCTCTAATTTTTGTATAATATTTTTCAACTCTCCCACGACCTCCACTCCATTATTAAAGGGGTTGATAAAATAAAATTGAGATATTCATTGAAATTTGGTACGTGTATATATGATAACGACACCTGGAACTTGATTCCGTTGAAGGGTTGGGGGTAAAATAGGGGTGAATATGGGGAAAAGTAAAACAAGCCGCTAACAGTACAGAAACTTGGAATTTGATGAATATACTAGAAGCCGAGGTATCAGATTTTTTTATAACATTTTTTAACCCCTCCACTACCTCCACACCATTATTAAAAGGGTTGATAATATATAATTGACATATTCACTTGAAATTTGGTACGCGTATGTATTATAACGACATCTGGAACTAGATTGTATATTGAGACGGTTCCGTTAAAGGGGGGGAGTATTGAGGACAATAGGTGGAAGAACAGAGTCCTGAAACTTCATTTTTGGCGTATAATTTTTTTATGACATATGCCTCAAATATTAAAATTTTATGAAGAATTATTTCCACATACTAGAGTGCAAATATAATCAAAATATTTTCCTTTAAAGAAACTTGGATGGAAAATCTGGATGTGGAAGTAGTGATTCCTTAGACGGCGGTTTTTAAGTAAAAAAACAAGCTTTCAAAAACGAACTAGAACTGCCAAAAAATGTACAAGAAAGAAGATAGAGGTAATCTTAATTATTATTATGTTAATAAATGTAAAATGTGGGGCGAATGATGAGTAAAATCTTCTGTTTTTCTAAGTATTTTAAGCGCCCCGAACTATAATGTTTATTAACGTAATTATTATTGTTATTAGTAGTATTGTCGCGCGGCAAATATCTTTGGCGTTGTCTGGCTTATTTGTTAACCGAATGTGCGACGTCCTCAGGTGTCCCCCATATTACCCAGAACAATACCTACGATACCCACGGCTAAAGTCACTTTAACTCGCTTAGTATGGGACAGGGTTTAATTTAGTTATTAAATGAATTTTGTTAAATAAAACATAGTGATAGAAAACAAGGTACAAGTTTATTAACAAAATACAAATATAGATAAAGGTTATACATACATTTTAATTACTTCTGGGCAGCCACCCCCCAGCAGCACCCGTACTTGACATTACCAAAACCTAAACCCAACTGACTTACTTTTTCCCGGCACCATGACTCCTTTTGCAATTCAGCATTTCAGTTCTGGTCACAACGTAGCCTCGGTGAATATACTCGGTTTCAGCTGATTAGGACTTTCTCGATTCCAAAGCGAAACATGTTTCTTTCAACAATAAAATTAGTCAAATAATTTAATGCAATAAATCATATCCGTTACTAAAAAATGCTGTACCTGTGTTTAAAATACATCCCAAGTACTGTGTGACGGTATTATATTTTCATTTTAGTGATTTTTATAAGAGTCTCAGTTGGTATTAAATAGCGCGTTTTTTATTTTTCTAATTTATTTATTTATTTTCCGTTTTTAGTTTTGACCCAATTAAATTAGTGTGTTTGTTCAATAAAACTCTCTACCTATAAATGACGATACCTATTAATTATATTGAAGCGACCATTTTGAATTCTTTAATTTCAATTAAATATTTACAATCTGTGATCTCGAGAATCCTCCACTGCCGATTTGCAGAGGAATCAGACCATAAATTGCAAACTGTATCAACCATATTGACGCCGCCATTTTGATTTCTTCAATTTTGATTGAATATTTATAATCTGCAACCTGGGTAATCCTCCAATACCGATCTTCAATCGATTCAGACGATAAATGATAAAGGCCATCCGCCATATTGACGCCGCCATTTGGAATTTCTGAGGTTTGATTACATATTTACAAACTGTGACCTCAAAAACCCCCTGATACCAGTTTTCACTAGAATTGGATATTAAATGACAATAAACTGTCTGCCATCTTGGAAACGCCATTTTGGATTTTTATATACAAAATATCAAATTGTACTGTCATGTAAACCATATGCACATGCAAAATTTCAAGTCTATACGATGTCTGGAAGTGGGTGATAATTGAGTTGCATGCAAGATTTTCTTATACACAAGTTCCAGGTTAATCTAGTAAAAACGTGTTGAAAGAGGGAATAACAAACCTCCGACTGATTATACATACCATTATGTGCAAATTCGTTATTCATTTGTGTGATTCTAGATATTATAATTAGAGAATACGCTATTGTCTCAATAATGATTTTATCAGACTGCTCTACGGTAACCAATCTGAATGATGTAGTGATAGTACATGGTTAACATGCTCGCTTCGACTGATAGTCACGCAACATTTTCATAATCATGTGAGACAACTGTTTACAAATGTTTTTAATATTTTCTTTTCGTGTGTTCTAACTTGCATGAGTCTCAGTACATACGTAAGCTATCGAGGTGCCTAGGTATCTGTGTAGTGTCCTCTATTTTTTCTAATTTAACGTCAGCCTATTTCCGCTACTAAAGTCGATCCCAGTAGACGAGCTACCATTAACCTGAAAAATTTGCCGAACATCTTTTTGTAGGAAGAGTAGATACATTTTACTTACCTAACATCTATTGGGTAAGACGCCGACTGCTTTATATCCTCCCCGTAGAAGGGTGTATCCGTTACGCAATCCTCGCCTAAAGTTGCCTAGCTTCAGCATGCGCTGATATACAGGTAGTTAGAAAGTGCGGATATGCCTTGTATTTCGCTGGATGCCACTATTGTAAATACTAGCAGGAATTAGCGTAGTACATTTCGTGTCAAGATACGAGTAGTCATGGCGCATGTGCGCTTGTTAATGGACTCAGGAATAGCATTCAAATATCCTATCTGATCAGTGGCGCAGTGCTGTTTTGCTTTAGTGGTGTTTTTCATATGTTACTGAGCTAGTAGCAGTGGGCTGGACCACTGTTGTGTGGCACAACATATCTAATCGCTATTATCTTTCCTGAGTGTGAGTCTCAGCTGCGGTAAATGGCAGTATGGCAGGGAATGGTTGTTGTGTTGATGTCTATGTGTGTGTGTCCTGATTGACTGGTGGAATAGCAATAGCCGAACTCCGCCAGGAGGTGAATATAAATAGACCATTATATAAAGAAAAATTATGTAAAAACAAGAAAAAGCTTTTAATTTAAAAAATTACTAAAAAGCAAAAAGTAATTTTTTAAAATTCATGCATCTCGAAACGAAAAGCTTTGGGGACGGTCACATAGCACTATTGTATAGCTACGTTGCCCAATTAACCGCCCTCACAGCTTTTGGTTTCCAGGTGTATGAATTTTTAAAAAATTTTCACTTTTTAGTAGTTACAGTTTTTAAAATAAAAACTTTTTCTTAAACATATTTTTTTACATGTTTTCTTTTTCAATATAAACGCATTTTACTCTTGAACGATCTTCATAGTATACAGGGTGTATACTATTTAACTTGCCGCCATTCTATGTGCACCTGATATGGTTATCGGAAATGCAATAACTTTTGGAGGTATTTAAACTTTGGTTGTGCAAATAAAAAAAAATGTCCATTTGTTGCACACTTAATCGACCACACTGTATATCGTGCGTGTAGAATCAGGTCATGCGTATATAAAAAGGTATTGATATCGAAACTGAATCAACTTGTAATATTTCAACTCCGTAGGATAAGAGGAAGCGGTTCTAATTCAGCTTGCAAGATTTGACCTAAACAAACTAACACACTAACATTACAAGTTAAATAAAAGCTTTTAAAAATAAATAAATAACTAAAAATACACAGATTCAAAAAATTTACAATAAATTAATTTATTCAACACTGCACAAAAAATTGACGACGTAAAAACGCCTTTGGGCACCATCTCTCGACGAAAGAACACTAAAAATATTTTTCTCAAACTACATTCAGATTTCTCCAGAACGCAAACGACTTAAAGACGTCCTCAAGCAGTACCTGTTTTTCTAGAAGTACAACAGGAAATATTTTTACGAGAGTACAAACACAGTATGACAGCGAAGGGCGAAAAACACAGTCAGGATATCATAGTGTGGTGCTCACTGCTCATATCGTATACCAGAAATTTGAAAAAGTTTATGGAGCATTTTTCACAATAAAAACGAGTGAATTTTTTCCGTAGATCTGCTCGTGGGGAGAATACTTCGAGACCGACCCAGTACAGCGTACATTGATAAGAATAGCAAATTTCAAAGTTTGAGGGAAAAAATTCCTAAATCCAAAATTCGTGTAAAAGCGACCTTGGCCGGGTATCCTCGGCATATCGACTTTTTTTAGGTTCTATGTTGTTCACTATACCATGCTACATGGAGCACCACTGTGGCAGAAAGCACTGGAAGTTTCCAGCAACAGGCATAAATCAACAACAGCACAGAGGATATGTTGTACCTACAGAACAGTCTCCACGGAGGCAGCGCTGGAAATAGCCGGCATTTCTTCAGTTGACCTAATGGCTTGTGAAGGGAGACAACTCTATAAGGCAGGTAAAAATTCAGAAGCTAGAAGAATGGCTAAACAGAAAACCATGGAGCTATGGCAGGTGAGGTGGCAGGCGACAGAAAAGGGACAGTGGGCAAGGATCCTGATTCCTGACGAATAAATGGATCAGCAAGACGGATGGGGAGGTAAGCTACTACCTGACCCAGATACTAAGAGACGGGAGCGTCGATTATAATATTTTTAATGTCCAAAATAATACGAAATGAGAGAGAGGGTAAAGGCCAATCCAGATGAACCACTTGGCTCAAGGAATATTATCGACCACATGCTGAAATCCGATGAAAACTGGACAGGGGCAAATCGAACCTATACTCGAATCCCTAACTGGATCAAGAAAGCAAACAGGGAGTAAAATAGAAGACACCTTACATCATGAAGTAATGCGTAAGCGGTTACATGATGTCAGGATTGTACGGGATATTGACCAGGTCTCCAAGCAGAGGTAAAGTTCTTTGTGGGTAATAATCCTAGACCAGTTCGCCGAGCGCCGCCGAACATCAGGCGAGGTGTCTTTGAAAGATTTCCTCTTCCTCAAAAAAGGAAAGCCTCATAGAACTTATGTATACGCTTCTCGAACCAATAATTCTGATAAATGATATAATACCGATTAAGAATATTACCAAACCAAAATGATCCGAAATTTAATGTGTATTTAACAGACAGTCAATAATGTTCAAAAAGTCCAACATAAATATTACAAACTTATTTAACTGAGAATCTGAATCTTTTTGTGTTAGTCGATTTTACATTACTCTCGCCGTTATATGAGCTACGACTCCTCGAGACCAATGTCCTCGGAACGCGACGCACTTTCCATGAGTGCTGCTTTCTGATCTACGCTATTTTATATACTATAATTAGCTAGCTAGGTTTGAACATTTTATTTTTATGCTTATTACATTCTTACAATCAATAAACGAAAATATATTTCGCATTCTACTCTCTCGTCTCTCTTGATCCGCTTGATATAAGATTGTGGTCTTCTAAAACTGGAGTCAGATCGTGCAGATATTTTTCTCGTACAAAATTTCAATTTTCTCGAAACTCTTCTTTTTTCACACGTCGAAAAGTTAGGGAGTGTGAAAACAAATTAACGATTTTGGTCGTATGCAAATCTATGCTTGAGATCAGATAACATGCAACCCATTATTTAAAAGAATTTTCTTATTCACGAAATCTACATTTTGTGACATTCATACAATGTTTTGTTTCTGGTTGATGTGCTAAAAAATGTGAGGATTCGCGACAATACGATGCTGTAGAGTCATTTTGGGGGGCGTATTTCTTGGAGAATGAATCCGTTAGTGCTATGGACTATCCAAGGAATTCGAAAATGTCTCTAAACCTACATTTCGAAGGCATCAGTATGCCATATTTCTGTCTCTCTAACAACCTATGTTTTAGAGACAAAGAAAAAGGTGAAGAAAACTGGAGCGTTCGCATAGATAATTATAATCTGTTATTATCTAAATCATTTTTTAAATTACTTTTGATTTAAATCGTATCAGCTCTGCATACAGCCCCCCCTTCTAACTTAAGGCCTAGGTCAGATGACCCCCTAGAAGGGGCCTACCTTAGAGACGATTGTAAAAAAGTTTCGTCCTTTAAATGTGAGCTCCACTGTTTTATTGTCGCCTATCTGCCTATTTGTGATATGCATGTATTCAAGACTTTCTACCATTTTTTTATATACCCATCATCTCTCAAACTTCTAGACTAATGACGCTTTCCAGCTTTAAAGTTTGACGTTCTTGATTGCTCTTTCATGATTAATATTCTTAATTACTTTTGACAAATAACATCCGTACAAAGCTTTTAAAAAGCTTGTTAATAATGAGCGAAATAAATAGGTTTTTTTTACGTTTTAATTCACCTTCAACTCATCTCTTAATGGCAGAGTCGATTAAAAACTTCCGTTTGAACTGTAAACCCTGAAATGAACAATTATTTTAAACGTAGGAATTAAATCGGCAAATAATGAAAACTGTTGGTCGATTTCGCCACAATAATGTTAGTCGGGGCACGTGATGCCGTTCGATAATGAGTCACCCAAGCCAGGTAGGGCTTCATGCTCGTAAAAAGTACGGTCACTAACACCTGCTACCCAATACTTCTACTTAATGATGATTACCGATAAGCGTACAGCTCTTTCCCTCTTTTATTCTTTTCGATGTATCATTGGTATCGTTTTTATACTTCTGGTTATTTTAGGCCTTTTAATCATTGGTTAAAGTCCCAAGGGTTTTAATTTCGAAATGTATGGAAATGTGCAATGACTATTTATGGAATATTACTAACGATTCCACACTACAAAACGATGCAAATAAAGTAAGCATTTACAGAATTATGCGGAAACGAACGTTTTTTGTTAAACCAACTGATAAAAACGAAATATTGCCCGTTGCAAAAATATTTAAATAACATATCCGTGTGGAGATACATTTTGTTTTTATTTATTTTGCTGCAACTGCCCAACTGGATTATATCCCAGTTCTAAATAAGATGGAACACAATAATATAAGTTTAAAAACTAGACATAAATTTTGGATAGCGCAAAGTAATACATAGTCATACAGATGACAAACAAACATCAAAGACAAATAACAAAATAAAGGACAATATTAACAGAATTACAATAAGAATATGTTTTTTATATGTACCTACAATGTACACTGCTAGAATTATAGAATTCGGTAGCCAGAAACGTCCACGAAACGAATTTATGGGTAACAAAGTATTCATACTCAAGGCTACGGAATAAATTGATTGGTGAGAACTAGCCGTATCGATCAAGATGCGACGGGACGATGGGCAACGTACGCACATTTTATTCTGTTTTGAGCAACCTGCGTATATAGAAGTATATTTTGTAACAGGGTATGTTGGTCAATTTAGGAAAATGAATTTTTATCAGGTTAGCGAGGAAATCGAAATAATTAAGTGGTATTATGGTAGCCATTCAATATGTGGAGTTAAAGACATATTTGACAACAAACTTCGATAAACTTGGGTGCGTTTCTCCCAGAAGGCATAAAAGAGAATCTGTCCCGGAAAATTATAACAATGAAACAATGGGAAATAGTGATTTTGGCCACCGTTGATGAAAATCCGACCATTTCTGCTGCAGCAATTGCAGAGACGGTAGATTGAAGTGATATTACAGTTATAAGGATTCTGAAGAAAAGTGGTTACTGAGGATTCAAAGTAAGAAAAACTCATGAGGTATGACAACAATATCAGATGAACGGCCTTTTCTTAAAGTGTAATGAACAAGGCGAGCAGTGATGAAAATTTCATAGAAAATATTGTTTTCACTGTTAAATTGTCTTTTGCATTACATGATCGACATAATCCCTCAATTGTTTGTTATTGGAAAAATCTGCATAGATTTTTTGCCTTACCTACTCAATATCGTCACAAGTTAAATGTATAGGATGGGATGCTGGGAATCATATGATCGGTCTATTTTTCATCGATGGTACATTAACTGACTCTAAATACTTGGATCTGTTACCGCAGCAAATTAGTTAGCGGGGCCAAGATATAACAAGGTCTGGTTTCAACAATATGGTTGTCGTCTCCATGTAACATCGTAGTTCAGGATTTCCTGAATAATTTGCTTCAATTAGCCGAACGATAGTGAAATTATACTCCATAACATTTAGTTCCCGGTGGATCAATAAAAAAAATATATTTATTTTACTGACTCAATTTCATGTAAATCTGCAAAAAAATGGATCAATTTTGGCAACCGTATTGGAATCGCCATTTTGAATTTTTAACTTTTGATATCAGATGCAGTATCAGCTTCTCCAAAAATATCTAATTACTAATTGTTAGACATTCGTTTACTGGTGACTCGAAAATATTCCAGTACAAAATTTTATTTTCCACGAATAATTTTCATAGAAATCGCCTACTCTATTTCAGAGCAGTCGTTAAACTTATATGAACAAAAATACATACGGTCAAATTGAGAATATTTACCTTTTAAAAACTTTTTAAAGTCAGTTAAACACTAACTGGAGTAGCTATGTATTTAATATGATTATAAAAAGGAAGTTTGCCACATTTTACCTTGTAAATATTCCATTTCGGCGTAGATTAAAGTAGTTTTTGCTATGTTAAATGTATTTACGTTAAACATGACTATGGTTTTGTGGTTACAGGCCGCATTTGTAAACGCACTAATGGATGAAAATTGATTTATGAATATACAAAAAAGCATTAGCGTAGTCTAATTGGAGTAAATAGATATTAGTAAGATTTAGTCAAGCATGTTCTATTATTCCAGACACGTGCTTTGCATAATTTTCACATTCATACATTTTTTTAATATGAATGATGTTTTTACTTAGAACCATCACAGTTTTTTAAATGTATGAGGCAAATACACGACTAAAATAAATAATTATAAAAGAACAAAAACCTAACTGCTAAAAAGAAAATTCGGAAGTAAACAGGATTACTGCCAATATAAACATTTAATATTGTCAGTTAGAAATTATGTCCTTGAATATAATAATGGTAGGAAAAAAGTTGTCGTTTCAGGACATTAAAACGTTAGGTTTTATGGTTCACGACACATGTTTAATGTACATAGAAAAAGCCATAAAAACCGACCATAAATCTTTGTCTCGTTAGCATAAGGGCCGTACTTAAAATTTTTGTGCACAATAACAGTAGAAATTTAAAAATATATTCTTTGGCAAATAAGGAGTTTTTGGTACAGTGATAAATAAAAAAAATGCCTCTGTTTTGCTTGTGCCAAGATAGGAATAATATCTTATATATTTGTGGAGCATTGACGAATTCGATATTCTGTGATACACAATATTAAGTTCGACTCTGTCGTGCGTGGGGTTTATATACCAGATGTAAACCGTTACATTCCAAAAAAATTTCGGTAGGAGGGAGTCGGGTAACCATATTAAAAAAAATTGAAATTATAATTCAAACAGGAGTTTCCGTTAATTTCTTATTTTAATCATGCCAAGACATACTTTACATGAGAACAATGTTATTCTATGTATTAAGTAATGCACTATATTTATGATTTACCATTTTCTATAAAAATAGAGCATACCCCGCTCTCCCATAAATACGTAAGCGGCAAAGCTTTGAGGTTTTTATGTGCATTAAATATATGTAGTCAACTATATCAACATTTCGTGTACTAGGCGTAGATTTCTTCAGGGTTCAAAAAAAGTGCGAAGGGGCATCTTCATAGTGACAGTTGATGATACCACCTTCTCACTTTTTCTGAGCGATGAAGAAGTTTACGCTTAGGAAACGAAACTTTGGAGAAAAAATAAGTTGCTTTATTGTCCTGAACCGACGATTTTTTTTCCATCAAAATTAATTATTCGATGGATGCAATCGGAGCCCAACTAGCACAGATAATTTATTCACTACACACGAAATGTACTATTCTCATGGATAAATTGAAGATTTTGCGTGAGATAATAGACCTCTCACTGCAGTTATTGAACATTACATTTTTATATTAGTAGTAATCTTGCTTTTAAGTCGAATGTCCTTTTCCACACTTGAATTTTTGGTTTTTAAAAATTATTCATTTTTAATCCCCCCTCTAAATTGTGCGAGGTTACTAAAATTGAGAAAACATCAAATCCTGACGTTTCGAGGTCCCAGGAACCAAAAAAAGTGGTTTTTGAATAATGTCTCTCTGTGTGTATGTGTCTTAGCACGAAAGCGGCGAAACTACTAAACGGATTTGTATCAAACTTTGCATGTGGATTTCTTTAGTGCTCTAGAATATCTAGAGAGGTTTTGGTTGTGATCGAATTACGTTTAGTGCCGTTTTGGCACAAGTTGATTATTTTACTTTTACTTACAATTTGTAATCGAACTATTGAACAGCAATGGGCTTGTTCAGCATTTTTTTTTATTTCACAAATCGAAAGTGCAAGTATAAATTAATGGATCTGCAAATTATCAGAATCTTATTCGCACGTTTAGTATCTTAAAAACTATTACAAATTTCCATCTCGCGAAAATGGGGCGTGGCCAGGCGCTACGTCACTATACGCATAGACTCGGCGATCTCAATAGACTTGATGCTCCTTATTGGTTATAATTATTATAAGTGTTTTCGAAGTATTGTTTGTTTTGCTTACTACTTGACAGTAGAGGAGTACAATTTGGTGAAATGTCAAAAAATTACAATTTTTTCTCGCTCCTGCCAGAACGAATTTTCGATTTCGACCCTGCAATTTACGATTATAATTCATCGGCGACCTTCTCCTTTCCGTAGACACATAGAACGAACTTCCACTCGACGTATTTATTTAGTTACCAGCGTTTAAAAATTCCATGTTTTTCGACTTTTCAGGTTAAATTTGAAAGGTCCCAGAAAGCCATTTTTCTTACGTCACTTGCGTATAGTGACGTCACAAATGAGCGCTTGGTTTTTGCAACTATTACTAAATTCAACTCCTTATATCTCGAGAACGGAAAAAGTTAATAATACGAAATTTTAAGTGTATAATGAGAATATCCAGTACTATATGAAAAAGTATAAAAACCATATAAAAAGAATATCATGGAACAAGCCCATTCTAATTTCAACGACACACCACACTTGCACCACTTCGATTTGGTTTCGGTGAATAAAAAAATGAACAAAGCAAATGTAAAGCATAAGATCGCTTTTCGCCTGGCACAGTTGATACGAGGAGCCGCTGCGCCGTGAAACCCCTTGCCCTTCTCGGATATCACCTACACGGGTGATGATGACGCGCGTTCATACAGCGTTTGTAGCACCCGACCGACTAGACTCTAATTTCAACAACTATACAGCTTTACTGTCGAATTTAATTTCAAATTTTTGGCTGGGGAGGTTCCAGTCGCTTCCAGTAGCTGCCGATTTTTTTTTTTTACTAAAAGTGTAGCAGATTTCTTTCTTGACAGTTGTGTTAACTAAATGACAAATACCATTCTGCTCTGTCACATATAGCAACCTGCTATATTTTTAATGGAAAATATACAGGGTGGTCACATTAAAAAGTAGTTGATGAAGAATTACAGAGGAAGGCACAACATTTGGAATGCAGGGGTCACTATTGCCAGGAAAAAAACATGATGTACTTTCAGTAAAAAAAATAGATGTTATCTAATGAAAAAATAATTAATAAATAAAGTGGAAGAAAGAGTTCTTTTACAAAATACCTTTACAGTCTTTTTAAATTTTAAATGCAATGAAACATTTTGATTTCACATAAATAGCCATAATTACAGTACCCAATAAACATGTACATATTCTATTCACAGATAAAGTATGTTCGGAAAAGGTGATATAATTATTTTCCTAAAAGTGAATTATTTATTATTTGTTTGCTTATAGTAATGAAACATTTTCTTTATAGGATTTTGCAAACAGTGGAAAGAAAAGCTATCTATGAGAACTAAAGGAAAAACTATATATAAAAATATATTTCATTAATATTTTTATATATAGTTTTTCCTTTACTTCTCATAGATAGCTTTTCTTTCCAGTGTTTGCAAAATCCTATAAAAAAAATGTTTAATTATTTTCCTATTTCGTCGCTCTTATTATAACATTTTTAGGAGTCTGTTGCCGTATTAAAGTAAAAGGAAGCCTCTGTCATACTTCAAACATTTAATAAGAGTTTAAAGGAACTTCCGAATAGGAAGTATTTTTGTAATGAAGCTTTTACAAAATTAATTGCGAGTGGTGTCGGCATTTCATCCCCTAGAGATTTTGCAGCACTGAGCACATTTGTACATTTAGTAAATTAGAAGAAGATTGTATAAATTGTGCATAATACACAAAGTACACTTATTAAGTTAATAGCCTATGTGGGAGATCCTCGTCTATACTGACTAGCCAAGAGGGCAATGATTCTCTCGTCTACAATACAATGTGAGATACTAGAATAGATAGAAAAGTGTAACGGTCACGCAGTATGCGGAAAATGCAAATCAGCTCTTTTACTTCCACATCCACGGAGTGGAGTGGAAGGTATAGTAATCGTAAAAAAAATTCCGAAATATCTTTTGCTGGAATAGCGCTGGAATACACTGAATTGAATTTGTGTTAGGTACCTTGTGAAACATCTTGAAAATAATTGTTAATTATAAATTAAACACTGCTTTTAGATGAATCAATCAATATATTTTAAATACTCTACATATGTTTCGACTTATTAGGCCTTTATCAAGAGTATTACATAGTATTCACTATGTGTGGCCGTGTAACAGTTCTTCGACATGAATTTTTCAAAAATCGTCGAAGAAAAGCGGTCGCTATTATGTATAAAATTAGAAATCGTCAACTCCACTTTTTGGAAGTTCATATGCAAAGTCTAAAGGTATTCCACAAAATATGTATTGTAAAAAAAACATTTTCTTATTATGCATAATTTAAAAAAATTAATAACATTGAAAATATCAACTTTACGAAAAAACTTTAAATAACAATATCAGAACAGGTTACCGCCTGGCTACTTGCATTTTCATTATCGGTAGTGTCTCTTGAACTGATTCCAGCAAAAAAACTGTATCCGAAATGTATTCGATACTCATACGCCCATACAGCCTGCTCTATTACATGTTTTAGATCTTTCACACCTTTTGTTTTTCTGTCATGTTGCATATTATTTCTGACTTCTTTTCCATATTTCCATATAGTATGTTAATAAAATGGAACGTCATAAAATTTTGTCTATTAAAATTGGACAGATCCGTGGTGAAGTTTCGAAGTTGGAGACAGAATAACTTTGACTAAACTTTTCAACAAGAACTGAATTATTCATGATTACGCAATTCGAGTCAATACTATCTTATCAACACAAAAATGGACATACATATTTTTAAATTAATTATCTCAGATTCAATTCTTAATTTATATGCGTAAAGTTCTTTAACAAAGTATCAATATTTTTATTTTATCTCAAGTGAACCATAAATTCAATTCCATCACATTGAAAACAAAATATTTACAATGTATTGTGATAATCGCTCAAACTGATCGAGAAGTTAATAATTGTAACTAACTGTTGGTAACGAGGTTGCATCTAAATTACAGAAAATGCCCTCGGGAGTTCGGCCTCCGATCAATGAACAAGTCTAGATACATAACGGCTCTATTCATTACGTACCTTGTTTGCTCCTAAGACAATCACATTATATAGCCATAAAAAAGGATAGATAATCATAACATTCCCTAAGCAGAAGTAGAAGAGTCAATATTTTCATGAAAATAAATTTTTGTAATTCCTGCATTAGTCCATGAAAAAGTTGCAAAAAAGGCGAAAACATCAAAAGTGCTGTGACAGGGACGAGATGGTGATATTTTTAAACTTTCAACTCCTTGGGAACTACCCCTAAACGTGAAAGACCATCCCCTTTTTGCGTTTCTTTCATTCTAGGCATGCGAGGGCTTGTATCGAATTTTTCGGGTAGGCCGTATGGACTTTGACCATCCAACATATTTACAACCCCCGGGGTTGAAACTACCCCCTCCCCTGATACTAAAATCTCCCCAAAATTTCAAAATTGATAAAAATAGGTTTCTATTCGTTTGCAAGGGTGCTGAACACGATAATAACATACATTTCTCAACTACCCACCATTAAATCCCCCAAGTCCCCAAAACCCCTTTTTATATTTCTGGCTACTGGGCATGAGGGGAATCGTCGGATCGAGGTTTTTGACTAGATTTCAGTATTGTAAAGCAATTTGAGTGTCGAAACATGCAGTCACCCCCGGGATTAAAAACGACCCCCTCCCCTAAAACTAAAATCGTGCCAAAAATTCAAACTTTGTGAAAACTGTTTGTCCCCATTTTCGAGGGTGCTCAACACCATCACAACAGAATTTCCTCCCTCGCCCTCAAATCCCCAAAACCACCCCCTCTTAATATTTCTTGCTACTGGGCATGTGGGGACTTGGATTACGAGGGGGGTGGTTTTGGGATTTGAGGGTGGTTTAGTGAAGAGTAGGGGAGACTATTATGTTGCCTTGATGTCAACTGCCCTCGAAAACGGGGATAATCAATTTTCACAAATTTTTGAGTCGATTTTAGTATTAGGGGAGGGAGCAGTTTCAACTCCCCGGGGGTTGATAATATGTTGGATGGTCAACGTCCATACGGCCTGCCCGAAGAACCCGTAAGCCCTCGCATGCCTAGAATGGAAAAAACGAAAGAGTTTAATAAATAGAGAAGACAAGCCGTCGATTTGCCGGGAGTCGCGATTTGGTTGCCTTGGAGACGGTAGGTTCTTAGCCCTTGTCGCACACCTCGTACCCTCTCTCTCCACTCTGTTTTACAAAGCAACACAGCCTTAACCGGCGCCCTTTGATTTCACAAATACCGTCAATTTTGAATCTTTGTTTTGAATAGCGTTCTGTTTTATTTACAATTACACGTGTTTTCTCAAATTTTTCTTCTGTTTATAACGTTTAATCTGTTTATCACATTTAATTTGTATATTAATTAATAATTTTTTTGTGACAATGGTTTATACTTGTAAAGTTTGTAGAAAAACTAAGTCACCCATAAGTCCCAGGTTGGTATACACCTATTGTCATCTGTCATACTGTCATTGTATTGCAATCGTCACCTCCCCTCATGTACTGTGCGACAAAGAGAGAACAAATTGTGTGAGAAGGATGAGAAGCCTACAGCCTACCGCTGCTTATACATTACGCTTATAGAGCTTGTCTCCTCTATTTGTTAAACCCTTTGAAAAAAACGTGAAAAGCGGGTGGTTTTTCGTGTTTAGAGGTAGTTCCCAAGGGGTTGGAGGCTTAAGAAGGTCACCTTTGTATTTAGCACCCTCGAAAACGGGAGGATACCCAGGTCTTGTCCCAGTCACAGCACTTTTGATATTTTTGCAACTTTTTCATGGACTATATTACGTGCTCTTTATATTGTAATAACTGGGGTTATTTGCTCTTAATAACATGATTAAATTAGACGTTACCATTGGCATAGTACGGAGTGTCTCAATGAGTTTACAGACTCCGTCGATATTATAGTACATTAATCAAAATCGAGACTGCTCACCCTTATCCTTTCAAGATGGTGATATCCCTTCACTTATGCATCACAAACAGGATATTTCACAGCTGAACTTTTCTGAATTTTAGTGTGAACTTCTCTGCGTATCGAACAATAAAACACAGAATTTCTCAAAACACCTAAACAACTATTTTTACAGAGAAAATGAAACAACAAACACAAACATTTAACGAATAAATAAAACAAACAGTAATTACGTAATACAAGGAAACTAAGTAATTTCAAATTTTTAGAAAAATCGCAGGTTAATTGCATCACATGAATTTACGATATAAGCGACAAAGTGCTGAACAAATTTACATCAATTTTAAAACTGAAAAGGGTTCGCGAATTTATTACTCCACTGTAGATGTTGACCAAAAAGACTAAAGCAAAAGTGCCGATTTTATCTCCTTGAAATAAGAAGTGAAAAGTGAGTGGATACACCCTGAAACCTCTACGAATTAAAATCGTTCCCTGCGTTTAACCGTACTCAAAATTGAAGTTGCCTAATGGACCATGGGATTTACTAGAAATTACTTGAATAATCCCTAATATTTTATTACCCTATTTATACCAGTAGAGCAAATGAAAAAAAACCTTTGGTTAATACCTTGCTTTTGTACGGGAAAAAAATCTAGTTTTACTACTAAAATTATTATTTTTATTGTGATTTTTTGGAAGGCTCGGTGAATCAACTACCTTAGTCTCAGTTCTTAGAAGGACTGGAAACAAAGCAAATTGTTTAGACATGAAATAATTTAGATATAATTATTTATTCCTTCCATGGGATTTTTTAAAGTGTCGACGCCCAATAAACTAGTCAAGTCAAAAGGACATCTTTCGGGAGATCTAACAAACCCGAACGAAATTAAACAACCTGATTTAATTATTTATTTACGACTAGTATTTTACTTTAATGTATTAAAGTATCGACTCTTGAAATATTCCCTAGACATGAAATAAGAAAATAACGGTTGTTCTATACGCGACAGGGTCGTACTTGATTACCCTTAATTTTACCTTTGTTCCAATACAACAATGTGATGTAGTCTTGCAAAATTACAGTAAGATTATTCTTGATATCTCCGATCAAAGAACTCAACACTAGATACATAACAACCATCTCTTTAGTAAATGCCTTGTTTATAATTCCTTCATTACCTGCTTTTTATACCGGCCTGCACCCCTTTAAGGGGGTGTAACTCGACAGGAAAGGCTTATTTTGAACAAAGTTATATGATGAACTCACCTTTATTTCCGATAAGGAATTGGTAGTTAAATTTTTTGCACTTCATTACGATACACCCTGTATATTCGCAACAAAATTTTTAATGATTTTTTACTTCCAGTCACTGTAATTGCAGGGAAGGCAATAAATCAATTTTTTCATATGACATTTTTTATTCGGAAGCCCTTGAACTACATATTCCCAAAGAAATTCCACCAAATAATTTTTCCCATGCTAATGCGGGGTCCCTTACACTACACTTTTCTGGTACCCTTTGTTCAGACAATTCTTGCAGCATTTGTTAACAACTTCGAAAATTGTTTAACAGCAAAAATGTTAAATAAGCCTGCAAATTCGATGTAAACTAATCAATAATGTACATAATGTACATATTTTTTCCAAAACTATGTCTTGAATCGTGGATTGGACATTGTAGGAGCGTCTTTTGAGAGGCTAGATTTCTAACAATAATATTCAGTTTTCGTTACTTGGGATTCACATTCTTCATGTTTTATTTACTCTACGATGCGACTGCATGTGCTCTCATCAAGTTCCGTCGCAGAGGCCATCTCGACATGAACCGATACATTTATTAACACCGTCTAATCTATGTCAACTGGTAGGGCTCACCGGTGCACCGCAATATGCAATTGAATCAAGTAACGGAGTAGTGACACGGAAATGAACCGAGGAAAATTGTCAACCGACGAGAGAATTTCAGTCAAACTGTTGTAATTTCACTTGACGTAGTTATTTGCTCTGCTGAGTCCGAAATTATGGTCGACCATTAAATTCCAATTGAACAATTCACTCTTGGAACACAGGAAACTCCTCTAAACATTAAAATAATGTCCTTGGCACATACCATACTTCAATAGAATATGTGTTTAGGTACGTTCACAATACATACAGAGTGTTTTGGATAATATATTAGACGGGCGGTTACCGCGTCTAACTCGCTTAAGAATGAAGCTAGCCGACCAATCAACGTCCTAGTGGCTAAAAATGATTTTATTAAATTCCTTGTACATTAAATTAAACATTAAATCTGAGATAAGTGCTATATTTTCTAATGAATCCAAGTTATACCGTATTAACAATAAATAATTTGGATATCCCTGTTAGGGGTATTGGTGATCTATTTTAAAAGACACATGTTTAAGAAATTTCCGTTGACAGATTCTAATGATTGTCAATATTTCCCATAAATAGAATTTCATATTGCTGAATCATACTCCAATTTCGAATGTACAAAACACAAATATGTTGTTTTTAACACTCCTGTATTAGTAAAAAATTTTTAATTTCTTATAACAAAACCTAATGTTTTTAACGCAGTTTTAGTAATTGAGTTAATGTGTCCTGTGAATTCCATCCAATCTGGAGTCAAACGGTATACCCAATCTCTAATAATCTCACAATGAATTAAAGTGATACTCGTATTTCGATACGCAAATGCAGCAACGTCGGGCGCGGTTAGTACTTGGACGGGTAAGCCTCTCCAGGGAAACACAGCGTTCTCGCTCCGTCTTCTAACGGCTTGTATATCAGCGCATGCGTAGAAGGTATGTAACTTTAGGCGGGGGTTACATAGCGGATATACCATCCTTCGGAGGGGATGTAAAGCAGTCGGTCCCTTGTCTATTAAATGTTAGGCAAGTAAAAGATCCCTACTCTTCGATAGAGAAGAGGTTCGGCAAAATTTCCAGGTTGGGGATAGCTCGTCTCCTGGCGTCGGTGATTGGCCTTGGTAGCAGAAACAGGCCGACGTTAAATAAGTGAATAAAAAAAAAAAAAAATTAAAGTGATTTCGTTAAAACTGTATGAATATTCAGTCGGATTTGCCTTTCGTGAATAAGTCGGAACTTTACATTTTGATACATTCATTGATAATTTATTCATTAGGCACCATTTGTCAATGACATTTAATTGTCCTTGTAATCTTGCACAATCATATGGTAGTAATTTCACTAAATAATTTCAGATCATCCGCAAAGAGAAGTTTGTTTCAATTCAGTCCATCACATAAGTTATAAACAAATACCGAAAATAAGAGTGGACCCCAGTTTGAACCCTGAGATACGCTAGATATATGTATTTGATTTAAAACCATTGTACTGCGCATACACTGACCGGCTGTAAGCTTAATTGGATTAAAATTATAATTTCTTTGTCTCCTCAACTTTATTTTAAATCAGCTTTTATGATATGAAAAATAGTGAAAATTTCTTGTTTGTATGATTTTTTCCTTGGTAACTAATTGTTCAATCATCAGAATAAATTAACAACGATAATGATCAGCCAACTTTAAACCAAAACTTGATTTTTTTTTCATTTTGATTATACGAAACTTTATTAGAGTCGAGCTCTGTATAGGAAAATATACAGAAAAAAGTGAATTTCAAAAACACTGTTTTTTACAGAAAAAGAGATTCCTTTGGATTTTCACATTTCAGATCACGTACAATATGAAAATTAAAGCATTTCAATCCCGACAGTCAATCTAATCATGATGACGGACATTAATATTTGGCATTTATTTAACAAGGAAGAAGACCTTATCAGTGTCCGGTGAAACAAATATGCAGATTGATCATCTAGAAGAAAAAGTAATTAATAAATTAGAGGTGTCAAATTCAGAGGAATACATTTGTAAATAGTTTTTTTGTACTACTGTTTAAATATATTGCTTAGTTAGAAAATTGAACGATATTCGCTATTGTGAATTGCTAACACTTAATAAAAGCAAAACTAATATAAAAGTGTCAGCGGATAGCCTGAAAAATCCAAAATTGTGAAGTGTCGATATAAACAAATCCAAAGTTGTTGAATTCCATCGAGTGGGGCATCAAATGATAGTAATTTGCAAATGTACCTATTGCAAATTTATAGTAGCCATTAACTTACACAAAATCCTTTATTTATCTACGAGAATGACGCGATTGTTGGAAGGTAATGAGTAAACTATACATGTCGTTGTGCTTACAGTATGAATATATAATTTTTATATTGGCTTACTTTTTATACCATTTATCCAACACAGGCATAGAATATGGCATTACTATGGTGATTTTTACAAATAGAATGTGATGTATTACACACTAGTGGGAGAATATTCAAAAAGTCACTAGTGAGAGAATATAAAATTAGCTTTATTTGGTTTGTCAGTTCTTGACACACTTTAAATAAGCAATCAGTTTTCCATATTTAAAAATGTCAATATTTTTATAAACCTTTAAAGCTGCCTTCAGTATTGAGTACTTTTTCCACATTGAAGAAGCTGAACACTTTTTCTGTATTCTAAGAAATAAATCAGCATTACATCTTCATTTACACCAGTAACACCTCTGCATTTTGCCCAGTCGTTATATTCACTGAATTCCTTCTCAAAAAGCTGGGGTTTCTTAGGTAGCAAGTTTAAACAAACTTCATTTGCTTCCTTTCTAATGTTTTCCGAGATGTACCAATTTTTATCCATTTTCACAAGTAATTATAATTTTTTACCTTTATTTGTTGTTTATGTCTATAAATTAGCAAATAGTAAATAACAATACCATAGCAGCCATTCCATAATCTTCCCAATAACAATGTTTACAAATATAAAAATTCATTTGTCAAATGAATGATCAAATTTTGAATAATATTATTCAAATAAAATTTTATTAAGAAAATGTTGGATAATATATTATTCAACGAGCATACAATGATGACTATTATTCACGAGGCTGAAGTTTAAGACACGAGCATTATTCACTAGTGAATAATGAAATCATTATTCACTGCAGGGAGAAATAATTGCATTATCCTTTACGAAACATATACATAATTAGTACATTATTTAATATTTGTGGACATAATCTTGTATTGTACACGTGTGTAATTGCACATTAGTAACTCGTGGCTAACTTTTTCTTGCGTGACCAATGTGCGTAATTACACACTGGTATAATAAATAACTATTAAAATAGCTTCGCCATGTCATGTCATGTGGTAGCTTTGTTAATCTTGTTTATTTTCATTTTATTTTGATTTAATTTTTTTAAATAATGGTTTTTCTTTTTAATAATTAATTCCTCATATTATAATAATGTTATAAAAATAAAGTATTTTAATGGTGAAGGAAAAGCCGATACGAAATAGGTTTCTGTTAAATAACTAATTAAAATCAAATCAAATGGATAATCCTTATTTGTTTTATAAATTGTCAGGGTTGATTTTCAAAATCTTTTATGTACCTACAATACTTGTATTAGGAAATTCTGTAGTGATTAGATCGACGCACGGTTGCAGCGAATGTGATCTATCTTCGTTATGAATTCCACTCCGAAAATGGGCCATCAATATTAAGGATCCTGTTGTGGCTTAAAAGCCACAGGAGTAGAGCATACTAAAGTATTTCGTAATCTAACATTCGCATTATTATTTGACAGTGAGACAACTTGTTTGAATTAGTACTGAAAATAATTGAGTACGAAAACGATAATTAAACGAATTAAACAAAAAAAGTGCATAAATAAATCATAAATTAATGCTTCCGTACGTCTGCAATGAGACTACGTATATTAGACTCAAATTACCAATAATTGCCCCACTGTAGGTCCAACGAGAGTTAAATGAAAACACAATATTAAATGTGTATTAGTTCCTAGCAGGCACAAAATGTCCTGTTACAATACTGTATAGCAAAAAGAGGATGTACTCGTAAATAATTCCAACAAGAAATTTTTCTTTTTTATAATGTAGAGAGGTTTGCCACAATCACTTAAAATTTCCCAGAAAAATTATCATTGCCGCTATGGCCGCCATGTTGAAAAATGGACGACATAGTAAATTATCTTCCTTTCTTTTAGTTCTACGTTCTCCAATATTAGTTATTAGTGATATTATAGGGAATAAGAAAGCTACAATTTCTATTTAAACAGTGTTTTCCTATTACCAATACGTTACGATTTACAGCGGTCAGAAAGATGAAAATTTGTGTTTCATTGCAATTTTTAGTCCTAGTATTTCTGTCATAGTAGCTCCATTGCTAATTGTGTAATAATTAGTTACTATAAGTATCATTAACAATAAGGCGTGCAGCTAAATTGTTCAAAGAAAGTGGTCATGACAAAGAAGTATTGTATCTTCCAAAATGGGACTGGAAAGGGACAGCGACATTTATCTGGGCACCACCACGAAAATCCCATTCCCTGAAGTCTACTGCGCCTCATATGTAAATGTAAAGGAGAGTGCGGTGCAGCTTACAGCTTGCAAGCAAAGTGGACAAATATGTCGAAACGTGTCGGATGTTTCAAACGATGCGTCCGATGGTGAAGACGAAGTAGATAGGTCTACTTAGGCCATGGTGCACTCAGAAGCAACAATGACAGACAAGTGAAGATGATGTCACGAAAGACGTTGCATCGACAATTGAGACTTTTACTCGTGATGAAGAAACCATCGAATTCAGCTGGTTTGAGCCATCGAAGAAACAAAGAGTAGGTTAAAAGATCGATCTTTTGTAGACGTCCACTTGAAATAAATATTGGGGTAACATTTTGTTGTATTATAAAAAAGAAAATTTTCTTGTAGCAGTTATTCACGGGTTAAATAACAGATTAACTGTTCTGTTAAATAAAATAATTGTTTCTGTCAATGTTGTAATCGAGTGTGTAAGTTTTATAAATATATTGAGAGAACACGTCCTCTAGAACTGGGAAGGATATCGAGATATATTTGAATTATCTAAGATAATATTACTTGTGTATTTATAAGAAAATATGTATTATAAGTTTTGATTACTTTAATTCTGCGGATCAAAATATTATTTATAACATGATAATACAGGTATATGTGCGGTGAAAAAAAAAAGAAGTTGATACAGTTCGTATAAAAACAGTTATTTTATATAGCCACATCCATATTTAAGTGGGCAATTCTAAAGGTTACTCTTCAACAGAGAGTGTTACGTTTTCATATTGCACCTTCTTTTGTTTCCCGCTTGATCTCTTCATACAGCGAGAGGAAAGCCAAATGAGACGTGACGTGCAACAATATGCCTTTTATATCGCCCTTCAACCGCCCCATTAATTAGCGAGCTTGAAAGTCGCCTTCCAGACTAGGACAATATAGCCCGTGAGTAGGTTTTTCAGTCATGGAAAAGAATTGTCTTTAGATTTGCAGAATTTTATTGCGAATGAATATGTTTTTTTCACTTTTACCTACGACTAAGCTTAGATCGTGCTGCGTAAGCGTGTGTGTATATATAGCGAGGACCAAAGTGGACTAAATACAATAAGAAAGGGTGAAGGAAAATAATATTTGGAATGTATTTGACATTATGGTTAAAGAGTAAAATCTGTTATACTTTTAATAAATTAATATATGAAAAGTAGTTGGCCAATCTTCACTTGTTAGTAAATTTTGAAAGTATTTATATGATATACGGAACGAAAGTAATTGAGCTGTACAATTCGCTTCTCATTTTAGGGATCTTGCAAATGGTAAGAGATAAAGAGATATTTAAATGGAAGATGAAGTAAAGAATTAGTAGAAAAAGGTATTTAAAAACATATTTTTTATGTTTATTTAAAATATGTTTATTTAAAATATACGACTATATTTTGGAAACACCTAAAAGCACCTTTATTGTTAAGAGAAATGTAACAGTACCTTTCTTTCAGTTGACGGCTGAACGAAAAGGTGAGCGAGACTGTAGCAAATAGCTCAGATCTGCTGTTGGGCCGAGATTCGAATTGAATAATTTTAACTTTTGTTATTTCATTGCCCAAGAAAACACATTTTGGGGCGCCAGCGTATTCAAAAACAAATATTTTATAAACAAATCAAATAACTAATATTCTTGTCATTTGTTTAGGTGGAAGCGATCAAACTTAATTTTAAAAACAAACGATATGTTGAAAAATAAGTGAAAATCTACAAAATCTTTACGAGAAAGTTAAGTGAATGTTTAAAAATTTAAAAATGACTGTGAAATTCTTTGATTTAGTAATTATCTGGGAATTAAAAATGACTAGGAAAAATTTGAAATGTACTAAAAAATTGCAAATATCAACTGGTTTACAAGAATTGTCTCCTGATCCAAAGTTGCCGCTGATTTTAGCACAATTGTAGTTGGCTTACATAACTTGGTGGAAGATTGAGTGGAATTCCGACGTGGTCGGTCTCCTGGAGTTGGCCACGGGCACCCAGGAATTAGGGACTTAGATGTAGTTGTCGTTGTGTTCGAGGAAGCGCCCGGTCGACGACACCTCTGAGAAGATATCCAGCCAATAGTGCGTTATCTCTTCAGCCAATAGCAGGTCTCTATCATGTGCTTTGATCCAGTTAATGGATGGTCCAGTTATTCATATGAAAAGGAACAGGGACATTTGAGGGATCAGTTGATAAGAAAAAAATTGAGAGCAAAAATCAACAAAGTCTCGTTTGTTCAAGTACTAGGACTATACGGAGAATTTTACTAGCAATTCGAAATTAAGTGACTAATAAAATATCAAATTTATATAAAATTTATCAGAAAAAAAACTACAGAAAGACTATCCTTTGCCATTGCCAAGATGACAATTACTACAAAAAATGACAAGTGGATAAAAATATAGAAATTGTAGAATTTACGCAATGAATTACTACAAAGCTAAAATGTGACTATTTAAACAAAGTCGGTAAACTCTACTAAATGTAAATTTGGATTTTAATTAAAACTTTAGCCCTGAACTTTAATCAAAACTACTATTACTGCTTTATGGCAAAGAGTTTAACCTTTTCAATATTGTAATAAAATTTTAATCACAAAAACTATTAATAAAATAGAGAAAAAATTAAATAATCATACGATCCTTAAATAAATTTTTGTCAAACAAAAATATAAAGCAGTAGTCGGTTTAGTATGTTGATTAATACATTACAAAGTAAGAGAAATTCGACTTTGGGTTTCGATATCTTAAACACTCGATAAGCAAGATAAAACATGAATGAAAATTTTAATTGATGGCGAGAGATCGTCTGTGCAATTTTTGGACAATCTTACATAACAATATTGTATCTTTCCATCTTTCTCTTCATTTCTTTTTGTAAATTTTTATTTTAAATTCATTAATTTTTCAAAATCCTCTTCAGAAAATCCTAACTTAACCAAAGCTTTCTTAATTCGAAGATTTATTCAAATCCTGAATTATTTTTAACCGAAGACTGCGGCATCGCCGACTGTTAGCAATGTAAGTCTTGCATGGAGCAGGTAAGATATTTAGCATTCACCTTAACCTACGGCATGGCACCGGGGCTCAGAAGATTCCTCCAACAGATGTGAGCAACACTGAACTTTACCCTCAAGATGAATGAACAAATACACAAATTTAACAATATGTTAATCTAATTCAAGAAAAATTTCAGATAGATTTCTCCAGAGAAGCTGTTCAGTGGCTGCTCACAACACGTTATCCTGCCTCAAATTCTATAACCTCGGCACGGACTCACGTGTATTCCCTGCCCCTAAAAAATTAAATACCAGAGAAGCAACTCTCCTAAGCGAATTCAATACAGACCTAATCCGTAGATCTTCCTCGATATTAATATTTCTACACGCGTGCTATCAATGTCGCATAAACACAAAATCATACGCAATGGTGCCTCTAAAATTCGCAAATATACACCAAATACTTAGCGAAGCAGGTTCGAACCCCAAGAAGAACTAGTTCGAACTCCACTATAAACTGTAGAGCTCCGCTTCCCTTTGCCTAACAGCGGTTAAGAAAACATTTCTTTTATGTCTGATTAATTTTTCAGTTCAACCAGTTTATTTTCAATTAATTACTAAAATCTCAGTTCCTCCCATTGCGAGCGTGGCTGTGGCGGAAAACCTGATTTCAACTTTATACAATCTAATCGGCTATGAAATTTAGTTTTGCTTAATCATCATATTTGAAACATATCAAAATTAAGTAAGCCAATAGCTATCTCACTCGAACATTCGGCGCATTGATTTTACCCCAACGTGTATTAAATAAATGGAATTAGAACATTTCTGCAAATTAATTTGGTGCAGCATGAAGTGCGGTTTGCTTTATTGTGTAATATTAGCAGTGCATACAACAGAATGTTCATAAGAAACCACAAATTTGTATTATACGCAATTCCTCTGCCAGCCACCTGATTCATTTTAAAACCGCCAAAGCAGTGCATATAATAGAATATTAATTTCAGATACCTAAGAATTTTGCTGTGGTATTTTATTAAATAGATTGCCTTATGCGGAGTACTAATATAACAAATTAGTTTTCTTAAGAAATAGGTCACCAATGTAGAACTAAAGGCGTTGAATTTTGTAAAAATTTGCTGAATAATAATAAGAGAATGTCACTATACTTCTTCAGAAAAGAAGGTTGCTTTTGCTGTATTTCATACTTAGGCATCATGATACTATGAAAAGATGCGCTCTCGTGTAGCATTTTCCACACTGCAGTCTTCGTATTCAAAAACGGGAATACGAAATAATCTCAAATATTTACCGTGGTGTTGTCAAAGATCTTCCGCCTGGCATTTGAAGGATGCGACGATATTTATATGACAAAGGGCGCCAGACGTATCTTCGGCAACGGTGGGCGGTTATTTTCTATTATTATTATTATCTTAAGTTGATATTTCGACTTATTATCTTGAAATTTCGACTTAATGTGTTGAAATTTCGACTTATTAAGTTGAAATTTCAAGATCAGAAGTGGAAATTTCGACTTCCACATCCACATAGTGAATTGGAAGTATAGTAGGTAATCGTAAAAACATTTTCAAAAATAGTTTTTCTTGAAAGAGGTTTAGAATGTCATGTAACGTCGATATTTTATATTTGAGAAAGAAAAAATTCCGTCTGTAACTTTTTTTGTCCGCACGTTTTCTCCGAAACGGTTTAAGATATATTGACTTGAAATTTTTTACACATATAGATTATAATTAGATCTGGAACTGGATTGTTTTTTGAATATATCCGGTGAAGGGTTGGGGGGTAAATAGATAGATAGATAGCAATTTATTTAACCACATGATATACAATTATGTATACATTTGTAGCAAGTCAACAAAAAAAAAGAGAATCTATCCTGTGGTTAATAAATTCCAACTATATCAACCAGCAATCAGTCGTAGTTCTATACATACAAATAATAAATAACAAATCTACAATACAAATAGGGATAAATAGGGGGAAATAAGTAAAGCAAGCTGGTAAGAGTACAGAAAGTTGAAATTTGGTGTATGTACTAGAAGCCAAAGCCTCAAATTTTTTTTATAATTTTCCATCCCCCCACCCCCCTCTCCATTATTAGAGGGGTTGATAGAAAAATTGAGATTTTGACTTGAAATTTTGTAAACATATGTATTATAACGACATTTGAAACTAGATTATATTTGGACATGATTCCGTTGAAGGAGTGGAGACAAAGTAGAGGTAAATAGGGGAAAACCTTCTCAACATTGACTGGTCCTCCCTCTCGTCTTTTAATGACGTCAATGGTGCATGCACTCATTTTTACAACAAACTTGACTCTGTATTTGAATCTTGTGTACCTAAGAAATCGACTTCTCGTAGCGGCAGATATCCTCCGTGGTTTAATGGCACTATCATAAAAAAATAGGCCTTAAAGAACGTCTTAGGAGACAGTATGCAAGAACCAGTGATCCACTTATACACAATAACCTCAAAAACATCAGAAGGGAAATAAAATATGATACCAATTTAGCCTACAGAAATTTCGTGCAGAACTCTGAAGACAATATAAAAAATGATCCCAATAAATTTTGGGCTTTCATCAAAAGTAGAAAAGGGTCTGCCAGTGTATCTGAAGAGATGTTCTTTTAGGGATTTCCGCTAAATAATCCCTCTGATATACTAAATGCATTTGCTAATTATTTCAGTCAATCTTATAATGAGTCCTCATTAGATATCGAGGAACATCACATTGAGACCGATATACCTAACAATAACCCTATTGTTAGCATAAACTCTTTTAGTGAAGATGAGGTTATTCGGGCTCTGAAACGAATTAAACCCAAAATGACGACCGGTCCTGATTCCATTCCAGCTTTTTTATTAAAGGATTGCGCTATCATCTTTGCATATCCTCTAACTCTAATTTTTAACCTAATCTTAAAAAACTGCCTATTTCCTGACCTATGGAAATATTCCAATATCCCATCTTCAAAAAGGGAAACAAACTAGATATTGAGAACTTTAGACCAATCTCTGTAATTTGTAACTTCTGTAAAGTCTTAGAAATATTACTTTATGATAGAATATATCATTCAATTAGCACCAAAATATCTATTAATCAACATGGATTTAGGAAAGGGCGTTCAACAACAACAAATTTATTCTGTGTAACTCAATATATTTCTGAATCCTTAGATGAACGTGGGCAGGTAGATGTCATATATACCGATTTCTCCAAAGCGTTTGATAGACTTGATCACCAGTTGTTACTTAAAAAAATAGAAAAAATCGGCTTCTCATATTCTTTGCTCCTTTTGTTTAAATCTTATTTAATGAATAGCAGTCAGTACGTTGCATTAAATGGGTTCAAATCGATCGAATTTGCTGCCACATCTGAAGTTCCCCAGGGATCTATTCTGGGGCCCTTGTTTTTTAACATATTTATTAACGACATAGTGAACGAAATTAATTTGCCTCACCTTTTATATGCCGACGATCTAAAAATGTTCACAGTAATTGATGAAATCGATGACTGTTTTCAACTTCAGACTTCTCTTGACAAAATAAACACCTGGTGTATTGTAAATAAATTATTCATGAATCCTAGTAAATGTAACGTAATGTCCTTTTCTTTAAAAACATCACCTATTATTTTTGATTACAGGTTAGATAATGTCATACTTCAAAGACCTATAACATTTCGCGACCTCGGCGTAACTTTTGATAGTAAATTATCCTTCACTGATCATATCGATACCATTGTGTCTGAAGCCTCCAAAGCCCTTGGATTTATCGTTCGTACTAGTCGAGAGTTCACTAATACTGATACTCTGAAAATTCTTTATCAATCCTTCGTCAGATCGAAACTTGAGTACGCATCGCTAATTTGGAGTTCCAGTTATGATGTTCACAAGAATAACTTGGAGGCAGTTCAACGTAGATTTCTTAAATTACTGTGATTTAAATCCGACGGTACCTATCCAGTGATTGGTTTTTCGCAAAGTAACTTGCTTGAAAGATATTCTATGACTACCCTTGAGGATAGGCGTACGTACTTTTCTCAAGTATTTTTGTTTAAATTACTACACAATGATTTTGACGCACCCGAAATAATTAGCAAGCTTAATTTTCACGTTCCCAAATTAACCTCTCGTAATCACCAAGTTTTCTATTTACCTACGCCGCGTACCAACGTACTAAATAATTCACCTTTATATACGATTTGCAGTACTTCTAACAAATTATGTAGCGACTTCGATATTTTTAATTGCAGCCTTAGTGACATAAAACAAATTGTTCTAAATTAAATAACCAGTGAGTGTCTTTGTTTTTCTTAATTTGCTTTAATCACATATGTGTATATACGTATATATAGTTTTTATAAGTAAACATTTCCCATGTTATTTTTTTCTCTTTCTTCGTGTCATTAGTTATTCATAGTTCGTACATTTAAGTAAATTTTGTCTTAATTTTACTTTCTTTCTATGTTGTATATTATGTAATTAATGCTTTGTATGCCTTTATTCCTGTTCTGTAATTGGGTATCTTACCTGTTGAACAATGCATGCAATAAATAAATAAATAAATAAATAAAAAATAAGTAAAGCGACCTGGTAAGAGTACAGAAACTTGGAATTGGGTATATATACTAGAAAGCAAGGCCTCAGATTTCTTTACAATATTTTTCAACCCCGACCCCCACCACCTCCACCCCATTATTAAAGGGATTGATAACATAAAATTGAGATATTCTCTTGAAAGTTATTACACGTATGTATAGTAATGACATCTAATTGAGATGATTCCGTTGAAGGCAAAATAAGTAGACCAAGATAGAAACTTCATTTTTAACGTATATGGTAGAAACCAACGCCTCAAATTTTTCTATGATATCTACCCCAAATATTACAATTCTATGACCAATAATTTCCACATACTAGAGTGCAAATATAATTAAAATATTTCCTTTAAAGTGACTTGGACGAGAAATCTGGATGTGGAAGTAGTGATTCCTTAGGCAGCAGTTTTATCTTGAAATTTCAACTTAATATGTTGAAATTTCGACTTATTATCTTGAAATTTCAACTTAATGATTTAAAATTTCGACTTGATATGTTGAAATTTCAACTTAATTTTTTTTCGCCGTGGCCTCAGTACGCTTCCGCAATTTTCTACTCTCAGGTTGATTCGTACAATTCGCAATGACATTAAAGACGAGAAAAGAAAGTTTCTACTTACCTTCGATTACTGTTGTTTGCTCCTCGTCGTATCTTCAGAAATAACGATGCATGTAACTTTTCTGATGGTTGTCTTAAAATTTACATTTTGGAGACAATTCTTAAAGTTAATAAACTCGCTCGTTTTTGTGTAGAATCGGTATCTTGAACATATGTAAAGCGACCGTACGGGATGTCAACAAGAGCGCCGGATTTAATGTAAATAAAAATTGAGCGAATATTTATTTTTCAACGTGAAGGGAAATAGTTGCGATTAAACATGAAACACTACATCCGGAAAATGGCCACCACGGGACCTCTGGCACACGGTCATTCTCTTTATAAAATTCTGGATGACTTCTTCGCATACCTGTGGCGTTGTTTCCGCAACGACGCGCTGTATCTCTTGTTTAAGGCGTTCAATTGTTTGTGGCTCATTGTCACACACCTTGTCCTTCAGATAACCGCAAAGAAAGTAATCCATCAGCGTTAAATCGCACGACCTTGGTGGCCAATGTTGATCGCCAAACCGAGAAACGACACGATGTGGAAACCTGATCCGCAGTAATGCCATTGTTTCGAGAGCAGGTCGCACCGTCTTGTTGGAAAAACATATCATGCACATCAATTCCATCCAATTCGGCCCACAAAAACTCAGTTATCATTTCGCGATACCGCACACCATTAACAGGTAGCGCATTCCCAGCCGCATTTTGGAAGAAATACGGTCCAACCACTCCGTCAGCCCTAAATGCGCACCAAACAGTTACTCGTGGAGGATGCATTGGTTTCTCCAGAATTACACGATGCCGAATGGAAGTGTCTGGATTCTCGGCCACACTTTCCCTCACTGCGGCTATGTTTTCGAGCAACCGACTAGGACGGCTACAGACAAGAATCTACAATATAATTTGTTTCAAGATTTTAAGGGTCGTTCTAAATATAAAAAATCAAATATATAACTATCAAGTTTCCAATTTATTTGATTTAGTTCCAATCATACAAAGCGTTTTTCCAACTTTTTGAATTAAACAAAACTGTGATCAAGTATCCCCTTTCCCCTACTTTAATATTACAATACCAACAGAACACCATAATGTTAATATTTTCCCCGCAAGGAATACATTCATAACATTAATAGCATTTTGTACCCCTATAAATTTGTATTCGCGTGACTTATACAGAAATACATATACAGCGGGATTCCGTTCCAATATTGATTTTGTAAATTGATAACATTTAAATAGCAGGCGCCGCACAGTGGTCTTCTCATCCACCAACGTGAATTTTGTCTCAAATTTGTTAATTAAACGGCGAACTGGCGACTCATTTGGTGCATTGTTGCGTCCGAAAATTGCACGTAATCTGCGAACTGTTTCCGCAAAACTTTCACCACTTTTGTAGTGAGTTTTTACAATAATTAAACGTTGCTCGTTTGAATAGTGCTGCATGATTTCTAATCGCGTGGTTTGTACATGACAACTGTCAACAAAAGAACACGAAACTAATCGCACAAACCAAATGGCGCAAATTCAAATCCGGCGCTCTTGTTGAGACACCCGTTATATATACGATAAAAGCTTTCAAAGTCTATTTGAGTTAATTGTACATAAAACAATTCAGATTAGTGTACACCATACATGGCAAGTGCAATTCACCTCGAGGATGTACATTTTCAACTTCATACAATGGCGAGACAATTGTAAGGAGCGACTGGCACAAAAATAATAAGATTTTCCGAAAGATATGTACGTAAATTGTGGGTTAGGGGTTTAACACTGACTATAATGACTGCAACGAACATTTTCAGTCGTTTGTGACTATCTTTAAATATACCACGTACGCGTTCAAGAATTACGGAAGCTTAGTCCTTTTGATTTTATACCCTCCCGTCCCCATTGCAAGACAAAGTAAGAAAATCGTAGAATTTTTTATGCAAAAAATCATGTTAGAATAGTTTCTGACTCAGCCATTACGAATTTCATGATTCTAAAGAATTTTCTAGGGTAGAATTTCATTGCAGTTCTTCAAAAAGTCTTTCAAAGTTAAATTTTATAGCCGTTATTTCGTTATAAGTTTAATTTCATTATACTTTATCAAAGGCGCTTTTTCTGTCTTATAATATGAATATATTTTCCAAGTACAATTTCATCTCTCAAAATTCCTCATCAAAGAACTTTTGCTAAGTTCTATGACAATATTAGTCCTATGGTGTGTAAAGCATTCTCTTCACTGCTTATCATGTGGCTCTCCCTGAACTCTTTTTCGTTCTCTATTTTCCTCCAGTCGATGTGGCTAAATGACATGATGGAACTAATATGAGAGTCATCTTAGAGAGTATATTTTCTCGACAATGGAACTGTTGGTGAGATCGGCTGTCCAAGAATTAGTAGTAAGTATCCCTAAAGCCCAAGAGGAATATTGGTAAAGTAGTGTGTAAGATAACGAATGGTAGTCACGTCTTGAAAACAATGTGAACATAGGAAAATTCGTGAGATACAAAGAAAATGTGATACTTCACCAACAGATGAGGTTTCAAAATGTGTTGTGCGGGATGCCTTGAACGAAAATGAAGGTAATGAGATCTTTGCCCGCAGAGTAGATGCAAAAAGGATCTAATGCATAAACTCCGGATAAGGACAGAACACGTTCCGTGTTCCTGGTAAAACGTCGGACCGAAATCTTTTAGAACAAAAGATCACTCACTAGTTACCAATACACCATATTTCGGAAAAGTTAACAAGAAAATGTTTTTTCTGTAAATAGTCCACAATAACAACTGAATATTGTAACACCGAATTACATTAAAACATATATATTTTCTTTTGTTTCAGGTATGTTCCTTAGAAACAGTTATCTTAAACGAGACACTAGGTAAGATTCAAATATTTTAAATTATTGAACAGAAAATACTGTAAAATACATTTACCGTATTAAATCCGTCAATGTAATTACAGTTAGAGCTAATAATAGAAGGGATTGGAATTATGTGAAATAATTACGACACTGACTTCAAACAAAAATGTAATGTAGAATTTAAAAATCGTTAAAGATAAACATCTTTATTGAATTGAATATCATCGGTTGCCAAAATTTAACTATATATACAGAAGGCAGCCATCCTAAAATCTCTTCGTCAGCCTACAGCTCACGATTCTGTTATCAACATGTATTAATCGTTCGGGAAATTAATAGATGTTGTAGTTAATTTCACAGAGAATTTTCTATACAGATTCAGCAAATTTAGTTTAAGGTACGTAAGCTTGTTTCTGCGCAGATAAACCACGCCTTGTCGTAGAACAATGCAGGGCATTGGTATAAAACAATAGCGCCTTCGCTTGACCGCGTCGAGTTAAGAACAGCGCACCCATTCTGCTTCTAATAGCGTAGCTGTTTAGACGTTTCCCACACGTAAAATAAATTAATCTCAATTTCGTTATTAAAATGCCGTGTGTTTATACAACTGCAGAAAAAGTGCAAATTGTGAAGTGGTACTTCGGGTGCCATTCCACTGAAGAAAAAATAAATTTATTTACTGTGGCATATCAAGACAAACCAATCCCCTCAGCCAGCATAATTTCATACATTATTAAAAAAATTGATAATTTTGGATGTGTCGTGAATTATTGTAAAAAATGCTGTTAACCTGAACCCCGTCATCAACAAATGAGCGAAGAACGTGAAATTCGCGAAACTAATGTCTGTACACTTGTTGAAAGTAGTGAACCTTGTTCTAGCAAGCAAATTGCTGATGAAGTTGACATGAAGGAAAGAACTGTAAGAAATATTTTGAAAAGAAATGGGTACAGTTGTTATAAAGTTCAAATAACGCAAGAAATATTTCCCGAGGACAATTTCAAACGGATGGAATTTTGTGAAATCATGATAAATAAAGTGAATAAGTATGAAAACTTCTTAAAGAATATACTGTTTACAGATGAATCATCATCCTTTTCATTACATAGGAAACATAATCCATCCGTAGTATGATATTGGTCTCGGAAAAATAAACATTTGAGTCTTGCTGTGCGAACTGAGTATCCTCAAAAGTTGAACGTTTGGACGGGAATTTTAGACAATCATTATTATAGGCCCACTGCTAATCGATGGAAATTTAAATGGCAATAAATATTTAGAGCTTTTACAAAACCAAATAATTCCTGCAGTTCAAAATCTTCCTGTCAACTTTGACGACATTTGGTTTCAACAAGACGGCTGCCCAAGTCACAATACCCTAACTGTTATTAATTTTCTGGAAAGAACATTTCCCAATTGTTTAATAGCTACGAGCGGAATGATAAAATGGCCCTCCAGGTCACCTGATCCAGCACCCCATGATTTTTTTCTGTGGGGCTTTTTAAACGAAATCGCGTACAAACATGCGTTTGAACGAGCCAATAATTTAGTTGAATTACGAGAAAAACTTATCCAACTTTGTGCAAGCATTACTCCAAATCAACTAAATGATATGAGAAGGTGGTTTGTTTGAATCCTTACTTCATAAATTTATTGTTTGATAATTATTAGTTGATTTTAGTTTCTGTGGGTTATTTAATTATATTTTAATGTTCTATTTTCATTTCGATTTTAATAAGAATTGTTATTTTGTTCCCATAGCATTTACGATTAAAAAAGAAACTGCAGAAATGCTTTCAATAGAAGAAATTATTTGTCAAAAATGTGACAAAGGACTTCTTCGCTTTTGACGAAGAGACATTGTCTCGTTTCGTATTAGAAATGATTACCTACGTCCACACCCACCCTTAGTTCATGCCGTACTATATTCAATTCATTGTGTGCCTCTGCTTTCACGATTTATGGAACTAGCTGGGCGTGGTTAATTACATCGTTATTCCTATACCCTAAACTGCATTTTCCGAATCTGTATATATTTTATAGGAGGCCATGAGAAGTCTGTGCGCCTGTGTGTGCTCAAAACCGCTCCGTGCGGCTTTTGTTGAGCATAGCGTACGTCACAAAATGAAACTCCGATGCCTGAGCGCTTGCGCGTCGCACTGAAAAGTTAATATATCGTGAAATAACTAGAAAGTACTTCGTTCTTCTTGTTGCATTTCTGTCGAGAAAAATGCATAATAACGAGCAAAAAGAATTCTTGTTCTAAGAGACGGGCAGTTTAATTTGTTTATAAACAATTGATAATTTCTTAAACAAATTTAGTGTTACATATTTGGAAAAAACTTCTAAAATTTACGTTTTTTAACAAAAATCCCAACGCAAGAATAGTCAGAATCCGGTCAGCCATTCACGAGAAAAGATGTTGATCATGGTGATTAAAATTTTCATTATTAATAAATTTTGCAAAACATGTTCTTCTACAACCGAAGCCTAGGGAAATCTTTTTAAAAATTACAGTATAACAGTTACTAACAAAAATCATTTTACGGCGAAAAAACGACTTTCGGTTTTTGGTACCCCACTTTAGGTATTTAATTCTGACCCCACTTCCGGTCACGATTTTTTGTGTCATCGAATGCATAAATAAAATTCAGGTCAAAATGTAGGTTTTAAGGTACATAATGAGATTGTAGTGGGCTGCCAGGTTTAATTTACCTGCAGTCCTGAGACACCCTCGATTAAAGTATTTTTTTCTGTTTCCTTAAGTCATCGAAAACATGAATTATTTTTTCCTAAGTTAAAGTACAAGCCTTCTAGTTATTAAAAAAATAGGGTGCCTCTTGCACTTCCGGTAAAGTTTCATGACGCTGGCAAAATTTGCTTATATAAAAAGTGGCTCCCTCTAGGTCTGTGGTAGTACTTACTCACTCATACAAAGTTTTTCGTGTATCTTATTCATAGGAAATCTATACAGCCGGCTCTCTTCCTACTTGGGATAATTTGACCCAAACAAAAAATTCAAAGTTTAATTATGAAAAAACTGGCAAGCAAAAAATATCAATATTACAGTGTCATGTAGGTCGCTTTTTTGGGAACGCACACTTTTATGTGTGTCTGTGTAATTTTTCAAAGAATATGTGAAATATAAACTTCACCCCCTATTATTATTATTATTACTGTTCTAGATCAAATTTCTAGACTCGTGTGGGTATATATTTACTCCAGCTATTATGATTTTCGGTATCGGGATTAAATGCGTTTACATAATACCAAGTGTTTCTTTAACTAAAACAACAGTCTATGCTTTCCTTTAATCAATTTAAATTATCTTAGAAACCCTTCAAACCTCCGTCTTTGTAGTAAGGTTTCCGTAAACCAAATATTGGAGGGTATTATTATCATAAGTAAACTAACTACCTTTAAGATGATGAGATACGTTTAGCCGTTTATATTACGAATAAAATAGATGACTCAGCAATCTATCTAAATAATTCCCTGCGTTGGAGATATATGGTATGATCCTTAAATTTATGCCCCAAAGTGTACTCGTGAGGATGGCGCTCACGGGGTTGTGTTTAGGACAGAAATCAAGTGCGAGTGAATAATGTTGGTTCCAACACCGTTGGAATACTCTCCTTTGAATTTTTCTATGTATGTAAAGGCGAGCAAATATTTCGACTATACGGCGTCTGTTATGTAACATGACTCGCGATACACACGTGTTAAATTTACTAAAACATAGTCTAAATAAGCTAACTATTACACTCTTCACCGAGTTACTGCAATTTTTAACTAATTGTTGCACATTCTATAGTAAATAATGCTAGTTTTGGACATTTTTTAGTTAATTACAAAACATAAATAAACTGTTAAAAAATAAATAAATAATTGATAACTGTTTTATTTATTCATCGATTTTGCTCAAAAACATCAGGGTCCTTCCTCTAACATAATAGTTTACTGTCCAAACATCTTGGACTTTTCATTCTTAAGTTATCGTTCTTACAAGAAACGTAACGAGCGACTGACGGACATTTTGAAATTTATTCCGAGTTCGATCCCCAACACAGCGATAGGATATTTTTTTGTCTGCGGCGATATTATCGTTTTTAGAAATGTGCCGATCAAATGCCATGTATTCGTTTTGTATTTGCGAAGAGTATAATACCTGTCTGGTGATAAATTTTATCAACCTTTCATAGCTAGGGAGCTCTTGTCGTAAGAAATAATTAATGTTTATTACTGCCAGAATAGCAACGACGCACTGTCAATTGATAACTCTCCAAACTTTATAAAGAAGAAGGTCTATTATGTCATGTGATCCTTTTATTTGCCTTTTGATTGAACCTGATATTGTCTATAATTATTTATATGTTAGTCCAATAATTATAAAGATTTCCATAACAAAAAATGTTATCTGAGATTTTCCTTCAGTAACTTTTAGTGGAGGGATTATACACCACAAAACCACAAAAATCAGTTCTGATGGTACCGCGGACCCCCCAAGACACCACCCCTTCGGTGAAAAAAGCCTTATTTTACTGATAACTCGTTAACCGTTGAAGATTTAAAAATACTGCTCATCATAAGCTTGACTAATCGCCTAAAAAAAAAGTCCTCTTGTAATTTTCTTGTATATGCCATGGTTTTTAAGAAAATCGGTAAGTATTGAAAATATTTGCAAAATTTCTATTTTTAATGCGTATCTACGAATTGTCGTTTATTGTAAATTTTTTGCGCGCGGCCTATAGAAAAAATTGAATTGTTCGAAAACCAAACATGCTAGGAAGAAAAATTAAAATGGGTTTTAAAGCGAATATGAAATACTCTTTTGTGTTTCCATTTTTGATGCCTATTGATATCTACTAGTATATAAAAATAACAATATAATATAGTTACGTCATGTGTTCATTATGTGTCTATTGTAAATTATTCACTGAAGTTTGAATAATGTACATTGGACGGTTTTGAGGTTCTGCTAAGTTATATTGAAAAATGCCTTAGTTTTTAAGGAAGAATTTTGACCATACCAGTTTTAAATTCATTATATCTTGAAAAATATGCCTACTATATGAATAATATTTTAGATGCCGATAAAGCACGGCATTTTTTTGTACTTAGAAATTCTTTCATCATTTTTTATTCTAAAATTTGGCAGTTATTGTCAAAAACGTGACCACATGTTTATTCGGCTATTTATCAAGGTATTTAAAAGATTTTTAATAAAATAGTTAATCATATAAAGTGTAAGGATTTTCAGAAAAAAGAATTGGTATATATCAAATATTAATTTAGTTATCAAGTGCAATAGATAATAATGCAGAACGCGGGCAATAATATTATCTATTGCACTTGATAACTAAATAAATATTTGATATATACCAATTCTTTTTTCTGGGAATGCTTACATTTTATATAATTAACCATTTTATCAAAATTTTTGTAAATACCTTGATAAATAACCGAATAAACATGATGTCACGTTTTTTAGAATAACTGCAAAATTTTAGAATAAAAAATTATGAAAAAATTTCCTCGTACCAAAAATACCATGCCTTATCGGCATCTAAAATATTATTTATATAGTAGGTATATTTTCAAATATATAATGGATTTAAAACTGGTATTGTCAAAATATCCTTAAAAAGTAGGACATTTTTCAATATAACTTAGCAGCACTTCAAAACTGTCCAATGTACATTATTCAAATTTCAGTGAATGTTTTACAATAGATTCATAATTTTTTCGATTTTTTCCGTTCCTCCGTTTTGAGATATTCGCGGTTAAGGTCAATAGATTTGAATAGTCTATTAGTTAGACGCATCTTATCCTAAAAAACATCGCTGTTGCCAAACGATACACATTGGGAAAAAAATAATTATATCAAAAATTTTTCTAATGTTTGGACTACATTTGCTTCACTGTATCTGTATAAAAATTTTCAGAAATAAAAAAGTTTGTCGATTGGTGAAAATTGTAATACGTAAAATTCAAATATCTAGTTTTCTTAATTTTTAAGGAAATGAAAATGCGAACTGTGTAAAAACCATTAGTACCGTTAAAAGCGCTATTGTGTGTACTTTAATTGAAAAAAAAACATTAGTTTTGAAGATATGACGGTGGAAACAAAAAAAAAACACATTTTATTTAAAATAGTTTCCCTTTTTTTTAACTTTAAAAGGTTCAGACCACGAAAAAATGTGAAATACGATTTCATTTGCCCAGTGACATGCTTAACAAAACCTACCATGTTTGACCTGGTTCTAGGTCAGAAAAAAAATGGCACGATAGAGCCTCGAATTGGCTCCTCTATAAGTTAAATAACAATTAAACCCGCCATTTTGAGTAGTCAGCACTATTTTTTTCGGATTCCCGATGAAATTTTGTAGGGATAGTCCAGTTTTTAGCTAGTCCCAAACTTTCCTAGAAATCGTAATTTTTGAAGCTAACTTCCCCGGACTATACGTATTGTTAAACCAATGACTATTGTTATGTCAAAGTTGCCACTGCTGTATTATTTATTTATATATAATTGTAGGCTTGAGGCGTCGAATTTAAACCGTTCTGTACAATATGTGAGTTAACACTTCAAAAAAATCATTTGCATTTATTATTATGCCGCATAATTGTCAAATAAACCGACAATGCCCATCACGTTATCCTTTATCTACCAATTTGACAGTGTTTCCTTCACTTTTTTATTCAGAAACGTGTCATTTTCCCGCTCCAGCCAGAATGCTAAGTACCTGAGTCGTTTATCCTTAAAATCCCTCCAAATAGCCCTGCAGAACGTCCGCAGAAAGATGTGAAAAACTCTGTCGCATTTCCATTTATTTAATCCAATCTGTGCGGCTTTCTCTAAGGAACGTACGCTTTAAATCTTAAGCGCCTCTGCTGTCCTAGAATAATGTTTTGTGAGTTAACAGTAAGTCAACACTGGTCGCAAGTAGCCGCTCAAGTCAGATTTTAGGCAAATGTTTGAACACTTGAAAGGCTTCCTGCACGAAATCAAACAGCCTATGAATAATTACACGTCTTGTTCAATTACAGCGCAGTGTATAAAGGAGCGTCAACTACTATGGAAACTCGAATAGAATAAATGCAAATAAGGCTAACTTAAGAGTCAAACTTTTCCACAGAGGCGTTTGTTAAGTTAATTTTATTAATTGCTCAGGGTGTGACCTCCGGATTTATCCATGTTAACATTCCTTTGAATAATTTAATTTGAATTTATGACACAAGCTAAAAATTTATAGATAATTGTTGAAAATACTGATGGACAGGTGACATAATTCTACAATCAACAATTATTTAAGGGGAATTTTTTTGCTCTTTCATCACCTTGACCTAAAATACTTTTTGTGAATTATCCTACAATTAGTGGTTGCCCAGGTTTCCCAAACTCTTTACACAAATTGTGATTTTCCTTGGAGAGAATTCTCGTACGTCTTAAGACCATAATTCCTCATTTTCTAGGTGCTTTAGCGCCGACTGTGGATTAACATGTGTTCCGCAGATTCTGTTGCAATAATGCAGTGTCTACATTTATCATTTCTTGCCTTACTCACATTCATAGGATATCACAAGGGTTTGTTAGAAGGCCTTCTATCAGCCGTAAGTCAGACTTTTGGAATTCTAGAAGCCTTGAGACATTCTTTGTCGAATAAGTTATGAACTAGATAATGTCGAGCCTGGGGAGTGCGCCCCTTTTTATTGAGGTACTCGCTTTGTGCTCGACCAAATTTTGTGAGAGAGCGGACGGTCTACTTAAGGTCACAGAGAGGCGGTGCTAGGGCTACATGCACAGAATTGCACACACACACGCACACATACACATAAGAAAAGAGTATCCAAATTAACTTTATATAAATCTATTAACTAAATAAGTGAGCAAATAACAACAAATAATAACAAATGATATTACTGACACTAATACACCCCTCATCCCTGGACAGCGGCTGAACTATGATATCGGCTATGAGGAGCGGTAATTGCTTGTTTCGCCCTTTCAGGACTTTTATCTTCTTTAGTACTTTACTCAAAACTACCCTTCCCGGGAAATAAATGATCAAATAACAACAAATGATATTACTGACATTAATACACCTGTCATCCCTGGACAGCAGCTGAACTATAATATCGGCTATGAGGGGAGGTAACTACTTGCTTCGCCCAGGACTTTTCTCTTCTTTAGTATTTTACTTAAAACTACCGTTCCCGGGAAACAACGCAATGCTAATTGGGGTGAAATATCACTCTGATTGTTAGCCTTCTCCTTTCGGAACAGGGCTAACAAGTCTAAGTTAACCTACCCTTTCTAGTGAAACACAACTTTGATCGTCAGCCCTCTCCTTGCAGAGCTGGGTCAACGAGTGCCTCTCCCTATGCTTTCTTCCATCAACATCTGTCCACGTTCTTTCTAACTCAGCAATGTATAGTTCATTGCTGGGGCAATGCTTTATAACAAAACGCCAATAGATATGTAACGGATTGGACAGAAAACGGAAATCTAATATTACATTACAACATTATTACAACGCAAAACACATTTTTATAACTTAATATTCGATTTATAACATATATTCAGTATTTTACGACAATATTGTCTATAATTGTTTAATTGTAGCATGTTCACATTTTATTACACTGTACTGAATATTTTGCCACTAAAAAATATTTAAAAGTTTCATGAAAAATATCTTTGCGCCAAATGGATCAGACAGAGGTTGATTCTTGACTTACAAAATGTCTCACACCTAAAAATATATAAACTAGAACAAGATTATGAAATAAAAAATAAGGACAGTTATGGTTTCGGAAAAATTATTTCAGTGCTTAAAAACGTTAGGCTTTCAACCGTTGCAGTTCATTTATGCATTTCCATACTTCGTCTCTAAGGATGTTCGACTTTATATATTTTTAGGTGTACGACATTTTGTAATAGTCAAGTATTCAATTGAACCTCTACCTGATCCATTTTGTCAGAGGTATTTTAGATTACATTTTAAAATATTATTCACTATTCAGTGGAAAAATACCCAATATAGAGCAAGAAAAGGTATGAACCTTTTCGATAGTCCTTGGCTGGAGTGTTCCTCCAGTGAGACCTTTTCTATTCCTGGTTCTCTTGCGTTACGTGTCCATTAGATAAGTCACAAAACGCTTCGGGTCCAACAAATGAGGCCCCAGCACTATGTTTCAAGGGCGTCAGCTAATTCGTTGGTTTTTTGCCATTTACTTTAGAGATTGCCTGCATTCCCAGGATTTAAGAGTGTAAAACCTGAGAACCTTTAGTGCTGCATGGCTATTTAAAAGTATATGCATCTTGACAAGGGTCAAATGCCTTTGTTTGTGCATTCTTGAACACATATTATCTTTGGTATAAATTTCTGCCTGATAGATGGTTGCAGTGTTACCTAGGGTTCTAGATAGCTTGCAATTATTTCGAGCCACGTTCCCATTTATCTCTTCGGACACCTTAAACCAATTTGTGTTGCCCTTTTTCCAACCACGGTGGTTAAATTCTTCTCATTTGATGACTCTCACTTAACACACCAATGGGATAATCGAAATTCTATTTGGTTGACATTGACTCAATAGATTTGTTCTTAAACTCCAATTGGATTAGCTCCAAAATCCCTAAGTGAACAACAAGATCGCCTGATTTGAATTTGAGTAGCTACTGCAGCCTAAGTGCCTGCCTCTTTCCTCACATGCAGATGAAGAACCTAACCAGGCAAGGTGTTGCAATTCCTACAATTTTTCTTGTGTTGATTTTTCTCAGTTTTTGGTCACCATATACGTGGTGCTTAGGTCACAGCTGAAAGCCAGTCATTTTCAGTATCAGACCACAAATCTTACCAAGCAACTTGCGGCACGTTCAGATCTCCGCGCTAACTTTTGCTATGCTATTACTAGTATAGATATAAATTCCCGATTTTTGATCCAGGAGACATGATCAATTTTGCTCCTTTGGTGCTAGTTTTTCGAATACTTTTTGTAATAGCTGAGCCAACGTTTAAAAAACGATTGTTGAAACATCCGACAATTTCTTTATTAATTCCACATTCACTTAGTGGAGTAGAAGTATAATAATCGTAAAAAAAACTTAAACATTTTTTTTAATTTAAAGGTTTAGAATGTCATGAAACGACGAGATTTTAAATATTGAGCGAAGAAATTGTCTGTCAGTTGGTGTGACTGTCTGCAATATTTTTGTGCGCATATTTTCTCTGGAACGGTTTAAGACTTGAAATAGTACAACGAGATCTGGAACTAGATTATATTTTGAGCATATTTCGATGAAGGCTTGGGGAGTAAATAGTAGTAAATAAGGGACAATAAGTAAAGCAAGCTGGTCGAGATCCAGACAATTAGGATTTGGTGCATATAGTAGAAGCCAAGGCCTCAGATTTTTTTGTGTTTCCAGATTTACCACAAAAAATGGGAAAGCTATTTAGAAACCAAATGCTCGGTCATAGCAACCCAAGGATTACATGGATTATTATTTTTAATTACTATTATTATTAGAGTATCCAAGTGTGTTGAATTACTTCTAAACCCTTGTAATAACGTTTTTTGTAAAAATCGCTAGAACTGTCAGCAACGTTCAGCAAGTTTGTATTTAATACATGAACGTGGCAGTCTATGTCTATATCTCATATCAAAAAACATTTCTTTCATTTGAGTTAGAAGAAATATAAAGGAAAATAATTTACTTTTTTCTATTGTCTTTATTCATAAGGCCTCTTTGAACAAACTTACGAGTGACCATGTTAAAAGTGTCGACATGACGTAAATGTTTTTAAATAGAAAATTTAATTTGCCGGTTGTCCTTTGTGCGAGCTTTTTGTTTGTTCCAGATAAAATAAATTCCCTCAAAGTATCCGTGTGTAGATAATTTTAATAGCAAAATTTACTGAGCGGGCGATTAGATGAATAAATTATCACACTTGAATTATTTAACGTCCCACAATACAATCGCAACAAATACAATTGGACGAAAAAGGCATATTGCGATAAAAACAACTGCCGTCGCTTTTCACCCCATATTCCCGTGATACGGTCAACTCTCACAATGGAAAATTAGGATATAAAAACTTAATCTGGGATTAAATTCAAAATATTAGCTGTTTAAGCTGGATGAACATTGTACGTATAACTATAATGTTTAGGTGGTTTTTTATGAAGGTATAACAGGCAAAGATCCTGCTAGATTTAAGTCTATTGTTGTGATTCTTTTTGTTATGCATTTAAATGAAATGAGGCATCCAAGCCTTTAATCCGAACTTTTATACTAAAGTAAAGGTATAAAAGGTGGTGATGAAAGTTTTTAACAAACTTTAATGGTTTGGCTGCACGAGGCACTTAAAAGTAGCTTTCAGAAAATTCCGCGTAAACGAATAGTATTCGTGATATAAAAAATTATCTTGGTCAAAGGTGGTCATAGAATCAGGAACTGCTGTGTTACCTTGTGTAGAGAAGGCGCGTATAAGGCCCTTATAGAACCTGAAACCTTTTGCGGTGTGGTCAAGCCATGCATACGAGAGTATCCATTGACAAATGGGCGAAAACTAAATCTCTGGTATGTCAAAAGTTTCCCACGAGAGACACGCCAAAGAGTTCATTAAAGAACGTTCGAACAAATTAACGTGTTACGTATTATGCCAAAACCGAAAGGCCATTAAAATAATTCGAACGGAACTTATCGGAATCTGAGTCTATGGCAAAGGACGCAACATGCAGATTTTGCCAAGAGGCAGAGCAAATCTCAATCTGGAAGGTAGTGATTCCTTAGGCAGCCGTTTTTTTATAAATGTTAAATTAAAAAAATTAAGAATTGGCGTTGACACTTGAAAACTGATTTTAGATAAGCCCGTATACCCTTTATTCAATAGTAATATAACAAGAGCCTTACACTTTTGTTTATACCTAAGTAAGCATTGTTGCCTAGTAAAATCATGAAAGCACACTGCATCTTTTACTAAGTGGGGTTGAGTGCTTTTGCTCAAAGGCAACAATATTTGAGTTAAGGCATATAAGTACAAAAATACACATTTGCAAAAATTAGGGTCAAGTTATATTTGTCAGGGTAAATTCCCGAATAATTCATACAGTCAGAGGCAATATATATATTTTTATTTATAGTTTATGATATAAATTCACGAACTTACCCATCTTCATTTGTTCCCAGAGTGATACCAGGATTTGCTTACCGAAGAGTGCAAAAATGTCTTAAATATGTTTAGTTTAGTCTTTAAAAATTACAATGTAAAATTTTACTATGCACCGTTTACTTGAACCTTACTAGTAATATCAGTATTGAGGTCGGTGTAAAAGTAAGATTCTGTTGCCCTGTTATAATAAAATTTGATTTCATATATTTTTTTTAAGAAAAATTGAAAACTGGTTCGATTATGTTATTTGTTCATCCTTACATCACCCTCAAAATCGATATTGGTAATAATTAACGGAATGACGCGGAGTGACAGTATATTTCATGATATTTTGTGACCATTTTTTTAAAGAAACGGGTTGTTTAATTTATTTCAAATATTTTTTTCATTTTTAATGGCCTAATTTCGTGTATATCTACAACAGTTATACAATAATGGTAGCCCTATTGGATTCGCAATTTTAAATCTTTAACTCTTCACATCAGATTCAGCGTAAGCCATATCTAACTATTTAGCTCCAACTAGGCATCCACCATAATCTCCCATATTCTCTAATAGAAAGTATTTCTTTTTTATTTTTGCTCGTCATTTTCTAGGTATAGCTTGATGAAACTAGTATGGGGCCAGTGTCAATCATACTCTACGGTTTGCAAATGATTTTGTAGAAATCGCTTAACCTATCCTAGAGAAATCAATGCAAAAACATACAACGACCCTTTTCAAAAATATTGTCAAAAAGACACGTACAAGGTGCTTTTGATCATATTTTTGTCGGAATCTTGATATATAGATAGTGTTAAATAACCTTCCAGATCATGTAAATAACCATTGGTTGGTTGCTGCTCCTTGTACAAAAAGCAACAGCTTTATTTAGAAAAATTCAAATTATTATTAATTATTTTATTTATCTGTGAATTCGAAAATAAAATCGTTTTTAATATGTGATGAAATCTTACTATTAAAAAAATATATTGAATTTATATGGCGACTTAAATTTCGAAGTATGAAGTTAAAATGTTAAATATTACGATAGCAAAAGTTTATATACAGCAATATGATTCAATGACTCTACAAAAGTAATTTGTTATATTAATAATAATAGCCCTCGGGTGTTGATTCAAACGACCTTGGTGTTGGTGACCTATATTAATACGTATACATTGCCTGTAGTATTCTTTGCCTATTGAATTGAAATATTCTTCAAGTATCAGGAACGCATGGATGCCTGCCATCTTAATGATCGCATCTGTATTCTTTACCTAAATTAAGTATCTACTGATATATTATTTATAACAGTACATTTTTAACGCAGCAGTAAAATATTTATTTTTGTGTAAGATTTAAGAAAGTTAGAGCTAATATCAATATTGCAAATTTAAAATTTTGTTTTGAAAGTTTCAGTTTCAATTTGAAAATGAAAGTTTAAACGGACCACCATAAAGAGTCTAGCCGGATAAGCTAGGTGGCAGACAGACTGACGGAATTGATAAACCTATATTTTCGTAATCTACATGATCTGAAACGTGAAAATCCGAAGAAATCTGGGAGGGTGATTTTTTCTCGAAGACATTACTTTCTTTCGGAATGCGAGGAAAGTAAAAAAAAATGATTCTTTTTTACCATTACCTTCTATAGAACAAATGATGAAAATGCAATATTTTTTTTGCCTAAATTTCAAATTTCCACTTTTCAGGACATCCTAAACCTATTTAAAAAAACATAAATTTTTTTTACGACTACTCTACTTCCACTACACTATGTGAATGTGCAACCAATAATGTAACAGATGGCAATAATATTTGGCATATAGTTAGCACAATTAGCAAGGAAAACACATATGATAGTTTTATTGAAAATTACACAGGGTGGTAATCCTAAGAAATAATTGAACTATGGTGAAAATTTGTAAAGGTACTTACGCAAGCCTTCCATATTTGTCACCTTTAATATAATATTGAATTTCTGCTGTCGGATGATCACTCTGTATATTTTTTTGATCAAGTTATCAGATTAATGATAACTACCTTCCTATTATTATTCTCATGCTTATGTCGTTTCGTAATTAATAATTTTTTAGAGTGACCGCCCTGTATAAATAATAATGGAAGTACTGTGTAAATACTATTACCGATATTTTAAAATATGTTTCCCAGAGCGCTTACCACGGCCAACACTAAAAAAAAAATAGTTCTGTTTATAATTGGTCATAAGCATCTACTATGTTTTCAATATACTTGTGACTAATCATAGGCATCCAATTTCATTAAACTTTCACTGCTGCGCTCGTTTCAACTAGGAGGGCTGCCTGTAGGGCCGCAGTCGCGGTAAACGCTCTCAGAAAAAATCTTCACACAGTTACTCGTTCGAGGCAACCATTTTTTTCTTTAAATTAAATTTAAAACTATAACCTATAAGTCAATAATAAATAAAGTCAGGCAAAGACAAAATAAAATACAAATATCAACGAAATTGTTATAACCAACTCCAAGGATTTATAACACTTATAGACAGAACTGAAATCCTAGAGAATTACATAAAAAATCAAATTTCAAATTAATATAATGGCCTTTAGACGCACTAAGACACATATAATACAACCTAATTAATCAAATCTCTATTTTTCATTTTTCTTAATTTTAATAAAGTGGATATCAATAGTAAACTTGTATCTGAGTTTAATAATATACATTAGGGAAGCAGACTTGGATTTACTTGCTAGTAGTATTTTCACAAGTATTAAAATTACCAACACCAATATAACATTAATATCCCTAAAATACAGCACATGATATAATAAAAAGTATTTAATATTAGCATACACAATTTAATCCAGATTTGATTTATTATTTATTTTGATTTAATGTACTCTAGACCACGCGCTACCATTTATATATAAATATTTTAATAATTTCTCTTTAGTTTATTTGCAAATAATATCCCTGGATATTCCATATGATTCAATAGCTTCTATAAATATTATTGTTTTTGATTGTTATTTATATCGCAAATTAATATTATTATTTACGCCGATTATTCCTGACTTCTGTTCAACATTATCCATACTGGGTGCCCAACAAGATATAAATTTGAAATTGCGGTACCGGATGTTTAGTGCAAGGACACAGTTCTTAACCAAACCAGACCCAAAAATATACTTCTGGTACAACCAGGAGTACTACTAACTTTTTCATTTTAAATAGCACCCTGTCTACATTTTATTCTTATCTAATAAAGGTTTCAGCTACACTTACCATAGTTTAATCAAAATAGAAAAAAAGAATCACCTTGAAGATGGAATTGCATATATGCATTCAGTTACAAAAATCATCTTCAAAGTTATAATATGTACTTTATAAATACATATAATATTTAACCGAACAAAATATTTTTTCATCCAAGCCAAATGATTGTCTGGTAATTTAATTAATTTATGAGTTTTTTTAAATAAATGTTTTATAAAAAATTAACGGTTTCAAAAGTTACTAAACTGATAGGGAGGTGGTGGCAATATGGGTGTATAATTAATTCGTGGCTGACAGCAACATGTGTTGAAATTTTTGATATAACGAATCAATCAAAGTTGGTGCTGAGCTTGGGGGCCGCTGATTTCTTAAATAAATGAATTTCAAAATTGTCAAAAAGGTATCTTATCTTTATTTTATCTTAGTTCGTTTCTGCAATTGCTATCAAATGTTCATTTATCAGTATTAATGATAACAAGCTAACCATTATACTCCCCGAACAAATTTACTAAAACTTTCACCTATACATTTTATGTGTAAAAATTATAATTCAGTGCAAAATGAGCTTGATATATTTAATTGTAGTCCTGCATCAATTAAAAGATTACTATGCGTATAACCCCATATCCCTTATTGCCGTTTCATGTTTTTTTTAGAGTTATGTGATGTGTATATATTATTTTAAGTCAGTTTTTTCTTAGTATTACATTTGTATTTTGTTTCTTCACAGTACGACATGTACTGTGAATTTGGTATATATAATACTTATACTGTTTGTGCTTACTAGTGTAACATTCCCACCCTTTAATTGGTTTTCTGTTGGGTGGTTGTATCTAAATAAATTATACTCTTCGCCGACTTACTACACTTGTTATATAATTGTTGCACACTCTGTAATATGCTCTTCGCAGTTCTTTTTGTAAATGATATTAGTTTCAAACATTTTTTGTTTAATTACAAAGCAAACATTTTTTTTTTCATTTTAAAAATTAATACATTTTTTATTTATTGATCGAAGTTGTTCAAAAACAATAATGTTCTTCCTCTAGCTGACACTAACTTACTTTCCAAATTTCACTACAATCGGACTTTTAGTTCTTAAGTTATCGTGCTTACAAGAAACGTGACGGACGGACGGACGGACAGACGGACAGATAGACAGACGGACAGACGGACGGACATTTTGAAAGTCGTTTCGATTACCAACACAGTGATATGATAATTTTTCCTCTACGACCAATATTACCGGTTTTAGAAATGTGCCGATCGAATGCAATATACTCTTCGTTTTGTATTTGCGAAGATTATAAAAATATAATTTGCAGATGCCCTAAGGTTCTTATGAAAATAACTGTTAAGTAGCAAAAAGGGCTCTATTCAATCATTTGTTCGTACATCTTTTTGTTTTTAATTTGCTCGTTTTTATTTCTAGAATTAGAATACAACAGTTGCATAAGTGTGTGATTTTTAGAAATATTCCTAATTTACTGAGAAAAATGAAAAAATAAATGAAAAGGATTATGACCACTTAAATTATTATAGAAAGTTATTTTTAGTGTGTTTACAAAAGCATCTTCTTAGCAATTATATTCTTCGACGTGTTTATGTCACTTCGAGTCAATAAATGATTATTAAAAGTAGAATTAGGAGACAGCTCAATCTAATTAATTTCACTGTTAAAATTGGTAAATTGACGCGAAATTGATTTTTTAACAAAAACAGTGGCCAATAGAGGGGACATACACCATCCTTAAGTGACCAATAGAGGGGGTATTTACCTTACAAATAATGACTAAAATCCTTCTGCATATAAAAGCGGACAACTGATTTTTGCAGCGACTACTTTCACATCTTACTTTCCTCATTTACCGAAGGAAAGTATTGTATTCGTGAAAAAATCAACCTCCGAGAGTTTTTCGGATTTCCACTTCGGATCATGTAGATTACGAAAATGAAACTCTTTCAAATCAGTAAGTTTGTCTGTCTGTCTATTAGTCCCTATATAGATCGATTTAGTTCCCGGTGAGACACCCTGTATAGTATTTCCCAAATATAATCCAGAAGTATAAAGAAATTCGCTGAAACGCTTGAAGCGCATACTGCATATCAATTTTCAGTTTATTTTCAAAAAAGATCATAAAGAAGGTGTTCGGCTTCTTTTATTATCTTCACAAAAAGAACAATGCCTAAGGAATCACTACTTCCACATCCAGATTTTCCATCCAAGTCTCTTTGAAGGAAAACATCTTGACTATATTTGCACTTTAGTATGTGGAAATAATTGGTCCTGGACTATTTGAGACAGATGTCATAATAAATTTGAAGTGTTGGTATTTAGCATATGCAGATGAAGTCTCTGGACTCTTATTAGCTTGCTCTACTTATTTTTCCCAATATACACCCATCCCCACCACTTCAACGGAATCAATCAGATGTCATTATAATACATAGGTGTACCAAACTTCATGTGAATATCTTAATTTTATTTTATGAACCCCTTTAATAATGAAGTGGAGGTGGCGCAGTGGTTGAAAAATGTTATAAAGCAATCTGAGAACTTGGCTTCTAGTATATACACCAAATCTCAAGTTTCTGTACTGTTATCAGCTTGTCTTGCAAATTTTCCTATATTTACCTATGGTTTACCCGCCACCCCTTCAACGGAAACATCTCAGAATATAATCTAGTTCTGGATGCCGTTTTGATAACATACGTGTACTGAATTTCAAGTGAATATCTCAATTTTATTTTATCAACAGCTTTAATAATGAAGTGGAGGTAGCCGGGGGTGGTTGAAAAATATTATAAAGAAAGAGATCTGAGGCCTTGGCTTCTAATATATACACCGAATCTCAAGTTTCTGTGCTTTTACCAACTTGCCTTACTCATTTTCCCCTATTTACCTATGCTTACCCCCCACCCCTTCAACGGAATCTTCTAAAAATATAATCTGGTTCTAGATGTCGTTATAATACATACGTGTACTAAATTTCAAGTGAATATCTCAATTTAATTTTATCAGCCCCTTTAGTAATGGAGTGGGGGTGGTGAGAGGTTGAAAAATGTTATAGAAAAATCTGAGGTCTTGACTTACAGTACATACACTAGATCCCAAGTTTCTGTACTCTTACCAGCTTGCTTTATTTATTTTCCCACATTTTCCCTTATTTAGCCCCCAACCCTTCAACGGAATCATCTCAAAATATAATCTAGTTACAGATGTCGTTATAATACATACATGTACCAAATTCCAAGTGAATTTCTATTTTATTTTAGCAACCCTTTTAATAATGGAGTGGGAGAGGTGGAGGGATGGAAAATATTATAAAACAACCTGAGGCCTTGACTTCCATTATACATACCAAGTACCAAATTCTTTTACTTTTGCCAGCTTGCTTTACTTATTTTCCCCTATTTACCCCAACCCTTCACCGGATAAGTTCAAAGGACAATCCAGTTCCAGATCTCATTATGATACATACGTGTACAAAATTCAATATATTAAACCGTTCCAGAGAAACCCTGCGCACACAGAAAGTTACAGTCAGACAGACAGAAAATTTTTTTCGCTCAAATATAAAAAACTCGATGTTGCAAGACGTTATAAACCTATTTCAATAAGAAATATTATTGATTTTTTTTACGATTACTTCCACTACACTACGTGGATGTGGAAGTAATTGCCATACATATTTTCTAACTAACTAATTAACCTATGTTATAATTGGTTAAAATTTGTCCTATTATCTAGATTTTCATGTCGTCAGTTTGTATCGATGAATTGAAGTATTTTGTTTAAAGTAAATTTTGTTTGCGCTTTGGAACCTGCGGGGTTACTTCGAAGATCCACCTGAAGGCAGCATTAAATTCATCCTTATCATGTTGAAGGCAACCCAAGTGAACGGTTTCCGGTGTTTTACAGCAATATTAGAAAACACGATATCATGTTTTTTTTAATTATTATCGAATATCGATTAAGTCTTTCGACGAATTGCTGGAAATTTTGAGACCACACATGACCAAAAATGAACTGCAAAAATTAATAAAACTGCAAGTACACATAAACCGATCCGCACAGTATGAACGCTCGCTCAGGAATGCACGCAACCGAAATACGCATAGTGTGGACCCTGCTTTAATTAAATAACGGTATATTCATGACCTCCAAATAGGTTATTAATTTTTTGTCAACCCAATGGAAATGGAAATGTCAATTAAAATGTATCCAGTACAAACTTAATTAATATCGTATTCTCGAGAAACTAACCTACCCAAGCAGGAATTTCTCAGGTGTTAATTAATGCATGTATTTTAGAAGTTCAGGTTGAATATTTTCATAGCAAACTAACACCTAAAAGTTACCTATTTGATATTTTCATTTCTATATGCTCTCTATTCAAAACTTTGGAATTACTAAATCTATTCTACGTTTTAGTTATAACTTCCAAAACTTTCTAGGTTTATTCCTCATTTACAATCCTTGTAGGTAAATTTAGTTGGGTTTTCAGTTCATTCTATAGTGGTTTACCGACCTTTCGAAATTATCAGCTTACAAACAGTTTTCGTCATATTAATTATGGAAAGCTGGGATGCAAAATTAGTTGTTTCTCCTATGGTAATACGATGATTTCTGATGCCGAATACCACGATAGAAATTTAAAGGAACATGTTTTACTTTCATATTTAATAAATAAAATGAGTATGAAATGTTTATTCATTACTAAAAAGTTAAAAATTACATACTTTAAATGGATAAATTTTTTATAGCAGTGTAATCGCTACGTCGTATCACGTTGTTGTAAATTATTCTCATTTGGTTTATAGTTTATAATATTGTTCTGTAAATAATATGTTTGATAAACATAATTAAATTTAAAAGCTGTGGATAGACAAATGCTGTCAATTTCACAGCTTTTATTTATTTTGTACAGGCACAAACACATGGTGTATCACAGTGCGTTCTTATTTAAAAAATCTTATTTTTTATCAAAAAAAAAAACAACGATTGAGTATAAAAGTTGCTACAATGACTAACGTGGATTTTCGACACATTCAGCATTTACAACTAGCTTTTCGCTAATGACGTGAATTCACTCAATTTTGACATTTTTACTGAAACGTTTCTTCCGAACGCAGTAGCCATAGTATGTAATTGCGTAGATTTTTGTCTGCTACCTGATAATGAACATAATGAGCCAATCTGAAGCTTTTCTCGATGATATAAGCAAGAAGCCAACTGGCTATAGGGCCAAATAATCTGAAGATCTAATTTGTACATAGATGGAACGGCAGCTAATTAAATCTGGATATATTTTTGTTATAAATTATTTGTCTTACGCAATTGGTACTTTTCGATATATCTTTATCTTTTAATAATTTAATAATTTAATAATTTCTCATGGGTCATCTTCTACGCAGAACACTGTCAGATGATTAAGATATGTAATAAGCCATTAAAGGAAATATTACAAAGTTGTTTATGCCTGCAGATAAATTTACGTTGATCATATTTTTCCCACTATCCCACCACTCTCCCATTTCTCCTGCCTTCCCAATATCTTCCCCTAGTACCATACCTGCCTTTTTTCGCCATATTTTCATCTTCCCCTCCTTCCTGCCATTTTCCTCGCCATCTTCACACATTTGCCTTTATCCTGCATATCCCCTAACTTCCCCATCTCTTTCTTCCTTACATTCCGCCTCTCTTCCCTCACCATTCTTTGCTTCTTCATCGCCTTCTTCCACTATTTCACTATATTCTTCTACTTTCCGACCCTTATCCCCACTTTCCCTAATTTCTCCATTTCACCACTTGCTCGCGTCTCCACCATATGCCTCGAGCCACCACCTGTCTTCAGTTTTTCCATTTTTCAAACCGTCTTCCCGCATTGGTACTATCTTCACCTATCTTCCCCACCTTTCCCCACTTATGTTCTTCCTTACGTTCTCCGGTCCTGTCACCGGCTTTCCCTACCTTGTCATCATCTCGGATTTAAAACGTGTTGAGTTGTTTTTAAGTCATAGTGGAACAGAATTTATATGAATGAACGCCACAGGTAATATGACCTCCTTTATCCTTAAAGGCTCTGAAAGAGCCGTCCTTGCGCGGGAAGGGCTACACAGTTAGTGACAAAGGACGCACCCAATATCAGAGTATAATAGGTTTAATTACTTTTCCCAAAAAATATCCTTGTGCCACCCATGGTCGGGAATCGAATCCAAGACTCCTGGCTGAGAGTCAAGTGTGTTTGCCTCTCAAATAAGCAGTCATATATTTGATTCGAAAATTAACGTTCTGACTCCGATGTTCTATTTTTGAATGATTGTCAATCAGTGCTTTTTTATATCTACAGAGAACCATGTCTATTACTTATATATTTACTCATAAAGAATAATATGGTGGAGGTATTATACCGGGAGAGGGCTGGTGCGACGTTGCTTCTTACGTACGTTTCTACAAGCACCAAAACATCTAAACACAGCACTCGAATACTAATATTCAACGCACCTTTCATCAACCACATTGGCATTATCGGGATATTATTACAATCTTGCAAAAATATCGGTTTTGAGTTTTGTTGGATTTACACATTTTCTAGTTACCTGAATCCAAAAACTGGTTTTAATAATACGTCTGTCTCTGACCGCGTCTAGAGCCTAGCCCACTGGGTAGACTTATATGTTTGCATATGATCACAAATCGAAATGAAATCGCAAAATCAGTCCAAGTTCAAATATGGAGGAAGTGGACCCCTAAAAATCTGCAAAAGAGAAGTAGAAAATTGTAAAATAATTTCGATTAAAATTACAAGGATATTCCTTTAGCAACAGTCAGGGTTCACAGTCGGTGCCCTATAGTGCCCTATAGTGCCCTTTTCTTAAATGGGTGCCCTAAAAGTACCCTAAAACTAAAATTAGTGCCCTAAAGTGCCCTAGTTTATTACAATATTAATTCAAATTACCCGCGTATTTCATGGGCGAGCTTCTCTATTTCAGCTGACGCAATGATGTAAGCATACTTGAGTAGTTAGGCGCGCGGCGGTCCTCTCCTCATATTTCAAATCGCCCGCGTGTTCCATTTCGGTTGGTAATATCTCACGTGCGCCTGCTACAGCCTGTATGCGTATTAACTATGTTGTTGATAAAAGAAAGGTAAGGGTTAAAATGAGACAGCAAACATTAAAACATTTATTTTGAGTTGGCATTTGGCATACCGGTTCCATTTTATTTTAACTATTTTATAACTTCAAATCCAAATCATATTGGCATATTGTTTACTAGTGTTTAGTGTTTAAGTTGCGAATTGAATTGTGATTCATTGGAATAAATATATATTATTATCTGAACTGACTAATGTGACTGAACTAATGTTAATGTGACATAAGTACTTAAGTAAATAAAATTAAGGTAGGTACCTAGATATGTAGGAACTTTAAAAGTAAAGTATTATTTAGAAGATCCAAATAATATAATTATTTTCTTATTTTTACAGAATCCCGAATACGAAATACCTACTTGGATTGTTTGTAAAATCGCAATACAATGTCAAAAAAAGTAAAATTTCAAGAGAGGTGGCTGGACTGCGAAGACAGTAACAAAATTTTAATAAAAGAATGGGCAATAAAAAAACAAAATGATGAATATTCTTGTCTTTGCCACATTTGTAATACAACTGTTTCATCATGTAAAGGCTTGCAAAGTCTTTTGCAACATTCCCGGACAGTAAAACATAAGAAGGCGGATTATTTATCAAGACTTAACAATCAACTATTATTAACACCAACACCGATTAATAAGGACTGGAACCAACAAAAACACCAGAGCGTCATATCAATTTTCAACCCTAGGGACATTGCATCGAAAGCAGAATTACTGTATGTAATAAAAAATATAATAAGTGATAGTTCAGTAAATTCATGTGAGGGAGTGCGAGAGTTGTTTGTAGCTATGTTTCCAGGAGCTGTCCCAGATTCATTTAGTTTATCGCCAAGTAAAGTGAGATATTTAATTACAGAGGCTCTAGGCCCGTATTTTAAAAATATAATAATGAATGATCTTAAAAGTAGTCCGTACTTTACACTTCAGTATGACGAAACAAGTAACGTGGCAAGCAAAAAGGAATTGCAAATAAATGTAATATATTGGTCTAATACTGAAAAATGTGTCACCAATAAACATTTAATAACTTATTTCCTTGGTAAGGCAGATGGTGATACTCTCTTTGGTTTCTTGATAAAAGCGTTGGATTTTCATAATTTATTATTAAAAAATGTTCTTATGGTTGCTTGTGATGGGCCTAATGTAAATAAAAAAGTTTTGAGATTATTTAAAGAGAAAAATAAAGAACAAAATAACAAAGCTATGGTTGACATCGGATCATGTCCCTTGCATACAGTGCATAATGCATTCCTGAAAGGGTTAGGATGTTTAGAGGTGGACGTGTCTGATTTTATCATTAAAATATATTATTATTTTCATAAAAGAGATCTGAGGGTTGAAAACTTTGAAAAAATTCAACTCAAACAAAATTTGCCCGGGCACAAATTTATTAAACATGTATCCACCCGTTGGCTCACAATAGGCCCAGCAGCCGCCAGGATTTTGGAACAGCTCCCTGCAATCGAGGAATATTTCCTACAATATATTCCAAAAAAAGAAGCTTCTGCATTAACTAAGCAAACATATAAAGATATTGTTTCGTACTTAAAAACTAAAACGACGATCAAAGCGGTACTTGCGTTTGTGGTATATACAGCTGATATTTTCACTAGCGAGTTTTCATTAATAATGCAAAAGCAGGAACCACTTATACATGTTTTATATAAGCAGCTGGAAAAAGTTGTAAATATTTTGCTTGGTAATATATTGACACCCGCAGATTTGAAAGATATTAAAATAGATTACTGTGCTATTGAAGAATTTTTCAATAAAACCAATTTTTTTTTACCAATAAACGATATTTATATTGGCGAAATGGCTAAAAACGAATTACAAAAGCTTACAGAGAGAGACAAAATATATTTCATGACCAATGTAAAAAAGTTTTATATTTGTGCCATCAAACATATTTGTAATAAAGCATTGAATTGTAAGTATTTAAAATATTTTGATTGTGTTGCACCAAATGTAATAAAAAGTTCTCATAGCTTCAGATATTTGGCTAAAATCGTAAATATATTACCAATAGAAGTTGATCTTGACAAACTATCAATAGAATGGAAATTACTGCAAATCGATAAAGATATTACTTTTGAGGGTGGTAAACAAAGAATAGATCATTTTTGGAATAACATTTTCGAACTAAAATCTTTGGCAAATCATGAAACGCCTAGATATCCACTTATAAAAAAAGTTGTTGTGGGTATTTTATGCCTTTCACATGGAAGTGCTGACGTAGAAAGAGGTTTCTCTAGGTCAGGTAGATTAATGACTGAAGATAGGTCCAGGATGTCAGAAAAGATGTTAAACTGCAAATTAGCTGTTGTTGACACTTTAAAGCAATATAATAATAAAGTTCATTTGGTACCAATTACTAAAGAATTATTAAATCTTGCTAAAAATGCGCATAGCGCATACAATTTGTATTTAGAAGAATTAAAACAAGCAGAACAAAAAAGATTAGAGGAGGAGGCAGAAAGAGACAAACTTAAACGTGAACAAGAATCTTTATTACGGACAATAAGAGAAGATAAAGAAATCATTTCTAATTTGGAAAATAATTTGAAAATGGCAATTTCTGCTCATGTGAGTGCTGTAAAAACTGCCAACATAATGCAAGGCGAAGTTAACAAGCTCTTAAAAGATGCCGCAGAGAAAAAAGATATAAATAAGACCACTATTGCTAATGAAATGTTTAGTGGTCTTCAAAGATTAAGGGAAGCAGAAAAAAAGAAAAGAACTGAAGTAGACAAACTTAGAACTAAAATTGAAAAAAGAAAAAATGATGTCATATATAAAATGTCAAAAAGACAAAAAATAGCTAATTAAATTAAATATAATACTTTTATAATTTTTTTATAAGCAACGTTTATGTTTTATTTTATGTTTGAACATAATATTAGTGTTCTCTTATTTATATTATATAAGTTCCTATTTCCATTACCAAAAGTTGGGAAACTATACTTCTGATAATACACAATTCTCATTTCAGACAACTAAGTACCAAATGTTAAGAATTAAATATTTATTTTGATTAAATAAGTACTTAAGTAGTTGGTTAGAGTGTAGGTATTTCCTAAAATAATTTTGTTTATTTATTTTATATTTTATTTAAATTTTATTAATAAAACTGTTTTTATAACGAGTTTTACTAAGTATTATTTTTTTTCTCTAAATACCTGATAAAAAAATTGCTGGCCACGTCCCTTTTTATAAAACCTTTTTGAAGGGGCTTTCTTTAGGTCGCTTTGCTCTCAGCTCGAGTTAAGGTCACGTAATAAAAAAAACTTTGGCTACTCCTCTTTACCAACAAAATTATTTTCATGCGACTTGCCTTTTTAAGGTTGTTTCGCTCTCTGCTCGCATGAAAGGGCTGCCAGTATAGTGCCCTATAAGTGCCCTATTTTGCAAAAAAAGTGCCCTATTGTACCCTATATTTTTTTACTTATGTACTGTGAACCCTGAACAGTATGAGACGGTATCACTAGTTCATCTTAGAAAATGGAGGTTGTGGGGGTTAAAGTTTCAAAAATAAAAGAAATTGTATTTGTAACACATTAATGTTCTTCTAGTACTATTAATAAATTCTATAAAAACTTACATTTTTGAGTTTGGATTCAATTATTATTGAAAAAAGTGGCATAATTTCTTATAGCGAGCACTGTATACAGTTGGCTTGAGTGTTCCTAACATGACTTATCACAGTCTGTTCAGGACTCGATTTCCACCTCCGGCAGATTTCAATGTCCATGGGACTGTTTGTGTGTCTGCGTTTTTCTACCTGATAATTCTGAATTTGTGTTATTTGTATCCAACATTCCAGTTAAGTAGAATTTATTGAGCTATTGTTTTAAATGGCAAATATATTTTGAAAATTTCGTTTTTGAATAAACGAAATTTGGCAACACTGCGAGCTAACGTGCAAAGGCAATCATTAGGTAATTTACAATACAAGTGTAAATATTTAAATAATAGACATTAACAATAAATATCACAGTATTCATTTTAATTCATTTAAATATACAGTCCATTGTAAACAAACAAAATGAAAAAATACCATATCCACGATAGCTCTAAACTATTTACGAGCAACCGATAAAATATTTGTTTCTATGTATTTTCATCAGAAATTCAAAATAATCATATTAACCAATTTCAAAATGTTTCATTTTATACATATCAATATCATTCATTATAATGCTTTTACTTTGCAAAATGCATTGTTATATTTTAGTTATAAAATTTAATTTGTATATTTTCAATGAGCGTTTGATTATTAAATATGATGTGACTGTTGTGTTAAATTACCTGGTTTTTACGTGGCTTTATTTAAGGGAGAGTAATAAAGCAGATGGAGCGAGATATTGTTAATAGTTATAGTTAGCTGAAAATTTTCTTCTGCAATCCTGTAGTAATCATTTATTTACAAGAACCTATTTTTTCAGCCAATTTTTCAAGAATTACTAATCACCATTTCAGTATAAAACTCTTTCAATTGATGATGCCACTGCATAAAAAAGGGAACCTGATAACATTTACGTATTTAATAATCTAGGACTCAAAAGGTTTGAATAATAAATGAAAAATAAATTCAAGTAGCTCGTACATTTCCCTCAGAATCCCATTGCCCAAATTGCAACACCACATAATAAGCAGTTTTTACTATAAACAATAATTGTTACGTGCTTCTGTTGAAAATGAGAATTTTAATTCTAAACCTATATCACAAGAAGCTCGTTAAAGAAATTAAAGGATCCAAACTGAAATAAAAAGTCCAAGGATACTTGTTTTTATTGATTACCTAATATTTTAATTTAAAGTTTGCGGTTTATCTTTAAAAAAATTAGAAAAAGTTATTTACAAATATTTGCTTGTGATTTGCATAGCAATGTAAGTTGACAAAAAATATTTTATATCTTACAAAATTACTGCAAATAAAATGATGTCGGGAATAATAATTGTTATAGTTATGACATTACTTTAGAGGTTTGTTCTAACACGCACTTTGATCGTCCGTTGAACGGTCAAATGGAGCCGCCCAGTTATGGCATGAATATGTTACAGCGATAGATAGTTAGATAGATGACTGAGCGACTGCTTTCAACCGTTCAGTGGACGAGCAAACTGCGTGTTGGAACAAACCTTTAGATATTTGACAAGTTAACGTGGGATTTTATACCACTGTTACGCATTATACCCCCCTGAGATCTGGCGAGTGATACGCCCATGATACTAATAGCTGAAATTAGGTACCAATGGCTAGGCAACCAGTAATACACACCATCTCTTCTGGAAGCCTGTAAATGGCTCTAGAGTTATATTGTTCTGGAATTGGAAATCTCTAGACGGATCTAGAGGCAATTTTAGGATATATAAGGCGAAGTCGACGGCGGAGAGAGAAGTTTTATTAAAGTGAAGTTTGGTGGCGAAAAGTGAGGTTATAAATCCGAAGTGTAAATATAAACACTGTAAAAGTTAGTTTAGAAGTATTGTGTAGTCAGTAAATTATTAAATAAAGTGTTAGTGGTTGCCCTTTGTTAAAATTATTTGAAAATCACGAATTCATACAGGGTATTTCCTGTGGGCGGAAACGCGTAACACTATCATATTTTCTGTCATTTTGTAATAGATTAAATTGATGAAACCACAACGAATTTTATTGTAGAGAAAATACACGTTTCAAATGTAGAAAATGTAGAAAAAATTATGACAATCAATCATCTTTACTTTTTTGCGAGTGCTCAGTGGTCTAGAAAATTTTTCTGGTTCAAAATTGTCCAGAGCCCTTATTTTGCAACCGATTGGATATTTTGTTAAAAAAACATTCGTGATTTAATTACGAAAAAATCTATTATTTTGAAATATGAAAACGTGACGACGGTTAATGTGCCTATATGGCCATTTCCTATAAAAATCTTACAGAAACATATTTTATTAACCAATTTACATAAATCTTGCTACTCGGGGCTTTTAGAGGTCGCTGATCACGAATCTAATTTCCAAATGGTCGTGAACCGACCCGCAAGATGGCGGAATCAATATGGCGACTAGTCTGCTAAGAAATGATAAAATAAATATTTTCGTTGAATTTAATACTGACAGGTTTCAAATATTGCTGAGCACTATATTTAAATTTAAACTGTCTCAGTTTTTAGTTTCTTTAGTTTCAGTAAGGAATTCAAGATGGCGGATCCAAAATGGAAATAAAAAAAATAATTAAATGCATTATTCTAAGTGGGCTACTTTTAAGCATGATTGTATTTATTAACTATCGATCATAAATATGCGATTCAGTCCTCCATTAATGTTGTGGATTACATAACCTAATATAAGTAATATAATAATAATAATAATAATAATAATAATATTAATAACAATAAATTGCCTTTATTCAGTATTACAATATATAATACCAAGGGCGAAGTCTACTTAACATGTTTTCATCAGTTAATAATATAATTGGTATCTAACACAAAGGTTTTAAGTTTTTTGTGTTAGATACTTATTGTATTAGTAAGATACATTAACCGTTTTCATAATTCAAAAATCGGCCATGACAGATTATTTCGTAATTAAATCACGGATATTTAAAAAAATACGATAAAACTTTTTTCTGTACCACTGTGCGGTGGGTGTGTTCAAACCTGTTATTGAATATGCCAGCCCTCCTATTCAAAGGTTTGCAGCCTTAGAATTAGATTTCTTTCACTACAGAAAGACTTGCCTTTGCAGTCACAGCCATATATTACCAGTGTAGACAAACAGCTAGGACGATTTGCAGGTGCCAAGTAATGGTTATTTTTTGTATTATTTATTTTGGTTGAAAGATTGTTGAAAATTAGTACACTCCTCTATTCCTTTCTAGCACATTTTAACAAACATATCTCCTTTTAATAATATTGGGGTATCATTTCTGCAATGTACTTAGTTTTCAGATGTATCTTGTGTATTTGTGCTATAGAATAAAAAATATCCTATTGAAACATTTTTTAGGGATTTTTTTTTTTTTAATATAGCAAAATATTCAACTTACGGTTTTTATCGATATTGTTCTATTTTAAAAGCTTTTGTTCACGACTATTAAATAATGTACTCAATATGTATGTGTTTCCTTAAGGATAATGCTATCCATTATTCTCTGCAGTGAATAATGATTTCATTATTCACTGATTGCAGTGAATAATGAGGACAGTCAATTGTTTGCAAGAAATGACATTAGTGGCTTTTTACTAACAATTTAAAATGTCAAAATTGTAGTAACCAAAACACAAGTGTTGTCTCTCTAAGTTTTCTAGGAAGCACTCAAATGCCGAAAAGGTATTTTAATAAACACTCGAAAACTACATTAGTAAGTTCTTTTCAAAGCATCACCTATTTCTATTAGCAACACGCGGAAATCCCCAACATTGTTTTTGAAACCATTTACCTACATGTCTACAAACTGTATTATTTTATTAGTAAGCCATGATGTGTCAAAACGTAAATTGATTTGAAACTTCAAAATTTGTGCGATTTCGACGCCAACGTTATTTGCAATAATTTTACATTTTAGGTACTCAAAAAGGGTAATATAATTAAACAAATCGGTACTGACAGTGAAAACTAGATTTCAAAGATACCGCCAGAGATAAAGGAAGCTGCAGAAATCGCCTCATGAAACTTGTGGCCCGAAAAAATCGAGAAAATTATATATGATGTCTGATGACATATGAATTTTTCCTAAATAGGAGACACTGAATGAAGATGACTTAAATAAATATTAAATATTTAATAGTCGTGGACAAAGTATAGTATTCTACTCGCATACAATGGCTATTATTCACTCTGGTGATTTGCGACACTCGCCTGCGGCTCGTGTCTTAAACTTCACCCTCGTGAATAATAGCCATCATTATATGCTCGTTGAATAATATACTATTATTTAACTTGCAATGTTAGTATGTTAGTTTGTTTATGTCAAATCTTGCAAGCTGAATTAGAACCACTTCCTCTTACCCTACGAAGTTGAAATTTTACGCGTTGATTCAGTTTCGATGACAATGCTTTTTTATTATAGGCATGACCTGATTCTACAGTCAAGATATACAATGTGGTCGATTAAGTGTGCAACAAATAAAAAAAAAATTTTAGTTGCACAACCAAAGTTTAAATACCGCCAAAAGTTATTGCATGTCCGATAATCATTCCAGGTGCACTTAGAATGGCTTCAAGTTAAATAGTATACACGGTAGGGCAAAAAATATGAAAATCGTTCAAGAGTAAAGTGCGTTTATGTAGAAAAAAAAATATATGAAAAAATATTTTTCAGAAAAAGCTTTTATTTTAAAAAACTGTACTAAAAAGTAAAAAATATTGTTTTAAAATTCATACACCTGGAAACCAAAATCTTTGGGGGCGGTCAATTGAGCAAGGTAACTTTGCAATAGTGCTATATGACCGCCCCCAAAGCCTTTGGTTTTCTGGTGTATGAATTTAAAAAAATGTGTTTTCTACTTTTTAATAGTTTTTTTAAATTGAAGCTTTTTCTTAAAAATATTTTTTTATATAATTTTTATTTTTGTTTTTCAACGTATTTGTATTGATACTGGCGTAGCATTGCAAACTTTACTAAATACCTGTCTTTTACAATTGTTACAAGTACGTGTATCAAGCGAATATTTTGTTTATCGATTACTTACCACTTAGTGAATACAAAATGCAATTGACATACATCTGGGTTAGTAGAGGACCAGCAACAGACATTCAACCTGCAAGCCATGTCACTGGACATCCAGTGCCGGACTGACAATGGTAGCGTGGTGGCGATTGCCATAACGCCCCCGATCCAAGAAGTCCCCTCGATTCCACAATGTGCTCTTTTGTAAGTATTTCAAGATTGGGTGCATACAAAAATCCGTATAATTTATAATTTTAAACATTTCAAAATTGAAAAACATAAATATAACTTATTGAGGACCTTCGTGGATATGTGACTGCCCTCTCCGCCCCTCGGTACAAATCACCACAACCACCAATAAGTGTCAGTCCGCCACTGTTGTCATCACAAGAAGTATCAAGCTAATTTTCTTGTTTTCGATTAATTATCGCTTAGTTATACAAAAATATGATAGGCATACATCCCGATTAGTAGGGGTCCAGGGCAAGCATTCCGATTAGTGAAAGTACTGCGACAGGCATTTTGGACCTGCAAAGTATTTACTTTTAAACCATGTCTAAAACATATCTAGCTAAAGATATTTTCAGCGAAGCAGACACAGTCAAATTCTTGGGAATTCACATAGATAAAAAGCCAAATTCTAAAAATCACATTGGCAAGTTAGGTATGTATGTAATAAACTATCAGGAACTATTTTTCTATTGAGAAAACTTTCACTATACGCAACATCAGTTTGTAGAGTAGCATATATGAGATTATTTCAATCCCAACTTTCATATGGAAATATTCTATGGGGTAACTCTACTGACTGGTTGCGAGTATTTGTGCTACAATGACATTAAGGGTAATCCTCAATAAAGTTAGTCGTGAATTATATAGACCTATCTTTCGTGAAATGCAAATTGACATTTCCAGAACTTTATATTTATCACTGTCTAATTTACGTAAAAGAAAATCAACTATATTTTAATAAGCATACTAAACTACATAACTACTGTACCAGATGTCAAAGCAATATTATGTTGCCACAACATAGATTGCATATTATCCAAAACTATAATTATACTGTTTTTAAGCTATACAACTGCCTACCTATTATAATTGGAAACCAAAGGACCACTCAGTTCAAGACGAAGGTTAAATATATTTTAATTCAAATATCCCCTTACTGCCTCGACGAATTTTACAATGCTTCTTTTCAAAATCTATAGCTGTTCATATACCAAATCTACTTTGTGCATTCGAACTTAAAATAATTTTAAACTGCATGTACTTTTTATATGTATGTATTTATTATCGTATGTTATATGTATGTTGTGGTGTACATAAGTGTGTATTCAGCAAATAAAATATTTTATTATTATTACTATTTAAATGTTGTTTAATTTGAAAATCAAGTTTACACCATTGAGAAAAATGCTCACTTTTGTATGGTGTATGGTAAGTCACCCTGTATACGTATATACATGTAGAAAACAAAATAAATATTTTGTTACGTAAATCCAGAGGAATAACATATCTGTGGGGTTCACCACCCTTGGAGAAATAAAGCCGTAAATCACAAAGTTATGTTCTGTATCTGAGAAATCACTCCAATTAATGAAGTTGCCGGGGAATCATAGATATAGATTTTTATTACGTGCTCACATTGATAGAACAAACATTAGCGGACGTATTCGAAATAGGGTCGCAGTCAGTAAAACTCAGTAATGTGGTCATTAGACACAGACAGTGTCTCGTTACTTGATATGAAAGCGCAAGATATCCAATCGCACTTTTTTGCTCAAGCTCGGCTGTAAACCTGTCAGTGCTACATTTTCCAGTTCCCGTCGATGTTTACTTAGATACTTTATTGTATAAAATGATCAGTTTTAAAAAACCCAATGAGGGTACTCAATTTTTAAGATCTTGGTGTACACAAGAGCTTCTTTTTATAAAGCCTAGAGATGCTAGTCGCCCTTTGCAATCGTGATGGCAGTTATAAAGAAGATTACCGGGGGTGTATTTTCTAGAGATAATAGGAACGCATACAATTTATGACGCCAAAAACTGAAAAGAAACGAAATAGAAATTGTCCTTTATCACGATGTTAAAAATTAATGATGATATTAGGATGAAATTATGATGGATATAACACTTTCAATTGCCATTTTCTCAAAAACTGCCAAAGATAGATATAGGGTGCACTACATGTTTTATACCCAGAATTTCTTAGAAAATCTAAATTTTGAACAATATACAAGGTGTTCTAAAGTTTATACTGTTTCCGGTTAAACCGAAAATGTAAATCAGAAGTTAGAGCAATCAAAATGTGCAACTGATTCAATTGAACAACTTCCCAAAATTTGAAATCAATACCTCTGTTTATTAGATTGTTATATGCTGGCTAGTAATATAGTAGTATACGGTATGCTATATTTTATCATAATTTTAGAGTAACTCAGGGAATAAAGACAAGAAAAAGTCAAACTTCGGAAAAATTCCCGGAAAGCTAGATTTTCGTATGAACCTTCCTTTTGTGGTTCTAAATAGTATCCCAAAAGTGACCATCGATATGTGTGCCGCCGAAAATGATACTCGTGGTCAAAGGTCACAAGAAGTGGTTTTTCGCGAAAATCTCGTTAACGGTCACTTTTATAAAAAAATATAATATTTATAGAATTTGTAGCCTAGGAAATTGCCTACAAATAACATAGTATTACTTTTTTTCGTAAGATTAATGGTTCTCGAGAAAATTCGATTAAAAAAATTGTAACGTAGGCTACACGAAGACGAATGATGTACTCCGAAACATTCTCGTTTCTCGTTTGTCACACGACCTTGTGGGACATCTGCTCCCCTCTCTTTTGTCAGAGTATAAATTTGTTTATAAATGAATTATTTTTCTTTTTATTATTTTATAGTTGTCTTTATAATTTTTATTTATAAATAATCATTTTTCAAATAAAAAAAACATAAACGTTACAATTTTCTTGAGAACCGTTGGTCTTACGAAAAAAAGTAATACAATGTTTTTTGTAGACAATTTCCTAAATTTCTTGTGACGTTTGACACCGAGTAACATTTTTAGTGGCACACATATCGATGGCGACTATTGAGATGTTGTTTAGAACTACAAAAGGAAGATTCATGCAAAAATCCAGCTTTCTCCTATTTTTTCAACACTGCAATGTCTCTATTCCTTGTACTAAAGAACATTTAAGTAGGGATATTACTTCCCTTGCTTTTTTTACTTTGTAATCATGAAAAGTGACTCTCCAAGATTCCTTCGATGTTTCACAGAAAAAAAGATTTGACGGATGATTGACGCTACTACCGGTGAAAAAATGGAATATAATGTTAGTGAAAAAAAATACAGCATGGTTACTTAAAAGAAAATACTAGAATGTTCAAGATATATTTATATTATTTCTTCAATTTGTTAAACTTTAACCCACCCTTTCTATGAAACTATTTATTTTAAGGAGACCTGCTCCATCTGATTTTTTAATAACTAACCGTATTTTTTCTAGTTAGCTAATAGATAGGTGAAGATATGTTGTTTTTGTCAGTCAATGTCAAATATAATTATTTCTTACTTATTCATAGAAATTGTCTTGGTTTTGCATGAAACATCTTTATGAGTAGATTTGTGTCTTTCTGATGAACTCCAAAATAAAGGCAAAAAAACGTTTCAAAGGCATTTCCAAGAAACAGATTGATAGATTTCATGAATATGTAATCCATTAGAATGAAACATTTTTAAGACAAAGTAGGCAAATAGATTCATTTTAGGTCTTTGTTCTCATTTTTAACTGAGTTTTCATGACCGTAGGGGGTTATGTAGATACTAGTTTAATCTGCATGGCCGTAGGGGACTGCTGTGGATGCTAGTGTTAGAATTAGAATTTTCAAATAAGAAATTAGTCAAATTCATTTTAGGATTTTAATTTGCTAGTATAACCAGAATGCAGGTTATCGAAAGAATGCAAAGATTTCATTAATATTTTTACACATAGTTTTTCTTTTAGTTCTAATAGATATTTTTTCTACTATTTCTATAAAGAATATGTTTCAACTAACCGTATTTTGACTTCCTTGGCATATTCGTTATAGTCTCGAAGGTATATCGCGAACAGGATAGCAGGCACAGTTTTCAGCTTTTATTATTGATTTCTCTGAATTTTGTACTACAAAATGAAATTTTGAAAATTTGCGTCAATTTGTGACCTATATGCAATGTGAATACCTGTTTCTAATTAACTCATTTAAAATCGTTAGAAATTGACGTGTTCACTTATGTCAAGATTCATGTGTCAGATTTTCAACATTCAATCTATAACCAAAGAATGTTGAGAAAAGAGGAATATATTTTTGCCTATAAAGTTAAAGTAAACTTCATATTTCTAAGTCAAATAAAAAATTCCCGACAAAGGAGACACCCAACGGCGCGAGACACCCAAAAAAAGCCATAAAACTCGGCCATAAAAGTGCTTGCCCTTTTACAGCATTATGTATGTGTGTAAAAAATTAAGTAAACAGTAGTGACCGTTAGATCGTAAAATATTTTAGGAGTGGCGTAATTATTAGAAATTATAACTGATACTGGCGAGTTTCCCTTAATTTCTTATTTTAATCCATGCCCCGCTCTATCCTAGTGGTAATAGGCGGCAAAGCTTTGAAATTTTTTTATCTGACTTAGAAATATGAAGTTTACTTTAAAAATCCAATTTTTAATGAAATGGGTTTTTCAGTCACTGACATATTAAGCAGATAAATTGACCGGGTATACTTATGCAATGCTGCTATCTAGCCTCTAGGCTATATAAAAACACCAATATATTTCCTACAACATCAGTTAAATTTACGACCACATTAAAGTTAATAAGATTAGAGTATGTCGAACCTTAATTAATTCAGTGTACTTATTGTACACCATTGCCTTGATTAATGTTATAATTAAAACTTAGTTCGGGCCTAAATGTGGACTTTGTTGGTACAGTGGCTACTTTGTTAGATTAATTAATTTGTCTATAATTCAAAGTGTGGACTTGAATGCAGGATAAGTTGCGAAATTAAACAAAGAGACATGATAAGGAGAGGTCCAGGACCATGAAACAGATTATAATGCAGGAAATCTTGCAATACGGTTTGTAAGTGTAAACAACCTGGAAAATCGGGTGCTCTTGACCATAAAAATCCTTCTACCGTTTACAGTAGATCCTCAGAAAATGATGTCACATCTAATAAGAGAGATATTATGTAGGAGCGCTGTGCGCCACAATGGCACATACAATTTTAAATATTATTAAATATACAGAGCAAATTTCAGATTTATATGTGACAAAAATTGAAAAGAACTATTTCATGTTCACTTGACATACACGATGTTCACGGACTAAGTGATAAATATTTTCAATATGAACACGAATCTCTGTACTCCTCTTTACTCTTGGTTGGCAGATCTAATATTAGCAAACTCGTTTTCAAAAATTTATATAAGATGCTGGTAGCAGCTAAAGTATGAAAATCATGCAAATTGCCACATTTTTGAGGAATCATTTTTACTTCCTTCGCTTACAGAAGGGAAGAATTGTAATCGTGAAAAATCAGTAAGACATCTTTAGAGTTCCACCTTTCAGACTATACAGATTACGAAAATTAAAGTTTTTCATTTCAGTCTATGGGGCAATAGGTCTGTTGTTTGTAACTGTTGGCGCTACAATTACAGACACCACATCAATTTTCGTTACAAACGTCAAAATATCGAAGCAAATTTACATAAACTCTAAAACTGAAAAGGGTTCGCGATACCAGAATTTATTCTACCCCTGTAGATATTGACCGAAGAGTCGATAAACCATAAGTGCCAATTTCACCTTCTCGAAGTAAAACATTTCATAAGTGGGTGGTACACCCTGAACCCTCTACCAATTAAAACGTTCCCTACGTTAACCGTACTCAAATTTGAAGTTGCCTAAAGAACCATGTGATTTACGAAAAATTGCTTTATGTGCATCACATAATGCCTCGAATAGTCCCTAATATTCTATTATATCCTAATTTGCCCTACCTAACATTTATTAAGTAAGGCAGATGAAAAAATCCCTTTGTCAATTACTTTGCTTCTATATGGGGGAAAACCTGCCTTGGTGCCCTATCTAGTGATACTACTAAAATTGTTACATATATTTTCTAGAATGTTATGTGCTATGTTAGTCCTAAAAATCTACCTTGGACCTACGTCGCGACGCACCGTCGAATTTTATATGATATCAACCGGGTTGTGAAATCATTAGTCTGAATATTCTCGGTTCTAGTAAAACAAATTATTCCGTCATAAAATAATTTAGTTAGTTATTTATTCCTTCCATGGGACTTTTTTAAAGGGTCGACCCTCAATAAACTAGCCGACTCAAAAGGACATATTCTTGAGATCTAACCGAACGAAATTAGATAACTTAATTTAGATATTTATTTACGACTGGTATTTACTTCAGTGGATTAAAGTATCCACCCCTGAAAGATTACTAACACCTGAAATGCCAAAATAATTCTTGTTTTATACACGACAGAGCCGTTACTTGACTACCCCTAATTCGAATTTTGTTATAACTATGTGTGGTGTGTTTATAATTGTGCGTTTATAATGTTACCGTGCAATGAATGCACGGTAGCTCCTGTACTATTACTTATTCCACTGAATCTAAGTAATAATTTGATTATATTTGGCAAACAGGTAAAAAATATATCTATCTGAGTGCTTAAGGAAACTAAAATACGTCCGTACTATTTAAATATGAATGCTGATATTGCCTTTCATGTAAAGTAAACACATGCGATGCACAAAGTGGCTCTAAAACTATGCTACAGACAGGTCTCAAACGCAATGTACATCGCCTACGGGGTTCTGTGCATCCAATTTCGCTCCAGTCCGGACAAACATAGTTTGCAAGGTAGGTGCTTCTTTTTGGTCAGCGAGAGTAGACATTGAACCGCAAAGTAAAATTGTATTAACCATGGAAAATATATTGTTTTGAATCGATTTCTGCAGAATGTTGCTGGTTCTATTTTTTAGTTAATAATATTTTGGATATTTAGTAATGATTTAAAAAAACATATTAATCATTGACAATTTCGGATCGATGTTCAATTATGCAAACAGTTTTGGAAAATATTTGCACTTATCTACAAAGAATTTTTAAGGAAACAATTTCCATTTCTGATCGGCTTTGTGTTTAAAATTCAGCTAACGTTCTTTATCTTGGTTTCGAATTGCTACCAACACTATTAGCCCGGGCAAGCTAGGAAAAGTAGTAGAAAAGACTAATCTAATATTCTAAGGATATATTGTCAATAGTTTTTCTTACTTTTTGTTAGGTATTTTGCCACTGAAAACTATGTAAAAGTATTAATGAAAAAACCTCTGCGCCAAACGGATCAGAAAGAGATTGGTTCTTGAATATTTGATTGATTCAAAATGTCCCACACCTAAAAATATATAAACTATCATGGTTGGTGGCCAAAAAGTTTTGAGAATGGAAGTAGATAATTTTCCGAAACGTTAACTATCTATAGCTTTCATTTTAATTTTTTAGTTTATAACATTGTTCTAGTTTATATCTTCTTAGGTGTGAGACGTTTTGAAACAATCAAATTATTCAAGAACCAACCTCTGTCTGATTCGTTTGGCACAGAGGTTTTTCATTAAAATTATTAAATATTTTTTCAGTGGCAAAATACCCAACAAAAAGTAAGAAAGTCTGAACGTGCCACAAATAAACAATTATAAACAGTTGTTGAAAGGAAATAAACATTGGAAAAATTGACATATCAAGATACTTAAAATGATTGTTCCGAAGGTGTTTCCTGTGGATACCTGATACCTGAAATAAAATTCGTAAAATTTAAATAAAAACAGTTAAAAAGTTAAAAAGAATATTGAAAGAAGAATGAAAACGTCCATGAAAAATGTATCTTGTTAATATATCGCTCGCTCGCTCGCTAATTTCTCTTTTCGGGGCATTTTAACGTAACAAATAAGCTCATTTCTCGCCGCGTACTTCAAACTATTTCTTCGTGCTTTTATTAAAAATATCACCATCGACCGTTTAACTGAATTGTAGTGTCTACAGGGTGTAGCGGCAATCTCTTGACTTTCTTATAGAAGATATCAAAAATTTTCAATAACGAGGCGGTAGGGGTGCAAAGGTGTATGTGTTAAAAATATTTTGAAATATAAGATCCATTTAGGCATTACGTCATTAACGCATTCTAAAACTCTCAATATATTATATACCTAGGGATTCTCTTTTAAAAACAATTTAAACAATTTGCAATTCAATGGTCCCCGATGGGGCGTTACAATGATAAGGGTTAGTTTGCACTAAAAACATACATATCAACTTTGTGAGCTCACTGTGACGCAACGGAATATCATTTTGAGATCTACTTTACGCAAGACCTCTAGTTTACGCTACTGTTATAATCTAACGAATAAGACAGTTGTTTTTTTTACCATAAAAAAATTGTTAACTAATATATAAAAAATAAAGAGTAATGTTAAAAACGCGATCGATATGATTTAGAAATGTACACAATACGCATTGTTCCTAAAGAATCTCAAATTATAATGCAAAACAATTTTCTTCAGTAAAGTGTGCATTTCTTGCCTCATCCACAGTGTATAAAAAAACTATGATAATTCCAGAAGGTCATTTTTTTATAATATATATAGCAACAGTATAAATAAGGTTTAAAAAATTTGTTGTGCCACGAGAAGTGTTTTTTAAAGTATATGGAGGCCGTATGACATTTTTAGATTCTTCATTGCTTTTAAATAGCGTAGATTCATAGTCAAAAGAAAATATTAGTCGTTTTGAATTTGTATGCACTAACTTCAGACACGTCAGAGAATCGTGAAATCTCCATGTAACAAATTTCACGTAAAAGGGGGAGGTTCAATAAGGTCCGATTTCAGGCCCCTTTTAATTTGGAAAAAAATCATTGGAAACTTAATTGTGAACATAAATAATAAACATACCTTTTAAAAAAGATTCCAGCTTAAACGGAGACATCCCACCCTCTCCAAGTCATTTTCATCCCTCTCACCCATATTTTCATATTTCTATGCTTCTATGTTGGATCGTACCTTATCCACCACCTTAAGTGCGCTCCCGAGTCCTTCTTATGGCTCGAAATGCATCTGACCAGGACGAGACCTGTGTATTAGGGTCGAATGAATTTTTCTTTTTACTGATATCAATACGCTTGGGTGTTCAAAAGTTGGTGCTATATGACAGTAGTTTACCATTAAAATTATTTTAAAATATAATAGTATCTTTAGGTGCCGCCACAAAGCTTCTAAATTTGGAAAAAAAAACGATAAAAAACGGTTTATTGTTTTATTTTTTTTATTACATTGGTAACATTTATTTTTCTTAACATGAATGTAGAATAGGTTCCCTTCGATATAAACGTAAAAAGAAAATAGGGTATTAATCAAATATTCAGAGGTGCCACCGAACTGCTGAAAATGATGAAAAATTAGAAAAGAAAACAAAATTGTTTAAATATCAAAAGAGTTTATTATTAAAAGCTAATTAAAACAGCTTACTAAAATATGATGAAAGAAGCAAAAACAAGTCTAGTTTATAATCAATTTTTTTTCAAATTAGGGCATCAAAGACCAATACTATTCAATAGAGATATTTCTGATCGTTACTTAGATTCGCCAAATCAACTGCTGGTAACGCATTTCTTTCAGTTGCCGTGTATTTTACAACTGGTTGCATGCAGTGCTTTAATGCTTTACCTATAGGACTAGAGAACGAATTTGGACCATGCGTTGCACCATCCAAGTAAACTAAAAGATGCTGAAGAGGAAGTTCATTTATATGTAGGAGACACATAAACCAATGAAGAGGTTTTTTGTAGTGAACTTCTAATTTACGCATTATAGCATTTTCATTCCCGGTATTTATATTAGTTCCGTCGCATCCAATGGCAACCAGCTCATCAGTTTTGTACTCCTTTAAAGATACAGCATTTGTAATAGCCGTAAAAATGTTGAGAGATGTCCCCGATAAAGGAGTTACATGTCCTAAATATTCAGACATCGGCTCCTGAACCAAAACCACATGTTCCTCACTAACATTTACGGGGTGAAAGACGCCGTCTTTTAAAATAGTATTTCTTGTTAAATCCTTTTAGCCATTGAAATATATTGATTTCAGCATGAGATCTTTTTCATCGCTTTATTGATTTTGTTTTCTAAGCTTCTGTCTTTCGCGTCTTACTTTACATCTTTGGTTACAACTCCCTAAGTCCTGAAGTAATGATGAGGACACCCCAGCTACTACGCGATCAGAGAGACCCCGTCTATCCCACTCTCGTGCTAAATTTGGCAAAGATTTACGCATTTGTCCAGATATAGTAGAAATAGGAGGTTCTGGGGAAGGTTCAACAGAACTTGATGGCAAACTAAGGCTTATTTCCGACGACTATTTAATTTGAGAATCATCAGTATCTTTTTTGTAGCCTGACAGTTTGTACAATGCTGGACGATGCTGCTTCTTGCAATTTCCTTTTCTTTCTTTTCACCATTTGTCTCGTGGTATTGCTGTCAACGGTCCGTTAATTTTTCTGGCGCTCCGCTGATCTAGCAAAAATCCTCGCTCTAAAACAGGTATTTTCTTTAATTTTTCACAGGTACATTTTTCAAAACAGATGCATTGCAGGTTGAAAAATGTAAAAAATCGAACGCCACTGCTTCTAGTATATGCATCAAATCCCAAATTTCTGTGCCCTTACCAGTTTGCTTTACATATTTTACCGTATTTAACCCTATTTAACCCCCAACCCGTCACCGAAATTAGCGCAAAATATAATCTAGTTCCAGATCTCGTCATGGTACATATGTGTAGTGTGTACTAAGTCAATATCTTAAATCGTTCTTGAGAGAACGTGCGCAGAAGTAAAGTTACAGACAGACAGACCGACAGAAAAAATTTTCTTGCTCTTAAATTTCAAATCTCGATGTTTTATAACATTCTAAGCTCATTTCAAAAAATTTTTGATTTTTTTTTTGCAATTTCATAGTTTACAATTTGAAGAGCAAACATGTATTTAAAAATATAATGTAAAATTAAATACTGGGTCGGTGTTTGGCCAGGTACTTGGCAGAATGTTTCTTCTTGTCAATTATTATTGCAGACTCCCATCTGTATGTGCGCTCGCGTTACTATGTTCTTCAGGAAAAGATTGAGAATATGCCTGGGAACAACATTTTATCTGAGTAATCTTAGGATGTTATATTTCAGATACGCAGTAGCAGACAAAAAAACCTGCTGCAGTAACTTAAAACCAAATACATACACCTGGTCGAATTCAGAAAATCCTCCTTTTAAAACTTTTTGAAAGTCAGTTAAAAACTAATTCAGTTTTCTTTTGAAAGACAAAAAGGTTTTTATGTTCAAAATAAAACATTTAATGATAAAGGAAACGCAATCTTGTCCAAAATTGAGACACATCTGTACTGGTGCACACTAATTTTATTATTTTTCAAATTCTTGATAACACGCAAAATTGTATCATAATAGGTGCAACACTTTTTGCAATTTTAAGAAAAATAAGTCGGTCTTTATACTCTTTATACAGGAATGTTGTACCCTATCTACATATGTTATCATATAATGAAAGTTGATGGTGGAACCAGCTAAAATGTTCCACATAATAAGCAGTGACGTTATTAATAAAGCTTTAAGAATGTTACCCCGTAGCAGCAACAGCGGCATATTGTGTATATTAGACGTAAGCACCACCAAAACGACGGCAGCGCTTACGCGTTCCAATTTAAGCAAACAGGAAACATTCGAAACATTCTAGGAAATCCTGAAAGAAGGTATACGATAATAACTGAATTGTCCTCATTCTTTCCACGCTTTACTACTTTAGTGATATAAATAAGCTTCAAATTTTTTAACGGAAATTTTAAATTAAATTTTCCTGAAAAAAGAAGAAGCGTGGATCCTAGGCATAACTTTTAATCTAATTCTGGGAGAACGCCTGCTAATTTTAATAATACCTCACTTAGTGTAGATAGCCCATAAACTAAATTCCATTTTCCATTAGGGGTACAGAGGGTAAAGGTCATAATTTGAACGCCTGCCCTTCCGAGGCAAATTTATTAGTCTAATTAAGTAGTTTTGTTTAATTAAATACCAGCAGAATAGCTGCCGCTTTTTTTACCTATAAAACAATGAATGCAGGAAATAAAATTAAGAATTCGGTGTAATAACATAATAATACATGACTCACTAAAACTCTGCAGTCATACATGTATAGTTTATCTAGTGTCAGTTTAAAAATCATAAAAAAGAAGGACAATGGAATAGCTCATAACACCAGCAATGTCATAAGTGCCGACCGAGAATTTTTAGAATCACTTTTTAATTATTGTACAAATTGTTTAACTGCTTTATATTAATTGATAGGCATGATGTAAATTACTTGTTTAAATTAAATAATGTTAATTTAATGAACAACTCCATAAATGATTGAATAAGAGTAAATAAATATCATTTAACCTATCGCTATACTACCTACAATATTAAGAATAAATCGAGAGCAGATAACGGACTTGTAATGGTGAGCTAGGTAAATAACCGATTACTTTAGTTTGAGGTAAGCGCATGACATATATGGTTAACTATTTTCGTATACTCGTATACGTGTATGGTTTGTAATATTCAGGTACGTTATCGGTGTTATTCTATCACAAACAGGCTTTGTAATGATTTACCCTGGTAGCAACGTTTTAGACTGAATTTTCAAATTGAGAATAGAAATACTACAATAACGTATACTTAAAAGAAAATTGTATTACCCATCTACAGGACGTCGGGTGTCGAGAAATATAGATGGCAGTGCGCTGTTTATTAAATATCTCTGTAAATATTAACTTTTGCACTGTTTTTTATGGTTGCTTAGCAACGGACTAAAAAATCTTTCCCGGACTGTTTTCTGATGTTTGCTTAACAACGGACGAAAATACTAGAATTGGATATTTTGGGATCTGAAATTGCGCCGAGAAAATAGGCATTCTTGACAGGTTTCAAAAAAATTTATTTTTTAGCAATTTTCCTCCGTGCCATCTAGCCTAATTATTAATCAGCTTGGTTAACATTATACCTTATGTATATTTCTTCTGCAATGGAACGTAAATAATTGTGTTAAAAATGATGTTGTGTGATGTAAACTAAAAGTATGTCTGTGAGATAGTGGACAATGGATAACCAACAAGGTTTCCTTTCTTTACGTTCACATCCACCAAAGGAATTACGCTGTCTGTATCTAGTTAAATAACTCAAGTTCTACGAAACTTACTCAATTTATAAAGCATATTGATTTTCCGTTCGTACCTAGTTAAAATTTTAATGTTATGAATAAACCACCTAGTTCAATAGGCTTATTATTTCTATGTAATATATTTTTATATTCTGTTATATGACGTGTTTTTCTAAGATTTTTGTACATGTTTCTAATACTTTAGATGAAATTTTATGGTACAGAAATATTGATGGCGCGCTAAAAAATCCTATAGTTAAATCTATGCATTTCACTATGATTTAACCATAGGATAACTTTAACCTCGCATTGATAAACTGGCCCTATGTGATTTACGGTTTTGTTCAATTAACCAGTGCTTGGGCTATTTTGCATCAAAATGATTTCGAATCGATTGTGAAGACCTTTAAGCATGTTTAACTTATTCCTAGTGGGTTTGCTGTATTTTTAGATTTATTTCTTCGCAAAACTATGTTTTCTGAACATCTATTTATGAATAATATGTATTGTATTTGGTTTCGAAGATATTTTAAGAACAAACTATATATACATTTTCAATTAGAACATCAAGGATTATTATTGTATTTCATTTATCGCATCAGAGCCGAATAATCGATTGCTTCAAAAAAGTGTTATTTACATTTTTTTGAAATTAATATTATTAGAGAGATGTTTATTATAAATCGAGGAAAAATGCTCTCCCTCATCTATTTTTTTCACCTCCTAAGTTCGGCAGATATTCACTTCAACAATTTTTTTTCCAAAAGTATACCTTATTACTTACGTTAGGTAAAATTTTAACTAGCCATAGATTTTTATATAATTGAAAATTGTATTATTTTTCCTATACTAGATGCCATAATAATATCGGTTTCATATATCAGTTTTCTTTCCATCTTGAAATTATATCAAAAGTAACTTTTTAAAAGGAATATTGCGCTGAAATCGATAAATCAAATCGTAAAGTTTAATGCCCATCAATACTAAAAATGCCAGTTTTTATTTGATGGTATAAAGTTTCCGGTATTTATTTTTAAGGGAAGGACTATAAAACTGCTTTTACGGAAATAAGCAAGTGATTTTCCTTACACGCATCGTGAACCAATCTTGATTTGTCTGTTTTGGTAGAGTAATCACTATTATCGAAGAAAACATAAACCAAGCTACAATTCGCGACATGGTTGAAAAGAATTTTCAATCTCAATAAAAGATTTCAATCTCCTGTTTATTTACTTGTTTCAAAACTATAAAGAAGTTTAGACATACAGGATGATTTAAATCTTATCCGAAAAAACTTTAAGGGGATATGCGGCCTTAAAATAGAGCAAATACCACACATCTGTGTGGGTATTTATGCAAAACTTTTTTTCTATTTTTCGTTTTGGAATTTTGTGCCACATGTCAGTTTAAACCAAAAATAAAAACCATTATGAAGTACAATTTTGCCGTCGTTCGGTTAATTGAACCTAATATATTGAGGTCAGTTCTAAAAATATGTTCCATTTATTTGTTCATTTTTACACCGACCTCAATATGAACATTAGGTAATAAGGATCAGTTAACCGAATGACGTTGAAATTTTATATCATAATTACTAGATATCGTTTATCTAAATGTGGTTAAATTAAAAAAAAAATTCTCATCCCTTTTAGTGGCCAAATTTCATGTAAATCTGCTAAATGTTGCAGCCTTATTCGATTCACCATTTTGAATGTTTGACATCAAATTTAATCTTAGCTACTCTGAAATACCTAACTACTAATTTTAATACATTTTTATCCACGACGCGGTCATCATATTCTCGCATAGAAAATAACTTTTTTCGATTTTTGCTCACCTTAAACTAAACTAATAGACGATCACCGCAAAGCCATGTTCTACAGTTTGTGTAGTTTCCAAAGAAGTTGCTTGAGCCATGCCAGTGGGATGATTGAACAAACATTAAAAAATCTACTTAAATTGAGCACCGCCTTCTTTTAGCAACTATCGATTAAAAATACTCTGGGCCGAATTTAAATTTTTAGATATTTTTATAGAAGTAGTAAAATGCCCAACAAAAGCAAGACATAAATAGAAACAATATTTAATGTTTCTTTTCTCAAACTTTTTTTACAAAATCTTTTGTGCTGGTTTTGCTAAATACCGTAGTTCTAAGAATAAATGTTATATTAAATATTCATAGATACCTACTACTTTCATAGAACGATTGATATAGATAATAGTTTTACTTTAAACAATGTTAAAAATTAAGTTTCTCTTTTAACATTTGCAACCAGGTTGTACGTGTACATACATCTACGAACAACTCGGCATGCGTTTATACAGGGTGGGAAAACAGTACGTCGGACCTCGATATCTCGAGTTCTAAAGTAAAGTAAACTAGGGAAAAAAAGTCTATAGCTGGAAATTGTTTTCGAACATACAGCGCGAGCCAAAACGAAGTTGCAGGACCAAGTGCCTTTTTCCAAAATGGAATGCTATGTATATCAGTACATTTTTTGGAGCCTCTTTCTAGGCTCTATTCATTACTATATTAGCATTGAATATCTCCCAACCACTTGGATGTAATGAAATTTTTTGTTGGAATAATGCAATCTGCAGATGGATATTAAAAAAATCACCACAGTCACAATTATGGGTTTTAACAAAAACTTATGTGAATACCAGTTACGAGACATCTGTTTAACGTTTTTGAATCATTTTTATTTCCTAAAACTGTACAGGTTGGCCAAAAATTATTTGTGAATTAAGAACTTTTTAAATTGAATTTTCTCAATTTTTTCAAACGGAACACACTGTATATTTTTTAACGATGTGATGTAGAAATGAAAAACGAACATTTTTTGTAAGTACTTCCCTATGGCTAATTGCAACCAATTTTGTTTTATTGAGCAATAATTAACAAAATCCAAAAATAGACTTAAAAAAGAGGTTTCTTCAAATAACTCAGTAGAAAAAATTATAGCAAATGTTCCACATGTTGCTCATTTTTTTTTACACAAATCTCTATGCGCTTTTGAAATGAGGTTCCCACTGTTCCTATAACTGCCGGTGTGATAGATCTAAACACAGTTATTATTCTTTCCTTCATATATTGTACTGTCGTTGGCGTGTCTCCATAAACAATTTCCTTCACGTATCCTCATAAAAAGAAATCCATTTTTGTAAGATCTGGGGATCTAGCAGGCCATTTAGTGGGTCCATTTCTTCCAATCCATTGATGAGGGTAGGTATTATTTAAGTGGTCTCTAACTGCATTTAAATAATGTGGTGGAGCACCATCTTGCTGAAACCACATCCTATTTCGAATTCTTTCAGGGAGATTTACCAATAATTGTGGCAGACAGTTTTCCAAAAAATGAAGATAAATAGCTCCAGTCAATGTACCATCAAAGAAATGTGGCCTTATTACATGTTCTCCAATAATTTCTCCCGAAATGTTTATAGACCATCAGTGTTGGTTATCAACTTGCATAAAAAAGTGAGGATTTTCCGAAGCGTAATAATGGAAATTGTTCCTATTAACAAATCCATTTTTATGAAAAGTTGCCTCATCAGTGAATAAAACATTACTGAAGAAGTTGATATCATCTTGCATTCTACCTCTGGCCCAGTTACAAAATTGTAGGCGCTTTTGAAAATCGTCATCAGATAATTCCTGGTACATTTGAATATGATATGCATGCAACTTAGTAGTTTTTAAGATTCGACCCAGAGACAGTTTTCTTATTTCTACTAATGAGCTCACTTCTCTTAGACTAACACGGGGATTCTCAACCATTGCCTGCACCACAGAAAACTAATTTTCTTTGTTCACAACACGTTTTACTCTTTCACTATTTTTATACTCGACATTTCCAGTTTCCAGAAATCTATCAAGAAGGTTTTGGAAGCTGTTAACATCAGGAATCCTTCTTTCGGGATAACGTTGGTGATAAATTCTATTGGCAAGTAAACAATTTCTATCTGAGTCGCCCAATAAAAAAGAAATATCTATAAGTTCCTCTTTATTAAAATTCATATTGTACAATTCCAAATATTTTAAATTTAGTACAAATTGTAACTAACGACCGATAAGTGTGATAAATGCGCCTCCGTTGTACACGACAATTTATACCAAACTGAGGTTTTATTGCTTGTTGAATAACGACAACGGCAAAACAATTTTCAAAAAAACATTACAGTAAAGGACCTGTTAAATACTATTTACTCATTTCAATGGATTGGAAGAAATGGTCACATTAAATGGCCCCATTTCAAAATTGCATAAAGGCGTGTGTCAATCAAAATGGGCAACACGTCAAATACCTACCTATTATAAATATTTCTAATGAATTATTATTTGAGGGAACCTCTTTTTTTAAGTTTATTCTTGAATTTGACACTTATTTATTTATAAAACGAAAATGGTTGCAATTAGTCATAGGGAAGTCCTTACAAAAAATGTTCGTTTTTCATTTCTACATCATATCGTTGAAAAATATACATTCCATTTGAAAAGAATTGAGAAAATTCAATTTAAAAAGTTCTAATTGAAAAATAATTTTTGGCCACCCTGTACAGTTTTAGGAAATGAAAATGATTCAAAGTTTTTCTTAAAACCTATAATTGTGACTGGTAATCTTTTAAATATCCATCTGCAGATTGAATTATTTGAACAATAAAATTCATTACATCCAAGTGGTTGGGAGATATTCAATGCTCATATAGGAACGAATAGAGCCTAGAGAGAGGCATCAAAAAATGTACTGATATACATAGCATTTCATTTTAAAAAAGACACTTTGTCCTGTAATATCGTCTTGGCTCGTCCTATATGTTCGAAAATAATTTCCAGTTATAGACGTTTTTATTTAGTTTACTAGAAATATTTAAAAAAATTTCTAGCTATAGTAGAACTCGAGATATCGAGGTCCGACGCACCTCCCTGTATATTGCCGATTCATTTATTTTTCTCTTTTCCTATTTTTTTTCCAACCTATGTCATTATCTCAAGCGTGTTTATCAATTTTCAATTTCTGAATTTTATTTTTCCTAATGTAACACTTGTGTTCACCCAATCTTATACTGAAAGTTCTAAATGAATCATTCACGAAAAGATTCAATACACTCACATGGCATAAATACTGCAAATGCTGAATTTTGCGCGGAGCACTAGACATTGGTTCTAAGCACAGTACTCCCGATCACTAAAATGCTTCGAGTGTTTGCACAAGCAATAAGCACTGTGCTTTCGGATAGATCTGATATGGGAGGCCCGAAAGTGAGCCTTGGGGTATTCCGATTTTAATATAATTTTTGTCTGATGAACAACTGTTATTCCAATACATGGTGTTCAATTTGAAGTTACTAATTTCTTAAACATCGGTCCATTAACCACACCTACTTTATCAAAAGCTACGGATATAACCTAGACTGCAACCGTGAACGACTTATTTCAAAATGCTGGGGTAATAATTTTGATGCATGTAGCTTCTATATTCCCCTTGTGTGAACTTCCGCATCTCTCGTATCTATAGAGCTGCAAATCTGACTGATATGTTAGGGTGCTATAAAAACAAAATTATTTTCGATTTAAGGGAAGTAACAGCATTTTTCCGCACTCATTCTGTAGGTATAATTCGATGCTTGATTAAGCCATAATCAAAATATGCGTTCTTACTGTCTGAGATAAAATATACTCTTACGTAAAATGGAAATCATTCTGTAAGCCGGTTAACTTAAATAAGGTAACTGAGAAGCTGATATCTCGCAATCAATCAACTTAATGGCATGAAGCCTACTCAAATTTCATGAGGTATACTGGGTTAGATGAAGCGAGTGTACAGGCTTTATTAATGTAAAATTCAGCAAACACGTGTCGGATCAATTTTTGGATCTTAAAGGGCTCGAAGGAGCTTATGTGACATATGGCAGACAATTTGCGGGTTAATAAAGTTAGTAGGCATAAACCAACGCAGTTTTATAATACTATAACTTCACGTCTAATGTTTAGAGTATGTATGATGTTATAAGTAAAACGTTATCAATGAGCCTTAGTTATTTTTCAACTCGAAAAATAGTTGAGCAATAGCTTATTTTGTAATTGGGACAGTGACTGTTACCTAGGGGGAACTATAATTGAACTTGAAGAAATTGATAAGTGCTCATACAGTGTGTGCTGTTTTGCTTGAATCCACCCCCACAAAAAGCCGATTTAAATCGGTTTCTTTTGTAATACAGATCTTCGAAAAGTGCATTATTATGGTACATTAAATTTTATAAAACAAAGCTCGATCTTCTGTGATTTTGTTTTTCGTGGAGGATAATAATAAAGTCTTATTAGCAATTTTTCAAATTCAAATCCTATTTTTGAAATTTTTCTGAGAATTCTGAAATTGGCAATGAACATTCACTGTTGGGATTGGGTATTTATTTAAAGTGCCTTGACTTAAACAGTTGTCAAGTGAACGGTTAACTGTCAATTTGCATAGGTTTTATTTACATATATTTTTATATGTAAACAATTATGGCCGGGCAAATGTTAAATCTTCAAGAAAAAATAGAGATTCTTGACATTGTTGGTGGTAATGTGAGATCATAAAAGAAGCTGCTCGTGAATTTTATACAAGAAACCCAAATCGCCCTCCACCTAAAGATTGCATCATTAGAAAAATCAACAATCAAGTGTTTTAGTGATACTGGTTGTGTTTCAAAATCAACTGTAAAGGACATGGCTTACCTATTTTGGCATATTTTGAACAAAACTCGTTCAAGCTTAGAGAATGATGCTTTAAATTTAAATAAGTCCTGGAGCACCATATTATTATTTGTAGGCACTTCAACATCATAACCGAGAATCATATGAACCGAAATTTTTGCTCGGTGCAAAAGAAATATCTGGAATTCTTTGAAAAAATTTGTTTACAGCGATTGAGTGATTTCTGCACCGAATTGCAGATTTTGGGCTGAGGAGAATCGCCGAACTGGGTAACTAATTACAGAAGGCAATATTTCGATAAAATAAATGTCTGGTGTGGTGTTTTAAATGAGCGATTAATTGGGCCCATTTTTAATTGAAAATTTAACCAGTCTTTTTTAAGGAACGGCCCTTTTAGTAAAATGCAAAATCTGCAAGAAACAGTTAGTTAAAAGTAGTTATTTTCAATTAGATTTATGAGTACATAAATCTAATAGAAAATAACTCTACTCTTTCTTGCAGATTTTGAACAAGAGTAGTCTTCGTGCGGTAATTGTCAGAAAGTGACTCAACCAGAACTTTGCTGGTACGTGAATTAGACGTGATAGTCCATTTATATCCTGACCGCCAAGATCATCGGATTTGACACAACTTGATTTTTAATAATGGCGTGTGCAAATCTCCACCTTAAAATATATAGCAACGATGTGACAGAATTTGGAGAGTTTGTCAGGAAATTATCACGGAAGAACTTAAAATTGCTGGTAGTAATAATCTTGAAAGAATAGAAAAATGTATAACAATTAAAAACGATTTAATACAGAGAAAGTACATTTGCCCGTTTCATTTGTTTATTTATTTATAATATTTGTTTTTTAGGTGTATCTAGTTTTCTAGATATTTTAAAATTTGCTTAATTAGAGGCACAGTGCCACTTTAATTTACATTTTTATTATTTATTCGTGTGTTTAATTAGTGTGTAGAATCAATTTATTATAATACATTAATAATTACATGAATTGAATTAATGTGTTTCCCTTTTAAAAAGTAATGCAGTGTATTTTCATCGGTAATTTCAGAATAGTTCTTTCTTTCAGGAGTCCATAATAATTTCTTTTACACAAAATTTGACATACACTTATTTGGGTGGCTGCTGAATTGATTTATATACTCCTATTTGAAAAAAAAATTGTCGATAAGGTTTCATAATTTTCCTCATCGGAAAAAATCACAGTAGGTCGAACCTTTATATTTTCCTTCCTTTAAGTTTCTATGCTTCTTCTGCATCAGTGCGTCCATTTCGTTTGTCTGTCAAGTCATAAATACATTAACTCTCCGCAAGGAGCTTTTATTTATTAACCGTTCCACAGGTAAATATCCATTTACGGTGAAAGTGTCTTGCGGTAAAAAGAGCTTTTTACAGCGGGTTATAAGAAAGAGGCCCGAGAGAATATTTTGGACATCTAGTATAATGGTATGTTTTTGCCGCTTTCTAATTCCGGATATATTTCATTGCCTATGCTTAATACCTTTTCAGTTTTACTTTTAATTTTTTTTTTCAATTTTAATAAACACATAAACTAATACACTAGCGAGTTGCAAATGAGAGAGCGGCCCGAGATTATTTTTATATACCCTGTATATTGGTTTTCTCTTGTATTAATTAGTTTCAATTTTGTTTTCCAATTCCACATATTTTTTTATTTTATTGCGTGCCATCTGTTTAGCATAGGTTTAAAATATTGTGATTTGAATTAATAAATTGAGTTGATAGAAATTAAGTTGGTGAAGTTATTAAAGTAATCAGACAGAAGAGAATAAAATAAAATAATCTATAGCTTATCTTTTTGTAGCGTCTGATCTTGTGGTTGCTGTTTTATTTTCCTTCCTTTCTTGGTTTGATTTCGTTCACTTAAAAAACTTTCCATTGTACACAATTATTGTAAGTCACAACACAACTAGTATGTCTATATAGCTTTGTAAACACGCGTCACATTTTGACACTAATTATTTATTGCCCAGCTTTTTTTATCGCGATGAACCACAGGGTCTTCTTGGATCGTCTTGAGAATAGGTAGAGACACAAGCTATTTTGTTTAATAAGTGCTCTGCGTGTATATTGTCGAATTTTTTCATATGCGATTTTCGCGAAAACTGCCATTCTTAGAAAAAAGTTGCTAACATTCTTCATTTTATTTCTACTCAATTACTTGGTATCTACTTTGAAAAATAAGAGAAACTCGTTTGCTGTTCTCAACCCCTGCAAATTCTCACATTTTATCGTCATACAACATTATTCTACACTTATTAAAACTTGAAATTGATATTAACACATTTTGCTGACATTATACTGGTAACTTGCAATTTGGACCAATTCATTCGTTTTTATGTTAGAGCGAGTTAAATGAAAAAATACCTACTTGTTTTTAATTTAATTACTTCTACATCCACGTAGTGCAGTGTGGAAGTAGTAACCGCAAAAGAAATTAATTTTGTTTTCTTTTGTTGAAAGGTTTAGATTAGTGTATTCTGTAAGTCGGACAGGAATACAAATATTTTCTAACGTAACGAGACTGTCTCACGTCCCCGTTTTCGAGGATGCTGAACACGATGGCGGTAGTTAAATCTCTCTCCGAGGTCTCCCAAACGACCGAAAACTACCCGCGAAAGGGGAAAACCCCCGAAAGGGGTAAACTGCGTATCCGCCATCTCCTACGAGCCACACTTGTCTTACCCCCATTTTTGAGGATGCTGAGCACGATGGTGATATCGACACCCCTCCCGTGACCCACCAATCCCCCAAACGGCCAAGAACCACCAACATAGGGGTGAAACGCGGATAGGCCGTCTTTTCTCGGCTAAACCTCCCGTTTTCGAGGATGCTGAGCATGAAAAAAATATCGCGACCTCTCCTCGTTCACCAAACGGACAAAAATATAATTACACTCTTACTTCAGCATCTCCGCGTCGACACTTTTACTGTAGCTAGCCCACGTGCAAGAAACCTTCTCTGCGTCCACTGGCATAAAGTCAAGAACTCAGTTACTATTAATGCCTACACGACTGATCTCGTGGAGAAGATCCAACATTACCATTAAGATCAGCATCCTCGAAAACGGGGGGGGGGGTACAAGTTTGGCTGGTAGGAAATGGCCTATCCGCAGTTTACCCCCTTTCGGGGGTGGTTTTTGGCCGTTTAGGGGTTTGCGGAGTCAAAAAGGGGTCGTGACAACACCATAGTTCCCAGAATCCTCGAACATGGCGAGTTTTCGCGGGTTTAGCCGAGAGAAGACGGTTTTTCTGCGTTTTACCCCTTTGGGGGTGCTTTTGGCCGTTTAGGCGAGGGGTCGAGGGGTCTCGACATCACCACCGTGCTCAACGTCCTCGAAAACGGGGGTAAGACAGGCTTGGCTCGTAGGAGATGGCGGATACGCGGTTTACCCCTGTCGGGGGTAATTTTTGCTTTGGGTTTGGGAGATGGGGTGACCTCTGAGAGAGATTTAACAACCGCCATAGTGTTCAGCATCCTCAAAAACGGGGACGTGACATAGTCTCGTTACGTTAGAAAATATTTGTGTTTTTTGAGGTTCACTCCTACTCACAGAATACACTATATCATGAAACGTGGAGATTTAAGGACCCTCACAATTCAAATGGATAGTAGCTCCCAGCTAAATCGGCCGAAATCGCAGTATATTGTAGATAATTTCTTCCTGATCAAAAAGTTCTGATGGGCACAAGGTCGGAAAATGTCCATTTTCCAGATATCGGGGGTACAAAGAGGATGCTCATTTCTTATGAGTAGTGGCCCCCGCCCCGGTGAAATTCGCTGGAATCGATATATGTTATTCCTCTCGGGCTCCTGATAAAACGTTCTTATGGACACAAGGTCGAAAATGCACAGTTCTGCAGATATCGGAAGTCGACTCTGCAACCTCCGATATCTAGAAAACTGTCCATTTTCCGACCTTGCGTCCATGAGAACTTTTGAGGCTACTTCCCACAAGAAACGAACATCCGCATTGCACCCCAGATATCTGGAATTTTGTCCATTTTCCAAACTTGTACCCATGAGAACTTTGTATCAGGAGCTCGATCGGAATAACATATATCGATTCCAGCGAATTACACCGGGGCGGGGGCCACTTTCCCATCAAGAACTGAGCATAACTTTTGATCGGGAAGAAATTATCTACAATATATTGCGATTTGAACCGATTTAGCTAGGAGCCATTTTCCATAAGAATTGTGCGGCGTCTTTTGAACGGAAGAAAAATTATGTCTGACTGCCTGTCGGTTGGTCTGTCTGTCGGTCTATACATTTTTTCGTGCACACGATCGTTTTGAACGGTGTAAGATGTTGATTTGAAATTTGGTATACGTATGTATTATAATGAGATCTAGAATGAGATTATATTTTGAGCTTATTCTAATGAAGAATTGGGTAAATGGAAGGAATAAATTAGTCAAGCAAGCTAGCAACAGTCCAGAAATTTAAGATTTGGTATATATACTATAAGCCAAGGCATCATATTTTTATGACATTTTATAAGTCATCTATTAGGACGAAATTAAGTAACTGTAGACTTCATGAAATTATTCCTCTTTTAGCGGTTGACCTATTTTGCCGGTTGAGTCTTTCGAATTACGTAAAAGATTTCTAATCATTTTGTCATCTAATTGTAACTAACCGTTGCTCATAGCTATATCTTAAATCAAGTTCTTTCCCTTTGATCATTTCTCCGATTCTCTAAAATTCGTTACATGTTAACCTTAATAAACCTGATATGAAACGACTTTAAACATGTTTTCAGCGTAAAAGCTCGTAGACAGTGGATTAAATATTAGTACATTCTGTAGCAAATAAAACTGTATGATGAGCACAATAGGGACGCACTCAAAAGTTGTGTATTTGTAGATTTACCAGCCGTCCCTCCACTATCTGGATAACGACGTGTCGTTTGCCCCAAACTTAAAGACCTTGGTGTTCGTTTATTATACACTACTCTCTAGGAAAGAGAATGCTCAAATTATAAATCCGGTAGGACCCTTTGCATCTGGCCTCATAACAGGCACTAACACAGGCGCCATAATACGCGATTTTATTACCAAGAGGTCAGCATAAAACGGTTAAGTATGTTGTCAGGTTTGTCACGGCTCTGCTCGTACGTTTCATTAGTTTTAATATATTAAAAGTCGTAAACACGACGCGTTGAGGTGAAATGTCGGCGTGAACATCTGTTGAAAATGTAAAATTGTCTACCTCTCGTTACCTTGTTGTATTCTTAATTTGTCAGGTGGATTTATTGGCCTAAGGCTTGTGTTCAAAATACGAGGGTCGTGGGCTTCGAATGATGAAAATAAGTGATCAATTTCTTCTGATGAAGGGTGTACAATAGGGTGGGCCGAAATACAACAAAGTCGTCAGAACGAAACGCTATAGAAAAAAAGTTGTGTTTGGTAGAGAGAAGACGTGGAATTTTTTTTCCGTTCGCGCATGGCTCCCAAAAGAATGAAAAATCCGTAAAATCTACCAATTAATCTGAATGTTTTTTAGGTGACTGAAAGAACACTTACGAGGTCAATAACTGGGAAAGCGATTCCTATTAAAGGTAGAAAGCACAATTTTTTTTTTTTAGAAATCGGTCAACATCTTCCGTTTGCGCATGCGCTTTAAAAAACACATTTTTTGTAAATATATGGTTTTTATTTGTATATGTGAAGAGGTTACATTTTCTCTGATACTTATTTTTCCCGGTCAATGTTTAAGACATCCACTTATTCATTAGCAAAAAACTAAAAATACTGACATATTTTACGTTACGTAAGTAATAATTTGCCACCTACTATATGTTGTGCAACCACCTGTAACTGCCACAAAAAAATCCAAAAATTTTACACATTTCGTTCTTCATCTCACTCTCACTCACTGCATCACACTACTGCCTCCATTTACAACTGTAAGGGCTGCTTTATTATTGTTCCTTGCCCTACTAGAAATGCCCAAAACAATTACTTACGTCAAACGACCTTGAACTACCAAAGAAATTTGAAATAAAACGTAATGCATTCCTATATTTAATGCAAAAAAGATAATATTACTTGCCCTCCTCGAAAAATTTTGTTTTGCATAATAATTTTAGCAAAAAAAAAATGCAAAAAAATTGCAAAAACAGAGAGGAAAATAAAAATTATTTATTTTTTTGAAAAATTCAAAAACGAACCTTGGCCTACTAGGAATGCAAAAAAAATAATTTTCACAAGGCGACCTTGACCTACAAAAAAATTGCATTAAATATAGGGATGCATTGTTGTTTTTTTGCAAAATTTTTTCATAGCTCAAGGTCGTTTGGCGTAAGTAATTGTTTTGGCATTTCCAGTAGAGCAAGGAAGAATAATAATGCAGCCCTTACAGTTGTAAATGGAGACAGTAGTGTGATGCAGTGAGTAAGAGTGAGATGGAGAATGAAATGTGTAAAACTTTTGGATTTTTTTGTGGCAGTTACAGGTGTTTGCACAACATATAGTAAGTGGGAAATTGTTAGTTACATAACGTAAAATATCTCAGTATTTTTAGTTTTTTGCTAATGAATAAGTGGATATCGTAAACATTTACCTTTTTCCCGAATGGCTAGTTTGAATTTAGCTTTATTAGAAAACTCTGGCATTATGGATCTTGATACCAGAGTCGATCAGATGTAGCCATCTCTATTATCCGCCCCACAGACCTTGCCTGATGCCTCGGTGACAAGCTTTACACATCGCTCCACAGCTTGTGTATGGCAGGGAAAGATTCTTATGTTCCAATTTAAGGCAGTCTTACTGTGTATTAGTGATAAAATAGTATCATCGTCAATATAAGTGGAGAGAAGAACTTAATAGCAACTCCAGTCAATTATTTCAAAGTAGTCTTCAGCACCAAAGTTTAGTTTTGGAGGAAAAAATTACCGAATTGATTTTTCTTTAGCAGAACATTGCATTGACTTTATTATTCGTCTCAACCCAAGCTCCCTGATGTGCTTTCGGACATTAGGTAAGTACGTGAAACCAGATGGTTAACTGTTGCTAACAGAGTTCTTCGTTTGTACCTTTGATTTAGTGGTATAAAATCAAAGTTTGTACATATCCCCAGAAAGTCCCACTTCTGAACTGAAACAAACAGTTTTATTCATTTTGAACTCATATATGCCTGCTTGGTTTGATATTCAGGAGAATAGTTCTTTTACCGATGGACCAAAGCATGTTTCTAAGGTAATACAAACTACACGATACTTACCTACTAACTTGCATCAAGTAGTAGAACCTGTAATCGAGCGCAAGTCATTTTTTGCCCATCATGAAAATATTCTCCTCTCAATGGTCATGGATGACGAAAGCACGTCAGGGAGCTTAGGTTGAGACGAATAATGCAGTCAAGGCAACGTTCTGCTAAAGTAAAATCAATTCGGTAATTTTTTGCTCTAAAACTAAACTTTGATGCCGAAAACTACTTTGAAATAATTCACTGGAGTTCCTGTAAGCGGTTCTCTCCACCTATTTTGCGCAATATTGACGATGATACTATTTCATCACTAATACACTGTGACACTGCCCCAAAATGGAACATAAGAATCTTTCCCTGCCACACATAAGCTGTTAAGCGATGTGTAAAGATTGTCACCGAGGCATCAAGCAAGGTCTGTGGTTCGGAGAATAGAGATTGCTACATCAAATCGACTCTGCTATCAAGATCCATAGTGCCAGAGTTCTCTAATAAAGCTAAATTTAAACTAGCCATTCAGGAAAAATAAGTATCACGAAAATGTAACCTCTTTACATATACACATATACAAACAAAAACCATATTTTACCAAAAATGTGTTTTTAAAGCTCATACGCAAACGGAAGATGTTGACAGATTTCTAAAAAAAAATGAGTTCTTTCTATCTTTAATAGGAATCGCTTTCCCCGCTAAAAAAAAGTCAGACTAATTGGTAGATTTTATCGATTTTTCATTTTTTAAGAGCCATGCTCGAACGGATAATACCAACCGATTAAATAAAAATGTTTTTCTCGTTTTCTCTCTACCAAACACAACTTCCTTTAACTATAATGTTTCGCTCTGACCTCTCTCTCTTGTTGTTCTTCGGCCCACCCTAGTGTACAATATATAACACAAAGTTTACTTCTTGACTAATTCAAATACGTCGTTCACCTCTACATCCCTTCGAAGCTCCTGGACTCTTCCAGACATCAACATTTTCATAATTGGAGGGGAACTGCCAAAGGTTCGTTACTGTATTTGTCGATTTTCTTTTTTTTCCCCCTGTTTTAGTGAGGTAGCCGCGTGTGAACTGAAAAGAAGTACTCCTAAAGCCAATGCCCTCATTATTTATAGTAACTGTGGGTATTAAATGAAAGGGTTTTGTCTGTCTGTCTGTAAAATAATTAAAGATTAAATAGGAAAAAATAAAATGTTGTGTTAAAAAATATTTACAGAACAGAGCAGAGCGTTCTATTTTAATTTTCTAAAAATAAAAAATCATCATACATCTTGAAACTTAAAACTTTGAGGGCGGTTTATTGAGCAAGTAGTGCAGTGCAATAGTCATCAAAAATGAAAAATGCCGGAGAAATAGCGAACGGATTTTCACGAAACTTTTTGCGTTGAGTTTCTAAGACTGAGTACAAAAGAGTACACCTTTTTCAAAGTTGCCGCTTTTTACTTGGGGGGTGGCTTCCACCCCCTTTAGAGGGGTGGCAGAAAAATAAAATAGTAACCACCGAATTTGATATAGAATCAGATTGTAAGAGAAAAAGGTGGTTTACAATATTTCGTGAAAATTTATATTTTCCATGTTATAACGATTTGAAGATTACGATTTTAGCTTTAAAAAATTGGTACCCTGAGACTGTTTCGTAAATAACTCAATAGTCTTACATTTATGGAAACAAAAAATAAGATTATGAAATTAAGCATTTAGTTTTTTGTTTATTTCTACAGGGTGTTTCAAAGTTAAAGGTACATACGTTACTTATGGATAGAGGGCACTTTGGCGGTTCCTAATTACCCGGCATTAATGCATCCATCTCATTCCTTACTGAGATACAGGATGTTTTATTGATTTTGGATAAATCTTTCTTTGATCATAACTATTTAACCGCCCTGTATAATCGGCTCTTACTTAGAATATATGTGTCACTTATTTTTCTTGTTAGAACTTCATAATAAACCGAGAAGAAATCCAGGTCCGGCTTAACAAAAAAATGACAATATGTTGTATGTCAAAATCAACACCCTGTATGACAAAATTTTGTAGATCTGTTTAGATATTCGAAGAGAGCGGAAAAAATCGAACAGAGTAGCTCACTTAATTTGTTTCCGCATTTCATTCATTAACCTAGATTACTTGCCGTAAATCCAATTTCATTAAAATGGCCGAGACAGTTGGAATTTGAATATTTATTTCAGGATTTAATTAACATAAAAATTTAACTTGCAGCAGTGACAATTCTTACACTTAAAATATTCAAGTTCCAACTGTTTGGACCATTTTAATGAAATTGCATTTACGGCAGTAATCAAGGTTGACGAATGAAATGCGCAAACAAATTAAGTGAGCTACTCCATTCAGTTTTTTCCGCTCTTTTCAAATACCGAAACAGATCTACAAAATTTTGTCATACAGGATGTTGATTTTGATATACAACAAATTGTCAATTTTTGATTAAGACGAACCTGGATTTCTTTTTGGTTTATGATGAACTTCTATAAAGAAAAATAAGTGAAACATATATTCTAAATATGAATCGATTATACAGGGTGGTTCAGTACCACCTTTAACCTTGAGTCACCCTGTATATAATGAATAGTTCTAAAATTATGATGGTTTAATAATTACGCTCGAACGTTTCTCAGCCGAGATATAATGTTTAAAGCTCAAATATGTCAGGAACAATCAATATGATGTTAAAGATACAAATAAAAGGAATTAAAGGGCTTAAAGTACTCTTTTAAAGGATTATCTTTCTATGTGTACAGCTTGAAAGATAACAATGCTATGTGCAAAACAGTGAGTGATTTGTTATTTCTTTAAAGATAAAATGTAGGATTTTCCTGCTGCCATTGGCCATATAATGGAAATTCGAAAAATTTCTACCAGTTTTTATCAATATATAGCATTACTAATATGCTCTAAATTTTTGGCATTTTTAGATCAGTCGCTTTTAAAAATATACCTACTTTAAAATAAGAAAAATTTTAGGATTTTGCTGAAAAAATTCCTTTTTTGTAAATAATTCCAAAACAATTGCATTAAAGAAAAATATGACAATATATAAAAAACCGCTGCCTAAGGAATCACTACTTCCACATCCAGATTCTTCATCCAAGTCGTTTTAAAGGAAACATCTTGACTATATTTGCACTCTAATATGTGGAAATTATTGGTCATAGAATTTTAATAATATTTGGGGCAGATGTCATAGAAAAGTTTGAGGAGTTGGTTTCTATCATATACGTTAAAAATGAAGTTTTTAGTTCACCCTACTTATTTTCTACTATTCACCTCCCACCCCTTCAGTGGAGGCATCTCAATCAGATGTCACTACAATACATACGTGTACTAATCTCAAGTGAATATCTCAATTTGATGTTATCAATCCCATTAATAATGAAGCGGAGGTGGTGGAGTTTGAAAAATATTAGAAAGAAATCTGAGGCCTTATTGGTTTCTAGTATATACACCGAATCCCAAATTTCTGTACTCTTATCACCTTGATTTACTTATTTTCCCCTAGTCACTCCTATTAACCCTAACCCTTCTACAGAATCATCCCAAAATATAATCTAGTTCCAGATGTCGTTATAATACATACGTCTACCAAATTTCAAGTGAATATCTCAATTTTATTTTATCAACCCCTTTAATAATGTAGTAAGGGTAGTGAAAGGGTTGAAACATATTGTTAAAAAATTTGAGGTCTTGGCTTCTAGGACATACACCGAATTTCAAGTTGCAATACTCTTACCAGCTTGCTTTACTTATTTTTCCCTATTTACCTCTACTTACCCCCACTCCTTCAACGCAATCATGTCAAAATATAATCTAGTTTCAGATATAATTATAATATATAAATGTACCAAATTTCAAGTGAAAATTTAAATTTAATTTTATCAACTCTTAATAAGGGAGTGGGGGTGGTGGGGAGAAATAGAAAATACTAATAAAAAAACCTGAGACCTTGGCTTCTAGTATATACACCGAATTTCAAGTTTCTGTGGTCTTACCAGCTTGCTTTACTTATTTTCCCCTATTTACCCCTATTTAACCCCCAACTCTTCAACGGAATCATCTCAAATTATAATCTAGTTCCAGATGTCGTCATAATACATACGTGTACCAAACTTCAAATGAATATCTCAATTTTATTTAATCAACCCTTTTCATATTGGAGTAGGGGTGGTGGGGGTTGAAAAATATTATAAAAAAATCTGACTCCTTGGCTTCTAGTACGTATACCGAATTTCAAGTTTCTGTACTCTTACCAACTTATATTCCCCTATTTACCCCAAATTAACCCCCAACCCTTCAACGGAATCATCTCAAAATATAATCTAATTTCAGACGTCGTTATAATACATACGTGTACGAAATTTCAAATGAAAATCTCAACTTTATTTTATCAACCCCATTAATGGGGTAGGGGTGGTGGGGGGTTGAAAGATGTTATAAAAAAATCTTAGGCCTTAACTTCTAGTACATACACCAAATTTCAAGTGTCTGTTCTCTTACAAGCTTGCTTTACTTATTTTTCCCTATTTTCCCCTATTTAACCCCCAACCCTTCACCGGATTTCCTCAAAAAACAATCCAGTTCTAGATCTCGTCATAATATATACGTGTACAAAGTTTCAAGTCAATATCTCAAATCGTTCCGGAGAAAACGTGCGGACAAAAAAAAAGTTACAGACAGACAGACCGACAGACAGACAGAAATTTTTTTTTCGCTCAAATTTAAAATCTCGACGTTTCATGACATTCTAAACCTATTTCATGAATAAAAATTTTTGAAAATTTTTTTGCGATTACTATACTTCCAATCCACTACGTGGATGTGGAAGTAATAAAGCTTGAGAAGCCATTTATTAATTTGTTTTTAAAAATATTTGTAGAACTAATAGTTTCGGAAATATGACAGTACAAGCATGAGCTTGAACTTTCAGTGGCAAAGAAATATATTTAAATCTCATATTTCTTTAAAACTTTTGATAAATAAATAGAAGCTCTCAAAATTTGAGCATGTTGGTAATACTATATAAAAACTGGTACAGATTTTTTGAATTTCTGTTCTATGGCCAATGACAACAGGAAAATCTTAAATTCTTTATTTAAAAAAAAAACAAAGCACTCATTGTTTTGCACATAAAATTGTTATCTTTCAATCTGTACGGATAGACAAAAATCCTATAAAAGAGTAAGTACTTCATACTCTTCAATTCATACTGATTGTTTCTGACATATTTGAAATTTAAACATTATATCTCGACTGATAAACGTTCGAGTGCCATGTTTAAACTATCATGTTTTTATAACTATCCACTGTACAGAAATAAACAAAAAAAATATTTGTAATTTCATAATAGTATTTTTTGGACCGTACCACTTTTTTCATAAAGGTAAGACTTTTCAGTTTTTTACGGAAAACAGTATCAAGGTACCAATTTTCTAAAGCTAAAATCGCAATCTTCAAATCGTTGTAACTTGAAAAATATAAATTTTCACGAAATATTATAAACCACCATTTTCCCTTACATTATGATTCTATATCAGATTCGGTGGTTACTATTTTACTTTTTTACCCACCCCCAATAAAAATCGGCAGTGTTTAAAGGGTACACTTTTTTGTACTCAACATTAGAAACTCAATGCAAGAAAAAATATTAATATTCCATTCATTATAACTGGGTTCATAGGTAAAATCCTAATTGCATTCGACAAAAGTGACTGTACAATAGTATATGACCGGCGACCGCCTCCAAAGCTTTTAGTTTTCAGATGTATGAATTTAAAAAGTATTCTTTACTTTTTAGTACATTTTTTAAATAAATGCATTGTTTTAAACATATTTTTTTTATATATAATTTTTTTTACGTTTTTAATATCATTGTATGTATTATGTTTTTTGTTTCTCGTTACAATGATTTGTAAGATAGTATTGGAACTTATCAACTCTTACTATAAAGCAAATGCAGATTGTTAGGGGATAAATTCCCAATGTCTTAAAGCACATGCTAACGCTAATACCTACGCATTCTGGTAAAACAAGTAAGTACCCTTTACCAATTCTAGGGTCTATATTTAGACATATAATGCGGAAATTTTATATACCTAAGTTGTAAAATGCCAGTTCGGTAATCCAATAACGATCAGTGTCCCTAATGAAATCAAATCGCCGGTGTTAAAAATTTATCGTGAAAACACTAAACTTTATACAAAGGAAAGTCATTGAAGGTCAGCTGTAGTGATAGCTTGTGGACCGAACAACCTCTCTTAAATATACTTGTTTGTGTACCAGAAACCATAGGAACCAGCCGATGCGGTGTAAAATTCGATAGTGTATTGTTGATGGGTGTCTATTGTGTTTTATGGATTTCCTGGAAGCATCAGATTGAATCGCAGTACGTCAATTAATGACTAATCCACTTTTTGAGTTAAAAAATCTGTATAATTACCTTTACCGGCTGTACAAAGTACAACTCGAAATGATACAAATAAATTACTATATAGTAATTGATTATGTTAAAATTCCGAAACGAGGGGATGATACATACCTCACAATTCATTTTTTATGACGTGAACTTTTAAAGATTCTTGTCAGACACAAATGTACACTTTGCTTGGCCTGTATGTTATATTGTTAATACTTTTCCACTAAAAAAATTGTGGATATTGCATTTTTTTGCCCTGAGGAAGAATTAAGTTTTTTCTATACATCGCACAGAGCAAAGGTTAAAGGGTCATTTGTCATATATATTTTCTGCGTTTCATAAAGTCACCGGTGTACTATTCTCTGAATACCAGATAATGAAAATATTATCGTAAAGCTAATCAAGAGCTACTTGCAAAACAATAAAATATGAACTATAAGCCGTTGATTCGCCTTTTGCGCGAATCTAAATCATAGTGCAGGGAAATTTATAGTCGTAAAGCGTAAATTATACTAAGAGCTCCTTGAAAGCTAATCTCGATCATGTAATTTTATTCGAGGTACGTTGATTATATCGATTTGTGATAGAAACATTTCGATTGTCGCACAACTAAACGAAACTGCCCCGGGCTATGGTGAGCAAGAAACCCAAAAAAACTAACTGATAACGAATATGTATAAACTGAGTGAATAACTATCTGAGCATCGCGCATCGGGGCGGCATCGGCAGTGAAATTTAACAAAAAATCTGACAAAATATTGTTGATTCATACTTAATTCAAATTAAACATAGTTAAACGTTGTCTCTTCGAGGATTGTGGTGTGTAATTTGTGATAATATCGTATTAACAACGAATTAAAATAACCAAATTAAAACAAGTGTGTTGTGTAGTGGCCATTTACAAGAAACAAGGAACAGTCTTAAATTTGTGAAGATTTTCTAAAAGGTATTTATTGAATTGACGTATACGAATAATATTGGAATATGTGATCTCACACATTTTTATTGGTGGTTACAAGTGGTACAACTTCTCTTTTCTCTATCAGTTTCAGTGTTTTCTATTGCTACTGCTAATAATAAATATCTAGAATATATACATGTTGGAAACTAATTTGGCGATGATCAAACTTTGTTAGCAATGTCAAGAAAGTACTAAAAAATAAGTAGTAGTGTACTAATTATAAAAAACGCATCTTACTATCAAGGTGAGCGGTATACCCTCAAAAAGACGCTTAGTGACCTCGAAGTTTCGACAGGTTGAAATCTTTTGGAACCAGTTTATTTTCCTGTCAACAAAAGAAACGACTATTATTACAATTGGAAGAAAACTAATACAAATAAAATAATTAATTAATTTGCTTTTACCTTCATTAAGATAATTATTGCTATCATTAATATTATTTTCCTTCCTTTAGTGTATTTTTTAACAGTTTCCGTTCGTGTTTAAAAGCCTATTTTAAAATTATTTTTAAATACAATATTGATGAATTGAATATACTTTTCAAACGCTTGTATCTCCATTAATTATGCAAACTTATTAAAGAATGCCTATGTTGACGTTCTTGTTTAATGGCTTTTATTTAGGTTGTTTTGTTGTCTATCTGTCTGTCTGCTACAAATCTTGCAATCAATGTTTCAACTAGTTCTAATTAAGCTAGAGCTTTGAAATTTTGCACACATATATAAGTCCGGAAACAATGCTATAAGGTATATCTAATATGCTTTTAAATCTAATATGGCGTTCGTCCCAAGATCGCGGATTACCTTTCTCTTTTCAACTCCCTTGATATGGGTATCAAATGAAAGGGTTTGATGAGTAAAATACGATAAACTCTGTGACGTCATTCTAGACCAAATATAGCAAATTACCTTTCTCTTCACAACCCCTTGATATTATTATTATTGGTATTAAATGAAAGGGTTTGTTTATCTGTAAAATAAATAAAGAGTAAAAAGTATAAGCTAAGAGTCAATTATAAATATATCAAAAACAGTTTAGTGAAGCACCCTGTAGATATAAAATAATTTCAAAATATGCCACTATTGACTCCTACAATTGCTGTCTAAGATATTTTTAATAATTTCAAATTGCTGCGGGGATATTGCCGTTCATGCACTAGTAACTTGTTTTTTATATAACCAATAATGGATTTTTAGATATTAAAATCTATAAATACATCGCGCTGTTTTATACCTACTATTTCGTTTTTCAGCTAGTTTAACATAATTAGATAAAAAAGGAAATTAGAGGTATTTTGTTAGCCTACAAAAATCAGACTAATATTTTTTCATAAAAAGAGTATTTTTCGAGTTATTTTCAAATAACTATACTTAACTTCTCTCTAAAATAAGAGAATTAAAAACATACTTCTATTCAAATAGCAGTTTCTCGGTCAATTTTTGTCAAACAAAAAAAAATGAAATGAAAGATATTTTCATTACCTACGAAAAAGCTTTATTTACGTTTTTATAAAAATTAATATTTAAAAACGTATTACCAAAAAGCATGCAAGAATGCACCGCCACCAATATTTTTTCCTTCCTCTACACCTGGCAAATAGGTGATTGGCTTATACTTACTTCTTTTTCCGTAAAGTATACGTTTTTGTACCTAAACACTGCAATGTTTTAGCCTGTCATGTATTTATACAATTAAAAACCGCTGCCTAAGGAATCACTACTTCCACATCCAGATTATTCGTCCAAGTCACTTTAAAGGAAACATCTTGACTATATTTGCACTCTAGTACGTGGAAATTATTGGTCATAGAATTTTAATAATATTTGGGGTAGATGTCATAGAAAAGTTTGAGGAGTTGGTTTCTACCATATACGTTAAAAATTAAGTTTCTAGTTTACCGTACTTATTTTCCACTATTTACAACCTACCACCTCAATGGAGTCATCTCAATCGGATGTCACTACAATACATACGTGTACTAACTTTCAAGTGAATATCTCAATTTGATGTTATCAATCCCATTAATAATGAAGCGGAGGTGGTAGAGTTTGAAAAATATTAGAAAGAAATCTGAGGCCTTGGTTTCTAGTATATACACCGAATCCCAAATTTCTAATTTTAGTTGCATTAAAACTTTCAACAGAAATAAACGTAAAATGTTAATATAGTGTAAACAAAAAAATTTCTTAAATTTTTTTCCTCTGACGATGGTTAATAAAACCGAAACGTAAGAAAATATAAGAATTTTCATTTAAAGATGACCGAAAAATCCCAGGATACATCAAGTTAATTAAGTAGTCTTACCAGCTTGCTTTACTTATTTTCCCCTATTTGCCCCTATTTAACCCCCAACCCTTCAACGGCATCATCTCAAATTATGATCTAGTTTCAGACGTCGTTATAATACATACGTGTACCAAATTTCAAATGAATATCTCAACTTTATTTTGTCAACCCCATTAATGGGGTAGGGGTGGTGGGGGGGTTGAAAAATATTATAAAAAAATCTGAGGCCTTAACTTCTTGTACATACATCGAATTTCAAGTTTCTGTACTTATACCAGCTTGCTTTACTTATTTCCCCCTATTGACCCCTAAATAACCCCCAACCCTTCAACGGAATCATCTCAAAGTATAATCTAGTTCCAGATGTCGTTATAATTTATACGTGTACCAAATTTCAAATGAATATCTCGATTTTATTTTATCAACCCTTTTAATAATGAAGTAGGGGTGGTGAGGGTTGAAAAATATTATAAATAATCTGAGACCTTGGCTTCTAGTACATACACCGAATTTCAAGTTTCTGTAGTCTTACCAGCTTGCTTTATTTATTTTTCCCTATTTACCCCTATTTAACCCCCAACCCTTCAACGGAATTATCTCAAAATATAATCTAGTTCCAGATGTCGTTATAATACATACGTGTAGAAAATTTCACATGAATATCTCAATTTTATTTTATCAACCCTTTTCAAATTGGAGTAGGGGTGGTGGGGGTTGAAAAATATTATTAAAAAATCTGACGCTTTGGCTTCTAGTACATACACCGAATTTCAAGTTTCTGTACTCTTACAAACTTGTTTTACTTATATTCCTCTATTTACCCCAAATTAACCCCCAACCCTTCAACGGAATCATCCCAAAATATAATCTAATTCTAGACATCGTTATAATACATACGTGTACGAAATTTCAAATGAATATCTCAACTTTATTTTATCAACCCCTTTAATGGGGGTAGGGGTGGTGGGGGGTTGAAAAATATTATAAAAAAATCTGAGGCCTTAACTTCTAGTACATACACTGAATTTCAAGTTTCTGTACTCTTACAAGCTTGCTTTACTTATTTCCCCCTATTTACCCCTATTTAACCCCCAACCCTTCACCGGATTTCCTCAAAAAACAATCCAGTTCCAGATCTCGTTATAATATATACGTGTACAAAATTTCAGGTCAATATCTTAAACCGTTCCGGAGAAAGCGTGCGGACAAAAAAAGTTACAGACAGACAGACCGACAGACAGACAGAAAATTTTTTTTTGCTCAAATTTAAAATCTCGACGTTTCATGACATTCTAAACCTATTTCACGAATAAAAATTTTTGAAAATTTTTTTGCGATTACTATACTTCCAATCCACTACGTGGATGTGGAAGTAAAATTATATTTCTGGTACTATTTTGTATTATCATTTTTCATCAAAATCAAAACACTGTTTCCATTACATGAAAGTAAAATGGATTAAGAAACTAAACTATTAAAAAGTGAATAAACATCAAAGACTAATATTTGTATCACGATCTAACAAAGAAATCCGACGAGATCTCATAAATCTAATAAAAACGTGTGGTAATTTGAACTGGATTGATGGGACAGGAAAAGGCAAAAAAATATCATTAAATCTACCTGGGATACGGTTGGTTAGTGAACAGGTTTTTTGAGCTTTCGTGGACGTGCGGTCAGTGGAGCATAGACGGAATAACAGTGACGGTAACAGATGTTAAGTGCAAGTTATACGTTCTATCAATAAATAAATAATACAATGGCATCGTCGAGGATGTATAACAATGATCCCCGTTAGCTGTTCAATGAACCAATTTGTCGGTCTATTCTTAACGCCTTCTACGACCTCTACTATTGCAGTCACACTTAAGGACCCCTTAGCCTGTTATTATTGCACGATAATGGTGTAGTGCAGATACACGTATGCCTCGTAATATTCTGCTCTCAACATTGTATGAAGCTGTAATGCTTCAAACGTGAAGTACGGTATTTTAGAGAAAAATAAATGCTTATAAAATGGCCATTATCCTTGCATAGTAAATACATAACTGGTATACGATAATAATAATTGCTCATTTTTATTCATATGATTATTTTAAGAGCAAAGAAAGTGGTAATATTTCATATACATATAAATAATTAGAACCTGTTTAATAGCTAAATTATGAGTTCATTAATAACAATTCATCTCGCAGATCGTTTATGTCATTGGTATAATTAGTGGGGTCGATCTGGGTTTCAAAGTGACAAGGTTTTTTTTAATTTTTGTTTTTGTGACGTTATAAACTTGGACTTCCCGAAACTTGTGGTGACCCGTGTGGGCGACTCACTGGTGGTGGAGGGGGGAAACTTACATCTAAAGATCGGAAATCAGTTTTTCGGACATAACTCGCTCAGTTTGATTCGGATCGAAAAATTGTATGAGGTGAAACTAAAGGGTTCGCAAATTTGCATAGACTTAATTTTGATTCGTCAAAATCGGTCCAGCGGTTCTCAAGCTATTGTAAGTAGAAAGTCCGCTTTTGTATTCGGATTTTTCACTGCGGCGGGAACATACCGAGAACCGTGTTCACATTTTTTGTTGCGAAGAAAGCGATCGGCGACGTGCCTATTTTCCCCCAATAGATAGTCGGGTCAAAGTTCTGAGATCAAACAAGTCGCTAGGTCGATTAGGACGGAAGGGGAGGGGAATACTTTCGCGATTTTGGCCACATATCGCCCAACAAACACGACATTGTGTATCAATGTTCCTACCTCAACTACTTCTCATTTGTTTGCAATTTTCGACATTTTTCAGCAGGTCAAAATGCATGGGAATACATAGATCTGTCATCTGTAATTTAAGAATATGTCGCTCCTGATGTCAATTCTGAACGACTTACAGAGGGGACAATGTTATGAAAAGTTGGCAAAATTATTTTTAGTGATTATCTATCAATGTCTTTGTACATAATGTATAGAGGGTTTTAAAATTAACAACTAGTCGACTTTCCATGCATTTTATTATATACAAGGTGACACATTATGCATATTTCAATTATAATTTTTTCTATTTCATAATGTTTATACGTGAAAATTAAAAAAAAAATTGCTATGAAAGCTACGTTCCATAACTAATGATTCAATTATAACACACGCCATGTACAAATAACAGTTATTGGTGATTTTTTTTATACATTATATGTATGAAAAGTAGGTTTATTTTAGTAAATATTTGTTGACTTACCTGTACTTCTTGATGCCATGTTAATAAAAAATAGTATGTGAAAATTATTGGTCAAAGAATTTTAATAATATTTGGAGCAGATGTCATAGAAAAGTTTGAGGCGTTGGTTTCTACCAAATACGTTAAAAATAAAGTTTTTAGTTTACCCTACTTATTTTCCCCTATTCACAACCTACCACGACCCACCCCTTCAATGGAATCATCTCAATCAGATGTTATTACAATACATCCGTGTACTATCAAGTAAATATCTCAACTTTATGTTATCAAACCCATTAAAAATGGAGCCGAGATGGTGGTGTTTGAATAGTATTAGAAAGAAATCTGGGGCCTTGGTTTCTAGTATATACACCAAATACCATATTTATGTACTCTTACCAGCATGATTTACTTATCTTTCCCTATTTACTCCTATTCAACCCTCAACCCTTCAACGGAATCATCTTAAAATATAATCTAGTTCCAGTTGTCGTTATACGTGTCCCAAATATCAAGTGAATATCTCGATTTCATTTTATCAACCTATTTAATAATGGATTAAAGGTGGTGGGGGTTGAAAAATATTACTAAAAAATATGAGGCCTTGGTTTCTAGGACATACGCCGAATTTCAAGTTTCTGTACATTTACCAACTTGCTTTACTTATTTTTCCCTATTTACGTCCAATTCCACTCGTTCAACGCAATCATGTCAAAATAGAATCTAGTTCCAGATGTCGTTATAATATATTCGCCTACCAAATTTTAAGTGAATATATCAATTTTATTTTATCAACCTCTTTAATAATGGAGTAGGGGTGGTGGGGGTTGAAAAATAATATAAATAATCCGAGAACTTGGCTTCTAGTACATACACGGAATTTCAAGTTTCTGTACTCTCATCAGCTTGCTTTACTTATTTTCCCCTATTTAAGCCCCAACCCTTCGACGGAAGCTTTTCAAAATAGAATCTAGTTCCAGATGTCGTTATAATATATACGCCTACCAAATTTTAAGTGAATATTTCAATTTCATTTTATCAACCCCTTTAATACTGGAGTAGGGATGGTGGGGGTTGAAAAATAATATAAATAATCTGAGACCTTGGCTTCTAGTACATACACCGAATGTCAAGCTTTTGTACTCTTATCAACTTGCTTTACTTATTTTCCGCTATTTACCCCTATTTAACCCTCAACCCTTCAACGGAATCATCTCAAAGTATAATCTAGTTCCAGATGTCGTTATAATACATACGTGTACAAAATTTCAAATGAATATCTCCATTTTATTTTATCAACTCCTTTAATTGTGGACTAGGGGTGGCGGGGGGGTTGAAAAATATTTTTAAAAAATGAGTCTTTAACTACTAGTACATACGCTGAATTTCAAATTTTTGTACTTATACCAGCTTGCTTTACTTATTTTCCCCTATTTTACAACATTTAACCTCCAACCCTTCAACGGTAGCTTCTCAAAATATAATCTAGTTCCAGATGTCGTTATAATACATACGTGTACCAAATTTCAAGTGAATATTTCAATTTTATTTTATCAACCCCTTTAATAACTGAGTAGGGTGGTGGGGGTTGAAAAATAATATAACTATTCGGAGACCTTGGCTTTTAGCACATACACCGAATTTCAAGTTTCTGTACTCTTACCAGCTTGCTTTACTTATTTTCCCATATTTACCCCTATTTAACCCCCAACCCTTCAATGGAATAATTTCAAAATATTATTTAGTTCCATATGTCGTTATAATACATACGTGTACCAAATTTCAAATGAATATCTCAATTTTATTTTAGCAACCCCTTTAACAATGAAGAAGGGGTGGTGGGGGGGTTGAAAAACATTGTAAAAAAATCTGAGGCCTTGGCCTGTAGTACATACATCAAATTTCAAGTTTCTGTACTCTTACCAGCTTGCTTTACATATTTCCCCATATTTACCCCTATTTACCCCCAACCCTTCACCGGATATCTTCAAAAAACAATCCAGTTCCAGATCTCATTATAATATATACGTGTACAAAATTTCAAGTCAATATCTTAAACCGTTCCGGAGAAAGCGTGCGGACAAAAAAAGTTACAGACAGACCGACAGACAGAAAAATTTTTTTCGCTTAAATTTAAAATCTCGACGTTTCATGACATTCTAAACCGATTTCAAGAATTTTTTTTTACGATTAATATACTTCCAATCCACTACGTGGATGTGGAAGTAATAAGTAAATGTCTCTCTCATAAAATAACACTAAAACAAATGCAACCGATCACGAGCGTAAATAAATTCCGTACAACAACCAACTTACACAAAGGACAAGTTTGGACTGTTGTAACTTAGGCTCATGGCCCATTATCGATTAGGTAAAGGTGGTTCTAGGTAGCCGGGTAAGATGACTAGAAATATTAGGTAAAGTTGTACCATTATGACCATAATGAACTTTTCGTATTTTTGACAACTTTTCATAGCATTCTTTGTGCGACTTTAAAAATGTCCGCCCGTCGATTTGTCTGTCTGTCCGTTCGTTCGTCCGTCCGTCACGTTTCTTGTAAGCACGATAACTTAAGAATAAAAAGTCCTATTATATTGAAATTTGGACAGTAAGTTAGCGTTAGCTAAAGGAAGAACTAACAAAATTTATCAATAAATGAAAAAGTTATTAATTATTTTATTTTTTAAAAGAATCAATATTTTAATGTTTTATAATGAAACAAGACATGTCTAAAACTAATATTATTTGCAAAAAAAATGTGAAGAGTATCCTAGAGAATGTGCAACAATTATATAAAAAGTGCACTAACTCGGCGAAGAGTATAATGGTTAGTTTATTTTCATTATGGTACTTGCCGTAAATGATTTGCAGTATCTACTGAATTAATTTACATTTAGAAATGGAAGAAATAAATATTTAAGATTATTAATACCCAGACTAATATAGCTCTTGTTTCAAGTTTATTTGTGTTCATGTTTCATTCTCCAGCTCATTAATGGTTACGGCGAAGCACACCGTGGATGTCTGACTGGCTATGGACGAGTGGAGGCCGAAATGTTGTATATAATATAATACTGATTTCTGATTTTATTTGATTTGTGATATAAAAAATCAAAATACTTCGAGAGAATCAGCAAGCCTTGGCATGTCTGACCCATTAAACTGTTAAAATGTAATTTCTTAAAAGTCTTTAATTTGCTACCAAGTATAAACGGACAGTGTAAAGGAAAGAGCGAAGCCCAACAATATCTGTAACATAGATATTTTTAGATACCTTATTTAGAGTTTAGAAGTTTCCTTTATGTTGAAAGTTGCCTTCAACGCCAACCGTGTGGAAAATACTAAGAGGTATTTCAATCTCGGATTTATAAGAAATGGGGTTTAGGGTATTTTACCAATAGAATCGTGTTATCAATAGGGTGAACTGTTTGAAAATTCTATATAGAAAAATTAAGCTCTGGAAGTCAATATTAGTTATATTGGTATATTAGTCGAATTTTGAAGTCAATATTTGTAAGTTAATACAGTAAACTTTAGAAATTTAAATGTATCTAAAATGTGGGCCCAGTGGACCCAGTATAGCTTTACAACATGGCCAAAATCTCGGAACTTACAAAGTGATCCGTATACAAGTATACAGGCTAACATTTATAGGAAGAAAAAATATTTTTTTAAATCAAATCGTAAAGGGATGTTTTTGTATAGGGTTAAAGAATTACTGTACTGTACTGTATAGTATTTCTATTCTCAGCTTAGAAATTCATTGTAAAGCATTGCTACCAGGATAAATCATTACAAAGCCTGCTTGTGATAGAATAACACCGAGACCGTGCTTGAATATTACAAACTATACGCGTATACGAATATAGTTAACCAGATATGTTATGCGCGTACCTCAAACGAAAGTAGTCGATTATTTACCTGGCTCGCCATTACAAGCTGTTACCTGCTCTTGTTTCATTCTTAATATTGCCGGTAGCATAGTCGTAGGTTAAATGACATTTATTTACTTTTATTGAATCATTTATGGAGTTGTTCGTTAAACTAACAATATTTATTATAAATAAATAATGTATTATAAATAAATAATTTACATGGCCTTACAGAAAGATTTACAATAAATTAGTATATAGTGCGACTAGAATAAAATGCATCTAAATATCAGCAAAGGTAAATATTTGACTTTTACAAGAAAACTTAACTCAACTGAATATACTTTAGAAAAGAGAAATACCAACCTGGAGTTTTCACCGAAAATTTGTACTTCCCAGTGTGTATAATTATCGTACTTAAAATCCAACAGCTGAAAATTAGTGAGCCTATGTTTAATTAACAAGTGAGGTTCCGGAAAACAAGTTTTTGGGTTGTATAAATTTATCTTTAGGTTTTACGAAAATAAGTCCCTGGAAGAAGTTGAAGTTATTAAAAATATCGACAAACTGAGCCCAACCGCATTAAAATTGGTAAATCAGTTTTTTAACAAACGGGTTAGGGTAAGGGTACCGAGCTGGTTGTTTGCTTGGTACTTCCGGGATTGGGTGATTTGGGTGTTTTTGGTCATTGTCTCCTTGCAGCATGGCTTGAAGTTCGGGGTGAAACAAGAAAAACGGTTAAGTTATACTTATTCGTTATCCAGGATCTGGAGCTTCGGCCTCTTGTGCCTCGGAGCGTCGTTGGGTTCATAGTCAGTCGCCTGTCTTCAGTTACCGGGGTGTATTTCAGGTCTCTGAAGATGTCGGCGATTCTGACAAACCATGGTGCATCCACGGCGCACCTAATTGCGACGTTTTCCATGGCTTGTGTTCTCTTTAGGTGGGTGACTGCTTGGTATCCTTAGGCAACAGAGGCCTAGGTCAGAATAGGTGCAATGAGGGTCCTGATAATCGTGAGCTTGTTCCTTAGGTTGAGTTCATAGGGTAGAGTAGAGTCGCCCTCGTCCTCGGTTTCTGTAATATCTCTTTCGTGTTCTATCTCCACGTCAGGCTTCGATCAATGATAACGCCAGTTTGCTTCCTGACTCCTTTGAAGAGGATGTCTTTGCTCTTCTCCGCATTGACTTTGACTTTGCACTTATTGCACCACTCTTCCAGAAGGGACGCTGCTTCCTGGAGATTGCGGGTGGCAAGTCTTGCACTCCATGATCTTGCTATCATGGCCGAGTCGTCTGCGTAGAGCGCCAAAGAGGTCCTTGCAGTTCTTGGCATGTCGGAGGTGTATATGGTGAACAGGTAGGGACAGAGTACCTATCCCTGTGGTACGCCTGCTTCTATGGGCTTGTAGTTCGACAGCTTGTCGGCAATCTTCACACAGAGTTGCCTCTGGTGAACTTAGGATCTCACAAGCTTGACGATGCCGACAGGGTAACCCATCGACAACATGTTCGCCAGGAGACCTTCATGTCAAATAAAATCGTGCGCGCTCGCTGAATCATGATTATCGGCTCGACTTCTTGTGGACGTGCAAATAGTTATAGCCAATAGATTTGGGGTAGCTCGACGAGACAAAACGAAATATCGCATAAGTTTTGCAAAAAAGAACATCTCAGTCCATAAAACGGATCTCTTTTAAGTTTCCTTTCTTCTGCACGCATTTTCGTCCAATTGTTATTGTTATTTGTATTGCTATTATTGATGTCAGAGTTGATGTTGCTGTTCTCAAGAGTCGCTTAATCTAAAAACGTTATTAATTTTAAGAGCAAATATTTTATGTAAATCTTCAGTTTTCAATATGTATTTATTATTATTATTATTATTATTATTAAGATTTTGCAACAATATTTGTTCTCAACTACCCTGTAAATGGATTTTTATCTACCTGGGTAGTTGTATCCTAAACAAATCTATAAATAAAAATTAAACTTAAAAATGTAGATCACCCATCAAAAATTATAATAGTTCGATGATGGTAATGATCGAAAAAATTAAAATAGTGTACTTCATGAAGTACCTAAGTGTTTTGTAGGACGGGACAATTGAAACTTTTCTATCCCTTACCTTTGTCTACGTCGTTATGAAGTCGTCAAGATGGACCCCTTGATGTGAAACGTGTGGCCCTGTGTATATCCCGGTGGTGGATAGATTTGTACCCTTATGTGTATGTATGTGTGCATTTACACGCATGTGTGGTACGCATATACATAGGTATATAGTATTGTTTTAGGGTAGGGCATGGGAAAAAAAAGGATTAAAAATTAGAACTTGTTAGTCTTGTTTACATGTGCATCAGTTACTGGCTGATGGTTCATCCAAAGCCAAGGGGAAGAAAAAAACTTCTATATGGATTACTAAGGTTTGCGCCCCACCAGAGATATGATTTATAAATATAAGGGCTCCTCCACATTTTGGTGTAATCGGCGATATTTAATTTATGTCTTTCTTGAAAGCTGGATCAGTAGCCTAGCCAGCTCGCTTAACGGACCTGAATCCCCTCGATAATTTTTTTGCCGTTACTTGAAAATCGTGTCACAGCATCCGTAAACACTGTTCCGGACGACGGGTAATGGCTATCAAACTACCAGAAATCAGAAGGGAAAATTAGATAGAGTTCGGTGTTCATGCCAAAAAAGGTTTGACCAGCTACATTAGTAGTGTGTTTGAATTTATTGCATTTTGTATCTTTATAATGTAATTAATTTTTGCTATTGAATATCTTGGTGCTTATGGAATATTAATAGTAATATGTATGCATATTATTTCTTGCTTATTAAAACCATTTATATTCAAATAGTACATGAATTGTTACGGTATGCAAATCGCTATTTTCCCATTAATTTCCAGAAACAATATAAATGATTATATGAATATACTTTACCTATTTTCATTTCATAATTTGTGTAGTACACAATTTTAATGGTAAACGAATAACATTACATTTATTCAAATCATATATGAATTTACAAAGTATATTAAATTGTATAGTACGCGTTAATTTCATGTATTGTTCATTTTATTATTAAATATAATAAAAGAAAAATTGATTCATTTTATTTTCAGTTTATAATGTGACAGAAGATACAGAACTTGTATGTACTCGGTAATATTTGATTTCTTGTTAAACGATGACGAAATAGTTTTTATAAGCACCAGAATATGAAATACATGTTTTATGAATCAAGTTGACACCCGGATGTAAGTAAAGCTAAACATCTTAGTTCTAATTTTCTCCAGATGATGCTAAATTGATTGCCGGAACTCGGGCAATGCGTATTGTTTTGATATGCGCAGAAAGTACTTCGTGTTGCCGTTGCATGAAAGTTTCCAGTCCCTATTCATGGCATAAAATGAGTATAAAACGATTAATTTTTAATTATGGTTATACAATAATATATTTTTTTCATAATAATGGCAGTTTGACAGGATCGTGCCATTTGTCGGAGTTACCTGTTAGGCATACGGTCCCGCCATCGTGTAACCTAAAAGTTAGTTTAAACTGGTTAGTTATACAAGGAGTTGATTTTAATTGAGCTGTTTGGAAAAGGGGAAGTTCTACTCCTATGGTGCCATTCATAGATTCATTTAAAGTTGTATTAAGTTCTAATACTGTTTTTGTTAATTTCGTAATACTAGTGGCTAAATGATATTTTAACTAATTGAATAAATGAAATACTAAAAATGAATATTTTTTCCAAAAAACTTGTGTGTAAGTTAAGTTTGCAGTTCTGGACATTTTTTCTTAATGAAATTCGATTAAACAAATCCTACTATATTTTTTAAAGCTTCATATTCCTTAACCGTTCTAAGTAGGCTATGATCGACGAAGTAGTTTTTTTGGGTAAAAAGGGATGTGTAAGCGAAACATACTGTATATTAATTTAAGCCAAACTTCGTCCGAAAGCAGTTATTAAGCTCAGTTGTCAAAGACAGAAATTGATAAAAACCGGTCACTAAATGTTATATGGCTGAATTTTTCAGAATAAATAGATTTGTTGGTGTAGAATATGATAAAAAAAGTTTACAGCTATAAGGTGCCGGCGGCCCCTAAAAAAATCGAAAATATTGGCCGAAATTCGGTTTTTGGCCAATAACTCGAAAAATAAAAAAAATATATCAAAAAACTAATAGCACTAGGCGATAGAGGAGGATATTTCACTTCAAACATATATGAAATTTTTTTTGTACGATCAAAAATGTAGGCTCCAGATTTTTTTTAACGCACGGACGCGCTATACTAAATTTGTTGTAATGGACTAAGAGCCAGTGACATTTTTCAGTGATGATTTATTTAAGGCCTATTTTTTGAGAGGATGTTGAGGGAGGTATAACTAAGCGTCATCCGTGAGGATTAGTCCGGATTTCAGTCGTAAGGGGGTGGCAGAACGCCCCCAAGGTGTAAAAAAAACTGCATCTTTTTATTATTTAGTTAAAGCTGAAATTTTTTTCAGTACTCCTTTTATAGCCCACAAACATCGATCTAATATTGGCAGAACGATTGGCCAGTCTTAAGAGGGTGGCAGAACATCCCCAACATGTCGTGGGAGTAATGAACTTTTTATTATTTAGTTAAGATTCATTTTTTAATATGTTGCTGTAGCAACTATTCCAAGTATATATGCAAACTGGCAGAACAAAATGGCGGTCGTAACTACCTGGCAGAACGATTTAAATGTGCCGTATGCGCGCCGTGACTTCGTGCCTTCGGTCGCAGATTAATTTGTATTATGAATGCTTTAAATATTTAGATCCTTTTTGTAATCACAGACCCTAGTGATAAAGTGAAAATAAAGAATTTTCTTTTCGGATTTCGGAAAAACATAATCAGTATCGACTGAGAACCACAAATTATGATGTATATTATTGTAATTGTATTGTCATAATAATTGAAAAATGCGATTTCCAAGAAAGGAATTACTAAAAAATTTTTAAAAAATTGCGATTATTAAAGTTCCCTGTTCCAGATAGATAAATAACATTGTGAATATATGTAGAATTATTTATATTATTTTGAATTATGGCAAAAATGTTCCGAGACAGGAAATACATAAAATAAATCAAATATATTTCAAGAAACATCGCTATTAATTGTTGCAATGCTAGAAAAAATTTGAATAAATCGTGATACGTGAATTAAAAGAATATTTCTAATACATTTTTTTATAGAGAACTAATTTTGAAATTATTTGATAAACATCATGAAGTTCATTAGAGGTGTTTCAGAATCTCATGAGCCGCGAAATGCGCAATAGGCAAAGTTTATTATGCGTTATAAGTATTTTTTTGAAGACACTGGAGGCTGCCTTGCTGTATATATAAACAAAAGCTCGGGATAAATTGTAAACCATAAATACAATATTTTTAAGAAGTGTAACTGAGTCGACAGGAGGGATTATGTCTCTGCGCATATGAAGGTCACAGCTCATGAGATTTTAAAACACCTCTACTTCAAACATCATGAAGTAATTCTCTATAAAAAATGTATTAGAAATATTCTTTTAATTCACGTATCACGATTTATTAAATTTTTTTTTAGCATTGCAATAATTAATTTCGATGTTTCTTGAAATATATTTTATTTATTTAATGTATTTCCTGTCTCGGAACATTTTTGATATAATCCAAAATAATATAAATGATTCTACATATATTCACAATGTTATTTATCTATCTGGAACATGGAACTTTAACATTCACAATTTTTTTAAAAAATGTTGTAATTCTTTTCTTGGCAATCGCATTTTTCATTTATTATGACAATACAGTTACAATAATATACATCATGATTTGTGGTTCTCAGTCGATACTGATTATATTTTTCCGAAATCCGAAAAGAACATTCTTTATTTTCACTTTATCTCCGAAATGAAGTGAAATGCGGAAAATGATTTAAAAAGCTTTTCTACAAAAAGTCTTCAAGTCATTTTCTCGTATCTAGCATAGTTCAAAAGATATTTGCGTTTGAATGTAAAAAATATTTGATTTTTTTTTTATTTCCACTATATCGCACAAACTAAGCAATATACGAAAAAATGTCAAGAGACCTTCTTTTTTGTAGAGAATTGAATTTCCAATAAAAAACAACAGTACAACTTTTCGTGTCCCTTATAATTGCAAAGTCATTCTCGAATGAAAAACAAATTTTTGTAACTTTCAAGTCGCATTTCCATCGAATGGGTATTAAAATACCAGCTCCAAAGGTAAATGAAGGTCTGTAATTACTAGAATGGTTCTAAATAAATGAGCAAAATTTCGTTTATATTTAAAACACTCATAATACAAATTAATTTGCGACCGAACTCACGAAGTCACGGCGCGCATACGGCACATTTAAATCGTTCTGCCAGGTAGTTACGACCGCTATTTTGTTCTGCCAATTTGCATATATACTTGGAATAGTTGCTACAACAACATACTAAAAAATGAAGCTTAAATAAATAATAAAAAGTTCATTGCTCCCACGACATGTTGGGGGTGTTCTGCCACCCTCTTAAGACTGGCCAATCGTTCTGCCAATATTAGATCGATGTTTGTGGGCTTTCAGAGGAGTACTGGAAAAAATTTCATCCTTAACTAAATAATAAAAAGATGCAGTTTTTTTTACACATGAGGGGCGTTCTGCCACCCCCTTACGACTGGAATCAGGGCTAATCCTCACGGATGACACTTAGTTATACCCCACTCAAGATCCTCTCAAAAAATAGGCCTTAACTAAATCATCACTGAAAAATGTCACTGGCTCTTCTACTATAACTTTTGAACTAGTTAATGAAATTGAGCTCAACGAAGCTTACATGAAACAAGAAACATGATGCTATTGAATTTTTATATTTTCAAATATTAAAATGAATGCATGTAGGAATAGTATACTATATATGAAGAAACATAAAGAGATTTCCGATGGAATCGGTAAAAGCTCTACCATTTGTACAATTTTTAAGATAAAAATCTGATACTTTCACATATTACTCTTGAAGAAATGTATAAAACGATCCGATGGATAGGTATGCCAAATAATTTTTATAATAAAAGTTGTTAACGTTTATTTTACCCCTAGTTTCATGAACTTTAGAGCAAAAAAAAAATGTATCTTTTATTTTCGTAAAATAAAGAAGGGTAATTCAATTTTTAAGGTAAATCCCCTTACAACATTTTAAAGTACAGATTTCAAGCTTTAAAAAGCGCACCTACAGAAGTCTAACAACGCGATTTAAATCAAAGTAATGGGTGGTTAAAGTTAGTTATACATATCAAATTTTATCACTTTCTCAAAATTTTGAAATTTTGGAAGTGTACATCTCCAAAAATACATTTTTGAGTTTTTTTTCACTCATCGGATCTTTTCATACATTACTTCAAGAGTAATATGTAAACGTTTCAGATTTCTATCTTAAAAATTGTAGAAATCGTAGAGCTTTTACCGATTTCATCGAAAATCTATATATGTTCAGATTTCATACATGTACTATTCCTACATACATTCATTTTTATGTCTAAAAATATGATAATCCAATAGCCACATGTTTATCGTTTCATTTAAGCTCTGTTGAGCTCAATTTCATTAATTGGTTCAAAAGTTACAACAAATTTAGTGTAGCGCGTCCGTGACCGCGCACGCTTCGCGGGCCATAATTATGTGCCGCCACATTCCATTCTGGTGCGTTAAAATAATCTACATTTTTGATCGTACAAAAAAAAACATGTATGTTTCTAATGTGAAATTTTCCCCTCTATCGTCTAGTGCTATTAGTTTTTTGATATATATTTTTTATTTTTCGAAAACGCGGAGTATCAATATACTCCTCAAATGCAATACATTTGGCTGGTACATTTCTAAAACTGGTAATATCGTTCGTAGGGGAAAGAAAATCATATCACCGTGTTGGTGATCGAATTCTGAACAACTCCAAAATGTCCGTCCATCCGTGACATTTTTGGTAAGCACACTAACTTAAGGACGAAAACCCGACTGCATTGAAGTTTAGAATTATATAAAAAGTGCAGTAAATCGATGAAGAGGATAATGGTTAGCTTGTTTTGTATTTGTGTGTACAATTCTTGTATTAATATGATAGCAGATCATGCATATTCAAATTTGTTTTATAAAATAATTTTTATTCACTCTTGTTAGATTATATATTAATTATTAATTATTCAAACTCGTTTGAACATGTAATAGTGTCCATAAACAAATAGTGTGATTTATTATAACTTCCTAGTGATTTATTTTTACACCAGTCACCTTTAACTTCATGCCTAACCTGTCCAGTCCTTGTAACGTACAAAATAAAATAGAATGTTCCATTATTGTTGAAGAGAGGATGGTGATTTGATATGTTTGAATAGTTTGTACGTTGTCAAACTACTGCATAATAATATTTATTTTTATAATCGTAGATAAAGCATAGTATTGCGATATAATGGTAATAACATACTTGATGATTTACAGCACACGCCTACGGCTCGCGCTGCAAAATTCGTCTGTGTGGGTTATTACTTACATTATCGTTCGTTAAATAACACAGTATTTTATGATACTAATATTAATTTGTTGCAACTTTTTGGTATTTCCTAATAACTTCAATGTGTACGTGTCCTGGTTGAGTGGTGGAACGGCAATAGCTAAACTCCGCCAGGACGTTAATATAAATAAGACGATTAAATAAAAAAAAGAACAATAATTCCATTCCTTCACTGTTGCTGTATGATGATTCCTAATAAGAAATTAACCAGAGATTAAAAAAATTCACAGATCTTGCATCTTTCGCAGGTATCTTAAGCGTATTGAAAATACCAGATGCAACTATATTGCTCTAGATCGAAGTCCTATAGGATCGTCCTATTGATATGCCTGCTAAATTACACCAAATTATTTTCTGTATTTCATTTTTTATAAATATTATTTTTATTAATCATACTACGAAACACTGAATAATTATGTATTAAATACCTTCGATAATATATCTCTATAATATAGGTACAACCGTTGAGAGAAATAATTAGAAAGAAAACGGTCTCAGAAGGCAACGATTAAACAGTTATCGGACGAAAATGGACTGTATGCGTGCTCAATAGCATAAGGACGAGTATAGCAGGGGCGTTCGGTAATTATGAACCTTCCTCGCATGTCCGTGTTCGGGTCGGCGAAATTCGACAACGATCCACAAAAGAATTCCCACAAATCAAACGGTAAATCCTATTATAAATTTGAAAAAACTAAGTAAATCCTCGATAACAAGCGTACAACGTTTACTTCAGGGGTATTTTTCGAAAAATGAACACGCTTCGAGTTATGATGAGTTCAAGGATTTGTGAATTGATACGTTTCAGGGCAAGCGTTAATTCATTAAGGCGCTCCATAAGAAAGCATAGCGCAGACAATATTGAACAATTAGAAAAAATATTAAGTATTAAGATATGTACGTAATATTACGTGAAAACAAAGCTGACGTGGTGTAAATTTCAAATATACAACAATTTTTTTTTTTTTACTTTTTCGGAAAATCGCCCCCTGCCACCCCCTGTAGAGGGCGATTTTTCCACGACCAAGTCAAATCTTCTTCTCTTTTGATGGGGCATCGTTTAAAATAGGTCGTCGTAGCTTTTAGCAACACATTGCAAACGGAATGACACAGTGCTACTAGGGTACGTAGCACAACATATTGCACCAATATATAATCCATATAGGACCAATATATGAATATTCGTCCTATATTCATATATTGGTCTTATATGGATTATATATTGGTGCAACATTGGTGCTACTAGGGTAGCTTGTTACTCTACTACAAGGCCGGCGCAGCGTCATAGACAGATTTGTCGCTCTTCGTAAGATGGGTTCTATATCATGCGCCCAGTAGGATTTTCAATACTAAAATTATAATCTAATCAATGAACAAATGTACTCGTTATACTTAGTGGATAAAACAACTTGCCCGGTGTGCAATTCTAGTTTTACTCATTTATTAAAATTATGTCAGAAATCTCTTGTCGAGGTAGTTTTTTAATGCACCCCTATATCTAATAGCAAATTATTTAACATGTGTTATAGTTCAAAAAGAAATGATCAAGAACAATGACTTTCTGCGTGATGTTTTAATGAATGGTTGTAATGTGCTCAAGTTATTAAGTCATATTATAAGGGCAGGAAGAAATTACTTTAATAATTAAAGTATAATTAACTAAGGCAGCTGTGTAAGCTATGATCAAGAATTTATTTCGTTAAATGCGGACATTCGACTTATTTTTCAAGGAGGTTATATGCCTAATGTCAAGTTCACTTAATTATGCTGGTGTGTGAGTTTATAGTTCCACTCAGAAGTAAAATTATATGGCGTGGAATAAAACACGCAATGTTTAGATTTTACTGTGCAGTGGCGTAGATCGTAGATTTTCTATAGCAAAATATAAATGTAATATACAGGGTTACTCAAAAATTCTGCATACAATTAATTTTGCTACGTTACTTTTGAAAAGAAATTTGCGGAAAGAATTAAACTGCCTTCCAATAAATAGATCACGAAGAATTACGAAATAAAATTTCACCCTCAGGCAGTGGGAGCAGTCGGGTAAATTTGGCAAAAATCTAAAATCAATAGTAGCGTTTAATATCATGTTTGTTTCGGAGCCTATAGTTAGAGTCCTGTGCATTATACACTGGTGAGAAAAAGATCATGCCACCCAGTGATGGGAAGTGCTACTAATGTGGATAAAATTTTCTCTGTCCTTCTGTATCTGCAAGTTTTTTGATTTTTATATTTTGTTGTTTATTTTGTATTGCATAAAAATGTTCATATACTTATGTAAGAAAATAGAATATGTAAAATATGACGCCTTATGTAAGTAATAAATTTGCTATAAAAAATTAGTTTTGCGCGTCAGAGGATCATTTAAAACAGTTCAGATGCGTGTGACGTCACAACGCATGTAGAAGGCACGATGCGAGGCTGGAATCGCGAACTTAGTAATTCGATCTGACGTCACGGCCATAGGTAGTGCTTTCTTAGCGCGATATAAAATTTGAATTTTACAACAGTTTCAATTGCTTATAAGTAACACGCCGAGTTAGAAAATATATTTTTTTGTGAAATATACGTTTTATTGTATTGTTACCTTATGTTCCGTAGTATTATTTCCCTATTTCAATTTTTATGCAAGTTCCCTACTACTGCCACGGAGCACACTGCTACAACTTTGGTTAAAATCATATAGGGTTGTCACTATATAAAGAGTTAGGAAACGACGGAGAACAATATATTGAATATAGTTATCACAATTGCAAAGAAAGCCCGCTAGTTTATACATTTAGTTAAGAAATAACATAACGTATATAACGTGCAATATTCGTTAATTGTAAATTTATAAATCTTCTAAAATATTTAAAAATTAACGTAGGGAATAATAAAAATTGCTAATTAAAGGTTAAAGTGCAAACTTTTCGATGGCTCTATTATATTTATTATAGATTTTCTTATTTCATCAGAGAATATTCCGAACCACGTGACTCAGGAAACGGTGCGTATTTTTCATTATAATTCGCATAACTCATGTGAATAGTTTAAAGCCTCAGAACTCCAGAAGAATAAAAACAAACTGTCGATATATAATTAGGGCTTTGTACCTTAATAATAGAAGCGGGTTTGTACAGGAGCAAAAATGTGGAAGTGAGTAGCTGTTACAATTGCAAAGGAGGAAGCCCGCTACACCTTTGGTGGAAATTATACAGGGTGGTCACTTTGAGAAAATTACTATTGTCATAAAGATATACTTTTGGTATTAATTAAAGAACGACAGAGGAGAGAGGAGAGGGACATAACTGTCAGTATTGCTACAAAGAAAACATGATAACTTTATATAAAAATGTATACAGGGTGGTCATCCGACAGAAAAAAAAATGAATAAAAGGTGCCAAATAGGAAAGTTTTGGCAAATACCCTTACAGTTTCCACCATAGTTTAATTATTTCTTAGGATGACCACCCTGTATATTTTTCATTAAAGGTGTTTATAGTAGGTGTCTTCCTTGACGACTCTGTTAACTATATGTCGAACATCACCGTCAGCTGTCACAATTTTTAAATTATTTATTATTCTTAGGTGATCCATTCTGTATATTTTCCAGTGAAAATATATCATTTCTTTGTAGGCAGAAGCCTCAACTACCTACCAAATTTGATTGTTCTCCACCCAATAGTTATAAGATATAGCACCAACAGACGAATAATAGACCGACAGGCAGACAGTCTGACGGAATTGAAAAACTTTATGTTCTTTATCTACTTAGTCTGAAACACGAAAATCCAAAGAAATCTCAAATAGTGATTTATATCGCGATACTTTCCTTTGGTAAGCGATTGAAGTAAAACGTCTAAACAACAAACAATTTAAGCCACTGTATGTTTTTCTTTAAGTAACGATGCGAAATCATAGTTTTGGGTAACCTTGTAGATATAGGCAAAACCAGCAATAAAAGAATTGTTCTGTTTTAATAATGAAACGAATATATTCATGGATGCGTTTTGTCTTTACAAATATTCTTTTTTCTTTTTTACAAGTTATTTCATTATATGTGCCTTGTTCAACTCTATATTCACTGTTTTTAATATACTTTTCTCTCTTTCAGGTACGTGTTATTATGGAAATGAGACCCAGTTTCATAATGGCTGTCAGGTAAATTAAAAACGACTCAACTACATTACTACCCTATAGCCGTATAAACTGATTTATGAGAGGTATATGTAAAAATCGCTGGATAATTTGATTCGAAATTAACCTTTTAACCTTTTGGTTCCAAATAAATCTATCGATTTTAAAAGCATTACGTACTCTCAAAATAATAAGTAGCCTGCGAAATTCAAACTTGTTTAGATTTAATGAAACATATTCTTTATAGGATTTTGCAAACAGCAGGAAAAATTATCTATGAGAACTAAAAGAAAAACTGTTTGTAAAATTATTGATTTACAATCTGTGCATTCTTTCGATAACCTGAATTCTAGTTATGCTAGCAATTAAAATCCTAAAATGAATTTGTCTTTCTTATTGAACAATTCTCAGTATAACACTAGTTTCCACACAGTCCCCTACAGCTATGCAGAGTAAACCATTATCCACATAACCCCCTACGGCTATGAAGATTCAGTTAAAATGAAAACAGAGCCCCAAAATGAATGTATTTACATACTTCGTCTTTTGGAAAATTTTTCATTCAAATGGATTACATTTTCGTGAAATAATCCATTTGAATGAAAAATTGAAAAATTTTCCAAGACGAGGTACGTAAATAAATTCATTTTAGGCCTCTGTTCTCATTTTAACTGAATCTTCATAGCTATAAGGGGTTATGTAGATACTGGTTTGTTTACTCTGCATAACCGTAGGGGCCTGTGCGGAAACTACTATTACAATGAGAATTGTCCAATAACAAAGACAAATTCATTTTAGGAATTTTATTGCTAGCATAACCAGACTTCAGGTTATCTAAAGAATGCACAGTTGTAAATCAATAATTTTACAAATAGTTTTAAGTTCTCATAGATAGCTTTTTCTGCTGTTTGCAAAATCCTCTAAGAATGTGTTTCATTACAAATATAAGCAAACAAAAAATAATTCACTTTTAAACTTACTTAGATTTAATTAAGCAGCCATACGGTGAACGGTTGGGGGTAAATAATGGGAAATATGTATACCAAGCTGGTAAGAGTACAGAAACTTGAAATTTCATGTATGTACTACAAGCCGCGCTTCAAAATTTTTTATAATATTTTTCACCCCCCCCCCCCCCCATTCAATTATTAAAGGGGTTGATAAAATCAAATTGAGATATTCACTTGAAATTTGGTACGTTGTCAAATAAAACATACTAGTAGAAAACAGGATACAAATTTATTAGTAAAATATGAAAATATAAAAAAGGTGTAAGTACTTACATTTTTACTGTAGATTTCAATCGCCAGGGGAGGAGTTGGGGGCACGCAGTACCCAAGCAGGACCTTCGTTTTTCGAACTCAAAACCCAATTG